>CM069860.1:151782946-152982946 GCA_036172795.1 Pelodytes ibericus | reverse complement strand
TTTTGCATTCTGCCTTGTGTAATTTATAATTTATATGCATTTAAAGGAAATCAGTTAATCAGGCATTATATGGGATCCTCTCCTTGGTTCATGGGCATCTGCAGAAATTTTTATCCGGGGGGGGCATACTTTTACCGATGTCCATGCTGCACCGCGCCTCTTTTTGATAATGTCATAAAGTGGAATAGCTTAGTCATTATCTGTGCAGCATGCAAACTGTTGATAAACGGTGATGCCACAGCATCACTTTGCCAATTAAAATTAGCCACTGTCAGGTACCAATTAACATGCCACAGTCACTTTGCCATTAAAATATGCCACCGTTTGTCCATTAAATCAGGGCTTGACAAAGTTAACTGACTTTTAGGAGCCAGCTAAAAATCTAGGAGCCAGACAGTGTTATTTTATTAAGCCACAGCCAATTTGCCCAATAATATGACAGTATTTTTTGCCATTTATAAGCCATAGACAATTTGCCCAATAATATGCCAGTATGATGTAGCCATTTAATATGCCAGGTTTTGTCACTCAATATGCCCGGATTTAGCCACTCAATATGGCAAGATTTAGCCATACAATATGCCAATATTTAGCCGCTCAATATGCCAGTATTTTGCCACTCAATATGCCAGGATTTATCCATTGAATATGGTAGGTTTTGTCACTCAATATGCCAGCATTTAGCCATTTAATATGGCAGGTTTTGTCACTCAATATGCCAGGATTTAGCCACTCAATATGCCAGTATTTTGCCACTCAATATGCCAGTATATTGCCACTCAGTATGCCAGGATTTAGCCATTTAAAATGCCAGGTTTTGTCACTCAATATGCCAGGATTTAGCCATTTAATGTGACAAGATTTAGCCATTTAATATGCCAGGATTTAGCCACTCAATATGCCAGGATTTGTCACTCAGTATGCCAGGATTTAGCCATTTAATATGCCAGGATTTAGCCATTTAATATGCCAGGATTTGTAACTCAATATGTCAGGATTTGTCTCTCAATATGCCAAGATTTAGCCATTCAATATGCCAGGATGTTTGCTTGTTACAGTGAACCCTCCACCTCCCCCCTTCCCCAGTACTTACCTCCTGGATGCTCCGTGTAGACGATGCTCGTCTCCTCCGTGAAGTCTTCCCTCCTGCACGGAGGAGGGAAGAACAGCCCCTGGGTATGACATAAAGTCATATCGGTGTTAATGAGTTTTGTTTTTTTTACTTACTTTTTTTCGGCAGCCGCATCCAACGGATGTGGACTGCCGGCTGCTGTCTGCATGACTGTCTCCGTGTGAGACAGTCATATGGGCAGCAGCGGGGGGCACTTTTTTTCCTTGAAAATCCATTGCCCCCTCCTGCGGACACCCATGCCTTGGTTATATACCTTGTTCAGTTCCATTCTGAATTCTGCAAGGGATCATGTAGCATTTATATGTGCCCAGAAAACTACTGGCTGCTGAGGGGCCAGGATGGCACATAGAGACTGTTTGGGGTGTTGAGATGGTACAGAGAGGCTGTTTGGGGGCCAAGGAAGCACAGATAGGCGGTTTGGGGCCTGTTTTTCCTAGAAACACCTCTGGCTGAAAACTGAGTGTCAGTGTCAGTAGAACCTACAAACCTGATGTTTGTGAGTAACTTAAACTTATTTAGATTACAGATATTCAAATCTGAATAAATGCACACACTTTTATTATATACTTTATTATGCATTGGAAAAAAAGATAGGTCATTCTTACAATGTAACTGTGAACAAGCTGTAAGTGTGTGAAAATTAATGACTTGCTTTGGAATTCCAAATAATTCTGTGCCTAGTTGTACCTGACCAACTGACCTTCATGTTGTCTGTAGTACAGGGCCGATCCTGGGCGGGTGCACGGGGTGCACCGCGCCCAGGCGCACGGGAGGAGAGGCGCTGAAGCAGGGAGCTCTCTCCCTGCCGTCCTCCTCCTTGTTAAAGCAAGCCACGCGACGGGTGCAAGCTCCGCCCCCGTCGCGTTCTGTGATTGGCTGCTGCCGGGAGGAGGACGTTCTCTGCCAAGACACCATAGAGAACATCCTCCTCCCTGCAGCCAATCACAGAACGCGACGGGGGCGGAGCTTTCCCCCGTTGCTCTGTGCTTGGATTACCAAGAAGAAGGAGGAGGAGGACGTGATGGGGGGGGGGTATTGTTAAAATATATAAAAAATTAAAAAAAGTGTGGAAGTGTCTGTGAATGTGTATGTGTGTGTGTGTCAATGTGTTTAACTATGTGTGTGTTACTGTCTGTGTAAGTGTATGTGAATGTATAAGTGTGTATCAATGTGTTTAACTATGTGTGTGTTACTGTCTGTGTATGTGAATGTGTATAAGTGTGTATGTGTGTATGTGTGTGTCAATGTGTATAACTATGTGTGTTACTGTCTGTGTAAGTGTATGTGAATGTATAAGTGTGTATGTGTGTGTCAATGTGTTTATGTGTGTGTTACTGTCTGTGTATGTGAATGTGTATAAGTGTGTATGTGTGTGTCAATGTGTATAACTATGTGTGTTACTGTCTGTGTAAGTGTGTGTGAATGTATGTGTATAAGTGTGTATGTGTGTGTCAATGTGTATAACTATGTGTGTGTTACTGTCTGTGTATGTGTATTTGTATGTGTGTGTCAATGTGTATAACTATGTGTGTGTTACTGTCTAAGTGTATGTGTATAAGTGTGTGTCAATGTGTATAACTATGTGTGTGTTACTGGCTGTGTAAGTATGTGTACATGAGTGTCTGTGCAAGTGTATCCTGTGTCTGTGTAAAGGTGGCTGTGTGTGTATTTATGTATGTGTGACAGTGTGTATAAGGGTGTCTGTGTAAATGTATGTCTGTGAGGGTGACTAAGTGTTTAACTGTGTTTGTGTGACTGTATGTATTTATCTATGACTGTGTATTTATGTGTGACTGTATTTATGTGTCACTGTGTGTATTTATGTGTGACTGTGTGTATTTACATGTGACTGTGTGTATTTATGTATGACTGTGAGTATTTATGTATGACTGTGTGTATTTATGTGTGACTGTGTATTTACGTGTGACTGTGTGTATTTATGTGTGACTGTGTGTATTTATGTGTGACTGTGTGTATTTATGTATGACTGTGTGTATTTATGTGTGGCTGTGTGTAAGTGTGTTCTTGCCCGGGGCCCTCACTGCGCTCATCAATTTATCACATGGAGGGCACCAGCCCCCAACCAACTGGCGTCTATTTCCCGCCTCCTGCACTCAGCGTGCGTAGAGGGAAGACTGTGCGGAGGAGACGGCCGGGGACACGAGAGCAGCAGCAGGGTGAGTACTGGGGAAGGCAGGAGAGGAGATTATGCTTTTATTGGGTAAACTAACTGTGGCATATTGGCTGTAGCCTATTTATTGGCAAACTAGCATAGGTATATAAATGGAAAAACTGTCTGTGACATATCAGTGGGCAAATTGGCTGTTGTATATTAATGGACAAACTGGCTGTGGCATATGGGCAAAATAATTGGCATATTACTGGGGAAACTGGTGTATTTTGAGGACGAACTGACATTTTTATTGGGCAAACTGTAGCATTTTTAATTGCCATTAACATAAGCAACAGCCAGTTTGCCTAAGTGTACCCTTAGTACACCTCTGTAAATGGGCTGCCCATGTGCTGCTTTGCTGCCTCTCAGAGCCAGCTCTGCAGATCGGCGCCATGTTTCCCCTTAGACCTCAGTCAGCGCTTTCTGCTCTTTCAGTGCACAGTGATGACAGAGCGTCGGAACATAACGGTCAGAGTCATCACTATGTGCGGGGAAATCAAGGCAGTGCTAATTGAGTTCTGAGATGAGGTCAGTAGGGGGCATGAAAAAGGGACATGGGAAGAGACAAATACATGGTAGGTAGGAGGTATAGGAGAAAGATATGGGGTGTGACAGACAGACATGGGGTATGAGTGGAGAGAGACAAACATGGGGCATGAGTGGAGAGAGAGACAGACATGGGCAATGAGTGCAGAGTGAGAGACAGACATGTGGAATGAGTGCAGAGTGAGAGACAGACATGTGGAATGAGTGCAGAGTGAGAGACAGACATGGGGAATGAGTGCAGAGTGAGAGACAGACATGGGGAATGAGTGCAGAGTGAGAGACAGACAGACATGGAGTATGAGTGGAGAGAGACAGACAGACATGGAGTATGAGTGGAGAGAGAGAGACAAACATGGAGCATGAGTGGAGAGAGAGAGAGAGAGACATGGAGCATGAGTGGAGAGAGAGACAGACATGAGGGAATGGGGAGAGAGAGACAGACATGAGGGTACGGGGTGAGAGAGACAGACATGAGGGTACGGGGAGAGACAGACAAACATGAGGGTGTGGGGAGAGACAGACAGACATGAGGGTATGGGGAGAGAGAGAGACACGTGAGTGACTGACTTGGTGGAATATTATTTATCACTCATTGTGTACTTCTTTTCTAATGATGCTCAGCCAGACTAATGAGAGACTTTGGCTGGTTGGGAATCATGGGTAGTATGGTAGTAAAATGGTAGTAAAAACTCATTCTGCCAGCCAGCAAAAAGTCTCCCATGTTGCTGGCTGAGCATCATAGAAATAAATAAAACTAATACACAGTATTATGGCAAAATATATATCTTTATTTAAAATAAAAGTTGGTCCTTTACATTAAAATAAAGTTTTCTCCCTCCCCCTCTCCCCAATATTGAAATGGGCATGTCTGGAACAAAAATGTCTAAAGGGGAGGAGTTCATAATATAGCCACGCCCACCCTTGGGCGCCAAAGGAAAACCTGCACCCAGGCGCCCGTGACCCTAGGATCGGCCCTGCTGTAGTAGCTGGAGTTCGAGTGCTTGCTTGTGTGTGAGGTCTGCCTCCGCCTTGTCCAGCAGGTATTTCAATAAATAGTGAACTGAGAATTCAGTTGTAAAAATCAGTCCGACCATAATAGGAAGAGTTTGAGATTGTTCTTCCTGGAGATAAAGGATAACAAGATGCATGAATTTCCTGTTCTACATGAAAAAGCTATTTTTTGTGAGTTTTAGTTGATGCATGACAGGGCCTGAACAAAAATCTGTATTAGTCACAGCACCATTATATATTGTTTTACATGTCACGTTTGTATACTTGCTTCACCTTGTAAGTATTATTACAGTTCGATAGGGCCTGCACAATACTTCAGTGTAAACATGATAGGATAGTTCAGGTGGTATCTTAGTTATTTGCTAGGTAAGTAATTTATAGTTCTCATGCAGTGTTTGTTAAAACAAAAAATTATTTTATACTATGCAGAGGCGTCGCTAGGGGGGGGCTACTGGGGCTGAAGCCCCGGATCTCCCCTCCATAGCCCCGAATGGAGACCCTGACCACGCCCCCTCGCGCTCGGCTCCGCCCCTTCACATTCGATCCCGCCTCCTGCATGCTGTATGCTGAACAGCAGCAGACTCCATCCCCTCACGATAGGCTCCGCCCCTCGTATTTAGCTCCGCCCCCTCAAGTTTTGCAGGTGAGTGTTTGGCAGAGTGTGAGTGGCAGAGTTATGAGTCTGCATGTGTATGTATGTGAGTGGCAGAATGTAATTTGCAGAGTGTGAGTGGCAGAGTTATGAGTGTGCATGTGTATGTATATGAGTGGCAGAGTGTAAGTGGGTGTGAGTGGCAGAGTTATGAGTGTGCATGTGTATGTATGTGAGTGGCAGAATGTAATTTGCAGAGTGTAAGTGGGTGTGAGTGGCAGAGTTATGAGTGTGCATGTGTATGTATATGAGTGGCAGAGTGTGAGTGGTAGAGTGTAAGTAAGTGTATGTGTGTGAGTGTGGCAGAGTGTGTGTGAGTGTAAGCATGAGTGGAAGAGTTATGAGTGTGTATGTGTGTGAGTGGCAGAATGTAAGTGTGTGTAAGTGGCAGAGTGTGATTGTATGAGTGAGTGTGCAGAGTGTGAGTGTTTGGAAGAGTGTGAGTTATGAGTGTGCGTGTATGTGTGTGGCAGAGTGTAAGTGTGGGTGAGTGGCAGAGTTTTGGAGTGTATAAGTGTGAGCAGCAGAGATATGAGTGTGTGTGTGTGAGTGTAAACGTGAGCAGCAGAGTTATGAGTGTGTGTGAGTGGCAGAGTGTAAGTGTTCGAGAGTGAAAGCATAAGTGGCAGAGTTAGGAGTGTGTGTCAGTGGCAGTGAGATTACTAGGAGAAAATGTGATTAATTACTATTAATCATATTGAAGTGTGAAACAGTGCTCATACCATTTTTATTTTCACACCTGATTATCACATTCAATATGAATAATAGTGATTCATCTTTATATATAGTCTTTATGTTGATGGCAATGAGTCCATACACATGGCATTAAACATCACATGGACCTCGTTATACTATTAAACCCATACATTATGAGTGTATGAGCTGCTCATTATATTATAGGCTTTACTCATGAAAGAGAGAATTGCAGGGAAGTGAGATGGGAATTTCAAAATTAAGGCTAAAGTAGCAGAGCTGGAAAAATGCTCGCATTCAGTTGAATTCCCATCTCAATTCCCTGCACTTCTCTCTTTTATTAGGTTGGTAGAAGGAGCATACCTTCATACCTCAGCCTATTCTCCCCAAGTTTTTTACCCCTTTTTATTAAAAAATTAAAAATATTTGTGATGTGAGTGTGAGAGTTGCAGGTTTACACACGAGTCTGCGTGGCAGAATGTCTGTGTGGGAAAGGCCATCTGTGTGTATAAGGGTGTCTGTGTGTAAGGTTGTCTGGATGTGTGTGTGAGTGTAAGGTTGTCTATGTAAGGGTATCTATGTGGGGGGGGGGATCAGGGTTGAGTCATTTTTATATGCTCAGTTATTTTTAAATCATGGGAATTTGCTCACATACAAGTGTGTGTGTGTGTGTGATGTAAGTTGGTGTGTGTAAGTGGGATTGTGTGTCTCTGTGTGTAAGGGTGTGTGTATGTATGTGTGACTGTGCATGTGTGACTGTGCAAGTGTGAATGTGTGTGTATGTGTGGCTGCATGTGTATGTGTGTGTATTTGTGGCTGTGTATTTTTGTGTATAAGTGTAACTTTGAGTAATGTGAGTTTTTTGTGTGCTGCGAGTCTTATTGTCAGTCACACACACGCATATAGTCAGTAACAGACAGACACAAACACACTCATACAGTCACAGACAGACACACACACAGTCAGTCACAGACACACACATATACATTCTGTCACAGTCAGACATACAGTCACACACACATACAGTGGGTCACATAAACACACAGTCACACACACACATGCAGTCAGTCATACACACAAACACACACTCTGTCACATACACTTACGCACAAGTCAGCAATTTTGTTGTTGTTTATGATAAAAAAAAAAATGCATCTATCAATATGTCCCCCTCTTGGCTGCTATACCTCATTCTAGCCTGGTCTGTGCCCTGCTGTTGTTTCTAGCCCTGCTGAGCACACTCAGCGCTCGGACACTATAGTACGGTGCATGTGGGGATGGACCAGGAAGACTGTGCAGCCGGTGCACACACTGCTCCCCCGCGCTCCGCTGGATAAATAAAATGATCCCAGCGGCGAGGGCACCATGCAGGGACAACAATAACTGGGCGCCAGGTATAATTTCCTGGTGCCTGGGATTTGTTGAGCCCCGATATATACCCATATATACCTATTGTTCATTGGCGTCAATTATATCAGTCTGTATGCTGCCTAACCATGTGATTTTATTTACTCTACTTCTATAAAATCTATCATGGGCTCCAGCCCCGGATGTTTTGGAGACCTAGCAACGCCCCTGATACTATGGATTTCACCTTTTTCATTTTAACTTCTTTATTTTTGTCATATGCAACTTATAAAATGTAATAAATATACACAAACCATTTTATGGCTCTTGAGACATCCAGAATTTGCTATTTTGCACATGGGCTATTCATTTAGCTTAATTTTCCACCCATTTCCTTCCTTTCAAAGTATTCCCCATGAGCAAAGTGGCTGTATCCTCTTGTATCTTCTGCATGTGCTATTTTTTTAACTCGTTGTTCATCAGGACTCTTTGCAAATTGCTTTATGATTTACCTTATGTACAATGAACCCTAAAGGTTCGGCTCAATACTCTCCTACAGCTGTTGCCAACCCCTAATTCACATGATCAGTTGCACAACTATATACTGTCCACCTTTTAAGCAAGTCTTATAACATAATTATTTTGAAAGGAGAATCAAACAGAATGAGGCCCTAATGGTATATAATTTTGATAAAATAATAAATACCAATCATACTTGTCCCTAAATATCACAATGTGAAAGTAGTAGCTCCCTTCATTATTTTTTTAGTAATATATAATTTCATGCTTATGTTTCCCACACGCACCAATTTAAGAAAATATCCTAATTAGGGGTTGGTGTGGTTTGCTTTGAGTTCTCCATTTGCTGAATCTTACATTCTTGCCATTACTGAAGATGTCTTGTATACCCCATAGCTATATTTGTGTTGTAGCATCTGAGTCTTGGCAATTAACTCTTTTCACAAAAGAAACAATTTCAGGATAAGCAGTAAGTGTATTATGCTATAGTCATACAAGATTTCTATAGTACAAAATTCAACACAGGCTTAATGAGCATGTTTGACAATGAACTAGATGCTGTGGTACATATAATGCTAACCAAAGTAAATCCAAAATGATTCATTAAAAAAAGCATGTCTACTATTGCAAGCAAAAATAAATCTAAATCTAAAGCATGGCTGCCAGGATGATCAACAGAATTATCTATTTGAGAGAGGGTTGGAGGGCAGGGTATTCTCTTTCAGTTTATACTAAGTGACCCATAGGTTGAGAAGGCGGTGACCGTGGCGGTGTAGGTGGAAGCGGCGCTGGAGGAGGAGGAGGTAGCCAGAATTTTTCAAAGTGCGCTGTAAGCACAGTATTGGACTGTTCTATTTGACTCTCAGATATGAAGTGCACCACAAGACGCAAATGTACTATTTACCACCGAAAACTATTAGAATTTTTCAAAGTGCGCTGTAAGCACAGTATTTGACGGTTCTATTTGACTCTCAGATGTAATACATGTAATGCTATTGGTATTCTATAAACCGAAATAGAGTCCCCATTCATACGAATAGGTCAATCAAGAGATTCGGTTTATAGACTTTCGGTTTATTGTATATGTATGTAATGCTATGGGCTTTCTGATTGGCTGCCCTGCAGCCTTTCAAAACGCGCCATTAAATTGCCGATCCCCGAACTCCAACCCGAACATACATTGAAATGTCTGTGTTCGGGTCCGGGGTCCAAAAACCGTAATGTTCGGTACGAACCCGAACAGTGCGGTTCGGGTTCGCTCAACACTACCTGTAACCCATATAAATACTTACCCACTTCTGGGATCACCTATTCTACCTTATAAGAACTTGGCATAGTACTTATGCTACTTCTGTGCATCTACCACTAAACCTGCACAAGTGCTTACTTAATTTCTGTGTATTTATTATTCCAACTGAAAACACCTTATGTTACAAGGAGTACCTGTATACTCACAGAGTCAGAAACAGAGACTTTAATCTTCAGACCCATTCTTCACCTACAGTTCACCTACAGTTCTCCAGCCTCTAGAAGTAAAGCCTTACTCTACCTATTAAATTGATTGAGGATTACAAACCCCATCTTTTTGCAGGTTTAAGATCATTAAGGAAAGAAACAGAGCTGTAAGACAAAGCAGCATATTGCTCATAATAGGATTTAATACTTATTTATCTGTGACTACACACCATACTCAAAAAAAATGCTACAAGATAAATTGAGGGGTAATAAAGTCTACATCGATTTGGCCTGAAATGGATTCGTATGGGGCAACATGGCCGAAATTCACAAATCTCCAAAATTATCACTTTCCAAATCAACTGTTTGGGTCGTTAGGAAACTGAAGCATCTGGATATTTTTACCATGAAAAGCATAGATGTTTGGCTAACCAATATGTGCTGATCACCCCTGAACATGCTGTGAATTTAGGTAACATAGACAAAATTCGCCCTTTTCATCTCTCCAGATTTTAGCTGGATTATTCAAATTTAAAGCAGTCTAAAGTATACTACAAAAGGATTTAAAGGGCATTTGTCACATGGACATGCCTACATATACCCCAATATCATTTCTGATACAAATAATACCATAATACAATAATTATTCAAAAAGATGATATTTGCACATATATGGAAATATGGACACGTCAAACAAAAATCAAAAAAGTGTTATGTAGTAAAACACATGTCCAGGACTGACACCAAAGAGTAACCACAATGAAAGGCAAGGGGTACCCATTTACTAAGATGTATATATATCAATAGGCACTGTTATACACAACCACAGATCACCACCTCTTAAAAAACCAAGAAAATATCTGAAAATACAACTGAAAAAAGTACATGGACAGGAAAATTGCTGCAAATACTCAGTAATAGCATATATTAAATGGAAATGGATGAATTCATTAGCGTTCCTTAACATGGGCCAGAGTTGCCTGAATGCTGCAATACATACCCCAATCCACCTGTGAGACCTCAGCAATCAGATGAAAGGACAAATAAGTCAGAAAACCCAGTCAGGATCATTATAAAAAGGAGTGAGATTCACAACCACAAGTTTGTTTGGTCTGAGAGACAGAGTGAGAGATGCATGGCCTCAATATTTATCTCTTCTTGAGATGGAGTGAGGCCAGGAGAGATGACAACCAGGGTGCATTGCTGGCTGATACTGCGAGGATCAGAGTGCCTAGGTACATGCTTGCCATGGATATTATGGAAAGATACTCACGAGACAGTGTGGAGCCTCTGACACAAAAGACAATTCAATACCTGGGCTGGTGAGATTATTAGCAGTACTGCATCAAGTTCACATATCTTCCAGACAGATTCTGGGCATGATGTTGGTATCAGTTAGCAACCCTTTTCACGGTGCCTTAATTTAGTGCCATGAGCTCTAGTCTACAGAGTTAAGGAGTACATCCACATCCCCACTGAGGATGCAGAGTGGCACAAGGTCAAGTTTACAGGGATGCCTAAAGTTCTTGGAGCCATAAACTGCACTCATGTTGTGCTCCATCACACAGGGAGGAATTATATTGAAACCGGAAGCATTAACATAGTTACATAGGGGGTCACGTACTAAACAAGTGCAGTGGGGAAACAAGTAGGTAAAACATGGGTAAGGAGCAATTTGCGACTATTTGTAACATTTTGCCCTTGTTTTCCTAGATTTGCGCCTCTTCTGTTTATTTAGCGTGCTTTTTTCCGGTTGCGCTAATAAATTGCGATTAGATTTGCGCATGATGAAGAGTTTTTCTAATATCTTGTGAAAAATAATTCTTATTTGCGTGTGAAAATTACACCAGCTTTTAGCAAGTGCTATCAAAAGAGGTATAAAAATTTTAGCAAAATTGCCTGTTTTTATTTGTAATTATGCCAGTTTTTATTCTCAATTTGCTCGTATGTACTATTTGAGTGTTAAATGTTTAGTACACTGCAATAGGAGCAAAGCGCCAAAAAAGTATTGCACATAAAATATTTTTGCGTTTTTTTAGTACATGCCCCTCATAGTAGTTTAGGTTGAAAAACACATGCATCAACAAGCACTAAATAAATATCAATGCCTATACTAACATGCATAGCCCTCTATGCTCTGGCTCATTAAAAAAGTATCCAGGTCGTTTTCAAAGGCATTTAACATATGTGCTAAAACCACTTCTTCAGGCAGTGAATTCTTTATCCAATATATAATTGCCCTTACTGTAAAATATCCTTTTCACTGTAGACTAAATCTCCTTTCTTCAAGTCTTAGCGGGTGGCATATTGTCCTTTGTACTGTTTTGTTAATGAACAGGCCATTATAAAGATCTTTGTATGGGCCCTGTACATATTTACATAACATTATCATATCCTCTCTAAGCCGCCATTTCTGTACCGTGTACAAATTTAACTTTTCTTCATAACTAAAACCTTCCATTCCCATAATTAGTTTTGTAGCCATCCTCTGCACTCTCTAGTTCCATAATGTCTTTTTTTTTTTTTTAAATTGAACCGTGTATTCAAGGAGGGGTCTTACCAGACTTTCAGACCCAGAATTCAGTTATTTTGAGCTATTTTTTATTTATGCAAAACTCCTATAGAATATAATGGGCATCACTCGGGTTCCTTGTGTTTCAGACATGGAGGCTGTATTTGGTGTGGAATGATTTCTTATTTGCAGATATGTTTGTTGGCACATCAAAGTAGCTTGAAATTTGTTTACTGATGTGCCACCAATGTGATCTGAAAATGTCTGCCAAAAACTGGAGCTACCTGAATTGACCTTCAAGTCAATGATGATGGAATACATTAAATGTATGGTGAGCAAAATGCTGAGCATTGTTTGGCTAATATTAATCTCTGTTTGTGTACATTCAGCTTCATTTGTTCACTTCAGATCCGCTAGATTCTTATTAGCATGAATCTAACGAACAGCAAAACAACTGGAGATGAATAGAAAAAAAATAAAAACCGAGGTGAATGCCAACAAATGCCCCATGAATTACCTCAATGATACATCTTCAAAACAGTTGTCCAACTTAGAAATCTGCTGACGAAGAGGTTTCTTCAAGACTTGAACAAGATTATCTTTTACAGGTTTAACTCTTTGGAACACCATTGAACTCACCCTTTGCCCCATGTAGTAGTAGGAGGTAGGGGAACTTTTATACATTTTTGTTTAGATATTTCTTCCAATGGGAGGTTGTGGATTCATTCCCCAACTCCTGGGGACACTAGGGGGATGTGATACTGGACATATTACTCGAAGGTATAAGAATAGACAGGGACGGTTGTGTGACTTAGGGGAACAACTAATCAGTAATGTGGGCATCTCAAAGCAATGTCAAAGTACTATAGTGCCATCATGTTCAGCTAGCTGTTTGGCTGGCTTCGCATTTTGGGCTCTTTAGTGTGACAGAGTATAGAAAAATAATCAGATTAAACACTGCAATGATACCCAGCCAGCTGCTTTCTTCTAGTATTATAGTGCTGCTGTGCTAATAATTCTTAAACTCTTGATGGCAAAATTTATTTTTGGATTTGGTGATTGCCCCAGGAGCACTTTACTACTTTTAACCTGAGTACAATTAATGTATACATTTATTGATTACATTGTTATTTTTAACTTTTAGGTAGCAGACATACCATTTAAAGGCCCTTTTAACGTAAAGTGGTATTGGTCCACTAATAGATAATGGACGATCTGTGCCTATTTTCCCCACTCTTTCCCACTGCATCCATTCCCAGTGACCTCTTTAATATGACCCAAAATATATACAAAAAGCAGACATGCACTCTGAAAAGTTATATGCAAATATATACATTTATTTTACAATTGTATATCGTAATCGGGAGAGTAATCTGGAGAGGGAAAGCACAAAAAGAGGGTTTGTTATAAAAATAAAGACACAAAACAAAAAAATAAAAAACCAAATATGTATAGATTTAAGCAAAAAAAAGGGAAGAGAAAAAATTTAGCAAAATTTCGTAATGAAAAAAATATAAAAGAAGAAACAAAGGGTAACAGTAAAGACGACAGCAAGCAAACAAATGAAAAAATAACAAGGGCCAAAAAAGTGTGGCACAAGTAAAAAAAAGGATGAAAGAAAAAAGGGGAAAAAAGCACATAATATTAAAAAAATCCAAAGAAAAACACAAAGTGGGGTTATATAGTAATATCAATTAACTAGCAGTCAAAATAAATCTTCAACCATGTCCCAAACAAACTTAAAAGTACAAAGTTTTCAAAAAAATACAAAAACAAAAATTCAAAAACAACTACCTGTAATTGAAATAGAAGTAAACAAATTCTCACAAATAATGATAGATCGCAATGGTAAAAAAAAAAAAATGAAAAAAACACCAAAAATAGGAAAAAACTTGAAAAAAAAGGCAACTGTCACCCAATGAATGATGTACCGTTTTTCATAGACTTTGTCAAAGATCCAGGTGTCAGTAAGCCAAAAATGCAACGATCTTCACAGATGCAGAGTCCCTCTTCTTCAAGGCAGAGGGCTTGTAGTGACACAGGGCGGCACGCTCAGATGTCAATCCTTCCTCCGACCCTTAAGCATGTTATAGCTATTGGACAAAACTTTGGATAAAACTCTAAGTGTCTCACGTCACTCATTTTGTATTTTGCATTAATTCTAATATTACTCTTTGTATATGACATACAAAATGAGCTAGCTCTAAACAGAGGGTGTCATTATTCAACGTAAAATAACAACTTAAAAACACTTTAAAAGCTTATGCATAACTGGTTTTAAAGCACATTGCATCATATATTTCAGGAATTAAAGCCACGCAATAGTTTCTATAATTGTTTCTTATTACTATTTTAACTTCTCTCCCTTCCTGATATGTTTAATGCAATTTCTTCCTTTATGGTATGATTATTATACAAACACCTAAGCCAGTGGATCCCAAGCACCATGCTATAGCAGTGGATTGTGATGTGATTCACAAGATCTCACGCATCACCTCTAAACTACCTCTGTGAAAGTCATATCAGATTCCCCAGTGGAGTACATTAGGACCTATCATGGCACTGTGCTATATCCATACCAGTGTTATAACGCTTAGAGATTTAAGGGGCTTTACCTACATTTGGAAAGCACTGACTCCAATTTAGAACTAAGTGAGTGCACTGCCAGTAAAGCATCCACTAACCTCAAGCAAAGGGTATCACACATGGTTACAAGAATGGAAACTTACATCCTCTGCTAGAGGGAAATTTGTTTTCAAAATGCTTACAGAAGCTCTGATTATGAGTTCTTGGACACAGACCAATGTTTCATTAGTCTGCCCTACCATCAAAACATAATTACTCATGCTCAATAAAATGATATGTGACATAAGAGCAGAGAGAGGAGGTACCTTGAGATATAGATAAGGAAGCCACTGCTACTTGTCATAGTGACAGCTCTTCTGCTGTTTCATTGTATAAAGAGAGTATATTAGTTCTTTAAAACAGTGGAGCAGAAGGACTTATACTGTGTTCTCATTGATTCTGGGTGAAAACATATAAGCAACCATTGCACAAAGCTGAGGTGGTGATATAGTGAAGACACTGAAATACTGGGGATTGACAAAAACAAAATAATAGACTTTGACATTTGCAGTACTTTACCAAGAGGATGGACAGCTGGACCCATTTTACAAGTAATTGACAAGAAAGAGGAAAATATCTAGGGAAATGGAGTCTATGCAGGGAAATGAAATAAGACTAGTAAGTAAAGCACCAGGCAATGCTGTAGACTGCACTGAATCTAGATAATGTTAGAGGATTTGTAGTGATGTTAAAAGATAAATGTTATTCAAAATAATGAAATATATAAATATATCATGACCTTGTCAAAATGCTGTGCCATAATTAATAGGAAAGGTGATTACATAACATATAGAAAAAGGTTAACCCTGTGTTAGCCAGTGTATGTTACCCCTGCAGTACTCCTGCCAGCTATCAATATGAGAATGCTAAGTTCATTTTGAGCAACACTGTATTCAATATGCTGGACGTTTAATGTGGTCCTCAAGGCTTGTTCTGAACTGGTAAAGGGAATTTTTTTTGTTACTGTTTTTTTTTGTAGATAAGTTATTATTGAGGTTTTACAATAATATAAATGCATAGTGATGAATAAAACATGATAAATACAGTGTTAACTGAAAATATAGCTTATACAATGTCTAGGATACGATAAGGTCTTCAAAATTATAATGGAGAGAGAAAGAAGGAGATGAAGACAAATCTACCCATAGGCAGCGAGAATGAATAATAATATAATAAATAAAAGTTAAACAAGATAAATGTGTAGAACAAGAAAAGAAACAGGTGTGTGAAGGTGGGAGAAAGAAAAAGAGAGGAGGTAAAGAAAAGGGAGAGAAAAGGAGAAAATGAGAAGGGGGGATAAACCCCAGGTTGGACAGACTACCCACGGCGTTAAAGCGCCACAAACAAAACAAGGTACTGGTAAAAAAAGTTTGATCTTACTTCAGCACCGTGGCCAACCGTGGTGGGCTAGAGTTCCTCGGGTGGACATGGGGGCTAACGGCCAGATGGCCATCTAATCAATATAGCATGACAATGACTCTGGAAGTATGGAATGGTGGTAAGTAAAAACCACTTAATTTGGAAAGGTTGACTTCGGGACAACAGAAAAAATTTAAAAACGTGGGAATATATGAGGCTTAGGTGGAAGAGGGCATGTAGACCAAGACAGGAACCAGAGCCCTGATGACCGTTGGTAAGATCCAACTGTTACAAAAATATATTGGACAAAAACTTTTGAGGGTCAAGAATGGCTCTGTCTCATCCAGGTATTATAGCCATTAAAGGTAAATTCATCAAAAACATTATCCACAGAGTAACGTAAGTCCAAACAATATTGCAATAAGTTCTTCAAAGAACATGAAACATGAAGAGGTATGTTTATTCTGGGGAGTACACTTCAGAGTGCAGTCCGCAGAGGGGACCCGGGAATGAAGTGGGTTTCAGCCACTCTGGTACCTGGATGTCAGGCAGGCCCAGGCCGCTCAGGAATAAAGGCAAATATTTTGGGTGCCTACTGATATATAACATATTATTCCTTCGGACTTGTAAAGCAAATGGTGTGCCCTATGCAATTTCATCTAAACTTAGTGCAGATGTCAACGGATTCAGAGCCCTGCGCGCTTGTAGAGTAGTTTGTCAAAGATCCGCATACAATGCAATTTCTCCTTCATGGATTCCAACAGGTGTCATGGTGCGATATGCCTTTAATATTTTTTCCCAGTCAGTCGTATAGTGTAAGGAGCACAGCATGTCTCGGAGCAAAGACCCACGCATTACCCTTCCCTTGTGCATGCGATACACCCTATCAATATCAGTGGGGTATGTCGAGATCCTCTTCAATATGGTATCAAAAAAGTGTGCAAAAGTTGAACGTAAGTCCTCATCACTTATTTCGTCGGGATCTCTCTGACTCTGATGTTACTCTTACAGCTTCTGTTGTCCAATTCCTCCACTTGCTGCTGAAGGGCATAGATGTGGTGTTTCTGGGCATGAATGTGCATATTATATGTGTCAATCATCTCACGTGTTTGTGGTAGCTCTTCCTCCAAGGTTAGCACCTTACCATCAATCTGCCTCATGTCTTGCCGCATCTCTGATATCTGAAAAGGGCCTGTGTGAGTTTTGTGAGACTGTTCATGTCAATTTCTTGGTTTGCACTGTTCACTTTAAGAATTTTTTATGCACTTTATTCATTACTGAGGGTGTACACTGTTGCATGTATTGTATATGTTGCAGTTACAATCACATTGCCTATTGATATATTATGCACTTTGTTGGTTATTAAGCACTGTTGCACTTTAATAAATTACTCTATTGTTTTGGAGTATATCACGTTTGCAGTGTCCACTTTCTTTGTCTTTGTGGCACATTCAATTTTATTTCATTATTTTTTCACATGCATTCGCATAGTGTGCTGAAAGGTATATACAACAGCTCAGTAAGTATTTTTTCATTTACTCTCAGACTTGCTTTGGTTTGTAGGTTTTACCTCATATCTTCTTTATTTTCTAAGTGTCCATACATTTTGCGCTTTGATCCTTTAGCTTTCTAAATCAGTCTAAATATACAAATAATATTTTATTGTTGATTGGATTTGTCAAATTAGCACATTTTAGGATGTTGCAGGTGAATTGCAGCCTTCTGCTTATCATATCCACTAATGCAGCTTGTTACAATTTTCATGCAATGTTCTTATATTGAACAAAACTAGATTTACATTGGGTTTAATCATAGTGTGACTCATTGCTATCATTTTGTGATATGAGAATGAAAACTTTAAATTATAGAAAATAGACAAAAATACAGAGACCATTTAATTTTTTGCAATTTACGTCTATGAATTAATTTATAAATGTTCAACTAAGAAAATACGCAGTGATTTTATAAATGAATTACTTTCACAGCACATAGGGTACATTTCACTGCAGGGATTTGTTTTATTTTTGGCGGTATCAGGAAATTATTCATGGGATCAAAAGAAAAAAACAAAACATCATTAAAAATAATTAACGTTCTAATGGGGCACATTTGCCATTTTGAGTCAATATTTATAGGAAGAGCTTGGAAGTATTAACAAAGATCAGACAGATTAAACTATTCAAAGACATTAGATTGCGTGCAGTGATTCCAGGAAAGGGTGCAGTGACACTAGCTGACATTTTTGCATTGGCTTGTGTCCATCCCATTGTAAGACAGGAAAAAAGTAACTCTCTGTATCTGCAGTGACAGATTCATCAAATCCTCAAAGCGTACTGTCAGCACTTTCAACGCAGGGAAATTGAAAAGTTAGATTAAAAAAAGTATATTGTTAAACTAGAAAGAGCACCAACTATTATTTTGATAATTGGCATGTTCATATGTCTCCATTGGGATGCTATTGTCACAATCTTTGCATATGAAAATTGTACACCGTCTAAAGCTCAGCTGCTAACCTTTTAATCTATAGGCAGTACCTTTTCTTCAAGGTGCCATTATCCTATCAGTGACATAGGAATCCTCCTCTAGTATGCTTGTGCAGGAAAATTGTTTCACTCTGTATGTTAATATAGGGAGATAAGATTCTAAAGGGTTTTTAATGGTTGGTGTTTCTCACACAGAGTTTCAGCTTTAGTCACTTCCATTAAGCTACCAGGCTCAGGATGTTTAATATTTGCTCAATCATAATTCCTTTGAACCAGGCCACTTAGCCAGGTAGCATCAAAACTGGGTAATACTGTTACAGAGATTTTTTTTTCTTAGTAAGTGGACAGACAAGATGTGACAGAATGTTTTTTTTTTTGCCACCACATTTTGCAGGTTATAAACCTAGCACTCACCAAAGTGTTGGCCTGTGATAAAAATAATATATAATAGGATATGCTGAAATTATCATTATATTCTAGCTATTGGGTGCTATTTTGTTTCAAGTGAATCCATTATGACATGAAGAGCAATTTAAAAGACCTTTGTTATAGAATAAGCCAAGTTAATAACTGGTTTAAATATTTGGTTTGTATATCAGTGACCTACTATATTATGGTCAGAGGTCTTGTGATTATATTTCATCATTTAGTCATACAAAAATGATCCAATCTGAAAGGTTTGAATTATTACTACCCACATACTGTGAATGTGCTTGAAATCAGTAACATTCACAGGGTCATAGATTTTTTATGATACTTTACAGGTTGAGATCAGAAACATTGTTATTTGAAAAATGAAATGATCTATCCAAGGAACCTTAACGACATGTATACATTTTTTAGGGTTTATCTTATTTATATTGTTATCTTATAAATGAACATAATAAATCTGTATATTGTTACGTGTTTTACAATACAGTAATAAAATCTATTGTAACAAATCGTTCAAACAAGACCACGTTTGTTTCATAAATAATCTTCAAGGCCTATTCATTTTTGTGGGAGATCCTATTATAAGGTTTATTAGATTCATGTATCTTGTATTATATTAAATAAGAGCTGCATAATTCTCTTACACTTTGGGTATATTTAAGTGAATGCATACAAATCCAGTGTACATATGAGGTTTAGAATATAACTAAATATCTAACATTAGCAATTGATATTGTGGTTAGTGTTCACAACAATTTGTTTTGGTTAGACATATTTTCAGATTAAAAGAAAAATGTGCTTTAAATGTGTCTGTGGCACACCTATTTATAAAATCACCTTGTGGTTTAATACACAAATTACACATTTTCCATTGGAAGTAATTCATTTGCATATCTCCCATAAACATTAGGTATTTTTGCTTAATAAACTGGAAAATAAAAATAACAGTTTGTCATGTTGTGAAACTGGCTATCAGTATACTATTAAAGCTTTTTTTTTTAACCTATTATTAAGTTTAAAGGGACTGTCTAGTGCCCAAAATACTTTAAATATTAATGCATATTAATGTGCTTTCAAAGTAGTTTAAAATGCATGTTTTACATTTTGCATTGCTTAAAATATAAAATACATACAGCTAGGTGAAATTGTGAAATTACAGCATTTATAAAGAAACCAGGACTGCCCACACTAGCTGAGTAAAAGTGATTTCCTTTTTTTTGCTTCAGAAACCAATGAGAATAAATTAATTCAAATGAATGGAATTTCCTGTCTCTCTAGTGATGTCATCAGACAATGTATTGCATTGTTAAGAGATCCTAATGTGTACAAGAGCAAGGTCACTTAGAGCTCACACAATGTGTTCAATTCCAGGAGCACAGAAAGTGGGAAACAAATTAAACACAACTTTATATCCTCTGTGTCTATATAATCAGTGCTGTTGCACCTGCAGTAAACATGCAATCACTGGGGAGGGCTTGAGTCACATAATTAAAATGTGATTTATTCAGAATGCCTGTCTAGACTGTCCCATTAAAGTGGCACTAAAGTTGTATTTCATGTTTGCTTCATTATAGATGCAAAGAGTTAATATCCTGGTGCCACCTGCATGGAGTAAAACCGACGGATATCTTTGAAAATACATTCATGGTTTACTCTGAGCTCTGCCTCTCATCTGAGACAGAGCTCCCAACAGTTTATGGGGGATTTTCACAAAAAGTGAAGTGCAGGTGAGTTGAGGTAAGATGAACATTTCATCTCACTGACATAACTATACATTGTGCAGGCACAAATCTGGTGAGTTTCTCCTACTACATATACTCACCTGCTTTATTTGTAAAACTCAATTCTTGGGCAAGGTTCTAAAAGTGGTCTAATCAGCTGGAACATCCAATGGTTTCCATGGTGATTGTTCCACTTCTCATTTAAATCTTTGCACCTAAATTGATTTTTTGCAAATAACCCCCAAAAATGTATTAATTGAACATTTTCCTAATACTGTGCTACACATAAAGCCAGAACATTTTCAAAGCTCTGTTTACTTTTATTTAGTATATTTTTTCAATGCTTGATCAAATTAATTTAAAAAACCAACAAAACAAAGTTATATTCAATGACCACTTTTTACCTCGGGACTGTAGTTTACAAGACCAGGCTTCTAGAAGTATTAAGAGGCCATGATGTTAAAATATTATTAATTAAAAGCATATGTTAGTCAATGAATAAGCTAAACTTATTCATGGTAAAATGTTACTAAACTATAAACAGAAAAGAATAAAAAAAACAGTCCTTAGTTGCATTATAACTCAGCTCTCTGTAGGCCACACAATGTCATTGTGTGTTGAACATAAAAATTAGCTATAACATTTAATCTCGTTCTCACTATCAGTTGTTGCCTTTTTGTGAACTTGTATTGTGAACTGCACATTATATTTTATTATAGTCACATTAGATTTAGTATATTTATTTTTCAAAAAGTCTTACTCTTTCCGTTTGCTTGAGCTTCTCCTTCCACCCCCCCAATCACCCATAGCGACAGATGGTAAGTTTAAGAAGACACAAATAACAGGTGTATGGATGTCTAGAAGTTTTCCAGACTCACATTATGAGTAAAACAGAGCACTTTTTATATTATTCAGTCCTGTACAATTTTCATTGCGAGTCTTTAGTAATGTTTGCTGAATTGTTGCCATGAGTACATTTGCTTTTACAATTAATTCTTGCGTCTAGTTTTTTTTTATAACTCACATAAGTATCTGTTACTTATTCTGCTCTGTGTTCTGACTTATTGGATTTTAATGTCTAGCCAGAGCAAGTATTGCATATTGTAAGATTTATACTAAGCAGGTGCAGCACACAACACAGCTTACATTTTTGACATTTTGTTTATAGTTTATGTTTGTAATAAAGAAATATATGTATTCATAATTGTCCAAACTGTTCTATTTTTATCGGTTTGCCAGAATACAAACAAAAAACAACTTATTTTTAAATGGACACTCCAAATACCAAACTAACATTGATGCTTCTGTTAGTGATAAACCTGTACAATGTACATGGTATTTTTACACATACATAAATACAAGGCATTATTTTTCTTATGGTTATGTTGATCGGCATGGTGTTTAACCCTTTAAGGACCAGGGATTTTCCTGGGCCAAGGACCAGAGCGTTTTTCAATTTTTAATACGCGGTTTTTGAAACATAATTTTCCTCTCTATCATTTAACGTACCCATACAAGGTATATGTTAGAGCTTTCTTTTGATACCCTATACATAAAAATTATTTACATTTTAGTATTAAAAAATACATATAAAAGATGAAATTTTTGAGGAAAAAAAAGGTTTTCCCCATTATTTTCCCAATAATAAGCTACATAACTAGTGCAACACTAACCCACTTATCCCCCCTAATTAACTAACTAATAAAAAAGAAAAATATTGGTTCCCAAACCCCCCATAACAAAAAAGATAGAAAAAAACTCTGAAGAGTGCGATGTCAGATCAGTAAAAATCATGCAACAGGCATGCAGGGGTTACATTTTATTAAATAAATATATTAAAATTACCTTTCTTTATTAAATTTTTTTTTATAAATTGTAAAAATAAAAAAATGTGTTAAAAAAAACTAAATGAGGGCCATAAAGTGGAAGGAAACTGATCACAGTTAAAAACTGTGATCAGCAATGAAAGGGTTAATTTTTTTTTTACCTGTGTATGTAATTAATTTATTTTTACTTACAGGTCACTCTCTGTGCTTCACTATAAGAATGTGAAGCACAGAGAGTGAATTAGAGGCAAAGTCAGTGTGTGACTTTGCCATCTAATTTGCATGTTATCGCGGTGATCACGTTATCACCGCGATCACATGCCCGGAAATGCACCGATCGGGTCCAGGAGCTTTGCCTCGGGTGCGAAGCTTAGTCTTGGACCCGTTGCAGACTAGCTGGCGGTGCGCACGGAGCGCACCGCCGGCTAGACTGCATGACGAGTTAACTCGTCATAAGGTCGCTAATGCGGCGGCTCTTATGACGAGTTAACTCGTCATAAGGTCGGGAAGGGGTTAACAGGTTTGTTTATTTATTTACTCATTATTTATATTTTAATTTCACAACTGATAAAATACTTTTCCATACTGTGTTTCAAAATTTCAGATCTCAACCAATCCATGGAAACATTTTGTTAGGTGTAAATTATGTTTAAAACTTTATGTTTGCAAAGATACACAAAGGAAACAGCACTTGCCACATTGAGGAAGCATTCTACAGAAAATAAATTCAATGACAGAAATTACAATGTGTAAAAAAAATTTCAAAATTATATATATATATATATACACACATTGTCCAGTACACAGATCTTCTCATATAGTAAAGGTACAATATAAAAACCCAGCAATAGATGCTCTTTTTTATTTTAAGCACACTGCAATTTATATTAATATTTACATTATATGTACAATAATTATTTTTCTATATATTTTGCTAAAATTAAGATGTATATGCATGAGTCTGAAAATAAGATTTTTTTGATAGACATTTTTGAAATACAATTCCAATATATTATATATGTATATATATATATATATATATATATATATATATATATATATATATATATATATATGTAAAATGGCAATTTGGCCTGTAATTGTGGGAGGTGCTTGTTATCCACTCCTGGCCTACTTAAGGAACACCCCTTAGCTTGATTCTTACCATTCAATGTCGGGGTTGAGAATTCACTACGACCAACGCTACTCCTATTCTGCTCTATTCCCACTTAACAAAACACATGGATCATTACATCCTGACCCTGCCTCACTCCAAAACCAGTCAGCTAGTAAAAATAGCATACTATCCCACGCACAACAGGTGGTGCCCCATCCCGATTCTTGATGCATACATACAGCATCATAACTTACTACCATCACAACCATTATTCACACTACAAAGTTCGATACCACTATAACCTTTATGACCTATGTCAGGTCTTTACTCACTCAACTGGGCCTCAACCTAGCTAACTACTCAGGGCACTCCTTCCGCATAGGGGCAGCATCCACAGCCTCCAGTGTCAACATTCCAGTTCATGTTATAAAAACACTGGGGCGCTGGAAATCATCCGCTTACTCACAGTACATACCGAACCCAGTACAAGAATTAAGGGATGCTTTCAAAAACATGTCTGGTTGATATGTGTATCTGTATTGGTTGTCTGTAATAAATTTGATTACTTAATTTTCAGTTCTTCTTTCTCAGGCCTACCTCATCGTCAGTTCCGGCACACCACAACCGACTTGCTCTTTTTACTATCCTACATTTCATTAGGGTATTTTACTCTGTACTATCATGAGCACCTAACACAAGTATTAAGGCAATTTGGCCTGTAATTGTGAGAGGTGCTTGTTATCCACTCCTGGCCTACTTAAGGAACACCCCTTACCTTGCTCCTTACCATTCGAGGTCAGCGTTGAATGACCCTCCCACCACACCACATTATAACATTTATTTTCCTTTTTTATTTCTTTTCCTTGGTAGGCCCTCTTCTTTCTCAGGCCTACCTTATCGTCGGTTCCAGCACACCACAACCGACTTGCTCTTTTTACTATCCTACATTTCATTAGGGTATTTTACTCTGTACTATCATGAGCACCTAACACAAATATATATATATATATATATATATATATAATATTTTATTGTATTGAAAAAAAAAGGTTTTCCCTTAACTGCCTTGAACTTCTTCATTTTGGAACGTTCATGGAGCGAGCTGCTTTGAAACATTATGACTGGTGAATTCATTTAAATGTATAATAAGAAGATATAGTTTTTCAGGTTGACAGATCATGCGCTTAAATTGTGTGTATGAGTAATATATGATGCATACATATTTAGTTTTTATACATTTAGCATAAGGGAGGCATATGCTGGTTACTATATTTGCTCTAATATAAGACCGAGTTTTTCTTCAGGACAAATGCTCTAAAAAAGTCTTATATTCAATCTGTCTTATTATCAGGCCTCAAATAGAAGTGTAATTATAAGACCATGATTCAGATTTTTGCAGAGCTGCAGGGGACCTGGATCATCCTTGCAGGCAGTTGGTGGATGTCTATGCAATGCACAATTTTGGACTAGATATGGGGACCTTACGGTTGCTTTGTGAAGATTTGGTCCAGCCTTTCTTGCATGTTTAAGTAAATAAGCAGAGGATGCACATGAGTTTTAGAAAACAAAAATTAGTAAGTCTTGAATAAGTTATATAACTTGCATACCATTTTAATATCAGATACTCACTGATGGAATGCATCAGTTAGAAATACCAAGTGCCATATATACATTATTGGGGGTGGCTGGATCCAGGAATGCTCCATGTGTGGGGAACAGGGGATTCACATAAAGTATGGTGAAAAAGTGCATTCTTGCTACTTTATTGGCGTGGTTGCCCTGTATGTATTAGAATGTTTCAACATAAAATTAGCACATAGCATCACATTGCTTTATCTGTTTAATGATTAAATAACACTTTCACACTATCCTAATTGTTTGTTATCCAAGAAATGACGGAATATGAGGATATAAAGGAATATAAATGCAAAATGTTTCGAGGCAGACTGTTCCTTTAACAAGATTTAGCAAAACTTAGCAAGGGATACAAGTCAGTGTTGTCTCTCTGCTATATTAATTGTAATAATTTATACACTTTCCATTTTTTGTGTGTAAACCATTCATAGAACTAGCATAGAGTTCAAATTGTTTTCAACATACTACAGTTATATGTGACCAAACAGCATCTGTTTTTGAAAGGGATTTTCTAGTCAATAAAGTGAAACATACAATTATTTGGCCAGTAATCAGAGGAATTCTGTGCCGTGGGAAATTGTACCTGCAAAATACCTGTACCTATATCGAGAGGTCATTATTTTAGAGTACAAAACAAACTCACAATCCACTTAGTGATGGAAAGATTGGCAAAGTCTAGCTCCAGTGGACTTTTATATTGAAAGTAGTTTCATAGGTTCAATAAATGCTAGAGCGAATTCACACAGTGACAGCTGGTATTCGCAGGCTGTGTGCTGCCATTCAACGAAACAAAGGAAGAATATTTTCCCATACCCACATCCTTTTTTTGAGGTCAAAATACCGCCCACATGCTACTGTTAAACAACAACAAGCATTTTTCTGTTGTCAACAATTTCTCCTAAGAATTCTTGCATGACTGATTTGTGACAAGCTTATGGAACTGCCTAGACAATATCATGGAAAAACAGATTCCCAAATAGTTTTACTGTGTAAGAATTATGTGAGATGAGCATTTTTTATGGTTCAAGCTCTAGTTTAGTCATCTACATCTAGTTCTAACTTATGTACAGAAAAACCCAGACATTATGTCTCATATTTACATTTTTGTCATCCACATTTTAATTATATTAAAGAAACAACGCTTGATCAATGTAATGCCACTGTTTTGCAATAGGATGTAGTATTTAAGGTTAAGAAATCCAGATATTTGCAAAGTGTACATCTGCTCTTGTCTTGTTACTTGACCATTTGTCAAACAAAAAACGTTTATTTATTAAGTTTGTTATACTCCATGAACCAGTCGACTGTTGCCAAGTAGGAGTGTTTCTGACTTCAATGTACTAGGATGCCCTCTAGTGAGGCCACTCAATTTCAGATGTTGCACAAAACTATGTAAAAATGAAACTTACTTCAAGGTAATCAAAAGATTATTCATGGCCGTTGTACTAGTAAGCAACAAGAATTCTGCTTGGTGAAGAATGTCATAAATGACTTGCAAAAGACGTGTGGAATGCATCAGTTAGCAAACATTTTCATTCCATCTTAAATATGTATGGCAACTCATTTATTACATTGTAATTATTCACTACCAGAGACGCTTTAAGACCCTACTGGGCCCTGGGCACTGTCTTTATCAGTGGGCCCCCCTCAACACAATGTAAATATAAACTTTTTAATGTTATATTCAACTATTTTCATATCACATTAAACTATTTGTATATGTAATAAAAATGTTATTGAAAATGTTCATATCTTGATTTTATTCCTATTATCTGAACCCACATTGCACCTAAAGGACTTAACTCAACACCAAACAGTATCCACAGCACTTGCATTGGACTTATATTGCACCCTCAGCACTTGGCTTGCACTCATAGTGCACCAACATGCATAGCTGGCAACATTGGCGATGTTTCCAGAGACACATGTTTGTTCCACATGCTGCAGAAAGACCATGCAAAGTGCAGCCCGGCAATCTGTAGGATGTATATACACACAGACACAATCCAATTAATTAATCATGGTAGGTCCTATGAGATCTCCACCCTGATTAATTAACTGGATTCTGTCTGTGCGTATAGCCATCCTACATACGGTGCAGTCACTTCTGTCTTTTGGCATCCAAATATGTCTGTGGATATGGTAACCACATGAGAAGAGAAGAAGATCATTCCCATAGACAGAAAGCTGACCCATGTTGTTATGAAGATCAGTTGATCATCACCTGCATGTGTCTGAATGCCAAATACCAACCCACTGCACCACATGGGAGCCAGCATGACAATCCATCCCCTGCCTCCTTCTGGGGGTTTAAACTCTTTATTAAGTCAAATGTTGTTTCTGGGTTCTCATCTCTGTTCTTATTCTCTGTATCTACTGGCCCAGGTGTCCACTCCCAATTCTCCATCTCGCTTCTTCTATGATAGGTAAGCTCTCATCAGCTACTTCACCTCCTCCTTCCTCTTCCTCACTAGTGATGTTTTCTTCTAGGACCTCACCAGGCAATTCTTCTATCTCTAGCTCTACCACATCATGTCCTGTCTCCCCTGCATTACAATATTTAAAAATGCATAATGCAAGGAAACATGATGCAGTCACAGATGTAGACGTAGGTATGTTGATTGATAGTTGATGTAAGAATAAATATTAAAAACATATACAATTGTACTTTTAATAAAGTTATGTTTTAAAGATGTAGAAAATAGTGCTCTATTTTTGATTTTCTTATATATTTACTGTACTTACTAATTTTGTCTCCAGGTAAATGGTTCAAAGGCCATGTGCCATTATGTTTTGGAATTCATTCACTATGAAATATGCCTTTTTTTTCATTTGAAATAACTTATTTTCAATTCCAGTGAGGGCAGAGACACAGCTGTGACAAACACACTGATACTTAAAATCCATGCACAGCCAGTTGTCATTTATATCTCAATTTGCTTGACGTGTGTCACCCTACATTTCCAAATGTAAGGCAACTTTTAAGCTGTAAGGTCATGCACAAAGACTACTTAGAAGGCACATTTAGAAAGAGCAAGGAAATCTATTTGTGTAGCTCTTGTTAGATATGCACAGCGGGACTGCGCGTCAGTTACTTAAGCTGAAAAGTTTCCTATAACATTCAACAATGAAAATACCAACATTCAGAGAAAATGGATCAAATTGATTGTTTTTTCTCCTTGCTGAATAAGACTATATGCCTGTCACTACAACTTGATTCTAAGGGCCTAAAATACATTTTTTTAATCAAACCTAGCTTAATCTAAAGAAGATTTGAAAATCATTTTAGATTTTTTTATATATATATATAAAACAGACTATAGCCATTGCAAATACTTGGAATATATAAATAAATTTGAAAATATAAAATACAGGGAAAGAAGCCCTCTGCTAAACAATCATATATAATAAATGGTGTATCTGATGTGACCAGTCATTACATCCAAAACAGAAAGAGATCATCTCATTTAACTACCGTATTTGCTCGATTATAATACGAGGTTTTTTTCAGAAAAAAAATTCTGAAAAATCCCCCTCGTCTTATAATCGAGGCCGTCTTATAATCTGACCTCAAATTGAGGTCAGATTATAAAACAGCGATCCAGGTCCCTAGCAGAGCTGCAGGGGACCTGGATCCCCCTCTCTAACAGCATGGGATGTCTGCGCGATGAGCGCAGACTCCCTTGCTGCCGCCCGGCACGACCGCCGGGACTTCTGTGATGAAGCCGGGGTACTTCCGGCTTCGTCACAGAAGTCCCGGCGGTCGTGCCGGGCGGCAGCAGGGGAGGTCTGCGCTCATCGCGCAGACATCCTCTGCTGCCCCGCTAGCCACCAGGGAGAATCGGGCAGCCGGGGGATGTCTGCACGAAACGTGCAGACATCCTCCATGCTGCCCGGCACGGCAGTCTATTATGACGGACCAGCTGTCCGTCATAATAGACTTCCGTGTCGGGCAGCATGGAGGATGTCTGCACGTATCGTGCAGACATCCCCTCGGCTGCCACCACTAGCCACCAGGGATGGAGTTACAGGTAAGGGGGAGGGAGGGGGCAGAGAGACAAAGGGAGGGAGGGGGGCATAGAGACAGGGGGAGGGAGGGAGGCAGAGAGACAGGGGGAGGGGGGGGCAGAGCGAAAAGGGGAGGGAGGGGGGAAGAGACAGAGACAAGTGGAGGGAGGGGGGCAGAGAGACAGGGGGAGGGTGGGGCAGAGCAACAAGGGGAGGAAGGGGGGAAGAGACAGAGGGAGGGGGGACAGAGCAGCAAGGGGAGGGAGGGGGGCAGAGAGAAACAATGGGGGGGAGACAGGCGAGGGGGAGTCAAAGGGAGGGGGAGAGAGACAAAGCTGGGGGCAAGGGAAAGAGAGAGGCAGCATTGGCACATAAAAGGAAATAAAAACAAGAAATGCATTTTTTTATATAATTTTTTATTAAAAAAGCAATTTACATGTGAATATATACAAGTTTAACTTTTTTCCTATAGGGTAGTCTTATATTCGGGCTTTTAGTTTTTTTCCTAAAGGAATATCCAAAGTTTGGGGGGGTCGTCTTATAATCAGGGTCATCTTATAATCGAGCAAATACAGTAATTAATTATGGTTTAATGAAAAATGTTTACTTTTGGGATCCACTCATATTAGTGTACTTTTGACGTAGGGGTGAGATCAGCATTATATAATGTAAAGTCTCAACTTGTTTTAATTCAGGTAGCTGATTTTCTGTAGCCCAATTTAACAATAGATTTTTGTAACTTTATAACATATGTTTTTTTCAAGAAATATCATGAAGGAAGTTTCATAAAGAATATTTCAGGTTAAAGACCTATTTTGAGTATTGAATGGTAACTCATTATATAATAATATATCTGATGCACCGAAAGGTATTTTTCTGATATTTGCATCTGTAAATCTGTGAATTCAACATATGACAAAAAAGCTTACTCTATATACACCAATTTTTACTGAACTGCATATCGGTAGGGCAAATTCACATATCTCCAAAATGAGGCTACGCAATATTCCTAGATTCAGGCCCGAATTGGCTCTTTGGACCATTCATAAAGCCCTCCAAAGTACATTGCACATTTTAAACTACTTTTTATAAATGGGCATGACCACATATATGCCCTAATACCATTTTCCCATTTCTAAGATGCTTTTTTTTACTAGCGTATACAAATGCAGATATAAACTTTTTAAGTCTCTCTTCATAACTAAGATCCTCCAATCCTCCAGACTTGGCAGTTGGTGGCTGGAACCCAGTATGGGAGGTTGGAAGATAGGTCTGTTAGAGATTACGAAGAATCCATTGTTAGTGCAAGTAGTGCATACAGTTGTACTGTTGGATACAGAACATTTCACTTCAACATTTTCATTGGACTTCATTCATGACAGAGGGAATTGCATGTAATGGCGAATGAAATTCCCAAGTTAAGGCCAAAGTAACCAAATTTTAATCATTATGAAGAGCATTTTGAATGTCAAGTTTGGCCTTAACTTGGGATCTCCATTCAATTCCCTGCAATTCCCTCTTTCATGAATGAATCTCTACCTGTTGCACATGTTTCTACAAGAAAAAAAAATCTTGTCAAAATGTCTCATAACAGATGATTTTTAATTTTTGTGTTGTCTTGCACTAATTTATTGAATGTGTAAGTAAACTGCATGACTGTCTACATAAAGATGGAGAAGTGCAATCTGGCCATGCTTGTGTAATACATGTTGAATTCATGATCTAAATAAATGAGAAAGCGGATATATAACGTGGGTGTAGTATTCTGTAATTTATAAGTCATGCAACTAACACCAGGCACGTTTTTATTGGTCTACAATGCTAAAATAAGTCTTTATTTTAATTGTATGGCACATCTTGTAATTTGTGGCACCAAATAGCAGGTCAGATACGCTTTCTTGCTGTTATGCACATCTGTGATTATAGCCATGTTGGCATACCTCCCAACACTTCCTCCTGTCAACAAGGGGCATCAGTGGATGTGGCTTCAGTGGGGAGTGACTGATAGTGCTACTGGACATGTGCAGTATTCATTCTTTGGTGTCCCAAACACCTGAGAATAAAACTCAGGGCGAGAAAATAGCTGTCCTGAACCAGGAATTTTTAGCTTGAAGCACAACAAGGGTCTGTGATGGATGCAGACCTAAGTAAATATTCACAGGACATGTGTATATCCTTGCACAAGAAGTGCTCCATAAACAGTGCTCTTAATCTCATATGACTAGCTTGAAGCAGCTATAATTTGACATTTGATTAGTATGTGAAGTTGTTGTTTTGTTTGTGAGACCTTTCCCCTACTGCACAAACATCTATTCATATATTTGTTTTGCAGCTGTGTAACCATGGCAATCCTTTTTATATATATATTGCTTCAGAGAATGTGGGTTGCTTATCAATTTTTGCTCAAACAATTAGAATAGCAAATTAAAAAAATAAAAGTATGAGTAAAACAACACTTTTTAAGCCTATGATACTCTATAACTGTAGTTAACTTTGAGAAGATAGTCATAGAGCTGATAATGAAATTGTAAATAGTGTACAGGGACTTTACTTTGGACTATGTTAAAAAATACAAAACAAATGCACCAACGGACACCTGAAAAACAGATGTAGATTTGTAGACTTAACTGCACAAAACTTAAGACTGCAGTTCTACAGATATACATCCATTTTTCCGGTGCATTTGTTTTGTGTTTGCCTATTGAGGATGGGAGTTGGAGTCCTGCTGATCTACAGTGACCGGTAACTACAAGGAGGAGATTGCATGGCAGTTTACAAGGAGGGATTGAGCTGGCAATTTGTATAGTGTATGTTAAGAAATACCTCTGCCAAAAAAATAACAATAGACCTAATGATGGGCTGTATTGGACTGTGGATATCTTGAGTAATTTTAATGGACTCACGTACAGCTTTCTTAATTGTAACATCCATCAAGTTTAACCCTTTTCCTATTCCTTGTTTACCACTGCTGATCCAGAAGAAGTCAACCCTCCCCCTTATTTCAGCAATTTAAAATACTTTTTTTAATAGGGAAAAAATCATTCTCGACTCCAAATGGCAATCAGATTTCTCCTTGGATCAACAAGCACTAAATAAATATTAATGCCAATAGTAACATACATAGCTTTCTATGTTCTGCTTCATTAAAAAGTATCTAGGTCAAATCTAGACCCATAATTTAGATAAAGTATTTATTTTCTCTACACATAAAAATGTTGTAATTATATGTAGAGCCTCTGCCTTCTAGTGGAATCCCCCTATAATTAATTACATGGGTAACATCAGAGACATTGTGTGAGGAAACTTTGGATCATTGAACACATGCTGTAAATTGCAGCTGTTTTTCCAATTGTGAGGGAACAACTGTTATAAGCCCAGGAAGCACAAAATAACACATGTAACATGAGGGCTATATATAACATTTCATATATATTACAATTATGGATGACTGATCCTTCTGCTGTTCATTTTCCTAAATATTTTAATAAAACTCAATAGTTAAAATAGTTCTATGTGAAATAAAAATGATTACAAAAAAAATACAAAACCTTACATAAAACATGAACTTCTCGTCCAACTTCAGTGTCTGACCTCACACATGCTCTACTGGATGCAAATTTCCACAGAAACACTCCAAAATCCTGCGTAAAGCCTCCCCAGAAAAGTGGAAGCTGTTATGGCTGCAAAAAGGGTGGACCAACTACATATTACTGTCTATGTATTTAGAAGGTGATAAAAGTCCCTGTTGGTGTAATGGTAATACTTTTGTCCATATAGTGTAATATAGTGTATATTTCAGCATGACATCTTTTATTAATAACTTCCATTACAATTTCAGATATGCTTCCTTGTTTTTGTTAATACAAATTGTTAAGCACACACAAATCTGCTCATTTTAGTATGGTTATGGAAATGATCTTGTGTCATATCAGTAATATGTAGCTGTAATATATCCATCTTTATTAAGCAGGATGGGAGATTTCTTCCTACTGCAGACATGAGGTTTCCTTTCCCAGGATGCAGAGCTGCAGAGATAGCATATCCTTTTCCTCTGAAAACATACAAACCATGACCAGCCCTTGACTCCCTGAACTCTTCTCTTAATGAAGGGCATCCTGTGCGTAAACCTATTGTGTTTTGTCAGCCTGCTGTTTAGTGAATATTATATAACACGAGACTATGTGAACAGAACATTCTCATATTTATATCACCAGAGGGCTGGCCTATTTCCAGTCTTAGCATCTATGCCATGGGTGGATTCATATAATTTTTTTCCAGATAACACACTAACCTCAGGATCCTATATCTATTTTATTTTCCATAGTGATGCTGGTTGACAGATATAGTGGCATTCTATTCATATATTCACTGTAGACAGAGTTAAATTTACAAAAACAAAGTTTCAATTTTGAAAATGTACAGCTTAAAGTGTATTTGCCATTGGGTAGCTAATCACTGGCCAACTTAGCATCAAAAAGTAAGTAAAGTGTACCTGACATTTAAAAATTACACAGTATCACTTGATTATTACCTTCTGATCAGTATATATCTTGATCTATATGAATGCCATCAGATCTCTAACTCCTATCGCACGGCACCACCAGGAACTATTTTGCCCTATTTAGAGTTTGTGCTGACATCAGAGACATTATCAATACTCCTTTTCTTATATATGATAATATTCGAGCTGCAGTTAGGGTTTGCCTCCATAGACTTAAGATTGAACTCAAGCCAAATTTCTACTGGGCTGCTGGTAAAATACCGTCTCTAGGCTTTGTGCATAGATACAATTTTATCCACATGCTTACATACTGACAAAGATGCATTTCTTTATCTTTTGACCATTCTTGGAAAATGACTGTATGCTTCCCCTTAAGTGAGTTAATGACTACCCAAGGTTATTGTCTGGGATATGATTTCCTTCAGGTTTGAAGCAGAGCATTTCATTTAGATGGTTTGCTTATTAAGGTGCTTAATGAAGAAGAGACACTGACTTTATGATGTTTCAGGTATCTTAACTATATTCTTCTTTATTTGTCATGCTATTTTATATGCTCCATTGGTCCTGTTCAGTATGTTTTATTCAGTTTAATGGACCACGTTGTTTTTTTAAGATACCATGGTTTCTTATTTTATGTTCTTCCTATCACCATGGATACAGGAACCTAGATTCAATGACCTGGAAATGTAATTACTAATTTTTATCTAAACATTTACTATTACAATATATATAGAAAACTTGGGACAGTAAATCAGTTTTGTCATTATTATTAAACTGAATTTAATTTCCCGTTATATTTGTGATTTTATCTCCGAACTATCCCAGAGTAGAATAAAGGTAAGGTAAGAGAAAACAGAAAAAAAGTTTACCTTTTCAAATAAACCTTTTTAACCGGAAACTGTATATATATATATATATATATATATATATATATATATATATATATTCACTCACTGAATAAAATATTATAAGGGTTATGAATTAAAGATTTCGCACACAAAGGCGTCGGAAAGGTTGAAAAAAGGAGCATTCACTATTTCTTACGTATAATGGCAACTGACCCTTGTTTCTCTATATACCCCGACAGTGTCCTGTGTGGGAAAGTAGTACACAGGACATTCAGTAGTTTTCTGATATTTTTAAGGCACATTTTAGTGCCTGTTTTTTTATCCATGGCATGAACTGACACCAAAAGCGCCGGAGCACCCCAGTAGTGTGTGAGGTGCTAGCTTTATACATTGGGGTACACAATGATAGCACCGCTTTTGGGCACTATTTTCAGGGACACCTGTTTTATACATAATCCCCTATTTGTGTTTATATGTTGAATAGAGGTTCCATGTTATGTTTTTTTAAATCAATGTTTATTTCATCTTCATGTTTTATGAAGTATAGGGTACATACAGAAAAATTAGGGGAGGAGGTGAAATGACAGATACAACAGCCTTAACAAATACAAAAATAAAATACAAAACAACAAATAAAAATAAATTAGAATTCCAAAGGTTAAATATTAAACATATTAATTACAACATAAATAAATGATGGTGCTTCCTCTTGAAACCTATGAAGTTTGACCACTGCATATAAACAAAACCACATCTATTGATAACATATGGCCGTAATAATTTTTAAATAGTATGATTTATTCTAGCCTTAAATTATATATAGAATTATAATAACACCTCCCCATGTTTCAGGACTCAAGAGCCATGTTCAGTGTATAGCCCGCTAGCAGAAAGAGAACAATAGGAAATAAAAAGGGCTAATGAAAGACAAGGTACGAGGAACCATCCATGTGGAAATGTTACTTAAAGGACAAGGGACATCAGCAGCAAATGTAATTTAATGATTGCAAATTTTGCAGTGCCACTGTGAGGAGTATATTGTTATGGCTAAGCAGGTGTGGCCTTCAGATATGTGTTGGTCAGTAATCAGCACTTCAACAGACTCGTTAATGTTCCCTTACCTGGGCAAGCTTTAAAATTATACATGTTTATGAAGTCAGTATAGGAAATAGTAACATACTCTATAAATAAATAGAACATATAACAATATGCATAATAGTGAAGCTATACATAAACTGCTAATCCAAACGTGTGCTTCGGACGATGAATAATACATTTTTGGAGACTAAAATCTCACACTGACGAATTATTATTTAGTTTCCTACAATCCAAAACAACACCTGCTAGAAATGGCTACGTGCATCTATCTGCCAGCTTTGGATAGCAGCCTTTAGTTCCATTTAAACGTGTTTTGGCAAAAACATATACAAAATGAGCAGGTGTGACTGTTGACAACACATTCGATTTCTGGACTCCCAGTTTAAAAAGAAAAGTGATATTAAGTTATGATTACATTTCTGCCAGTGTTCTGCTTGATTTTTTTTTTATTACATTTATTTTAAAATAAATGATGCATTCATAATCTGTTGGATAACTTTATATACTCTGAAACACAATATGCTGCATGTTAGTTTTTTCAAAGCAATGTGATGTTTGACCATACCACTTACTGTCAGGCATAATGCATAATTTTGAGTACTTTAAATTAATCATTTTTAAGTTGCCATACACAAAACCCTATGAAAGGAAAGCCAAAGTTTTGCCAAAAAACCTTTCACATTATCATTAGACGCTGCATGCAGTTAGGAGGTGCAAGCATTGTAAATACCTGGTTTAAAGATTTAAACTGATAGGATACAAAAGGAGAAAACATTAGCCACAAAATATTTTCATAAACATACTGTAGATTGAGTACTGAATGTTTTAGTAATTTTTGTTGAGTCATGTTTGTTCTGTGGAAGACAATGAAGGTCATGCACAATGCACTGCAAGAGTTTTTATACATAACCCCCAATGTCATCAACTGTTGGCAAAAAGGGAAAGAAACACTTAGGTCATCATGCGTAGGAAGTGCTTGGAGCGAAGAAACACCAGCAGAAAGAGTGAATCACAGCAGAGAGCTTGACTAAGGTAAAAGTGAGAAAGAAGAAGGTAGCATTCAACAACAGCAGGGCTAGAGAAGTATGCTGAAGCCCACAGAGTACCGAAGAAGAACATCATGAATGACATGAGAGACTATGTGGACAGACTGGCAGAAAAAGCAGAGCAGACACCACAGCGCTGCAGCATGTAACATATGTAATACACCTCCAAGTAACTGTCTGAAAAATTTAGCAAGTCTTGTCAAAAACAAAAAGGGAAAGACCATCACAGGAATAGAACAACAGATTAATAAATAAGAAGAGCATTTTGAGTATCTCCAAACTCCAACAGGCCAGCACCACCAAAATACTGCAGATTAACTGCAATAAGCCAACCAGAGATTTGCTCAAGAAAGCACTCACTCTGATGAAGAATGGGAAGGTGGCTGGATCTGACAACATCCCAGCAGTGACCCCGAAAGCAGACCTAAATGCTGCAGTTGAGATACTGTACCCCATCTATAAGAAGACATGGGAAGAAGGGATCCCGGAAGAGAGCTCAGCTACTATGCCAACTACAGAGTGTACCAATAATGATACCAGCAATGGTCTTCAAACTTGCCCTACTAGTGAGAATCATACAATGGAATGTTCTGCAGCGTTATTCATTAATGACAATTCATAGGTGGCTTCCACTTGTGAAATAGAGTCAGACAAGGATGCTTGGGGTCACCCTTTCTCTTATTCCTTGACACTAATTGGATTATGAAGACAAACACCAGTGAGTGCAGACATGGAATCCAGTGAAAGTTGTGAATCCAGCTTGATAACCTGGACTTTGCAGATGACCTTGCACTCTTTTTACACAACAAACAGCAGATTCAAGAGAAAACTATCGTAGTGGCAGTGCATCATCACAGGTTTATAATTTATGTATTAGTATGCCAGTGAGAGTAGCCTCTACATTAAACTACACTGAGCCTTTGAAGTGCTTATGAAGGACAGGTGAGAAACCTGAATTCAGCTCTGCTATAACATAATCATCCCTTACAATTAAACAAATATTTCAACAACAACAAAATTATGAGGATGGTTTTGGTAAATAGATCTATTGACCCTAGAACCTTAAATGGCCAAATGTATAGGCTGAGGTATCATTTTGCAAATAAACTTGTTACCAAACTTTTTGCACATCTCTTGAAAAACTAGATGGCAACAGTGATGCAAAAGTTTGTACAACAGACAATATATATATTCATCTTGATCATGACACTATTTAAAACTGGTATTAGCAGGTGCAGAGTTTGTATTATATTAGTTGAATTTAACTTAACCTCGGATATCTTGACAAGAAGTAAAACATCTCAAATGTGTTTCGTGTAGCAAAACTTCCTCAGCAAGTTAGAATTTAAAGTACATGGAAAGATTTAAAGTTCATACATAAACATTCAGAGCTAAATACTTAACTTCTATGAAATAGGCCAAACAGCTAACTAACAAAGTTGATTAAGAAAGGCATGCTTCTTCTTGATAAATGACTTGGATTTTCAGATAAGTTAAATGCAATTCCAATGAAATCTTTAGCATCATGAAAAAAAATGAATAGGATTGGCATTGGTGATTGTAACTGGGTGCTATTTATAACCAAAGGCACAGGAAACTAATTACATGCTTTTGCAGAGATCTAAGCTGACTCAGCTGGCTCTAATGAAGAAAATAAGTCAATGAATTTTCTTGACAGAAAACTATAACACAAAAAGGAAACTGAAAACTTGCTATTTAGCTAACACATTTACTACCCATCATCATGATATATTTTCTTCAGTACAAAGAATTAAACAGTATACTATGAATCCTAAAATGTAATTAATTCATAAATTGAGTATTCTTGTGAGGAGAGGCCCAAGCATACTTAATTAACAGTGTACTGGTGAAACTGACACATTCAGGAACATTTTCTTATCTTATTTACAGTATGTGTGTCCTTTGACAAATGGATTTGTTTACCATTTATTGAGTTTGCTTGTGATACAAGGATATTATTTTGAGGTCATCTGGAAAGGGCTAGAAAATGAATTAATTTACATTAAATCAATTTGCCACAAAAACTAAACTAATTTATATGAAGCTACACCTACAAATCGGTAAATTTTTGTAAAGTAAATAAGAGCAGTACTATTTATTTACAAGAATTCTAAGACAAATCTGAATGTTTAAGTATTACAAGTATATAGATATCATGGTGTACCCAATATAGATTGATCTGGCCCAAAATGTATTCAGAGAAATCTCTCAAATACAGCTACTCAGTATCCTTGAATTTTGGTCCAAATATCCTGTTCAAGCCATTCGGAAACTGAAGCATTGGAATCAATCAGATCAGGACACTTTCTCTATGAAACCATAGATTTTCAGTTATTCCTCTATGCTTCCCTTTCTGCCTGGGCTTCTGGAGTCAAGTGACCTCACGGTGTTCCATTTGAGAAGTCCCAGCAGAAGTGTTGGGCAGTAACTGAGGAGTTCTGTGTGCACTGAGCAGAGCACATCCGTCAGCTGGCTGCCCCCACTGGACACCAGGGAAGCCTGGGATGTGCACTGGTACATCTGGGTGCAGACTGGCAAGTCTGAGGATACCTTGGCACATTTTAGGAGCAGATTGACAAGCCTGGGGGCATAGAGGCAAACTTGGAGGCATATTGGTAAATCTAGGGGCAGAATATCAAGTCTGGGGATGCATTGGCAAATAAAAAGAAATATAAACAAGAAATGTATTTTTTCAATCATATTTTTATTCAAAATGAAAAAAAAAAACCTGTTTAATATTTACTAATAAACATGTTTTCCTGTAGGGTCATCTTATATTTAGGCTTTTTCTTTTATTCCTAAATAAATATCCAAATTATACATAAATTCACAGATTTTGGTATGTGTCACTGCCAAATAACACCCTAATATGTTTTCAGCAACATCTCCTGAGTACAGGGATACCAACCATGCATAGGTTTGTCAGGGTTTATTTGGGGGTTAAAGGGCCACATTTGAGAGGTGTGCTTTTTTGGTTTTCCAACTTGAAATTTTGAAATGCAGACAACCTGCGCCCATGTCCCATTTTGGGACATATTTTAAGCCAGCCAGTGTATTTTACCCCATCAAGCCATATATTTTTCAAAAGTAGACATTCTAGGCTATTTTAAATGGTGGTATTTTAACATGCACCAATTCTACCACCAGCATTTGTCAAAATTTGTGGTAGTAATTTTATTGTGTATTTTTTCCCACATACATTGTACTTTAGACACTAATTCACAGATTTTGGTATGTGTCACTGCCAAACAACAGCAACATCTCCTGAGCACAGGGAGACCACCCTTGCATGGGGTTGTCAGCTTGTTTGGGGGTTAAAAGGCCACATTTGAGAGGTGTGCTTTTTGATTTTCCAACTTTTCATTTTGACATGTAGAGCAAGGAAGGGGTTAATAGCTCTTATAAGAGCCTTTGTAGTACTGTACAAAAAAAATGAACCCCTAAAATGCATAGACAAGAAAAAATGTTCTGCTGTGCAGGGATCAGCAGAAGGGAATGTGTTAATACACAGGGTACACTATACAAAAGGTATGGCTTTTATAAAAGCCCTTGGGTCTCACAGTTTTGTAACATTTTATTTAATGTTTTACAATTAAAAACTTACATTATACAGACCTGTCTCTCTCCCTCACTAAAACTCAAGTCAGGAGAGGGAGGCAGTGAGGAGACACCAGGCGAATGGTGATGCTCATCTGAGAAATCACCAAACCGCCTTTGCCACTGATCGGCTGTTACTGATCGCTATACATGTGCTCAGAAAGCTTAAAAAATAATACACATAATTACCTAGTGGGTATAATGAACCCCTAGCGAGTGAAACAAAAAAAATGCAGATAGCAAAACAAATCCTTCTGAAGCCAGATCGCTCCCTATGCACAAATGCCCTACTTAGGCAGTGATCTACAGCAAGCAAGAGGTTAATAGCTCCTAAAAGAGCCTTTATTATACTGTAAGAAATTACAGTAAAAAAAATGTACCCCTAAAAAATGCACAGACAGCAAAAAATGTACTGCTGTGTAAGATCACTGCGTACACAGCGTTCAATAGCAAGGAAGGGGTTCAACACTGGAAATGGCTTTTATAAAAGCTCATGGTTTTTAAAATGTTATTAAATATTTAATTTATTACTAAAAATAATATTACATTATCAGATCTTTCTCTCTCCCTCACTAAAACTATAGTGAGGAGAGGGAGGCGTGTCATGTGTCACAAACGACATGTTTCTGAATGACGTGCCTGGCAGTTGATGAGCATTTATCATACAGTCAAAGGCAATATTTGTAAATATTACCTTTGACTGTATGTTAAATGCTCATCAAAGCACTTATCATACATGCCCGCACACAGATCAGACTGATCTGCTGTGCCGTCATCTGCTAGTGCCCCCTAGCATAACGGAAGTAAAAAAACCCCCACTTCCGATGCTCTTGCCAGTAGAAAGGAAGCACTGCCTATACAGGCAGCACGCCCTTCTGCCATCGGATCGTTGGTCGCTTTCTTTGCTCTTTTTAGTGCATGACGTGCCAGGCATGTCACGTGTCACAAACTACATGTTTCTGAATGACGTGCCTGGCGGTTAATGTATCATGTTATTTTTTTTAAATAATTAAAATGTTATTAAATGGGCCATTTCGGGAGGACTTTGGCCATTTCGGCTATAGCCAAAGTCCTCCCATTGACTTATTTAGAATATATAAAATTTTCTATAATTCTATATATTTTTTATAATTGCAACATATTCAAGTAACATAATGATGATAGGTTTAGATTAATTTATAAAAGTAAGTAAAGAGAAAATTACATGTTTTGTGAGAGGGATATCCTTTTTTCTTTTAAAGTTATTATAGTCTTATATTTGAACTTGCATTGTTTTAAACTATATCCCATTAATAAAGGAATGATTTATGAAATCTTCTGAAGTGAGACCGAATGTTTACCTAAAGATGTCATCACATTCCTGTTGCAATGATCAAGTGCCCAGACTCACTTAAAGGGAAAGTCCATTTAAAAACAACAGATATATATCAATGGCAATAAAATGCTTAAGAGGCTGTATGGGAGTAGTAATGTCTTTTGATTTACTATAATGTGTGCATTGATACCTATAAGGCATGTTTTTTTTTATTCACACCATAAATTGTCTATTGTTTATATGATGGATCGCAGCGACACCCCTGGATATTTTTGCTGTGGTCAATTTTAATAATTTAAAGATTTTAGAGTACTGTATGAAAGGACAACTGAAACTTAAATCATACTCTCTCTTTCTTCTCTGTCTCTTTATAACAGATTATATGAGTTTTGCATATCCCCATGAAGAACTTATTTATATGAGGCAATACCTACAAGTTAGTAAATTCTGCTAAAGTAAACAAGAATAGTCACCAAAATTATATTTATTTAGAAGAATTGTGACAAAAAAAAAATCTCTTCAACCGGAAAGAAAATAAAACGTAATCATAGAAACATAGAATGTGTCGACAGATAAGAACCATTCGGTCCATTTAGTCTGCCCAATTTATCTAAACACTTTTATAAGTCCCCAGTTCACTATCTTATATCGAGGATAGCCTTGTGCCTATCCCACACATGCTTAAAATCCTTGACTGTGTTTACCTCATCCACTTCTGCTGGAAGGCTATTCCATACATCCACTACCCTCTCAGTAATGTAATACTTCCTGATATTACTTTTAAATCTTTGCCCCTCTAATTTTAGACTACGTTCTCTAGTTGTGGTAGTTTTTCTTCTTTTAAATATACAGTCAGTGGTGAATAGAAACAGTCAACGACCTGCTGCATTTCATATTGTTTAACAGTTGACTATGATGGTTTCTCTGTACTACTGCTAGTGAACACTTTATGGATATTCTACAGTAAAGATTAAGTTTGATGTTATCATAGGTTGAGACTGTGATCTTATCTTCATGCAAGTTTGCCCATGAGTTCCTAGTTTTGCCTCATCTACATTGGGAGTATTTTCCTGATTAATAGAAAAGGAAAACACTGGTCGGCTTAAAGAAAGGTGACCTCCCACACCTCCAAATGAGCTGCTCCACCTACCCAGGGCTGTGTTTGCCTGATTACTGTGTTTTACATCATGTTGAACTGAATTTTATGTCATCTCCCCAGTCTGGTCGCTATTTTGTTTGTAAACAGAAAGGAAACTGGCTGTCATATTTGACAACCGATCCAGACAGTAGAAGTCATAGAAATGGCTGGACAGACTTGGACTAGTTACAAACCGGAGATGTTAAATACTAAGCTGGACTAATGCAAAGTAACATATATAAAGTTTATAAAGTACAATGAATAAAAACTATAATCCCAGTTTATATAGCTAAAGAATTTACAAATAAGTGTAATCCAATCTTTTTAAGATATATTAGTGAGAGTTTCCATTTTTTTAAAATACATCTTCATCTTTGTATTTGAAATAAAAATGCAACTGTAATAAATAATATTGTTTATTTATATTTTAAACATGTAACATAGTAGAGTAAGTAATTTCCAGGACATACTTGAGAAAAAAAGAGACATTGTAATGAAATCTGTATTGCAAAATATGACCTGTATAAATGAATTAACCATATAACTAATTTAAACGGGCTGTCTAGTCCCCAAACACACTTTGGTACAAGATGAAGATTAATGCTTGTATAGTGCACATGCTTTTTTTCCAGTGTGATTTGATGCAGGTATTCTGCATTAATCACATTTTGAATATTTGACAAAAGCCCTCCCCAGTGATTCCTGTGCATGTTTACTGCAGGTTCAGCATTACTGATTATAACGTTTTGTTTCAGTTAGTCACTTCCTGTGCTCCTCGAATTGAATACATTGTGTGGACTCTAAGTGACACACAAGTAGCACACTGTAGGATCACTTAACAGTGCAACACATGGTCTGATGACATCACTAGAGAGACAGCAAATTCATATTGAATGAAATTCCTGCAGCAAAGAAAAAAAAAGAAAATTACTTGTAGTCCTGGTTTCTTACAAACTACTGTATTTTCACAATTTCATCTAGCTTTAAGTGTTTTATATTTAAAGCAATGCAAAATGTAAAACATGCATTTTAAAGTATTTTGCTAGCATATTAATATGAATTAACATTCGGATGCATTTGTGGCACTAGACAGTCCCTTTAAGACATTGAGACAACATGCGCAGTTGACACTAACTAACACTAGCATTGAATGTGTTAGACAGTTATGATTTGATCCTATTATTGTCACAAATTACTCCATGTGTACAATAAAATTGAAAACCTACCAAAATGCAATTTGCAATTACTACAAATGTGAAAGGAATCAAAATGTGCCATATGATAGTCAATTAGTTCTAAGTAGAATATTGCAGATATATAATAAAATATAATTAATGAATGAACAAGGTAATGTGAGACATACTCAATCTATACATTTTGGGAATTTCAAGAGACTTGACTTTTAAATTTGCCAGTGTCTAAACATTTCACCCCATGCCTGTCATAATGATCCTGTGCCCAGATTCACTTAAAGGGAAAATCCTTTTAAAACAACAGAGGTATCAATATCAATAAAAAAACTTAAGTGGCTGTAAGCCACTTTCTATTAACGCCATAAATTGTCCATTGTTTATATCATGAACAGAATTGAAAACCCTGGGTATTCTGCTACTCAAGCACAGATAACCTCTAAGTTTATTTATTTTGGTTTGTGTTATTCTTCTAAATTGCAATCAGTGAGAGACAGGCAGACAGGCTTTAAATGCAGAAAGGTTTTACATTTCCATTCTATTCACTAGCCATTATTCGCATTTAAAATTCAGTCTGTTGTATGTAAATGAAGACTATTGACCATGAACTAAAAACCATCTGAGAGCGAGACATGTGGATTAAGCACCATATCATAATGTCTTGCACAACCTTCTATTAAAATGGTTTGATCATTCTGGGAATACCAGTAGATGAAGAGCATACCACAGAGATGATTCAGTATCACCTTTGCTCCTGACTATATCACACAGTTATGCTATATCACCAACATATAAATTCCAGCACTGTTTCTTGACAAATTCACACCTCACAGCCCGAGGAAGACATAAATAATCCATGCTCAGTATATTTGTTCTACTATGGTATGCAATATGCAACCAATAACACACAGAGATATAAACACTGGACAAGATGGGAGATCATATGTGGGGATGTATACCAAAAATATGGTGCAAAATAAAAGCACAGAGTAAATCATTAAAAACTAATAGAGAAGCAAATATACCCTTGTGTCTATAAAGGTGCTCCCACAGGTATAAAATATACTGTACATTATTACATTTGTCCATATTCCTGTAATCCCCGGATAGTCTCTGTAGACAACCTTAGGGGAATAGTTTATGTGTTTGTCATTCCTCTCTGTGGTCCCATAGTGCAGCTTTCCTCTTATTGCTGGGCAAATAGACAGCCATAGTTTACTAATTAACTGTCATGCTTGTGACGCTGTACTACATGACGTAGTTTATTTAATCCCATAGCTGTAACCTAGGTGGAATACTGAGATTTTAAATGTGAGATATGTTATCTTCATTTTAATAAATTATGTATTAGTCAAGTTAATAAATAGGAGCAGTAATTGGCGTATGGTAGAATATGGTGATATAATAGTGTAACTTATATATAACTATATAGCTTATTCAGGATGTATCCAGGCTTTTCTGTATCCTTCTTGCTTTGCTTTCTTATTAGTTATGCTTATTCCTGCCTTGCCCAGTATTCCTGCCTTGCCCAGTATTCTTGCCTTGCCCAGTATTCCTGCCTTGCCCAGTATTCCTGCCTTGCCTAGTATTCCTGCCTTGCCCAGTAATCCTGCCTTGCCCAGTATTCCTGCCTTGCCTAGTATTCCTGCTTTGCCCAGTATTCTTGTCCTGCCCTGTATACCTGTCCTGAGTCCCTTCAGTGAGATGTCCTGTCCCTTTAAATTCCCTGTATACCTGTCCTGCCCTGTTACCTATCCTGCCCTTTATTCCTTTCTGCCTGTCCTTATGTTTCATTTCAGGTTTTCGCTCTATCCCTCTGCTTTGTCAGTTTTCTATTTAAACTACACCCGTTGCTTTTCAGTCCTTTGCAGCAGTCTACAGGTATTTTCTCTGTGTTTAAGTTTAATGTAATTTATGTGTCTTAGAGTCTATTTATGTTTTGCTTTATTATGTTTTAGTTAGGGACTTGACTATTGTGGGGTACCTTGACGTGGTTGGCAAGCTAACTTCTAAATTGGCCAATTTGTTTGAATTGGGCGCTCAGGGTCCCTTTACCATCCTGGACCCTGTGAGTTGCAAATAGTCAAAGACAAAAAATGTGTTTATTGTGAAGAAATTAAAAATGTTGGTTTTAGAAAGTCTTTAGTAAAGAGTTTACTAAAAGATGCACAGCAAAAATCAGACATAAATAGTTGGAAGAGTTGGAATGATAGGCAAGTTAATCCCTGAGATCATTTTGTTTTACTGAATAGATCCCAGTGTAGCAGCCAGAAATGTAAAAACTGTTGTAGGTAGAAGTGGCAGGCATAATTATGATACCTGGTAGTATCAAACCTGGACTTATTCAACATCTAAGTATAGCACATATAAGAAACCTACCAATTTATATGTGTGGCATAATAGGGTTGCTATCGGTATATAGTAGTGTATAGTTCACATGAGTAAATATCTGAGTTCCAAAGAAACTAAACAATTCAAAATGTAATTTAGTGGTGGTTTGTCCTAAATGACCTAAGGTTCACCCATTGCTTAAAAATATAACAAGAATTAAAATGGAATCAAACACTTAAACAAAGATGATACATGATTGTTTTTTCATAAAGCCAGGTACTTGTCATGTTACTAACCATCCAGGCTATATTCAGTTCCCACTTTTTCTTCTTTTTTTTTGCCGTGTTTCCTTTTGTTACATTTTATGTCTTTGCTTTTATCATTTCCTTGCCCTGTTCCGTTAATGTTTTCCTTCTTTTCTCCTACCTTGTTTAAATGTGCCCCACCCTGATGCTCTGTCTTTTTTAATTCAAAGTTATGTCCAGCTACAGTTATGTTTTTTATATTGGTGTCTATTCACCTTGCATAGTTTAGTCTTAGTTTTATGTAGGCAGGAAAAGTGCTAGGACTTACTGATGTGAGATACTAAGCTCAGAATTGAGCAAGGGAAAGCACCCACATTGTTCACAGTGGATATTTGCTTGACTTTGTGATGTTATGGTCCTGGGTAACCTGCTTAATATAGGTTTTGTTTAATTACTCACTAATTATTGCCAGATCTTTCAGGCAATGCATCAAGCTGTGCACACTCCTTCTAAGCTCTTACCCATCCTGCTACCAAACGAATAGTTCTTTAGAATATTCTTTCAAATATATGGAGAAAGCAAGACATACTAGTTTTAGACCAATTACTAGCGGATGGGGAGCTAAAGCCTTTCATCCGGCTCCAATTTGAGTTTGATCTTCTTGTCAGAAATTTTCCAATATCCAAGGGTTTTGAATTTTCTTAAAAAACACCTTGTCCCTTCTTTTGGTAAAATAGAACATCTCCAGACTATATATATATATACTTATGGTAAAATTTAGAAAGTGTTAGCTAAAGCTTCTAAAATAGTAAGAGAGTGGGAGGATACTTTGGTTCCCCCATATATAAAAACTTGGGAGAAGGAGCTCAAATGCAAAATAGACCGGGCAGAATGGAATATGATATCCGCAGAAGTAGCTAGTAATATCTAATGTTTAAGCTTGTTATAGACCAGGTTAAAGTTTCAAATCGGTATCTTGTTCTAGTCAGGATCAGAAGAATGTTTCCATTCAGCACCACAATATGCTGGACATGTAATAAAGTAGAGGGTTCCTATTTACATTTATGGCGTGGGTGTGATGGCATAGGATATATTTGGGAAAAAAATGTTCGATCTGATTGAATCTCTAACCATGGTTAGAATTAGAAGAACACAGAAACTTGCCTTGGTGCATGTAAACTAGCCACAGATTAGCAAAAACAAAATAGATCCATAAATATTCATGGTTTTGTAGCCACCAAAATTGTAGATTCCCCGAAGAAATTGAAATGAGGGAGTCAATGGCTAAATAAGCTTGAGCCCTACCAACCCTGTGCATTGCCAAAGAACTAAAACCCGGTTGGCGAACCCTCTTCAGCAACATTTCTTGTTTTATGTCAAATCACATCATGGCTATGTAATATGCAGGGCCGGACTGGCCCACCGGGATACCGGGAAAAATCCCGGTGGGCCGCCTGCCCCGGGGCCGCCTCGGCCACTAAAATTGAAGAATTCGGCTGCTGCAGCATCCGGTCGCAGCAGGCGAATTTCTTAAAGCGGCGACGGCCGCCGAATTGTTTAAAGTGGCACCGCCACTTTAAGCAATTCGGCGGCCGTCGCCGCTTTAAGAAGTTCGCCTGCTGCCGCCGGATGCTGCAGCAGCAGTTCCGGCGGCGGGATCGGAAGCAGAGAAAGCAAGGTGAGTGAGACATAAAGACACTACAGGGGTGTGTGTGAAAGACACTACGGGGGTGTGTGAAAGACACTACGGGGGTGTGTGTGAAAGACACTACGGGGGTGTGTGTGAAAGACACTACAGGGGTGTGTGAAAGACACTACAGGGGTGTGTGTGAAAGACACTACGGGGGTGTGTGTGAAAGACACTACAGGGGTGTGTGTGAAAGACACTACAGGGGTGTGTGTGAAAGACACTACAGGAGTGTGTGTGAAAGACACTACAGGGGTGTGTGAAAGACACTACGGGGGTGTGTGTGAAAGACACTACAGGGGTGTGTGTGAAAGACACTACGGGGGTGTGTGTGAAAGACACTACAGGGGTGTGTGAAAGACACTACGGGGGTGTGTGTGAAAGACACTACAGGGGTGTGTGAAAGACACTACAGGGGTGTGTGTGAAAGACACTACGGGGGTGTGTGTGAAAGACACTACAGGGGTGTGTGAAAGACACTACAGGGGTGTGTGTGAAAGACACTACGGGGGTGTGTGTGAAAGACACTACAGGGGTGTGTGAAAGACACTACGGGGGTGTGTGTGAAAGACACTACAGGGGTGTGTGAAAGACACTACAGGGGTGTGTGTGAAAGACACTACGGGGGTGTGTGTGAAAGACACTACGGGGGTGTGTGAAAGACACTACGGGGGTGTGTGAAAGACACTACGGGGGTGTGTGTGAAAGACACTACGGGGGTGTGTGTGAAAGACACTACGGGGGTGTGTGTGAAAGACACTACGGGGGTGTGTGTGAAAGACACTACGGGGGTGTGTGTGAAAGACACTACGGGGGTGTGTGTGAAAGACACTACAGGGGTGTGTGAAAGACACTACGGGGGTGTGTGAAAGACACTACGGGGGTGTGTGTGAAAGACACTACAGGGGGGGTGAAAGACACTACAGGGGGGGTGAAAGACACTACAGGGGGGGTGAAAGACACTACAGGGGGGGGGTGAAAGACACTACAGAGGGGGGTGAAAGACACTACGGGGGTGTGTGTGAAAGACACTACGGGGGTGTGTGTGAAAGACACTACAGGGGGGGTGAAAGACACTACAGGGGGGGTGAAAGACACTACAGGGGGGGGTGAAAGACACTATAGGGAGAAGGGGGGTAAAAGACACTACAGGGCAGGGGCGTTGCTAGGTCTCCAAAACATCCGGGGCTGGAGCCCATGATAGATTTTATAGAAGTAGAGTAAATAAAATCACATGGTTAGGCAGCATACAGACTGATATAATTGACGCCAATGAACAATAGGTATATATGGGTATATATCGGGGCTCAACAAATCCCAGGCACCAGGAAATTATACCTGGCGCCCAGTTATTGTTGTCCCTGCATGGTGCCCTCGCCGCTGGGATCATTTTATTTATCCAGCGGAGCGCGGGGGAGCAGTGTGTGCACCGGCTGCACAGTCTTCCTGGTCCATCCCCACATGCACCGTACTATAGTGTCCGAGCGCTGAGTGTGCTCAGCAGGGCTAGAAACAACAGCAGGGCACAGACCAGGCTAGAATGAGGTATAGCAGCCAAGAGGTGGACATATTGATAGATGCATTATTTTTTTTTTATCATAAACAACAACAAAATTGCTGACTTGTGCGTAAGTGTATGTGACAGAGTGTGTGTTTGTGTGTATGACTGACTGCATGTGTGTGTGTGTGACTGTGTGTTTATGTGACCCACTGTATGTGTGTGTGACTGTATGTCTGACTGTGACAGAATGTATATGTGTGTGTCTGTGACTGACTGTGTGTGTGTCTGTCTGTGACTGTATGAGTGTGTTTGTGTCTGTCTGTTACTGACTATATGCGTGTGTGTGACTGACAATAAGACTCGCAGCACACAAAAAACTCACATTACTCAAAGTTACACTTATACACAAAAATACACAGCCACAAATACACACACATACACATGCAGCCACACATACACACACATTCACACTTGCACAGTCACACATGCACAGTCACACATACATACACACACCCTTACACACAGAGACACACAATCCCACTTACACACACCAACTTACATCACACACACACACACACACTTGTATGTGAGCAAATTCCCATGATTTAAAAATAACTGAGCATATAAAAATGACTCAACCCTGATCCCCCCCCCCACATAGATACCCTTACATAGACAACCTTACACTCACACACACATCCAGACAACCTTACACACAGACACCCTTATACACACAGATGGCCTTTCCCACACAGACATTCTGCCACGCAGACTCGTGTGTAAACCTGCAACTCTCACACTCACATCACAAATATTTTTAATTTTTTAATAAAAAGGGGTAAAAAACTTGGGGAGAATAGGCTGAGGTATGAAGGTATGCTCCTTCTACCAACCTAATAAAAGAGAGAAGTGCAGGGAATTGAGATGGGAATTCAACTGAATGCGAGCATTTTTCCAGCTCTGCTACTTTAGCCTTAATTTTGAAATTCCCATCTCACTTCCCTGCAATTCTCTCTTTCATGAGTAAAGCCTATAATATAATGAGCAGCTCATACACTCATAATGTATGGGTTTAATAGTATAACGAGGTCCATGTGATGTTTAATGCCATGTGTATGGACTCATTGCCATCAACATAAAGACTATATATAAAGATGAATCACTATTATTCATATTGAATGTGATAATCAGGTGTGAAAATAAAAATGGTATGAGCACTGTTTCACACTTCAATATGATTAATAGTAATTAATCACATTTTCTCCTAGTCATCTCACTGCCACTGACACACACTCCTAACTCTGCCACTTATGCTTTCACTCTCGAACACTTACACTCTGCCACTCACACACACTCATAACTCTGCTGCTCACGTTTACACTCACACACACACACTCATATCTCTGCTGCTCACACTTATACACTCCAAAACTCTGCCACTCACCCACACTTACACTCTGCCACACACATACACGCACACTCATAACTCACACTCTTCCAAACACTCACACTCTGCACACTCACTCATACAATCACACTCTGCCACTTACACACACTTACATTCTGCCACTCACACACATACACACTCATAACTCTTCCACTCATGCTTACACTCACACACACTCTGCCACACTCACACACATACACTTACTTACACTCTACCACTCACACTCTGCCACTCATATACATACACATGCACACTCATAACTCTGCCACTCACACCCACTTACACTCTGCAAATTACATTCTGCCACTCACATACATACACATGCACACTCATAACTCTGCCACTCACACCCACTTACACTCTGCCACTCATATACATGCACATGCACACTCATAACTCTGCCACTCACACTCTGAAAATTACATTCTGCCACTCACATACATACACATGCAGACTCATAACTCTGCCACTCACACTCTGCCAAACACTCACCTGCAAAACTTGAGGGGCGGAGCTAAATACGAGGGGCGGAGCCTATCGTGAGGGGATGGAGTCTGCTGCTGTTCAGCATACAGCATGCAGGAGGCGGGATCGAATGTGAAGGGGCGGAGCCGAGCGCGAGGGGGCGTGGTCAGGGTCTCCATTCGGGGCTATGGAGGGGAGATCCGGGGCTTCAGCCCCAGTAGCCCCCCCCTAGCGACGCCTCTGCTACAGGGGGAAGGGGGTGAAAGACACTACATGGGGAAGAGGGGGGTGAAAGACTCTACAGGGGGAGAGGAGGGTGTGAAAGACTACAGGGAGAAGGGGTGAAAGACACTACAGGGGGAGGGGAGGGGGTGAAAGACACTAAGGGGGAGGGGAAGGGGTGAAAGACACTAAGGGGGAAGGGGGGAAGAGAGATGCCACAGAAAGGACACACAGAGAGAGAGAGAGACGCCACAGAAAGGACAGAGAGAGAGACGCCACAGAAAGGACAGAGAGAGAGACGCCACAGAAAGGACAGAGAGAGAGAGACGCCACAGAAAGGACAGAGAGAGAGACGCCACAGAAAAGACAGAGAGAGAGACGCCACAGAAAGGACAGAGAGAGACAGGCTACAGGATATGTCTCACACACTGCCCTGATATATACCTCTGCACAGGGCAATTCATATAACTCTGTGTACATACTGGAGGTATATATATTGCCCTAGACAGGCTTTTATATCAGTCTTATCTATAAATAATACACTGTTCAGATGTGCTTTTTAAAATGCATGATTTTCCCTTAATTAAAATTATATTATGCTATGGGCTGCTTTAAAAATCTTATGCGATGGGGCTGGTATATAAATTTTTTCCAGGGCTGGTTTTTGTTCCCAGTCCGGCCCTGGTAATATGTATAATGTTAATACAAGATTTTTTTTAAAAATCAACATTGTCTTAATACAAATGATGATGTTTTTAGACACCGTGATACATGGAAAAGAGAGAATAAACAGAGACAGAACTGAAAAAGATAGATTACACTGCATAAAATAAATTAGTGTTACCTCGGTTAAAAAAATATGTTGGCCATGTGATATGGTTAATATCACTTTTTGCCATGCCATAAATGTTATAAATCAACATGTATGAGTATGACAAATCTGATAAGCATGTTGTTAAGTATAATACACCAACCACTCTAATCTCTTTCAACTTCTCTACTGGATGATACAAAGCAGGCAAAAATACTGTTTGATCATAAGAGAGTGAATTTCTCTATCCATTATTTTGAAACTGGACAGTATGTCAGTGTGAAAATCAAACAAAATAAGTAATGTTCAGATATATAGGAAAATCCAGAGCACAAAACCTAAACAATTGGCTTTTCATGTGACAGATTGAAAAGGGGGATGAGTCCTTGATATAGTCCATAGAAGAATAGAGAGATGTAATATCTGATAGCAAAGGGCACCAACATGTTCTTATATGCCAGATATCCCAAACATATGCTTGGAAATTACATTTTTGAGATATGCAATTTAACTATAACAAAAATGTTAAATGGATTACAGAGTTCTTTATGTTCAACAGCAATATTTACTGTTAAATATATTTATTTTGTAATTTACCTACTATACATTTTGAAAATGTTACTGCTCAACATATTTATTGGGTTATTTACCTGGTATAAATGTTTGAAATGTTTGCTGTTAAACACATTTAGTTTTTTATTTAACTACTGTAAATGATTTAGTTACATTAATAAAATTATCCCAAAAATATTAAGATTAAGCTTATTAAAAACAAAACAACAACTCTAAAAGTAGTGCTACAAGCATGCATACTGCTTGATGCAGTGTTCGTTAACCCCTTAAGGGTGAGACTGTTTTGGGGATTTTGCTTAATCCCTTGACACTGAAGCATTACAGCAACACCACCTGAGCAGTGGAAGTGACCACTAGCTTTAATGGAGGACGTTCCATGCCATCACTCGGTCCTCATGGCAGAATAATGCCATAATGGCATGGAACGTCCTAGGGAGCACCATTCAGAAATGATTTCAATTTATTCTGGAAATTGTATACTGACTTCCTATGTTGCTGAGTTGGCTCTGCTTAATTGAAAAAAAATGGGTTTACTCACTCTTTAAATATCAGTAAGTTAATCCTTAGCTCTATGTACCTGTCTCAATAACAAATAGATCACTAAGGGATTAATGGGCCGTGGTATGCAGATGACTGGCTTGTGAAACTCTTCATCAATCTTTTCAATCTTTGAATCATTGGTAAGAACAATATTTGCCCACTGAGTACTAAGGAAGCAACTGATTTTTCCCTACAATGATTAATGTCAAATAAATGTCCATTTGTAAACTCTGACTCATTGCATAGTGTGAGGATTGGGATGCTGGATAGAGGTCACTATGCAGGATCTGAAGGTAAACCCTTAGGCAGACCTATAACACAATACTGAGGGTATACTGTGTATACAAGTAAGGGAGAACTAACCTTGAACCAGTTGCTTCATAATAGTGTAGTAAGAACTGGAAACGGTTCCAATACTAAGGTGGACTAGGTAGCAAGGAAGGATAATATATCTGTATTCCAGCAATGAGATAATTAAGCAGGAAAACACCACACTTATACTCCAGCACTGAGATGGTTAATGCAGGAGAGTTACTTAATAAACCAGGGTCGGGGTCACCAGATAATCAGCGGAATGATATAAACAGACCAGGATCAGGGGTATCAGAAAACCAGCAAAACGTGAAACAAGCCAGGGTCAGGTTACCAGAAAATCAGCAAAATGTTACAAACAGTCCAGGTCCAGGCAATACAGAAGAATAGTCAGGAGGAATCCCATTTCAGCAACAAATAGGTAAGTATAACAACGCTAGGTTTCAAATACACAAGAATCAGCAATCAATGAGTGCTTGGTAATTCTGCCTTTTAACTGTTCCGTGCCTTGCATGTATGCGACGGGCGTGACGTCATCGAGAGCGCACCCCTGTACTGGAGAAAGAATCATTGGCATCAGGGGCATTAGCGCACTTGCAAGCGGAGATCTTCGTTTGATCCTGGCTGGGTAAGTAGTAGCGGATATGTGGGGGAGCTACTGCAGGGCAGATCCTGACACATAGTTGCTAACAGTCCTGAATTTCTCTGAACAGTTACTTTATTTGGATCACGTGCATAGGCAGCATTGTGTTTAAACTGTACATGTCTAATAGATGTACACAGTCTAAACAATCAGAATTGTGCTCCAGATACCTAGTATCTGAACTAGGAAGGCTAGAGCTCAATCTCCCGGCTATTGGAAACTGGTGTAATGTCAGTACCACCCCTTTTCCATTGCAGGAGCCTGCCAAGAAAAGTTGGCAAACATGACATTGGGGTCTATTCACTAAAAGTGAACTGACAAGTGAACTTAAAAAAATAGGTGTTATAAGGTAAGTCTGAAAGAAAGGCAAGATCCTTTTTTAGCCCAGCTATTAATACATGATTTTTTTCAGGTCACTTGTAGTTCACCTTTTAGTCCTCTTTGTTTCCCTAAGTATTTGTTTTTAACTATTTAGCCAGTATAACTATTATACATTTTGTAACCAGTCCTGTTTTGTTACATGATATATATTATCTGTCTAAACATATTTCTGCAGTACTATAGTTATTTTAAATAAAAAGAAAACTTTGCAATTTGACCTTGCTCACCATGTAAAACACTCATAAAGCAATATATATTTCAGTGCAATTTTCAAAATTAATTTGCACGATAATTTGGCAATATATTTTATAGACTTAGGTTATAACATATATAAAATAAAAAAGTTTGCTTTTAGGAATAATATTCCTTTAAGTACTAGTATAAGCACTGAACAAGTTTATAAACTATAATTGCCTTTTTCTCCACAGAGAGATGAAGCTGATTTTCTGTACAAAGAATACAAGGACACTGGGAGCACAAATTAAAATGTAAATATAGTCAGTGATTGTCCTGACCACAGAAGGTACAATTTATCACTTTGAGGTGACAAGAAAAAAGTCCTCTATATAATTGGACTCATTTTCAATGAAAACTTCCAGAAGAGAATAAAGCATTAGAAAACATAAAAGCATAAAGTGCATTTCCCCTAACATCCAAACGGTTAATTTGGATAATTAGAAAAATTAATAGTAGCAAAACATTTGTGAAGGTTTACGAAAAGTTTATACTCAAATTAATATATTGTCTTTACAAAGAGTGTGTTATTCCATATAGATTAATGACCAAAGCAGTTGACCTGAAGTCAACGTTATGTTGGCCAAATTACCAGACAGTTAAAAGCCAGATTAAGGGAGCAAAATTTAAGGGAGCAGATTATAATGAATTTCATAAGAGCGTTGGATACATATATGTTATGGGACATGAACTTGCTCCTCAGCATTTCTGTATAGGATAAAGGAATAGATTTTTGGTGAATGATGAGATATTTGGATCTACTCAATATGCACTGATAAGACCAAAAAGGATTCGGGTCATGCACGTTAGCCAAATATCACAAATCTCCAAAATGCTGCTATGTTTTTGCCATGAAAACCATAGATATTTGTCTATCCAATATGTGTTGATCACACCCGAACATGCTTCAAATTAAGTTAATATAGGCAGAATTTGACAATTTTGATTCTCCTGATCTAATAGGAAAAATGTAACTTTAAAGCCTTCTAAAATACACTACACATGTTTTTAAAGTGCTTTTTTACATGGACATGTCTACATACATGCCATAATATAATTTATGATAAAAATATCCATCATTACAATAGTTGAAAAAAGATATTTGCATACATATAAATAACTATGGCCAAGTCTAAAAACAGATCAAAAAAAGTGTCACGCAACAAAATACATGTTCAGCACATTTATTTTTAATAATTTATTTTTATTATTAATCTTTCTGATTATTTGTCTTTTTATTTCTATTTGATTTATAATTAGTATTGTGTATTATGTGTATACTATATCTCTGCTTGATATTTTGTTTTGTTGTATTATATCATATTGTTAATTGGTGGTTTATATTTACACTAGTAACAATGCTTCATGTAAAGGGGTTTGTTTGCATGTTAATTTTCACTTTTATGTTTGTCTTTGTTTTAAGTCTATTTTTTTTGCCCCCTTTGTGCTCTGTATTCTTATCGTTAGTTTTTATTTTATTGATATATTGTATTTAGAAACAAAGACACATAGAATATGTCGGCAGATAAGAACCATTTGGCCCATCTAGTCCCAAACTTCTAAATACTTTTGTCCCTGGCCCTATCATTTATCTAGGATAGCCTTGTGCCTATTCCAAACTCCTTCAGTGTGTTTACCTCTACCACTTGTGCTGGAAGGCTATTCCATCCATTCACTACCCTCTCAATAAAGTAATACTTCCTGATATTACTTTAAAATCTTTGCCCCTCTAATTAAGTCCTCTAATTGTGGTAGTTTTACTTTTTTTTAAATATACTCTCCTCCTTTACTGTGTTGATTGACAGGGTACCATTTGAATTCTTTACAGAACATCTTTTTGTGAAACTGAATAATACAGAATGAGGAAAAGATGCATTAGAAAATGATCTACCTACATTCACAAAATGCACATGCATACACAATAGTGACAGGCATGCCACATTACTATTGAAACAGTAGCTAACAGAAAAATGAAGCTTAAGTAACCTAGCTAATGTCACTCATTGGCAAACATGGAACAGTATTTGAGTCAGTGAAAACATACTGAAATCTTAAAAACAGTGATTTTCTATTTACAGATGTATCCTTCCAATGCCCATATGCAATCAAGGTGAAGCTCATTGGTCATTTTTCTCTGCAGACTTGTATACAGGAATGGACAGTAATGGAGAGCTTAGAAATAACTAAACAGAGAAGCGCATGGGAAAGAGCAGGGCTGGTAGCCTATTGGCCAGAGGTTTAGAGACGAGGGGTTAATTTGGGGAAATGCTTGCTTTAATTTTATGGTTTCCTTTGCCAGTTTCCCTTTTCTCTCAGGGCACTGAGCGATAGTCTAGTAGTTTCAGCTGGGATTATCTGGAAGGTTATCAGCAGTGTGGTATGTTGGATTGGTTTGGTTTTCTTCCTCTTTTTCAGGTGGTGGCTGTGGAACTCTGTTTTCTTTGCCAGCCCAAGAAAGGCATGGAGGATTACTGATCAGTCTTGGTGGAAGCTTGCTCCTGGGGATATCCATTATATTCATTACTGGAAGTTGGTAGCCTAATGCAGGCTAGGGGAAAACATTTGGAGCTGGATGGATAGAACCCTGAAATTGGGGTTGGTCATCTATCCATGCCCTGCAAAAATATGATAGGTTACAGTGAGGACTCTCCAGGAACAAGCTCTTACCTGCTGAGGTTTTATGGTATACTGTGTTGCCATTGTCTCTGATCTGGATTGTGTTTTATGGTTTATAAAATATATTAGTCTTATGTTAAGACAATGACAGTTGTGTTATAAATAAATTCTGGCTTTGGCCTTGTCCACCCACACAATTGGTATTAGTGTCCATTTCTTTATCGGGTTGGCATACTGCCTGGTAAGTCAGTGCTACAACTGTCATGATTCTTGAACAGAAAGTAAACTACAGTATTTAAGTTACTCATAGATGTCAGTTTAAAGCAAGAATCACTATAATACTATGTACACAAATATACATATAAAGCTATATGAAAAGTAGCACTTAAATATGCTGCTCAGTAAGCAATTCTGTATTTACTCTGCAAATACCCTTGATAAGTATTTGCGAAATATTTGTTCTGAGGCAGCCTGATGACTAACTTGAAAGAACCTCAGACCCAAAGGTTACTAATTTAAATAATTTTATTCAGCAAAAGGAAACCTTTATTTCTTTGACATACAAATGCCGAGTGAAGGCCAGTGTCTATCAAAATTTCATGACTGGTGAATTGAACGTGGAAATAAAAGGTTCTTCTGGGATGCTGTTGAAGTGGTGATTTAATTTGTGATTCTGCTTTAATAGAACCTTTAAAGGAAAGGCCACATGATGTACTATTCAAATAGAGCATATATAGAGAGATTGCTGGCTGGAAATGCATTATTTATTTGTAAACAGTTGATAACCCGATAAACTCATAAATGAACAAGAAAGGTGAAGCAAAAGGTGAATTTATAAAGGTCATAAACAGTGATAGAAAGCACAGAAGATCATTTGTAACTTGAGTGATAGATATGCAAATGCTGTTGCTTTTACTTTTTCCTCACTTTTATTATTTGTTTTGTTTATTTTCCTTTCCTGTTTCCTTCAATCTCTCAGCGTTAATGCTGTTTGACAAATTCTAGTTATTGCAGAAAGTGGTTTTAGTTAAAACTAGAATTTGCTTGATAAATCTTGTACTCATAGGTTTTCTAATGTCAGCAGTGTAATAAAGTGGCAGGTGGAAATTATGTGGAACATTTTCTGGGCTCCTAATCAGGGTGACCAGATGTCCTTATTTTACCGGGATAGTCCCAGTTTTAGTGCCTGTGACTGCTGCCTGCCGCCCAGGATACATGTATCCTGGCAGCAGGCAGCCACAAGTTTGAGTGTTACATTCATTGAGGAGCCAGGGTAGCTTCCAATCTGTTTGTTAAACACAGACAACTGTTAGTGCTGCCTTGCGACCCCCCAGTAATTATTCAGAGCATCATATTTCCAATTCTCTTAGTCATTACCATGTGCAAGAAGCGCATGCAGAGCTGACAGAGGTCTGTGTTTAGCACACAGACCAGAAGCTGCTTGCTGCTCCCCAAGGTTAAAATGGAGGGGGAGAGAGACAACAGACATGGGGGGTGAGAAGAGAGAAACAGCAGACATGAGGAAAGAAGGACAGCATACATGGAGGAAGAGAAGAGAGACAGCAGACATGGGGAGAGAGCAGTGAGACAACAGACATGGCAGAATAGAAAAGAGACAGATGACATGGGGGTGAGAGGAGAGAGAATAATAGGTAACCCAGTATTTTATTTTTATTTTCTGATCTTAAGTCAGACACTCAAAATTCTATGGAGAGAAATAAATATAGGCACTAGAAGTGGTGTCATATCCGTGCAGTCAGTGATTGAGCAGGGGAACATAAAAGGTCTCCTTGCTCCTGCAAACTAGACGTTTAGGAAAATGATTCAAGGGTAACATTTATCTTAGTGGTCCCTCTGAGACTCAGTGCTTGCCTACAGCTGCACCCACTAGACCTTACCTAGACAAGTCACCTGTGTACTTCACTATTACAGAAACAGACAGCCATGGGTAATAACAAAGGGACTGCAATAATCTGCTGAAAATATTTCCAACCTCCCTATTTTTTCCACTCAACTAGTAAGTGAATAGACCTCACTGCCACTTACGTCTAGTGTGTTATATTTTTTTAACTTCTACTCCTGATTGTTTTTAACTACTGTAACAATTATTTATGGCTGAATGCGGCCAATACATTTAACTAGAAACATAGAAACATAGAATGTGTCGGCAGATAAGAACCATTCGGTCCATCTAGTCTGCCCAAAAAAACTGATAAAGAATGCCAAGATATAGCTGACGACAAAAAGAGTTGAACCATTTAAAACATTTTACACCTTTAGAGCAAAAATATATGTATATAGCTAAACGAAAAAGTAAGTACATAATGAAATTTGTAATAGTTGGACCAACGTCTGAAAAGGTTATGTCTGACCACTTCTCACCAAGTAGACTTAGATGCTGATCATCTCCGTTTATTTACCTTTGGAACCCAGTTGCAAAGCAGCTGGTTGTTTTAAGGGAACATAATGCTCCAGATTGTGACATCTTAGTAGGGTGTATTTCAGCAAATAAATATAAGGTGCATTGATGCAAACTTCCACGACCATGAACATAACTGAAACATCTTCTCACGGCAATACTACTCAGACGTTATCTGCTGCATACTCATCAATGGGTGATTTTTTTGCGATGAGGAGCTAGACATCAGTAATGGACATAATGTTATATAGGTTTATAATGTGAAGTGTGACTTTCTTTCTTATACAACATTCATTAACTAGAACTGCTCTATTCGTGTGATAAAGACTTCCATGTTTCCATCTTTACATGTAATATTTCTCATAACCTCATGAATATAATGTATGGTTCAAGATCTGAATCTACTATCACAATCTGCTTTTATTGTAGCATTTCTGAAATTATTTGCTAAGAAAATGGTAGGTTTGTTTGAAAAAAAAAAAAGAGTTGCCACCCAACCATTATTTTACTGGAAGGCTGGTAAAAAAAAAAAATAGTTTGAGGTCAATGTTAAGTGTATAGAGGCAGATTTTTGTGAAGAAAACTTATCACCCCACTATGGCCACTGCTTGGTGTGTGATGAGGATATTCATATAAGGAAACCTAAATGTATGGTAATTGTACATGCAGATTTAACAAAGTTCTAGAAACATTAATTTATATTTGTGTTAGTAAGTACACTTACAAACAATCATACTTACATTTACACATACACACAGTCATGCTTACATGCACAAGCTGATTTTTTTTTTTATCAACACAAAAAAGTTATACTTCCCCCCCCCTCTCCCTACTTTTATTTGCATGAGTGGGAAAGTCTCTATGGCGTGTGCCTACTATCTCTGAAGCAGCCGCCAACCATCCTTATCTGAAACCCGGCGCGCCTACAGACACAAAGCATTATTATTATTATCACATTGTTTTGCTCACAAGTCACATGCTTCTGATCAATTAGTTTGTAACAACAATATTTAAATACTTTGGAATACACATACCTCCTCCCATGTAAAGTGACCAAAGAGAGACACTTTTTAGTGCGTTGTTGGCCTGGAAGTGTGTGGCATAATTCCAAGAAATGTTAGGTGGTCCTAAAAGATATTTATGTAATAAAGTCTGTAAGAATATGAACAAATAAAATAACTTACACAAACCAACTGATATACACACATAGTTCATGTTTGTATTAACATATGTTATTGAGAGCTTTCTTGCTTTGGCGTTTTTTGATACATTTATATACTCCAAATATTGGTGTTTAATACCAGGGCAGGAAAAATGGACTTAGGTATTTGTGTCCAAAAGATGGATTGCTTCTCCAAACAAGGGACACTTGAGATGTATGAAATACAGGGTCATATTTCTCAAAGAAGCATTTTTTTAGAATACAGTTGGGAAACCTCACAGAATTTAAAAGATAGCCATACAATACTTTAATCACTGATCAGTCATAGAAGAAATCTAAAAATGAGTCCTATAGTCCAAAAACATTGAGGAATACAGAAGAATTTAAATTCTTATAACGTTCGTTTAGTCTTTTCATGAATAATATCTTGCTTCCATACCACCAACCATAAAATAATTTAAAAATGAAGCACTGGTTTCTCCACATGTATTTATACGTAAAGTAATAATAATAATAATAATAATAATAATAATGAAGTAATAATTTATAATAAAGTAAGTAAAGTAATTTGCAAAACAAAGAATGGTCCATATAGAAGATCGTTTTGCAATGGCAAAGTAATAAGTATGCAGAAGCAATTGACTAGAAATTGGTAATCATTGATCAGTCTACTGCATGCATTCTGTTAACATTCGTACAATTTTGCAGATGTCTAAAAATTAAGTCATAAATAGCAAAATGAGCAACAGATCTTAGAAATAAAAGGTTTCTATTAGTAAACGGCAGAAATAAACATTAAGCAGCTGCAGACTTTAATTTTCTGAGTTAGTTGACATTTGCAAGCTGACTGCCTTTTAGAGAAAATTATGTCATTCCCACCGAGCTTAATGACAATCACCAGACTGATAAAGCACACTCTGCCTTGAATCATAGCATGCTCAATTCATTTCATTCTGTTGTGATTATTGAAGCATTGATGGGTTTTAGACAAATTCATCACTTTTTTCTGTTGTAGAAAATACACTTCAGTGTTTAGAGATGACAAGCTTATTACCGAAGTGGCTAAAAAGCCCAGTGATAAAAGGTGAGCTTTCAATAGACTTCTACTGATGACAGAACATCAAGAGAAGCTTACTGCTCCACACATAGCACTGAGGCTAGAAAATGAAAGAAGTTCCATATACAAGTTACTTACAGTATTCTTTTGTGTGAGATCAAGCATTTTTGATGTTTCACAAATCTAAGTATTAAATAGAAGTTGTAAATATGATGAATGTATATGGATATTATAGGTAAGAAAATCAGCCAGAATGCTGACTAAAATGACCACAAAATATGGTAGTTTAAGGTAAGATTCAATTTTGAATGTGGAAGTAAATGTACCTAAAGAACTATTAAATTTGAGCTATATGTGAGTAAATAAGGCAGAGCTCCTGACCATTTTGTACAAAAAATGAAACAGAGTGAGTATAAAGTAAAAAAAAAAAATCTCACACAAAATATGGTTGTGTAAAGTAAGTATTAGATTATTTTGTAAACTTTTGAGAAAATAGTAACTAAAGGGCTTCTGAATTCATCGTGTACAAATGTTACGAGTAAATCAGGTAAAATGCCTGACCAGGCAAAAGATGAAACAGACAGAATAAAATAAAAACATATTACCACAAAACAGGGTAGTTTCAGGTAAGCATTCAATTATTTTGTAAACATGTCAATAAAATGTAACTAAATAACTTTTAAATTCGTAACATATTCTTTAACTGTCTTATCTCCTATTTCATCCTTTTACTGGGAGCCTTCATCATTATACCTAATTAATATTATGCTTCTCTGGAATCTTATGGACTTAAATATCTTAGTCAAAAAAATAATGACCATGTTTTGATGATTTGTTCACTTTTTAAATGTTTTATTTGCAAAATATCACTAATTAAGTAGGGTCTAGGTCATGCAGCAGGATAATTGCTTTTTTTCAAGTGTCTGCTTGAGAGCATGGACTGTGAAGGTGCTCTCATTCTAGTCTGTCAGACTGTCAGCTGTAAAAACAAGAACTTGTTCACTTAAGTCTTTTAGGTTTCGCTGATAGCATGGCAGAAAATCTGTATACAGCTTCAAGATCAATGAGAGGGACAGTATTTGTACATATAGAGGGGCATGTACTAAAAAATGCAAACATATTTTATGTGCAAAACTATTTTTGCGCATTGATCCTATTGCAATGTACTCGGAAGATCCCCCCTCACCATCGCTCTGCCTGCCAGGCTGCACGGGGAGCCGAACAGGCAGCACAGAGAAACCTCCGTGCTGCCTGTTCGGCTCCCTGACGCTGACGTCATACGCGCGCCCGGTCACGTGACCTGTCGGCACAATCGCCGGGAAGCCGAACAGGCAGCATGGAGGGACCATGCTGCCTGCCTGTCAGGGAAAGGTAAGTGCTGATGGGAGACTGTGTGTGTGTGTGTGTGTGTGTGTGTGTGAGGGGAGTCAGAGTGTGTGTGATGGGAGACAGTGTGTGTGACTGAGTGTGATGGGAGTCAGAGTGTGTGTGATGGGAGACAGTGTGTGTGTGTGTGTGTGTGTGACTGAGTGTGATGGGAATCAGAGTGTGTGTGATGGGAGACAGTGTGTGACTGAGTGTGATGGGAGTCAGAGTGTGTGTGATGGGAGATTGTGTGTGACTGAGTGTGATGGGAGTCAGAGTGTGTGTGATGGGAGACTGTGTGTGACTGAGTGTGATGGGAGTCAGAGTGTGTGATGGGAGACTGTGTGTGACTGAGTGTGATGGGAGTCATAGTGTGTGTGATGGGAGACAGTGTGTGTGACTGAGTGTGATGGGTGTCAGAGTGTGTGGGATGGGAGACAGTGTGTGTGACTGAGTGTGATGGGAGTCAGAGTGTGTGTGATGGGAGACAGTGTGTGTGACTGAGTGTGATATACACATGGGAGTCAGAGTGTGCGTGAGGGGAGTAGGAGTGTGTGACTGAGTGTGTGACTGAGTGTGATGGGAGTGTGAGCTTGATGTGAGTCTGAATGATGGGGCATGTCTTAGGTGTGTAACGTGGGTGTGCAGCTTGGGTAGGGGGGTGCCCGGATTTTGTCTGCCTAGGGCAGCACAAAATCAAGATACACCACTGAATGTACTAAACATTTAACACTCAAATAGTACATATGAGCAAATTGCGAATAAAAACAGGCATAATTGAGAATAAAAACAGGCAATTTTGTTAATATTTTTTCTACCTCTTTTGATAGCACTTGCTAACACGCAAATAAGAATTATTTTTCACAAAATATTCTCAAAGCTCTTTAGCATTGGAAAATATAATCGCAATTTATTAGCACAACCGGAAAAATGCATGCTACATAAAAATAAACGGAAGAGACGCAAATCAGGGAAAACAAGAGCAAAATGTTACAAATAGTCGCAAATTGCTCCTTACTCATGTTTTACCCACTTTTTTTTCCCACTGCACTTGTTTAGTACATGACCCCCATAATGTCCATTTACATAATAATAATAAAGTCCATATTTGTTTATGTAAAATCTTGCTTTAATATCAGCATGCCACAAAAAAACCCCATAAAGATGAAAATGTGGTTTCTCTATGTTTTTAGTTTATAAATTTAAGCAAAATAAACAATCATATTCGAATAGGGGGAATATATGTTGGTGACAAGTCATGCTAACCAGCAAAAATTGCAGGAAGCAAATTTTCTAGGGGTCTATTTTGGTAGCCCCCAAACTGGCCTGAATGTGGTCTTATTCAGGCTAATAGCCAAATTGCAGAGAAATCTGTGCTTGCTATGCTATTTGGCAGATTTAGGCTCAAATTCACACTTTTTGCCAAAATGAAGACCAATTTTTATCCTTACTTAGTTTGGGGAACTTGGCCACTTCATAAAGCGCTGGGTCTAAATTGTGCCCAAATTCAGTGATTCAATGACTTTTCAAATATTATTTGGAGAATTGAAAAAATACATACTTTTTTAAAGTGCTTAATTGATATGAAAATTTCTAAATATATGTCGTAATAGCACATTTGATAAATAATAGTTAAGATTGGAATTTTAAATAAATAAATAAATAAGGCAATCACCACATACCGTATTTATCGGCGTATAACACGCACTTTTTCTCCCTGAAAATAGGGGGAAAATGGTGTGTGCGTGTTATACGCCAAAAAAAAAAAAAATCTAAAACTTACCTCGTTCCTGCTCTGTCCCCCGGTGCTCTGAAGCTGCGTGGCTGTGAGGGAAGCGTTGTGAGCTCCCCTCCAGCCGCGCGGTCAACAAAGTGTGTTTTTTTAAAACATGGCATATTAAAATGGCATATTGGGGGCAATATCCTGGCATATTAAAATGGCATACTGGGGGCAATATCCTGGCATATTAAAATGGCATATTGGGGGCAATATCCTGGCATATTAAAATGGCATATTGGGGGCAATATCTGGCATATTAAAATGGCATATTGGGGGCAATATCCTGCATATTAAATGGCATATTGGGGGCAATATCCTGCATATTAAATGGCATATTGGGGGCAATATCCTGCATATTAAATGGCATATTGGGGGCAATATCCTGCATATTAAATGGCATATTGGGGGCAATATCCTGGCATATTAAAATGGCATATTAAAATACACATATCCCAAATGCCACTTAATAACCTCAAGTAAACTTAGGAAATGGTCACATATAAATATGTGTCAAAAGTAACATATATTATTTTGCACATCACCATAACAGCTCTTGTTGTATAACAATACCAGTGATGTCATCCAGTTGTATTATTGAAAGTTTGCAAAATTGCATTTTAATCTGGCAGTAGCATAGTGTTTCTTAATTCAAAGTAGTCAGGTTTTATTTATGCCTTGAGATCTGCAGGCTAGTGAAGCGGCCTTAGTGAGAAAGGCAGTGTGTTTTATGATGAGTTTTACTATTACTTACTGTGTCCTTTTGTCTTTGTTTTTTTTCTATTATGCTACCAAGCCATAAACAACATTAGAGTCTACCTAAAATGATCTTTTCAGTCAGAAGACAATAGAGCTCCTTTTATCATAACATTTTTTTAAAAGTTAAATATATACTCCTAGGTGAGAACAGACAACATAGAAAATAAGTAGTTGTTTTATTTTTTATTATTATATACTTAATGGGGGTTGTCTCCAGCTGCGCTACATGATAAATTTAAGGGACTAATAAACACTCCATATCCCTGCCTCCTAATCACCTGTTGGAACCAAATTTGTAATTAAACCTCTCAGTTTGCCTGTAATTGTGTCCTTGCTCATTTCATGGGCTTTTGTGCTATTCTGATATTTTGGTTCCTGTGTCCTTGACCCGGTTTGGCTGACATCTTATCTCTCTTAGGTTTCAGTCCGGCTTGACTCTTAATCTTCTCTGTTTCTGGAATCTTGATTTTGGCTATGGCAGCAACCCTTGCTGCCCATCATTTTGTATATGCCCAGTATCAAGTCTCTCAGTACCATTAGCTGTGTGTCCTGTATCCTATCTCTCAGTGCCATTGGCTGTGTATCCTGTATCCAGTCTCTTACTACCATTGGCTGTGTGTCCAATCTCTCAGTACCAACGGTTGTGTGTCCTATATCCAGTCAATCAGTACTGTTAGCTGTGTGTCCAGAATCTGTCAGTGTAATCAGCTGTGTGCTCTATATCCAGTCTCCAACACCAGTGGCTGTATTCCAAATACGCCATCCATCAGTGAGAGTGGCACGATGCAGCAATTCCTTTTCTGTTGTGCCTCTGGCTCAACCAAATGTATCACTGTTTGGACCGAAGAACTCCTTTCACCACGCAAAGACCTAGTTTACAGGTTGTCCCAGAAGACTTTCTTTCTCCCTGATAAGTCGATTGCATTATGGATCCACATTCCTAACCATTACAGCATCTGGAAGGGTAAGATGGGTCATTCACCCTCACAGAAAATCTCAGTTATGAGTCAGAATCTCCATTTTTATAGGTTGGCTGTTGTCCTATGTATGAAACCAGTCAAGTATCAAAAAATCAAGTGGCTATGTTTGTGCAACAGAATTGGTAAAAACTGATAAAGACTAAAACAGAAACTTGTACGGAGAGTGAGACTACTAAATTAGTCTCTACATTATCATATTATTTATTCTCGCATGAACACACAACTCAAATGGACATTCTTTATTAATGCACAAAACCGATAAACTATAGTGCAAAAAGGGTGACCACATTTTTTTTCTTTCATTCAGAGACGCATGGAGCAGATGAGATTAAACATAGAGGAGCAATATATCAAGCATATGCATATAAAATACATTTTGGGCACCATGTCGATTTCAGATTTAATAATAATATTATAATATACATATAGTCATTACTGGACATGATCAGTTGCCAAGAATTAACCCCTCCACGAGCAAAGCTGGGCAGCTGCAGATAATTAACTCCTTTACTTACACACACACACACACACTCTCTCACTTGTTCTCTCTCTCTCACTCTGCCAGCCACTGTTTTTAGCCCGCCTGCCCTCTCTCCCTCCAGCCTCTGTATTCAGTCCCTTCTCCTCTCTATAGTCCCTGTATAGAGGCCCCTTTCTCTCTCTGTATCTCCTTCTCTCTCTTCAACTCCTGTATTCATCCCTCCCTTTCTGTATCTCCCTCTCTCTCTTCAACTCCTGTATTCATCCCTCCCTCTCTGTATCTCCCTCTCTCTCTCTCTTCAACTCCTGTATTCATCCCTCCCTTTCTGTATCTCCCTCTCTCTCTCCAGTCACTATATTCATTCACCTCTCTCTCCAGTTGAGAAGCCTCTCCTGATTGGCTAAGACCTCCTTTACTCAGAGCACTTAATGCTCTTGCATTGTCCTGGATTGAGGCTGCCCGGGACATAAAGGTCACAAAAAGTCCTGGGCAATCCGGGATATGTGGTCACCCTAACACCACTAACAGACAACTCTATAGTCCAACAAATTATTGGGAAAGTATATGTCTTTACCATATTTTGTTCAAAAAGGCACACAATCAGGAAAAATGCAGTTTATGGTGATTTTAAAATGGTTTCTTTATATCTATTAATGAAACCATTATGGTGATATATAATTTACTATTTATTGTTCAGAACCTGCTTGTTCTGACCAAAAATCCATTGTCATAGGTATTTTCTTTAGAGCAAGGCACATCATCTTTGAAACATTATTTATTTTGAGCCAGTCTCATGACCTTCACCTTTTTCTGAACAAAAAGGTTCCAATTTGGATTTAAATAACTCCACAAAGTAAAAATGTCACATATCATTTCTCTGAGCTGATTTTTCCTCTATAAATTGCTAGCAAAACCATACATTCTCACTTATTCTCAAAATATATATTTTTTTCTTAGAAACCTGCAGGAAAGCTATGCATACAAAGCAAATGCACATATTACTTCAATAAATTGCACAGGAATGCTTCACATTATATGTGTAACATACAGAAAATGTACTCATCCTTTTTGTTTCAGTGTAAATTGGTTATTTCAGAAGCTTTCTAGAATATATGTAGTAGCACTCATGTCTTTTGCAGGTCTGTTTACTAAACAGTTATGGGGACTCTACCACCTTTATAAGCTCTATTTGGATTCACTGTGCATTTAAAGTAAAACAGGCTTAAAATACATGCCAATATTCTTTTTTGTGTTTGGTTGAATATATTTTAATTAAAAAAAAAGAGAAAAGTTTTGTGTTTATTCCCTTGAACCATTTCATGGATTTTGCTTCAGTCCTCACTTTGCAGTTTTACAGTTGAGGGGGCAGACTCTACATGTGATGCCGGAATATACACCCCTTGCTCTCTTCCTGACTGCTCTTTATCACTGGGGATTTTGCTTCAAAGCTCACTTTACAGCTAAGGTGTGTTTATACAGTGTCATTAACCCATAGTTTTGTTTGTTTTGAGGTCTGTTCTGGACAATAGCTTTTATGCTGCTTTAGCTATGTGTGCGATTAAATAAAACTGCAAGCTTGCTTTTTAAATTAAGTTTTTTTTATAAATATATTTATCTTTATAACTATCTTGCCAGCTATAAAACAATGAGAGACAAAGCATTCTGTTTTACAATTTATCTTTGGGAAATGCAGATGAAGCAGGAAAGTTTCTGGGGTCTTCTGAGTTTTACACCCGTCATATCAGTTGGATAAAGTCAAAATGTTTTATCATAAGATTTTCGATTTTTTTCACAGCCCCACCATATGTTTGAGTACGTTCCCTCATTTTTTCCACATCTCCATCACATAGAGGAGGCTCCCTGATACATTTTTGCCAATTTTTTAGGTACGAAGTGCCTTCTGGTGAAAACTTTGTAGTGAGTCTCCACAAGAAACACACAGTGAACCTGACTGCATAATCTTTTAAAGATTCTACACCAGGCCTCATGCTCCATCAGAATTCCTAACTCCCTCTCCCATGCCCGGAGGAGTGATGGAGCCGGAAATATTTCTGACAGACGCAATAGATCTATGGCCTTTTAAAAAATCTTATCTGCTCTCTCTGACGTGAAAATCTTTCCCAACCTAGTCTGTAAATCTTCCTCTCCTTCCAATAAGTGGGATTTGTATAATATTTTTCTATCCAAGCAAGGGGAAGATTTTGACGTATGTTAGATTGGATTGCTGAACCAGATTTGCAAATGTTTTTATTTGTCCCTATTCTATCATTTGTTGAGTCAGTTCCTTGGTAACTCCATGTTTTTAACCTCAGATCTTTAGTATAACTTTCTACTTCCGATAGTCCCATAAAGGTCAGTATTTGGTTATTAATGCCCAGTTTATCTTTTATTCTCTGCTATTCCTCTAGAAGTTGGTCTAGTATCAAATTTTGTTGGGGGCGCACATTTCCCCTTTTTATATCTTGGTCCTTCCAGATGCTAGCCCTCAGATCCTCTATCCCCAATAATTCACATTCTGCATTATACCAGCCCTCTTCCTGTGCTGATGTTAATTGGGCCCTATATATATGGGATATTATACTAGTCAGGTATTGTCTCTTTATTAATGGGTATGCTAGGCCACCCATTCCTGGTTTTTGGGATAGAACTTGGACAATTCATCTTGGTTTCTTTCCTTTCCACATATAGGGGGAAATGCTTGTCTGAATCATAGTCAGCCAGCTATCATTTGAAATAAGTAGTTCCACTTAGGGATTATATATGAATTGATTCATTGAATCCTCCCCCAACCTGAATTTTCCAAATATCTCCATTGCCTCAAAAGAAATGTTTATCCCTTAAGAGTTTCAGGTAATTAACTTCCATTTATTTTGTTAAGTCCTTTGTTATGGTGACGCCTAGATAGTTATATAGATTTTTTTGGGGCCGGGTAATATCTTATTTGGAGTTGATTTCTAAAATATCTTGCTAGTTCATATTAGTCCCCATAAAAATTATTTTATTAATATTCATTTTAAATTCATTTGTTTTCTTAGCTTGTCAGTCATCATTTTGTCTGTTCTATTATTTTTAAGATAGAATTTCACTTTGTTTCATCAAATTTTTTGTTATTTGTTCTGAGATGCACTGATTTATTTTCAACTGTATCTCTCTTAGTTTTCTAACTTTTTCCAGGTTTTGATCTCTTTTATTTTCAATAGAAACTTCAGAAAATAAAAGGAAAGGAAGGAGGGGGGAGGAGTAAAGGGGAAAAAAAGAATGGGTAAAACAGTAATCGTTTTGCATCTTAAATAGTCATCTTTTCTTCTACAAGCCAGAACTGCAACTTCAGGGGGTTCCATTGTAATTTGTTGGTAATTACATAGTATTATTAATTTAGCTGGGAAACCCCACCAGTACTTTAAATTGTTCTACCTTAGTGTCCCTGGAATTTGTTGGAAGGATTTTCTCCACATTCTTTTTGAGTATGAGAGATCTTGGAAGATTTGTTTTTCCTTATATGTATCGCTTATATCTTTATTTTCCTGCTCGCATGATTGTTTCTTTAAAGGTATAATGGTGAAAGTTGACCACTCTTGGTTGATCTGGAGGGGACCCTTTTGGTTTGTATATCCTGTGAATTCTCTCTATATCTGCCATGTGGTCTTCTGGATCTAATCCAAGCTCTTCAAAAAAGATTGGAGGAATTTTTTGAATTGTTCCCGGGTGATTGATTCTGGAATATTATTAAAGCATAAGTTGGATCGTCTGGACCTGTCCTCTACATCTCATATCTTCCCCTCTAGTTGTATGATCTTTTTGTCCTGTTCCTTATTAGTTTCCTTCAGTATTTGTATTTGTGTGTTTGTATTTATAATTTTCTCCTCAATGGAACTTACTTTACCTCCTAGTTCTTTTATTTCTTGTTTAATTGTCATTGAGTTGTTACAGATCTCACTTTTTCCAGTTGTAAAATTGTTAGGAAATCTCATCTATTCTTAAGGGAGGGAAATCTTGTTTTAGTTGAGATCCTTCTTGCTAGTGGGTGGGTGATATATCTAGCTTCTCTGGTGGTTACTCGGTGAGAAGAATCCTGACGTTCGTTTGATTTTGGGATCTTCTTTCTTATCTCAGTCTTTTATTTTCTGGAGTTTTTTAACTTGCCATATTGTTGTTTATACTTGGATCTTTCTTTATTGTGAATTTTTATACAGTTCTTTATCCAGGATAGCTTAGATTCAGCTTCAGAGTGATATCACCGGTATCGGGTAGAAGAGTTTGCGCAATTTGGTAACAGATGTCCGGTCACTGAGAATTAGGTTTCTTTCTTTGGTGTTAATTTTTACTCACAGCTTTATCCAGGGTAGCTTAAGTTTGGTTTCAAATTATTGACACAAATGTTAATTAGGAGAATTTGTAAAATTTAAAAACAAATGTCTGGTTGCAGAGTATTGGGAACAGTTCGTTTCAGATAAGAAAATTTGTGCGATTTACAGACAGATATCTAATCAGAGAGTGTAGGCAGCCCCAAAAGACAGTTTGGCTCAGTTTATTCTAAGGAAAATTACAACTCTAAGGAGAGAACCATGTCTGATCTCCTTTTTCAAGGGCTCCTGGTTAGGTTCTTAAATCATCCAGTTTCCCAGAGTAATTTAAGTTGGGTTTTCTCTTATTAACACCAAGACCAACTAGAAAGAACTATGGAGTATTCACAGACAAATATATTTTCTCTGAGTGTTAAGAGTTTAATAAGGAGTTCAACGTCATACAGTTTTAATCAATATTTTCGCTAGAGAAGGCTCTATAATATTTACCAGCAGGTATCTTATGTTTGAGTTTTGAGAACACCGTAATGTAATTCAACCCAGGTTGATTCAAATCAGTATTCCTGCTTTGCAAATACAATCCTGTCAGAACTTCCCTTCCAGGGGTGTCTGAATTGTCTTTTGCACGGTCCAGTCTTATCTGAGGCAATCTAATTTTAGTTGATTCTTAGTAATATCCTTATCTCCCAAGAAGATCTACACAGTGTTTGCTATCAAGTTATCTTATAGCTGGGTGTTAGGGGCAGGCTGTTTTTCTTCATCATTGACTTACATTGTGTGTATGTTACGGTGGGGATGCTGTGAGAATGAAGTTGCTGTCCACCCATACTACCTTACTACAAGCGGGAGGGGTAAGACCAACTGGTGTACTTTGAAAGTGCACCACAGTCTACTTTATATTTTGCAATTCACCACCATTCATTAATTAGTGAATAGACATCTCTGAGTCAAGCCATCTTGGGTATTGTTTCCATTTTGCATTTACATTTGTTTTCCTAAAACTGTTAAAGTAGATAACAGTATATATAGTAGCCTTTGTACATTGATATTTCAGACTAGACTTGAAAAAGAAAAAAATGTTAAGTATTGAAATGCATACTCATCCAAATTTGCTTTAGTTGGGTTTTTGACATAGTTTTCTTGAGAATTTTCCAGAAGCTGAGCTTTGACTGCCTTGGTGGGATTATGGCCACAGACTGGCTGGCAGCCAGAATTCATTAAGGAAAGGTGATTTTCAGACAAAGCATGGATTACTAATTAACTCTTGGATAGAGAAGATGTTTTTACACACTAAAATGCAATTTAAAATCTGCAAATTAAAGAACATTCTCAAAGTGTTTAAACTTAAAAGTGGAACTAATGCTGATGCTTCATTTTTTTTTAAAATGTGATACTACTATTAGAGTGTAACGTATACATAGGGAATAATACATGTGATGCACCAGCTTTTCCAGACACAGACACAGACACAGAGGTTATGGTATTTATATTTGAATGTAGTCATTGTGATGTCATGCCCTTAAGTCAATATTTAAGAAACAGATATTCTGACACTATTCAAAACTTACTGAAATCAAACTTAATACAACCACACTGGTATGTATGACATGATGATGTTGCAAAGTGGGAAAAGGAGGAAGGGCTCATGTTCTTTGTAAACATAATGCAAGTAACATTACTAATTAAAGTCATTATCATTCAAGCCATGAATTTTATACAATGAAGTTTATTCGATACCAACAACAGATAGCTGGCTATCCCAGGAAACACAGTGTGAGTACATTTAATCCTGCAATGTACATTAAAAATATATAAAACACTTCACACACTGGGATATATTTACTGAGTAGTGAGTTTACTCAATAATATCCTATAGATAAAATGTATCCCAACTGGCAAGAGTAAATTAGCCAGTTCCCTCTGGATGATAAACTATACCGATGGAATCCATTATGATGTGGTTCCGCTTATAGTTTGGCACACCAACAAAACGTTTTCTTGAAGATGCATGTGGGCCAAATAGCACTGCACTGTAAGAGGTTTTACTCGTGCTATTAAGTATCACATTAATGTTTAATCAAAATCTTGTCCAGCATTTCATTCACACTTCAATACTAGTGATTTAAGGATCTAGTTAGGAGAGAGAATTGCAGAGGATTGAGATGGGAATTTTAAACTTTAGGCCAAAGTAACCAAGTCGGAAAAATTCTCCAATGCAGCTGAATGGGAGAACTTTTCCAACACAGTTACGTTGGCCTTTAGTTTGACATTCCTATCTCAATTCACTCTGTAATTTGCTCTAATTGCCATTGAGCCTTTCTTGCTGTATAGAAGCTCCTACACCTATTGGGACCTACCTACAGAGACCAGGTGCAGACTCCACACTTTATCCCATTGGTAGCGTGGCCATCCCACCAATTGTTTCTTATATTAAGTGATATAGCTAAGACAACATAAAGAATATAGCCCTTTCAATTCCCAGATGAATGTCTTCAACTTTTCTCACAAAAGCTGGCAGAAAAGGAGAATGAATAGATGACCACAAATGAAGCATAGTTTGATTTTCATAACTTTAAAAACTGTTAATGCTATATTTCGACACATAATTCAAACACGTACTGAGAATAAAAAGTGGTATTTAAAAAAGTTGTATTGAGATTGCATTTGCATTTTTTCTGGTGTTTTTAGTAATATAATACTGCGTACCTCTTCTAGGTGTCAATTTCTATATTAAACCACACTTGTTTGAGTGTATTACAGTTATTGACCTTTCCGATCAGTTTCATCAATCATTAAGTTCTTATAAAGGTAATATTCTCTCACCATGAAAACTTCAGTGGATCTCATTTTAGAATTTTCAAAGTAACTTTAGACATATGATCTTAAATTATTTCAACATCCTCTTAATTAGAGGCATTCCTGATGAAAAAAAAAATGCACAGAATGAGTGGTTATAATCCCAGTTACACTTTTTTTTGAGAAATTAGTGGAACTGGAGCGTGTTGGATAAAGCACCTAGAGATATGGTGTGTTTGAGTGGGTAAGTGCATTTAAGCATTACACTTTTGTTTGGTGATTTTATACTAATTAAGGTCATGTAGTTCACTCCATAAAAAATATTCTGCAAACCAATAACAAATAACACCTATAACATGGTATAGATCTCTGGACAATATAGAGAGATGCCAGTTTCCAGGATTTGTAGTAAGAAACACTTAAATTGTTGTAACGTCCCCCCAAAAAATGGTCAAAAGTTTATCTAACCATAGCAACAGATTTTACACATGGCATCTGTTATTTATGTACTTGAGTGCTCTGGCACGCAACCTCCGGTTCACTGCCTAGCAGGGCATCTCTATCAGACTCACCTTCCTGAACTGAAATGGAAACACTTGTAGATGTACCCACCACCTACTCAACTGCAATTTGCACTATGCTCTCGCCAAACACCCCCGCTGATAAGCCCCCTCCACTGAGGTGACATTAGAGGTCTGGACTTATAGGTGCCCCCCCCCCCCCCCCCGGCCATAGAAGACCGCTGTGCTGCCATTACAGAATCAATTATTGAATTTACCCCCCTGGTGGCTGCAAAAACAGAAGTAGCCATTCTCATCTGGCTTGTGCCTCCACATCCTCCATATCACTGTGGCTACACCTGGAAACAGAGGAATTCCTAGACAGCACTGGGGAAGATTCTTGTAATACCCCATCCCTGCCTGATGTGTTTTGACCACTGGTGGAATGCAATGCATGCATGGGCGAGGTGATCTGTGGGACTGATACCCATTGCAGTAGGACTTGGAACAATGTCTGAAAGTACTGGAACAGGATCTATGATCTGATTTGCTGTGAATGCAGCCTAAAACACTTTGACCCAGGTCCTGTAGACTCCTGACTCACTGCTCAATGCATGGAAAGCCCTGCATTGTCTCGTGGGAGTGAATAGGACTTCCCAGGAACTTGCTCCCCACCCGATAGGGATCATCTGTGCTCCCTGAGGACTTGGATAGAACTGGGGAATGTGGGGGGGCTTGAGAGTGGATGCATCTCTGGGTGGCATGCCTGAGGTGCTGCTATGTAGAGAGCCCACCTGGGTAAGGTGCATGTTCCAGATGTGTCCACCTCTGTGCTGCTGTATCTCCGGTAGTTAACACCAAAGCAGCCTGAATTTATCCATCAATTCTTTGCACCTGTAAGAGTTTAGGGGAGAAAAAAGGAGAGCCACAACAAGTAGGTAGCGCCCTATTGAAAAATGGCTGCTCAAGTGATATACCCCATTGCTTTAATAACTTCCTAACTCAACTGCTTCCCCTAGCATAAAGCTAGGCGGGTCTGCAATGTCTACTCAGTGTTTAATCCCTCCACTCGTTATCGGCCTTCTCACACATGTGCTGCGATCAGTGGCATTGTTAGGGAGCCAAAGAGGGCTATGGTCCGTCTACATAATAACTTTCCGCTCATTACCCCCATCTCCCAAATGGAAATGCTGCACTGAATATCAGCAGAGCAGGCAGTAGCATTAAAGTGCTGGCTTTGAAGGGTGCTGGAAAACTGATGCTTATGGCTTCCTCAGAGTGTTCCAGGGAGCACAAGGGGTGAAGTCTCTGCCCTCTTTACGCTCGGCGCCATTTGTGAAATGTCAAATCAACAAGCACTAAGTAAATGTTAAGGCCTAAATCATACATAACCCTCTATGTTCCGCTTCTAAAAAAAAAGTATCCAGGCTCCTTTTAAAGTCATCAAATGTATTTGTTTGCACAATCTCTTTTTTTTTTTTTTATGTGTTTTATTAGTTTTCACATTTATGACTCTGTGTATATTTGTGATTATCTCGCAGCAAAATGTATGAAGTGATGGAAATTACATTTATTTAATTAGATTTGGGATTTTTTTTTTTTTAATTGGTTCCAGTGGCAAGTCCTGTGGGTACAATAAGAGAGCAGAGGCAAGTCCTGTGGATGCCATTTGGGTGCTGTGGCAATATTTGTTTATGCAAGGCAGCTCCTGTTTGTGCAAAATGGGTTCAAAGGCAATTCTTGTTTGTGCAATATAGGTGGCAAATCCTGTTTGTGCAATGTAGGTGCAGTGGCAAATCCTGTTTGTGCAATGTTGGTGCAGTGGCAATCCTGTTTGTGCAATGTAGGTGCAGTGCAATCCTGTTTAAGGAAAGTTGGTGCATTGTTCAGTTCTGTTTGTACAATATGGGTGCAGGGGCAAGTCCTGTTTGTGCAAAATGGGCACAGTGTGTATATTTGTGTGTGTATATAAATATATATATATATATATATATATATAAATATATATATATATATCCCTTAGTTATCCTCAGCACCCTGTCACTGGCCCCCTCCCCTCAGTCTGCCCCAGGGCTAAACTATGCAGGGTAAAAACATATTATTCTTGGTGCTAAATACACCATTTTTAGTACCATATCTTGTACTCTGTCACAGAATACATATCCAAACTCCTATTTGTTGTATATATACTTATATTAGGTCCATGAAATCTATTATTTGTCCTAAAAATGTTTATAGAATTGAGTTTCTTCACAAAAAGTTGCTGTGCTAAAGTAAAAGAAGTAAAAAGAACCATTTAATTGGGACTTGGGGATTCAAAGGCTATTGTCCTCTTACAGGTCTCTGCATCAGTGAGTCTGATCTACAGAGGAATACAACACGCATGAGAGGCAAGAGAATTTAATTGGTTTAATAAATCCTACCAGTTGTAGTGTTTTGCCCTTTTTTCTTGGCAATAGGGTAATTGGTTACAAAGGATGTAAGCGCAGTTTTGTAAACCTATGTCAATTATTATTGATTTGTGTTACTTCTAGAGGAAGATTGCAATACATTTCCTGGTTATGTGAAACTTAAGAGGTAAGCTTTTATAGTGTTTGGCAAACAGTCATTCTTTGCACAACACAGCATATATTGTCTGTTTGCCTGAAGTGAGCTAGATGCTACACCATGTGAAGAAGATGCTGAATGCATAATAAAACACAGCTACAAATAATGGCATTTTTGCATTGGACACCTGACAAATTCTGTCCTTCATTTGCCCATGTTTAATCACTTGGAGAGTACAGGCATTTATTATTTATTTGCTTTTTTTTGAAGTATGCATAAAGGTGACTGGGTACTGCTGCTACAGAGCCTACAGAAAAGAATATCCATTTGCCTTTCCACACTGCTAATATTTCAACAATAGTACAGGTTATATGATCAGCATGATGTTACATTTGTCTTAATTGCTGGCCTCTGCAATATCATGCTAGAATGATAATTAAGAAGATTAAAGTGTCTATCCAATATAGCACAGTCTGGTCGGAAATATAGCCACATCAGCAAAAAACTGCCAAAATTCGGGAAAATCTTGTCTTTCAGCTACTCGATACCTCAGATTTTGTGCAGTAATCAGTTGTTTCAGCTGTTTGAGGCCTAAAACATAAGAATCATTCAGATCAGGGAAATTTTACCATGAAAATGAGAGCATTACAGCTATTCAAGAAGCCCCAATTACATCCGAACAAGTCCCGAAATGATCCAACATTTTTTAACTTTGCCCAAATAAATTCTCCACCTCTTTGCTGAAGAATTGAACTTTAAAGGGCCTAAAAGTACAATAATAATTATTTGAAAGTGTTTTTTCATTTTTTTCACATGCAAATTGTTTCATATATGCCCTTCTATCATATTTGATGCAAATATTCATGATTATAACATTTGTACAAAAGATGATATTTGGTCGCATTTAGGACAGTTAATCGTGACAATTTTACCACTGACAGTTCAGCGTGGAAGTTTCAGAACTGAACAGTCAGTGGTGAACGGCAACACTGCCATTTCACCGTGGCAGTGTAAGCACTGACAGTTCAGTGCTGAATTGTTAGTGCCTGCCCCTCTTATAAATTAACCCCCCTAAAAGTTAACCCGAACCCTAATACTAACCCCAATACTAACTCGTAATACTAACCCCCCCAGAACCCCAATACTAATTCTAACCCTGAACCCCATTCTAACTTTCGAACCCTACTACTTACCCCCATCCCAAATACTAACTCCTTATACTAACACTGAGCCCTAATAATAACACTAACCACTAATCCCAACCCCTAATACTAATACTAACCCTTAATACTAACACTAATCCCTAATACTAACACTAATCCTAACCCCTAATACTAATAATACTAACCTAGTATGCAAACCCGCAATTAACTCTCTTGTGATGACCGCTGGTGCGATGAACTGGCCATTTCAAGAGAGGTTGCAGTGAAGTGGCTGCTTTTATGCACAAAGAACCATTCCATCCCCTATTTGGCCATATGTGGAACAATGTCCATATCAAAAAACTTGTCAAAAATAGTGTTATGCAGCAAAACACGTATTCATCCTGTACACCACTTAGTAACATCAATGAAAGGGAGGGATTATCCAGGTAGAATGATGTATATATGCATATATATCAATAGTCACTATTATATACAATGACAATGCATCACATGTGGAATATTAACTAATAGATACACAGATAAGCTATAACCTTATGATCAGTGTAAGGTGGCAAGCCACCGGAGGCAGTTTGATGCTTTTGGCAATGTTTATGTGGATGTTACTTTCAATCCAATCAAGTATCTGTGGGATGTTCTGGACAAACAAGTTCGATCCATGGAGACCCCACCTCGCAAGAGGACTTTAAGAATCTGCTGCTAATGTTGTGGTGCCAGACCCTTCAGAGGTCTAGTGGAGTCCCTGCCTCGACTAGTCAGAGCTGTTTTCATGGCAAAAGGGGACCAACACAATTTTAGGTAAGTGGTCATAATGTTATGGCTGATTGGTGTACATATGATATAGTTCCTGATATGGACAACGACCAAAGGGGTTCAGATAGCCATGTAGCTCAATGCTACCTATTGACTATTTACTATGTGCCTTTCATGCAACATTTAATAGTGAACTTTTCAAATTGTTGATTAGCAATGTAACATTCTACACTGTGGAATTGAAAGGGTAGCATAAGTGTGTGAGATGTAGATTTACATAAATAACAAGACAGAGACAATAAGATAAGTTTGAATAATAAAACATATTTATAACATATCTAATTTCATGTCTTTTTTCATATGTTAAGTACAATTTTAATGTTTATTTTTTGGGGATTGGGAAATATATATTTGTTTTCTTTTTCTTTTGCTGGTTCATATTTCTTTTTTTTTTAGCCCCTTGCCGACACAGGACTTTTACACATATGAGCTCTCATATGTGTAATAGTCTCCCATATTCTGCCAAATCATCCTCTAGTGTAAAATCCGCAGCATGCTCACATTGGATAAAGGTAATGTAAAGCAGTCATACAAGTAGAGCAGCCGAAATTACCTTCTCCAATGTCTGGTCTGAGTCTCGCACTCCTGTCACAATGCTGTGGGAACTACATTTCCAATGAGCGCTTACTGCCAAAGTATTATGCCCGGGAGGATAAATCAGAGGAGCTTCATAATGGGGCTCCAGAAAGGTGAGTATCCCTAATCTAAACTGACCCTCATCCCAAAAAAATGTTTTAGAATTTTGGGTCATTATGGATTTGGGATCTTCAGATAAGGCATACTCGACGTTTATATAATTATACACTTACACTAAATGGGTCAGCAGAAAGTCCCATGATTGTTGAATCTAGGGTTGCCAAAAAATACCAGCCTTTATAAACCTAACATTGGCCACAAGCCAATGTATTGTCAGCCTGCTGGTAAAATTCTGGCTGGGTAGGAACGCTAGTTTAAGCATGTTTAAGGGACTATTGTTTCAGATATCTTAATTACTTAAGAATTTTGTGCTTATCTAGTGATTATCTTTATTAAGCTAATGTTTTGTTTTAAAGAGCACATTGTTTTTCCACAATCTATTGTACAAATATTAGCTCTGGCCTGCTTAAATGCCTACCTGAAGTGTCTTTATTAAAGGGACAGTTCCACACATACAGGTGGCATGCTCTTAGTTTAATTGTAAAACAGTTTACCATTCTCCTGTACTTTTACAGTTAAAATAACTTCATTGGGGTCTGGAAATACAGTGACATCAGTTAAAGAGGGCTTGGAGAGATGGGTAGGACTGATGCTCTAGCAACATCAATAATCTTTTACACTTGATTTGCAGTTTTTAGGAAGTAGGAAAAGTTGAGGTAAAGACTGATAAGACATGTCTGCCTGTTTTTTTTGTTTGTTTTTACCTGATGCAGTACTTATCTATAAAACTATTTGGACAGTATAGGTGGAACTGCTTGTTTAAACTATTTATTAAACTTGTATGGGCTTGTATATGTTTTAGATAAAAAAAAAAAAATATTACACAATACAGCACATATCTAATGATTTTTGGAAATATATGTGGAAAAGCATCTTTAAGGAAACTTACAAGGAGGCAATACATTTTCTTACAATGCATGTAAAGGGTTAACACAAAAAAAGGGGGTGAGGATGGCATGATGGTATGGAGAATTACATAATAAGTAAACATAAGACGATGTGTTGTGGGTCTGAGCAAAGTATAATTGGAAGAGGCAAAATAGGTGAGATAATATTGAAGGGGGTGGGAAGAAAGCAAGTGGAAAAAATTGGTGGTGGGAGGATGAAAGGGGTGAGATGGTATCAGAGGTAGTGTGGATATAAGGAGATGAGGTAATATCAGAGCAGCAAGGATGAAAGGGCTGAGATTATATCAGAATCGGTGAGGGGGAAAGGATGTGCAATAATTGGTAGATGTCTGTATTTTCTATTTGGATTGTTAGGACACAACACCCACTGTAATTTATACTATACTTTCAAGTATATTTTAAGATATCTCAGTAGCATATTATATTATTTTAAGATCTCTTGTTGTTCTTGTTACATAGTAGCTCCCTGAGACTTTAAAGTATGTAACTAGAAACAACACCCCAACCCTTAACACTTTTGTGACACATGACGTGTTAGGCACATCATGCAGAACCAAATCGTTAGTGACTGGCACATCATGCACTAAAAAGAGCAAAGAAAGGTTGCTTTCTTTTCTCTTTCAGTGTTGCTACAATGCCTCTCTGTAGCGGCATTGAGCAACACTAAAAAAAGGGCAGCTAGTGAGGCACTTAGCAACACCATAAGGCTCCCCCCGATCTGATGGTGGTTGCTCTCCTGAGCGACCACATCGGCTCAGTAGAAGGGAGCGCTGCCTGTATTTTTCCCTTCCGTTGCTCTAGGGGGCGATGTTCTATGCTGGCACAACAGATCAGTGTGATCTGTGTGCCGGCAAGAATGATAAGTGCTCTGATGAGCACTTAGCATACAATCAAAGGCAATATTGACAAGTGCAAAATCTGCCTGTCTCTCCTCACTATAGTTTTAGTTTTCACTAAAGTAAACATATTTAATACAATTTTAATAATAAAGGACTTTTAGAAAAGCCATTCTCAGTATTTAACCCCTTCCCTGCCATTGATCGCTGCGTACGCAGTAATCATGCAAAGCAGCAGATTTTTTGCTGTGTGCACATTTATTAGGGGTTAATTTTTTAACTGTTATTTACTACAGTTAAACAAAGGCTCTTTTAAGAGTTATTAATCCCTTCCCTGTCATTGATCGCTGTGTACGCAGTGAACATGCACAGCAGCAGATGTTTTGCTGTGTGCATTTTTTAGGGGTTAATTTTTTTAACTGTAATTTATGTTAGGAGATGTCGCTGAACACATATTGGGGTGTTGTTTGGCAGTGACACATACCAAAATCTGTTAATTCATGTCTGAAGTACAATTTATAATGTGAAAAAAAAACCACAAAAAATTACTACCACACACTTTGACAAAGGCTGGTGGTAGAATTACCGTATTTGCTCGATTATAAGACGACCCTGATTATAAGACGACCCCCCAAACTTTGGACATTCCATTAGGAAAAAAACTAAAAGCCTGAATATAAGACTACCCTATAGGAAAAAAGTTCAAATTGTATATATTCACATGTAAATTGCTTTTTTAATAAAAAATTATGATATCCAAAAAACGTATTTCTAGTTTTTATTTCTTTTTATGTGCCAATGCTGCCTTTCTCTTTCCCTTGCCCCCATTTTTCTCTCTCTCCCCCTCCCCTTGTCTGTCTCTTAACCCCCTCACTCCCCTTGTCTCTGTCTCTTAACCCCTTCCCTCCCCTTGTCTCTGTCTCTTAACCCCCTCACTCCCCTTGTCTCTGTCTCTTAACCCCTTCCCTCCCCTTGTCTCTGTCTCTTAACCCACTCACTCCCCTTGTCTCTGTCTCTTAACCCCTTCCCTCCCCTTGTCTCTGTCTCTTAACCCCCTCACTCCCCTTGTCTCTGTCTCTTAACCCCTTCCCTCCCCTTGTCTCTGTCTCTTAACCCCCTCCCTCCCCTTGACTCTGTCTCTGCCCCCCTCCCTCCCCCTGTCTCTCTGTCCCCCTCCCTCCCTCCCTCCCCCTGTCTCTCTGTCCCCCTCCCTCCCTCCCCCTGTCTCTCTGCCCCCCTCCCTCCCTCCCCCTGTCCCTCTGCCCCCCCTCCCTCCTTTCCCCTTACCTTGATCCCTGGTGGCTAGTGGGGGCAGCCGGGGGATGTCTGCGTGATGAGCGCAGACCTCCCCTGCTGCCGCCCGGCACGCTCGCCGGGACTTCTGTGACGAAAGCGGAAGTACCCGGCTTCTTCACAGAAGCCCTGGCAGTCGTGCCGGGCGGAAGCAGGGGAGTCTGCGCTCGTTGCGCAGACATCCCCTGCTGCTAGAGAGGGGGATCCAGGTCCCCTGCAGCTCTGCTGGGGACCTGGATCCATGTCTTATAATCTGACCTCAATTTGAGGTCAGATTATAAGAAGACCTCGATTATAAGACGAGGGGTAGTTTTCAGATTTTTTTTTCTGAAAAAAACCTCGTCTTATAATCGAACAAATACGGTAGTTCATGGAAAGTGTAAAAATACCACCATTTGAAATAGCCTAGGGTGTCTACTTTTAAAAGATATATGCCTTTATGGGGTAAAATACACTGGCTGGCTTACAAAATGTCCTAAATAAGTCAAGGGCACAGGATGTCTGCATGTCAATTTTCAAAATTGAAAAACCAAAATGTGCACCTCCCAAATGTGACCTTTTAGCCCCCAAACAACCCAACAAACCTATGAATGGGTGGTATACTTGTACTAAGGACAGATAGTAGAATCTATTTAACAGTTTTTTTTATTAGCTTTTGTAGATGAATAAAATATTTTTCAAATTAAAGTAAAAAAATATGTGTTTTGTTCACCATATTTTTGTTATATTATAAGATTTGATCAAAATGATGGTATCTAAAGAAAGCCCTTCTTGTCCCGATAAAAACAATATATAATTTGGGTACAGCAAATGACAAAGAAGAAAATTACAGCACAAAAATGTTAAAATAGCCATTGTCCAGAATGAACAAACATGTTTCAAAGGGTCTGTCCTTAAGGGTTTAATACATGACCATGGTTTTGGAGGATCATTCTTACACACATTCTTAAGAAATATTCTCCTCAAAAACATATTTAACACATTGGCACTGATTGAAAGTGGGTGCATAGAAAGAATAAAGAAAGCATCATGCTTTTTAAGTAAAAGCACACACTCTTAACCATTATTACACATGCCATTCAACTCTTTACTGCATTTGGTTTTCATTGTGCTAATACTTGTGACATTGACATTTTGTCAACACCTTTACTAGCTAATTGGTCAGCAACATTGGCACAGACTGATTGATTCTCCTCCATGTGCTGTGCTACTGAATGAGCTGCGCAGTTAAAAAAGGCGGCACCACAAGGTGCTGGTCTGGAGGAAGTCCAGTGCAAATCTGGAAGCTGGGGCAAGTCATGATTGCAAATCTGGCTGCTGGAGTAAGTCCTGAGGGCAAAGTGGGTGCTGGGGTAAGTCCTATGAGTGCAAAATGAGTGCTGGGTAAATCCTGAGTACAAACCTGGGTGCTGGGGTAAGTCCTTTAAGTGTAAATCTGGGGGCTGGGGGAAAATTCTGGGTGCTGGGGTTAATTATTTTGTAAAAATAACATGGAATCAGGTAAAGGTGCTAATACTTTATTGATATAGTATTTATATAGCATGGCTTACACTATATAAAGGCTTACAGAGCCTATAATAATGTGTGTTTTAAAGAGGAGTCCTGTATACCTATTCAGTATTTTCTGCAGGTTTTTTTTTTATGCTGTATCAATAAATATTTTCCCTGTAAGTATTCTCTCCAACTTTCCTGTACACATATATGTATGCATGTATTTTTCTGCTTTGTTGTTAAATGGGAAACACTGTGTAATAGGACAAGACTTGGTCCCCAGGACATTCTTGAAAATAAAAAAATAGTATGAGACCCAGCACTCGGTGTCAAAGAGCGTTTTAATAAGACAAAGGCGACGTTTCAACCCACTCTGGGGTTTTTTCAAGCCTTTGAAAAGGCTTATTCTTGAAAATAAGAGACAATCACAATGTATTCTCTCAGGTAAAACACTTTGTAAGTAAACTAAAAAAAGTAAAAATAAATAAAAAATGTATTGCTCAGTAGGTCTGGGAAATACTGATACACACCAAAAATGCAAAGTGCAAATGGTTTAGAGGAAAGGGATGTGGGTCTAGTACAGTTTTAAGGTATGTGGAGGCAGTTTGGTATAGTGGAAAGATTATGCAAGGAAGTCATGCAACCTGGAGAGGAGGTGGTGCGACACATGAGGTTTGGGAGTGCATGAGTTTATTCAGGCATAGGGCTGTGCAAAGACCTAAATACACCTCTAAAATTAGCCATGATTAATCTCAATTGTGTATGTTCAAAGGATGACCAAACACTTCCATCTTCCACTCTCAACACAGTGCACAGTAAAAATAATACTGACTCCAAGGAGTTTCCTGAGGAGGGGTATTAGATGGAGACTACATGACTGGGGGAAATGCATTTTATTTGTGTCACTTTAGAATGCACTCTATGACCTCGCTCTTGTTATTTGTCTCTGTAGCTTTTTTATTATTTTCTTTCTCATGTCTTTATTTTTACTCTCTCCCGCTATCTATCTATCTATCTATCTATCTATCTATCTATCTATCTATCTATCTATCTCTTATTGATGTCAAATTGTTGAAAATATTACAACTGGATTAAAATGTACTTTAAGAGTTAATAACCCAATTTCTTATCACAAATGTTAATTCAGGGATATTCTTCTTTTTGATTAAAAAAAAAAAGAAAGGTTTTAAATTGCCCATGGGAAAATATCTGCAAAGATTCTTCTCTTTTCCTAGATACAAATCGCCAGCCTCAGATCTCATATATTGTCAGAAAAGTAATGACTCATTTTAAACAGTGTTTTTTGTATGCTGAAAACAATGGTCATCTTTGCACTGGGAATAAAGTTACCACTTAGACATTCAGACTGGATTTGAGACACTGGAGACATTTTGAAATAGCCAATTCACATATGAAAAGAAGAGCAAAAGTCAACATTTGTACAGCTTACTGATTCACCTGTTTTGATTGTTCAAGGCTTTTTTTCTTTTAAACACTTGGCTAAGGTAAAAAAAAAGCAAATATAAGGGGTGAATGATAACACTTGTAAGGAGGAATCTCATCTTATGTCACTGATTTAGTCATTGAAATAGATTGACCTTAGTTGGGTGAATCTGAGCCTGCTTGTTTTACTCCTCAACAATGAGAGGAACATTCCAAATTAACACACTGGGGTAAGAACTCATCACCAGGAAGAGATAAAACTGGTTGGTTTCTTTGAAGATGCATAAGATTTTATCAGTCCATAAATCATTTATGTGTTTGAACAATGGAGTCATTTGTTCAGAATGTGAACAGTTTAACAAGTTGTAGTTTTGTCAGTTAATGATCTATGGATCCGCAATAATAATTTAAAAAAAAGTGTGAAGCCCAATACTGTTATCTCTGTGACCAAATTTTGAGACAATGAGGGATGGTATTTATTACAAGGGAATGGTTTTCTTTTAAGAAATAGCTTAAATTTTCTTGATACAGATTTCCATCCTCATTAAGTTTTTTAGAATATACTGAAATCTGTCAAGATAATTTAGTTTAATCATATGTTAGCAAATAATTGCTCTAAAAATGCTGTACAGCAGAACATACTTGAAAGAAAGATTATAAAGTACTAATTAAAATGAAGGATCAACTCTATGATGTTGAAAATCAGACACAGAATTTAAAATTCTTTCCAGAGATATAAGACAGGAGGAAAATGTATTAATTTTACTAAAACATATGTTAATCATCATGTACTTCTGTCACATGACAGAAACTTTTTTATGCGTGTTTAAGTTTTTAAGTTTCTCGCTGCCATGCTCGATACACCAATCAACATTAGTAGGCACCAACATGTTCGACATTTGGTGCACAATTTAACGATGTTCTACAGACCTTCAAAGCAGCCATGTTGGTAACATCTAGGAAGGATTAATGCATGGGCTTTAGGGGCTGTAACCCAGGGGCCTCAGCCAAATAGGGGCCTCGAGTGCTGCAGCTGAAGGCTTTTTTATTAGATCAATTTGCAAAAGGCGGTATTCACAATCTTTTTTTGATTTTGCACATCAATAACAGTACATTTGCTTATTAAGTCACAAGTGATGTCATAAACAGGAGATACCACAGACACATTGTCCATAGTTGCCAACATCGGCCATGTTTCCAGTGACACATATTTGTTCCACATGCTGCAGACAGAGCATGCAAAGTGCAGCCCGGCAGTATGTAGGATGCAAATACGCACAGACACAATAAAATAAATTAATCATGGTAGGTCCTTTGAGATTTCCACCCTGATTAATTAATTGGATTCTGTCTGTGCGTATATCCATCCTACATACTACCGGGCTGCACCTTGCATGCTCTGTCTGCAGCATGTGGAACAAATATGTGTCCCTGAAAAAATGGCCAATGTTGGCAACTATGCATTGTCTCCTAATATAGGCATTTGTTTGCAGTTTTGCTTACACAATGTATTGGTCATTTTGTATATTTTTTTTATTCTCTACCTGCACAGTAAAACAATGTTTAGTTTATACAGTCCCTTTAATGTTGGTGGGTTAACCTGGCAAAGGTCCAGCCTGAAGATATTGGTGAGAATTGAATATGCTTGTATAACTCTGCTGTGTATGCAGGGGCGGGCTGGGCCGGGGGGCAGGGTGGCAATTGCCCCCCAGGCCGCCCTAAGTTTTGGAAAACACGGCCGCTGGGCCAGTGTTTTAAAAAAAAAAAAAAACGCGCTTGCAGGCAGAGACTGAGGTGAGAAGGGATCGGAAGATCCCCTCTCACCTCCGCTCTGCCTGCAAAGCTGCACGGGGAGCCGAACAGGCAGCACAGAGAAACCTCCATGCTGCCTGTTCGGCTCCCCGTGCAGTGTGCCGACACGGAAGTGCCGACAGTCACGTGATCGGCGCTCTGACGTCAGACGCGCGCCGATCACGTGACCTGTCGGCACAACCGCCGGGAGGCCAAACAGGCAGCATGGAGGGACCATGCTGCCTGCCACCAGGGAAGTCCTCCTGCCACTAGCCACCAGGGAAGTCCTTCCACTAGCCACCAGGGAAAAAGGTAAGGGGGGGGGGGCAAAAAACACTGGCATATTATTGGGCAAATTGGCTGGGGCATATTACATGGCAAATAAGACTGGCATATTATTGGGCAAATTGGCTGGGGAATATAACATGGCAAATAAGACTGGCATATTATTGGGCAAATTGGCTGGGGAATATTACATGGAAAATAAGACTGGCATATTATTGGGCAAATTGGCTGGGGCATATTACATGGCAAATAAGACTGGCATATTATTGGGCAAATTGGCTGGGGCATATTACATGGCAAATAAGACTGGCATATTATTGGGCAAATTGGCTGGGGCATATTACATGGCAAATAAGACTGGCATATTATTGGGCAAATTGGCTGGGGCATATTACATGGCAAATAAGACTGGCATATTATTGGGCAAATTGGCTGGGGCATATTACATGGCAAATAAGACTGGCATATTATTGGGCAAATTGGCTGGGGAATAATACATGGCAAATAAGACTGGCATATTATTGGGCAAATTGGCTGGGGAATAGTAAATGGCAGAATAACACTGGCATATTATTGGACAAATCGTCTGGGGAATATTAAATGGCAGAATAAGACTGGCATATTATTGGGCAAAATGGCTGGGGAATATTAAATGGCAATTAACACTGGCATATTGGGCAAATTAGCAGGGGCATATTAAATTGCAGATAACCTTGGAATATTATTGGGCAAATTTACTGAGTCATACTAAATTGCAGAATAACAGGGAAAATTCTAGCATATTAAATGGCAAACCCTGGCATATTGTGGGGGAAAATCCTGGCAATATTCGTTATAAAACAAGGAAAAGATGGCCGTGGATGGGGAAGCGATTCGATGGTGCAATGGGCCACTTGACTGGATTTGCCCTCCAGGCCTAAGGCTGCCAGCCCTCCCCTGTGTGTATGACATCTTCTTTGATTGGATAGTAACTTTTCTTAACAGTCTTAACAGTTGTCAATAAAACACATCCTGGTAGAAGTAAGCATCTGTGTGACCACTAACTAAATGTTACTGTGGGTGTTGGTTTACAGTATTTGGGATATTTATATGCAAAGAAGAAATTAACTACTTTCAGTGTGTAATCTCCATGTGTGTATTTGTGTACGAGTGTGGATATGTTTATAAATGTGTGCATGCTTCTTGTGTCGCAGAGAAAGGGTCTGCATAGAGCATAGTGCCAACATTTGAAAAAAATTTGCAGCACAGTTTTCAATTACTTGAAAATTCTTGCTTTTTCATATTTAATAAATACTTATGATATAAAAAAAATGCATTTCTTGTTTTTATTTACCTTTTATGTGCCAATGCTGCCCCTACCCCACAGACTTACCCAATGCTCCCCCTAACGGTGTCTGTCTCTCTCCCCCACCCTTTCCCTAACGTTGTCTGTCTCTCTCCCCCACCCTCCCCCAACGTTGTCTGTCTCTCCACCCCTCCCTCCCCCCAGTGTTGTCAGTCTCTCTCCCCCACCCTCTCCCCAAGTTGTCTGTCTCTCTCCCCCACCCTCCCCCAATGTTGTCTGTCTCTCTCCCCCTCCCACCCCCCAACGTAGCCTTCCTGGTGGCTAGTGGGGGCAGCCTTTGGATGTCTGCACTATATGTGCCGACATCCCCCGGCTGCCCATATTTCCCTGGTGGCTAGTGGGGGCAGCCGGGGGATGTCTGATGATACGTGCAGACATCCTTCATGCTGCCCGACACTTCCATCCATTATGAAGGACAGCCGGTCCGTCATAATACATGGAAGTGTTGGGCAGCATGGAGGATGTTTGCACTATCGGTCAGACATCCCTCGTCTACCCAAATCTCGTGGTGGCTAGCGGGGACAGCCGGAGGATGTCTGCATGATACACGCAGACATCCTCTGCTGCTGCCCGGCACTTCCGCCGGAACTTTTATGATGAAGCCGAAAGGAACTGGCTTCATCATAAAAGTCCCGACGGACATGCCGTGCAGCAGCGGAGGATGTCAGCGCACATCGTGCAGACATCCACCGGCTGTTAGCGAGGGGGATCCAGGTCCCCTGCAGCTCTGTGGGGACCTGGATCCCAGTCTTATAGTCTGACCTCGATTTGAGGTCAGATTATAAGACGACCTCGAATATAAGACGAAATGCTGGAATATTGAATGGCAAAATTCTCGCATACTGAATGGCAAAACAATACCGGCATGCTGAGGGGTTAAATCCTGGCATACTGAATGGAAAATCCTGGCATATTAAATGGCTAAATACTGTCATATTGAGTGGCACAATTCTGACATATTGAGGAGTTAAATGATGGAATATTGAGTGACAAAATACTGGCATATTTAATGGCAAAATACTGGAATATTGAAGGGTTAAATGCTAGCATACTGAGGGGTTAAATGCTGGCATATAGAGTGACAAATACTGGCATATTTAGTGGCAAAATAATACTGGCATATTGAGTGACAAAATACTGCAATATTGAGTGTCAAAATTCTAGCATATTGAGGGGTTAAATGCTGGAATATTGAATGACAAAATTCTGGCACATTGAGGGGTTAAATGCTGGCATATTGAGTGACAAAATTCTGGCATTTTGAGGGACAAAATAATACTGGCATATTGAGGGGTGAAATGCTGGAATATTGAGTGGCTAAATACTGGCATATTGAGTGACAATACTGGCATATTTAGTGGCAAAATACTGGCATATTGCGGGTTTAAATACTGGCATATTGAGTGACAAAATATTGGCATATTAAATGGCAAAAGAATGGAATATTTAATGGCAAAATATTGGCATATTGAGTGGCAAAATACTGGCATATTGAGTGGCTAAATACTGGCATACTGAATGGCAAAATACTGGCATATTGAATGGCAAAATAATACTGGCATTTTGAGTGGCAAAATAATATAGGAATATATTAAGTGTCAAAATACTGGAATATATTAAATGGCAAAATACTGGCATATTGAATGTCAAAATTCTGGCATATATTAAATGGCAGAATAATACTGCCCATATTATTGGGCAAATTGGCTGGGGCATATTAAATGGCAAAATAGTACTGGCATATAATTGGGTAAATTGGTTGTGGCATATTAAATGGCAAAATAATACTAGCATATTATTGGGCAAATTGGGGTTTATGAATGACAAAATAATACTGGCATATTATTGGGCAAATTGGCTGTGCTGTGCTATATTTATGGGCAAACACTGGCATATTAATGGGAAAACTGGTTTATTTTAATTGGCAAAGTGATGCTGTGGCATGGTCTGTGGGGCAAAATAACATGTACTATGAGGAAAGTGACTCTGGCTAGTTCTATGGGGAAAAGTGACACTGTGGCATGCCAAATCATGTAGGTGCAATATGAGTGCAAACCAAGTGCTGTGGGTGCAATATAGATGCATGGCAAGTTCTGTGGGTACTGTATGGTGCTGTGTTAAGTCCTTTAGGTGCAGTGTGGGTGCAGAGGAAGGGAACAAAAACAAGGAATGCAATTTTTCAATAACATTTTTATTACAAATGAATTAGTTGAATATAATATTAAAAAATTCAATATTCAAAAAAAATATAAATGCAACTAGTTATAGAGAGGGACAGAGAGAGTGAGAGAGAGAGAGAGAGAGAGAGAGAGATGTCTGTGTGTATAGATATATATTGTTTTAGAATTGAACATTTGCCATCTCGTGGGGCTCCTGTGTGTCGCATAATTAATTGCGGTCCCATGTGTGGCGTATTTATTAGGCCCCATGTGTGGCATAATTAAGGGGCTCTTTTGTGTGGCATAATTAAGGGGCGCCTGTGTGTATGGCATAATTAATTGAACTCCAAGGTGAGGCATACATAATTGGGCTCTGGTGTGGCATAATTTATGGGGCTCTTATGTGTGTCATCGTTATGGGGCTCTTATGTGTGTCATTGTTATAGGGCTCCTGTGTGTGGCATAGTTAATGGGCTCCTGTGTGTGACATAATTTGTGGAGCTCCTGTATGTGCCATATTTAATGGGCCATCTGACTGGCATTTCTAAGGAATCTGTTTGGAGGAAATCCAGGGGGGTGACACCATGAGTTACATCACCGGGTGACACCAACCTTAGTGACAACTCTGTGGCTATCCCATTAATGCTTAAACTCATTTACTGTATTAACCTCTGCCACTTATGCTGGAAGACTATTCCATGCACCCACCACTCTCTCAGCAAAGTAATATTACGTTTCTGTTCACAAAAAAAATTAACATTTTAAATATGTCCAGCCTTTTCAAAAGCTTGAGGTGGACCCCAAATATATGTATATAACTAGTTGCATTTATATGAACTGTTAAATGTCATATTCCACTATTTTCATATGTAATAAAAATGTTATAGAAAAATTGTTAATTTCTTATTTTTATTCCCTTCCTCTGCACCCACATTGCAGCTAAAGGACTTAACACAGCATCAAATAGTACCAACAGTTCTTGTCTTGTACTCATATTGCACCCACATGATTTGGCATGCCACAGTGTCAATTTTCCCCCCAGAACATACCACAGTGTCACTTTCCCCCACTGAACTGCCCCTGCAGAACATGCCACAGTGTCACTTTACATTACATTAACATTTATTTATATAGCGCCAACAATTTATGTAGCGCTAGGTACAGAGCATATAAGGGAACTACATACTAAGTTAGACAAACTAGAATAGACCACTTCATGAGGTAGAGAACCCTGCTCACAAGCTTACAATCTAGAGGGAAAAGGGTACGTGAGACACATAATTGAAGAGGTAAGAGGGATCAAAGTTGTAGTAACAGTAGTGTGGATGGGTGGCACTAGGTGGGATAGGCCAAAGATGAATTGTGTGTGTTCCACCTAGGTGAGATCAGCTAGAGTTAAAGTGACTGGTATTCTAGTGGCTTGGGTAGTAAGCTTCTTTAAAGAGATGAGTTTTGAGGGACTTTTTAAAGTTTGAAAAAGAGGATGAGAGCTGGATGCTCTGCAGAAGGGAGTTCCAGAGAGAGGGGGCAGCTCGGACGAAATCTTGGAGATGTGAGTGAGAAGTGGTGATGAGGTTGGAGGAGAGTTTTAGTCCCATTGAGGAGTGCAAAGGTCATGCAGGGAGGTATCGGTTAACAAGGGAGACAATTATTTTGCCCCACAGAACATGCCACAGCATCACTTTGTCCACAGCCAATTTGCCCAATAATATTCCACTATTAGACTACCCATTAATATGCCATTATTTGCCTGCCCATTAATATGCCCATTAATATGCCACAGGCAATGTTCCCATTATATCACTATTCACCTGCCCATAATATGCCACAGGCAATTTTCCCATTATGCAACTTTTAGCCTTCCCATACATATGCCACAGCCATGTTTCCAAATAATATGCCAAAGCCATTTTCCCATGAATATACCCCTATTAGCCTGCCCATTAATATGCCACAGCCAGATTGCCAATATGTCACAGACAATTTTCCCATTAATGTGCCACTATAAGCCTGCCCATAAATATGCCACAGCCAGATTGCCAATTAATATGCCATAGTCAATTTTCCTTTAATATGCCACTATTAGCCTGCCCATTAATATGCCACAGCTAATTTGCCCATTAATATGCCACATTCAATTTGCCAATTAATACACCAACACCCTCCTCCCCCTTCCCCAGTACTCACCAGGCTGTCTCCTCCGTGTTTTATTTTACCATTCGTTTGCCAGTGTTATTTTACTATTTATTTGGCAGTGTTATTTTGCCATTCATTTGACAGTGTTATTTTGCCTTATCTCACATCACCTACTGCAGAGTGTGACAGGGTCCAGCCACGCAGGATCACTTTCCTGCCATCTTCACAGTGAGTCCTCTCCCCCACATGTCTCCCGTGACTGAACTCCAGGAGGTCACGTGATCCCATCGCTCAGACTGATGCAGAGGTCCCTCGGGGAAGATTTTTTTTTAAAGACTCATGTACACTTTTCCTAGCATAGTCAATTCGCCGGGACATACTCCCAAATTCCGAGATCCAGGCAAAAATGGGACAGTTGGCAGCTATGTTAGGGGAAAATCAAGAGGTAGTGCTACAAAATTGGGACTATCCTTTAAACAATTGGTGGGTTTTGTAGAAGTTTAAAAGATAACGGTCAGCAAAAAGATAAATTGTGTATGAAAGATTTCATCAAGAGTAGGCATGTTTTATAGAAATGCTTTAATGCTTTTAAAAAATAAAACTAAAGCACCTTATTAATATGTCTATATAGCTCTATCAAAGGATAGAAACTTGGGAATGATGAAGCAAGAGCTGGACCAACATGTCCGCCCGCTGATAGAGTTATATAGAATAAAGATTATAAACAACATGTCCACCCCCTGATAGAACTATACAGAGCAAAGATTCTAAACAACATGTTCACCGCTTGTTAGAGTTATACAGAGCAATGATTCTAAACAACATCTCCGCTCCCTGATAGAGCTATACAGAGCAAAGATTCTAAACAACATGTCCGTCACCTGATAGAGCTATACAGAACAAGGATTCTAAACAACATGTCCGCCCATAGCTGGAGTTATACAGAACAAAGAGGGCTCAGTAAGGTGATTATTTTGTTCTTCTTTAATTAAAGCATTCCTATTTAAAATGCGTAAACTAGATGCAATCTTTCAGTTAAACAGAAATTATTTTTTGCCAAAACATTTCTTTACAGTGAAATTCCAGCCTCCTGGAGACCCCTGCTAACGATCTAACAAAAAAACAGTTGATCTAACCTGATCTAATGAATATCTACCAAAATTAATTTAAAAAAAAATCCAAATTTCATTTGAGGAGGGCCAGCCCCCCTAATTAAAAATGCGATATCTGAGCAATTAGACTGGATCAAATGAAAATGTTGGTTGATAAAACCTGATCTAATGCAGAGCTGTCATAATCAATAACAATTTGTCCAAATTTTTGTTGAGGCGGGGCTAGATACAGGTTAGCCCTTCCTGAAAAGAACTGTTACTATTGATTATTTTAGAGTAGATCTATTGAAAAAAATAGTCGATCTAACTTGATCTAACAAAGATCTAACATATGGAATAATTCTTTGTTAACATTTTTAAAATGGGGGGGCAAACCCAGCGGAGGTGTTCCTGTTCCTGTTCCCTTCAGTCTGATAAAAAGATCACCTGGAGGCTTTAGTCCTTATTTAAAAATGTTGCCCTTTAGTGAATAGTATTTCACAGAATAGTGTTGTTATAAAACTACTTTATTACATTCTTTGAATGGGGTTTTATTGTGATTGTAATGTTAATTTTATTTGTTCATTTAATTTGTTAAGTAAGAAGTTAAAATAAGATTCGTCCCATGTTTGGTAATTGGTCTTTAAATATTTAAAAAAAAATTTCTTTAAAAATTCCAGGGGAGCTCGGCACTAAACAATCAGGCAGTAGGAGAGCTACCCTTAAAAAAGAGAATCTCTTTAACAGAGAGAATTGTTCTTTAGCAGTTCACTGATTTTTAATCAGAAATAACTGATTTAATCTTCCTTCCTTATTTAACATTTAATTTCCCTGAACTCATTCTGCTCAAGTTACACAAATAATTAGTAATTACTGGAATTTCTAATGTTAGATATGAAATTTCAGATATTTACAAAATTGCATAAACTAGTATTTATACACTAAAGAACTCTTGGTCTCTTGATCTAGATTATCTTGATCTACTGGTAAGAGGTCTGACTTCAAACATTTGATTTTGTACTTTAAAACCTATATTTTATAACAGTCGTAAATTTTTAAAGGTCTAGTAAAGGTTTAATATAAATTGCTTTTATGTGGAACAGGACACCAAGACAAGTTCAGATGTTTGTGGAATAGTTATAAGAGGCTTACAAAAGACTGAAAGCTGCAGGGAAAGATAGAAGAAAAAATGATGATACAATCGAAATCAAAATTATACACTTGATTGACTGCTTATTGTATTTGGACAATTTGGACAACAAAAAGTAAAAATGACAGCAACTGTTTATTTATACCTATAAAACTGACATTCAGCAAGTTGTAAGGGTCATGGTTGTTGTGGCCAAGCCAACTGAACCAGCTGAGGGAAAATGCTAACCATAAATTGATGCCATAGACAGGGGAGGGCTTGCCACTGTTGGCCCAGTGGGAAAAAACAATTTAGCTTGCCTTGGTGTCACTTCATCAACCCCACTGGAAGACAGATTTGCTGAGGAACACAACAAAACGTTCAAGGTGTTGACTTGGCCTCCAAATTACAATTAAGAATCCTATATTTAGTAGTTTTTTAGGATAATATTTGTTGTGCTCTGGCCTTAAAAAGCACAGATTACAACTTTCTTAGCACATAGGTTGCTCCTTCTTCGATGGGTTTCTCTCCTTTATGAATCGCCTGCCACTGATTTACTCCTTTCACTCCTCTCCTCCTCCACTTCGAGACCAGTATCTGTTCTCTCTCACTGAAAAGATGGAGGGATGATGCTAGGGTGGATGTTCCATTTCTAACGAAATTGAATTTAGTATTTACATGAAACTGATCTCCCAGGTCTCCTCCATTTTTTTATGTCTCAGAGCTCTGCTATAAGGTGTCAATCTCCTTATGGTTTCTCATACACATTAGAGTTAATTATTTTAACGTTTCTTGTTATCTATATATATATATATCTATATTATAAAAATCAGGAGTTCAATTGATTTTCTGCTTCTTCAGTTAATGGCAGTTTAGAAACTGGTACTTTGTATGTTTTATGGGGGGTTTTGCAGTGTGTTTAGGTGTATTTATATACTCATACTTTTTTTTAATACTATTATTTATGGAATCAATTGAGAAAGAAAAAATGACAACTAAAGAAAAGAAATGGATACATTGTGATTGATCCGATATATATAATTGGAGCCAGGTTAGTGGATGATCACCAATACGTTTTTACATTTTTTGCAATAGGATGCCATGGTCTACAGTGTCAAAGGCCTTTGCAAAATCAAGGAAAACAGCTCTGGTTAGATCGCCTTGTTCCATGCCAGTTTAGATATCATTGCAAACTATTAAGAGGGCAGTTGTGTTTGAGTGATTTTGATAGGAGCCTGTGTTCACATGCAATTCTGTGAGTATTATCAACAATCAGAGTTTCCAGAGTTCTGGTATGTCGCCAGTCGCCAGTATCCAGTTGCCAACGATTGATTGATCAGCTTTGAGACAAGTTTAGCTATTGCCGGTGCATGGATTTGGTCAGGTCCAGACAGGTATTTCATTTTTAGTTTATTGGAAGTTTATTAATAACACTAACAGGTCTAGAATTTAATTTATCTGTGTTTTGGGGTCTTTCCAAATTTGGTTGGGCCTATTCTATATTTTTCATTTGAGAATATGTGTCATTAGTTAGCTTAGCAATCAGAGTGGTGGCACATCCAACAATATAATTATTAATGGTGTTGCAGGGTTTGTTTGTCCACTTTGACAGTGGGGGGTTGGAGGGTTGGATGCTAATTAGAATTTCCCAAACATTTCTTGGGTTTGATATGTTATTGTATACATTTTCATTGAAATAATGGGCCTTTGCCATTTAATGACTATTGTAGTTGGAAATGGATGATTTTTATGGGGCATCTACATAGGCGTAGAGAGGCCCATTATCAGCAGCCACCGCTCTGGTGTTCCAACGCCACAACAAGGAAATGCCTAAGTGATCACACACATTTGAACAGTAGTGTATATATTGTATTATAGTGAAATATTGAACAATGCATAAATCATTTTTCCAGGGAATGTATGAAAGAAGGCTGCTTTAATGCTTAATCCTGATGAATAAAAGGTCTGCTCCATCCCGCATTAGAGTCACATTTCATGTAAACAATGAGATCACTACATGATGCATGATGACAATCTCGTAGAGCTCTTTTTACACACAGAAAATCACACCAATTTTAACACAGGAATTTACTTACAGTATTCAGCATCTACACTGTATTGTTTTTTTACTGTTCATGCAACATAGCAAAAAATAAAGGATCTTGTGTATGCATATTACACATTGAAATTCACAATTCAGCGTCAACGTCTCTCATTTCATGCTACGTCCTGTTTCCAGGATGTGGGCAGAATGTTTGGAAATTGACACTGTTTAAAAGTAAGTTTATACTCCCTTGTGGATCTTCCAGCCCCCACTAAAAGGAAAAGTATGCTTTATGTTTATTGCTTTAATGTATGGTAGTGTCATACTGTTCTGTGCTATAGTAAATTTAAATGCTGGGATTATACTCTTTAAAGAATCATTGTTCTGACACTATTAAATGTAGGGTTTTCTTTTGTTTCAGCAGTTACCCTTATGCTCAGCACTTAAGTGAACTTTTGATTCCTTTAGCAAAACAAAAAACAGTATTTAGGACTGTGCTGAGGTTGAGGCCTTCAAGTCTCTCTCCTCCCAACTCATCCAGTTCACATATCATCAAAAATGTTATGTGTGTATTTAACAGCAATAAAAATCAGAATAGATGAACTTACTAGTAAAAATATATTTTGTGTTTTATACTGAAAAATTCTATAAAGGTAATGACAGCGAATCACTAAAACCAGTTAGGTGTTTAAAAAGAGAGCTCATCTCAACAACCAAGCTTAGACAGATTTGACCTTCCCCGCAAGTCCCCATTGCAATTTCTTTTTAAAAATGGTATTCACAAACCATACAGTGATCAGCCATAACATTATAACCACTGACAGATGGCTAGCCAGCGGAGGCAATGTGACACATTGGGCAATGTTCTGCTGGGAAACCTTCGGTCCTGCCATTTATGTGGATATTACTTTGACACGTACCACCTACCGAAGCACTGTTGCAGATGATGTACACCCTATCATGAAAATGGCATTCCTCGATGACAAGGGCCTCTATCAACAGGATAATGCACTCTTCCACAAAGAAAAAATGGTAAAGGAACAATTTGAAAAACTGTTCAAGGTGATGACTTGGCCTCCAAATTCCCCAGATCTCAATCAAGGTGAGATGAAGTGCGATGTGCCAGTTTGAAGGCCAACTTATTCTCAAAAACTGCTACTGTAATTTTTCTCATTAGTTTGAGGCTAAAATTATTTTTAGACTTAGTCTCTCATTTCACCTCCAATATTTTCATTGGGAAAGGAATAGAAGCAGCGTTTTTTCAGACAAAGTCCAAAAACGATTTGAACTTAGTCTCATACTGGCACTTCACTTGAAATAATTGTTAATGCGGGGCAAAATGACTTAATTATGGTTATGGACATAATCTCATAAACCAAAAGTTTAATGTATTCTTCCATTGGAAAAATTGGATCTTGCCATCCTCAAAAGAGGCAAGTTGAACAGAGTGAGTCCCACTTTACCTCCCAACACCTGTTTCTGTTACAAAAAAAAAAAGTGGAAGAGACCACCTGTGAGTGCTAGAGGAGTAAACTGGCAATGCTGTCTTTGTCAGTCAGTCTACAGCATTACTTCTGTGTATATTAAAACACATTTAGCTGGTCAACTTTGAGCATGTCTGGCTGGCTCGCTTAGTGTATTTATCAAGCCAAGTTGCATATTTTGCATGGGGTTTTCTTCTATCTGTACATATTTCATTTACTCTCCATAAATAAGATGTTCTGCTTTTTTAATTCCAATTAACCTTGAATACTGTGTTCATCATTATGCCTCATGGAGCTACCTTTATGCTAGTTTATCATGTCTGGTGAATCATTACAAGGTTTCCTGTAACACACTGTTTGAAATTCCAAGATGCACATTGCAAACATAGGTATTTGTATTTACATTATGGGTCTTACACATAGCCTGCCAATGTGATGATTATGTTTCTGTAAGGTGATAAAGATCTCTGGATTTCTTTACAAAAAGGTTTATCTTTCCCACAACCATTCTGCCCAGTCACCAAACAAGAATAATTTAACCAGCTGATTAGAAAACTTCTGTTCTCCAAGCCTTAAACACACAGTAATGTTGTTGAGTAAAGTATGGGGTGTCATTTAGATAGGAACATTGCATTCATTTGTGGAAAAAGTAGAAGGTTTTATTTTCAAAAGCCCATTAATACAATAACCTTTATCTCTGCACAACTTTAACCCTGTAGGGCTGTAAGGTCACAATAGGTTCACTTGATCCTTTTATCTTTAACATTTGAAACCAAGCCTGATGTCATCACATCTGCTAAATTACAAGATTGGATTTCACAATCACACTTTCCTGTGGCCTCGTTCAGTGCACCTGGATTATACTAAAATTTGATAGCCTACAGATTTCAGGAATCCCAGAAGACTCATATAACGTTGTCAATTATTCTTTCTTTGCTTTCATATACCTTGATTAATTGGGGTTGCACCTCCTTTCACTTACCATTTCAATCCATATACAGATTACTGCAGGGATTTTTTATTTTGCACTTGCGGTTTTATGCTTGTTAATCCATTCGAATGTCTTTGTAACAAGTACTGCAAATTCCAAAGGCTATAAAAATCATAAGGTGTATACTTACGTTTGATCTTAAATGTGTATATTTTTCATTTATTTTATCACACGTTTATATTGTATTTTAAACAAATTGCTCTTTTGGGGCAACCATTAAAAAAAGCACCATGCAAAAACATATTTTAATGAGAGATCATAAAGTTAAAGAAACCAAGTCCTAACTGCATTAGGCATTAGTTTCCATATAGAATTTCTGGAATTAACAAGTGATCTTGACACTTTAGATGAAAAGTACACTTTTTACTATATAAAGATTTTTTTTTACTTTTACAAATGTATACTTTAACACACAGAGCTGAGCCAAAAAATAGCCTGAAAATAGCGTTGACTTCTCACATGCATATATAGTTGGCCTGGGAATTTGAAGAAGACTCAGTATAGTTTTTAAATTACTTTTTTTCTTCTACAAAACATCTCTGTGTACCTAAAACTAAAAGAGGACAGGTAATTTTATAGGTGACAGTCCATCACTGCTACTAGAGTGAGACAGACTTTCTTTGACTCTTTAACAATTGGCAAAAGAAGTTCAGTGCTTCTGCTTTAAAGGGTTAATGTGGCTTTTATGAAAAATGCTTGTCATAGTTAAATAATTATAAAAATGAAAGTATTTAATGAATATTGAATATCTGTAGTTTAAACGGTTCATTTACTCACAAAAATCAAATGGAATGAAATCTGCAGTGGTGACCGCACCTCCAGCCACATGTAGAACTGTACCCAGCTTTGGGGACTAAATTACCCTACAGAGCACAGCAGAAAGTGTTGCGCGCATGATCCCTCCTCTACCCTGCGCGTGCAAGGGTCAGAGGGAGGGCAGCCAGTCGCGCAGCAGGAGCAGCCCCGATAGATCTCCGTGTGTAGGTGTCTCTGTGGGAGTCTCTGTGTGTGTGTATGTGTGTGTGTAAGGTTCTCTGTGTATGAGTGTGTAAGTGTCTCTGTGTGTAAAAGTGTGTCTCTGTGTGTGTCTGAAAGCATCTCTGTGTATGAATGTGTGTCTTTTATTTTTTTACGGTGATTGCTGTGGCGTCTGTGATACACTCACAAGCTGCACATTACTTGAGTTGCATTGCAGTGGAGTCTAGCGACATGTGTGATAGTATCACAGACTCCACAGCAATAAGACTCACAGTACTGTGAGTACATGTCTATGATACACTCGCACTGCACATTACTGTGAATATATATATATACACACACACACACACACCCACAGCACTGCACACATCACACTACTGTGAATTTATATATAAATAAATATATATATATATATATATATATATATATATATATATATATTTATATAATATGTGTGTGTGTGTGTAATTTCTCTCAATGAAAAATGGATGTTGTCTTTGCACACATACATTTCTGGTGAAGTGGCCCCCTGCAGAAAAAACGTGGACACTATATTTGCAATGAGTGCTATACATATATAGTACAAAAGCCTGCATTTTGCTTCACCATGTGTACAGCTACAATTGCCACATGGACCAGTGAGTTGCTCCAAAATAAAAACACAAGAAGTAAAAATATTCTTTAATATATCTGTCAAAAATACTAGTTCAAATAATGTTGGAAATAGAAAATAGTTGGCAATATTTTTTTTTAAGATGCCATGACTAGTTCAAAATAAGTTTGATTTTCATAAAAACATTTTTTGTTGTTGTTGAATGGCTCTGTAAAAAATGCCATAACTGAAACAAATACCCCTCTCCTTAAATAAGGAGTGTGAAAGGGTAGCACTGTTAATACGTAGTTTATAAACTTGATGAGCAAAATTAAAAATTAAAATTTTTAATTTAATTTTTAATTTTTGCAATAGCTAGAGTGTCAAAGGTTAGTCAGTAATATCCTATGAACATTAGCCCTGCCATCTAGTGGTGAACATGTGTTTACCTCATACAAATACAAGTTAAAAAAAGCACATGTAATTTTGTATAAAGTTGGAGGGAATATTCTTTCAACCATTTAGATTTCTTACTCCAAATAAGGCTTTTTTAGCTAAATCCATGAATCTTGTGTGAGGAATAACTGTCTGATCACAGCGTCCACTTATTCCATTTTCCCGAATAATTTAATAAAAATATGTAAATCAGTTTAAATATGTGTTCCCTTGTTCGCAGTAGTTCTTAATTTTAAAATGAATTGTCTAGTACATGGTAACTGTGAGCAATACTACCTCAGGCAGAGAAAATCTATTTAATTATTATATCTTAATGGAATATATTACAGAAATAATAGTTGCTGACTCAATGTTCTTTTATGTATGATTTTTCTCACATTGTCATTTATGTGAGATAATTGCTATAGGAGGTAATACTTTTTTGAAAATGGCTAACTCATAGCATTTGAGTCGTGACTTTATGCTTCTTTATAGCTGTAATCCAAAAATTAAGATAAATATTAGGATTTTGAAAAATGTCAACTAATAAATATAAATCTTATTTTAATTGGCATTCTGAAGGGTTCGCTTCATAATTTTGACGACTCAAGAAGGGAAATCAGCCAGTTGTAATAGAGAACTCAAGAGTAAGAAGAATGCAAAGCTGGGGCCCTTTAGTTTTAGTTGCCACAAATAAATAGTAATATTCATTTTGAAAGATAATGGATTCAAGGCCCAGAAATGAAGTTGATAAGATTAAATGCTTCTTTGAAAGGACTAGTTGCAAAATCCCATCTTCTTAGCTCCATCGTGGGCCTCAAGTAATGTTGTGCGGCCTCTCTCCTGGCCAGACCATGCCTAATGAAACAAATACTGTCCAGTCCATCAATCTAAGCTTCTGAATGATATGGGGCATTTCACAGAAAAAGAAACCAGAATGCTCATATTTCCAGGATTATTGGGTTAATCGATTACAGTCTGTGAATATTTCCCATTAATTACACATTTTCATCTATATAAAACACAACAGAAGGAATTACAATAATTTAACTCTATTGTTTGTATGGGTACATTAGGCATATTATAGTATTATTATTTGTGCAAATATGTTCCCTAAGATGTTTGCCTAATTAAAATCTGACAATGAAGCTTTCAAACCAGTTTATCTACTTGCATTAAGTCATTTATAAAGTATTTTGTAAACTATAATGAGACACAGTCATAATGGGAACCAGTGTAAACACCTTAAACAAAGAGGTGTGAATATTTAGAATCAAAGCATCAAAATCACCTCTTAGTTTTTAAATATCTAACACCTTTTAATCTGGAAGACTTTGATGTTTATAATGTTACCAGACTATTTCAGCATTGTCATTTTCTCTCCTCTTTATATTCACAAGACAAAAGAACACCTTATATAACTCCTTGAGTTACTGACAGGTGTGGTGTGGGCTACAGAAAGCAGTTAAACAGTAACACTCCCAAGGTTAGATCACTGAAGTTTTACTTAACTCAGTAAAAATATATCTAAATGAGCAGTAAAATACTTTTACATATTGATGCCAGCCAGTCACTGTGTCTGTTAATAACCTTCATATTTTCCCTCACAAAGCTATTGGGGCTATTCACTAAAAGGTGGGTTGAAGTGAGATGAACATTTCATCTTACCAATTTAACAAAACATTGTGCAGGTACGTACCTGGTGATTTTTTTGGGGGGAAACTCACCAGGTTTGTTCCTACATAATGTATAGTTAAATTGGGGATATAAAATGTCACCTCAACTCACCTCATTTCCCATGCAACTCACATTTAAGTGAATAGCCCGGTTTTTTTGGCCTAGTAGTAACCGTAAGTGCTCTTTCTCAGGGTACCCTTCTAGTGATTTTGGAACACCACGTGGTCTGAGAGAGGACATGGAGTGCTACAAATGCATGGCTCCCCTGACACTCTGTGACTCACACTAATTGACAAATCTTGCATGTGCAGCGCAGTTGGTTGATCACAATAGTTAAACATGTGCATGTTTTTTATTATCTACAGTTTAATGTATTGCAGCAGGATAGAAGTCTGAACACCAGTCAGTTGTCATATATGATATTATCACCGCTGTGAAGCACACATGCATACATTTGTCTCCAGATATACTGAGTGCTAGAATCTGGCACTAAACAAATATGGGGTAGTTTCACTACGACGCAAATGAGCGCTGTGTGACCAGAAATGCTTGAATGACAAAGACATCTGTCATCCGGCCCCTTCTAACTCACCTTTAACTGTACTTTTGACTAATTCTACCAATTTACATCCCAGCACATGATTACTTTCAGGCCTGCATTACAAGCAAGGGAATAAATGTAAATTCATCCACTCTGTTCATCTTCTGAGAATGAGGCAGTTGGTGGACATTAAAGAGAGACAAACTGAAACAGAAAAGGCTTCTAAGGAAACCTAATATTCTGAAGATCTACCAATGTACACAATTGATGAGCTGGGAGCAATGAGAATAAAGATTTCACTGTCTTACATAATATAATAGTAAATAATGCAGAGTGCAGGGCCCTTTAAATAGAACTGTGTCACTTCTTCAGGGAAAATTCCAGCAATAGTAACTAAATAAGGTATAATTTATGCTGAGCCCAGGGCCCTTTAAATAGAACTGTGTCAAACTCGGTCCCATCATAAATTACTATTATATTATGTAAGGCAGTATAGTCCTTATTCTCACTGTTTCCAATTCATTCGTTTTTGATATGGATCTACTCTACTGAACAAGTTGGTTAGAGCATTTTTCAAATAACACATAAGAGGTTTTTTAAACGGGCAAAGAGGGACACTTTTATAGAAGTGGCTGTAGGTGTGTCTATGGGCGAGGCATTACAAAACGTTCTCAGAGACTTATTGATAACTATATCCGTAGTTTGGTAAGTCATTCAGAATCTGAATAAAGTATTTTCTACACAAATGAAAGTAAAACACAGTTACTGCAAACTCAACACACTTTATAGACAGTACTATTGCTCTGAAACTCTGATACAAACCTAAAATTGGAAATAACAGAAAAGAGGGACAATAGAAGAGGAAAGAGGGATGGAGGGTTTTAGGTGCAAAATAGAGAATCCTCCTAATGTTTAAACTTGGGAGGCATGGGAAACAAGACAAAAACAACGTCTAGTTATTAGACAGCAAACTGTGTAAAAAAGAGTCGGAAACATTCTCAAACTCACCTAATTCAGTTATTTGGGTCTTGTGTTTGCAACATATGACATTTCAAACCCATCAATTTAAAAAAAAGGAAGATAAATTGAATCCATGAGTAAACAGGGCATACCATATAAACCAGGAGAAAGGTAACACAAACACACTTTCAGCTATAGAATACCATGTACAAATATTAAAGGCATATATATTTCCGAAGAGAACAGAAAAAATGAAAGACTTATTAGAGGACTGCATTCAGAAAAATAAAGCGCACATTGCTTCAAATAAAGCAATTCACTTCTGTCGCAATAATTTGGTTACATCTCAAAATGTTTGTTACTGAACATCAGAAAAAAAGAGATGTAAAACAGACAAACTGCAGTATAGTAATTTTATATTGTAGCTTGTCATTGTGACAGGAAGTAAATGGTAATGGAAGCTGTACAGCACCACATCTGATCACTGTTCACATTTCTTTCTTTGTGTCTGTCTGTCTGTCAGTGTTCTAGAAGAATTATGATATTAAAGGGACACTACCACTTACATGGTAACTAGATAACCTGGTTATTTAAAACAAACACATATATAAATCGTATGCTGCTGTTTTTATATGATTGAATTATTTGCATATATAAGGAATAATAAAATTAGGTGTTTATCTCCAGCATCCATTTTGAAAATATTTCCCATGATGCAACATCATCCAAAATCTTCCAGCCAGTCTCCCTTTACAACTGTTGCCAAGCCTGCATGATAATGTCAGAAGATATTCCCCTGCTCTCTTACTGGCTCCCGGTATCATAGTGGGTAGGACTAGGTGGCTGTGTACAACTTTTTTTTACCTGCCTTCCAACACAAAGAGAGGAGATTAACCTGATCAAACATGATCATAACCCCGCCCCCTTGTGATGTAATAGTTACATTACCCTCCCATTCAGTGCAATTCTGACTTATAGAGTGCATTCTGTGTCACAAGCCCCAAAGTGAGAAATTTGTGCTGTAAAGTTTCTGAGGAGTGGCACCCAAAAACACTATATTTAAAAAAAATGTCAGCCCCCAGTCAAACTTGGTTAGTTACATATTTTATTAAATACAGTCACATAAGAAAAACAAAAGACATATCTGAAATCAACAATCCAAAAAAGAAAAACCTTTTCATGTTTTGGTGATAGTATCCCTTCAAAAGTAACGCAGTATTTTAAAAGCCTTTATGTGGGCACGTGGGGGTCAATGCTTAAACTATTTATATGGCTATCCTAGAAATTATTTAATCTGAATCATATTGATTAAACCGAATCATATTGAATTCCCTAATCCACTGGTGGCAATGCCATATTAACAAATTAAGAGGCCGCTTAGGAACCCGAATTGCTTAGGGCGCCCCCACAGCACCCAACTGAAAAAAGACAATTATGGAGAGGGGTTAAAGCAGGAATGTGCCCCCCATCTGATTTTCAGTTTGGGCCCCAAAAAAACCTAAAACCACCCCTGTCTGCATAATTCCTTTATAAATAATCCCTATACATACAAATATATATATATATATATGTGTGTATGTACATATCTATACATCTATTTATATGTGTAAATATTTACATACACACATATATATTTAGATATATAGATTTATAGCTACATATTTATCCTGACTAATATAAACCTTTGATAATACATGTAGTGTATATATCATGCTAATACAGTACTCTGAGAACTTGAGAGAAAGAGATTAAGGATGAAATAGTGATGCCATTTCCCAAGGTCTTTTTATACTGAGCCAAAAGCTAAAACAAATTCTGTGAGAAGCATTTCTTGGTCCTTCTTTTAAATTGTTCCAGCTCGCATGGAATTCTCAGTGATGTGTTTGGCAGTAATTCATCACATGTACAAAGCTCAAATCCACCATTCCACACCAAATAGAATATCTCCCTTAAGGTCTAATTAGTTCTTTATTCTACAATAGCAGTACTTTCTCTCCAGCAGACTCATTCATTTGTATACAGAGCCAACCATGTTCACTGGTAAGATGTAAAAAGATAATACCTTTACTACCAACTGTTGCCGATGTACGTGCAAAGTAGACTCATTTAAATATAAGTTAAATATAGAAATGACCAGGCTACAGAACCTGCATATTTGTTATGATCTACAGCTAATGGTGATGATAATACAATAATTCTATATCTTAGAGTATAGTCAGTAAATCTTAGTGAGTCAGGGCCAGTGTATAACACTGAGTCAATAGGTTTGGATTTTAAAGGTATATGGTGCCACCTGCTGAACAGTATGACTTTTCCAAATACTGAGTGTGACATTTCCAACTCTATAATTGTCAATTCTCAAGTGTCAATTCCTCATAATTTCTCCCATAGTATTTAGTAAAGACAAAAGTCATCTTAACAGTATATCTTATCCATACTATCCAAATGTATGCACAAGTCTCATTTATTTATTTCATTTCCAACTAGTGGGAAAAAAGAAAGAAACCCTTATAAATTAAGTCTTGACCAAGGTATACCTGATTCATTCCCCCCCCACCAATAAACAGACAGACAACTGAGTGGCTAGAAAGGTCGCAGTCTTTACTGAAATGCTGCAACATAAATCGACAGCTAAATACATAGCTGAAATAAGTAACATGTATTACTGTAAACCAGATTTGGTTAAAACTTTATAAATAATTAAATAACCGGTCATATAAAATTACATATATATAAAAAATATATATATATATATATATATATATATATATATATATATATATATATATACCAACCAACACATGTTTATATTACAAGACATATAAACAACATTAACTTATACTAATGAACCTTAGCGGTAGCGTGTGACTTATCCCAGACCAGCTAGGATCAGGACCCCGAGAATCTGGTGCAGGAGTACCACATGACCCATGGCTACTGACGTCCCTGTTTTGCACAGTAGCCCTACCTCACTCTCCAGGGACGAGCCCATGGGGAGCCTGTGCAGATAGCTCCCACAGCTACTGCCCAACCGGGTTGGCCATACCACAGATGACCAACCCCCTGCACTAGCGCCAAACCTCGGGGACCCCCGATATGGCCAATACGTGTGAACCCTTATGCACATAGGCTCTACCAAACAGCTACCACTTTCTCAAAACCTGAGGCGGCCCCACCTGGTTACCGATTGGGATATCAGCTGCGGCATGGCAGCCCATCGTAATCCCCTAACGCCTATCCAACGGACCTCGACTCCCACGGGACCCAGGCCCAATTGTTTGCCGATGGGGCGTAAGGCAGCCCTCTTGGCTGCCCAGAACACAAACGAATGGCCCAGTATCCAAACACTGCAATGCTTGGAACCTGTAAATTAATAATTACAATCGAATGATCGCTCCGCCATCCTTATGAATTCAAAACATTCCTATATCTTTTTTTTTTATATATACATATTTTCTCTTCAGACTAGGTGTGGTCTAATATACGTACGAAACCTAGACGATTCCCACCGCCCAATTAACTTTACTACGTCCTCCCCTGAACCCCACCGCGAGGCCTCCGTGGCCGCCCCTATCCGAAAAAAATGAGATCCAAACATCCGCGGTTGCAAACCGAGCATCGAGAGACAGCGCCGGAATATGGCAATAAATTGGTACTGAGACAGGGCTGTCCCATCACCGTGCAGCAACAAAGTGGGGGAGCCCAGTGGGCGCGCATGGAGAAATTGACTCAAGCAAAATACCGGGCAAGCAATAGAACCAGGCAAAGCCAACATAGTGACTTTTAAGCCGCGCCCTCCCTGGTCTGTTTTGGACTTACGAATAACAGTCAATATCCTGCCCTGTGAGCTGTGGACATCCTCAAACAAAATACCCCCATGCCTGTTCCTCGTGGGAGAAACAAGTTCACTGATTCTGAAGGCACCAAAGAAGGCCCATGAAAATGCTACGCTAAGCAACAGAACCTCGTAACCTGACACACAAACGAATGGTAAACATGTGATCAAGCGCAACAATAACCGAAAGGTCACGGGGCGCCTGGTATCCGCCTGTTTGTATACCTTCCTATAACCCCGCAAAGCCATCTTAACTACAAACTCTTTTGTCGAATCAGGAAAACCCTTACATTTAAACAGGGCCGCTATCGTAGACATTTTCCTATTCATGGCCGGTACAGAAATGTCTGCAAACATTTGTCCGATGAACCACAAAAGAACCATGCGGACCCCTTCCACGTCCGCCGGGCTGCCGGCCTCGAGTAAGAAGGAACATCATTGCTCCCACACTTTTGTATATGCAGCCCAGGTAGCAGGTACCAAAGAACCCAACACCATTTCTGCTCAAAAATGGCCCCAAAACCCACAGACCCCGAGGCGTCTGTTTAGAGATTCAATTCCTTGTTAGTGATCGCCCTATCTATGATCAACGACCTCCCATTAAATGTTCTCAGGAAAGAATCCCACACCATTAAGTCGGCCCTGTGCTCGCCTGTCATGCGTATATAATGGTGCGGAGCCTGAATCCCTGCCGTCGCCAGCGACAACCTCCTGCAAAAAATCCTGCCCATAGGGATGATTCTACATGCAAAATTTAATTTGCCCAGCAGCGACTGCAGTTGTCTAAGCTGTTCTTTATGCGCTGTTTTTAAAGCAGACACTATACCTCGTAGGTCTACCACTTTATCAACGGGAAGACGCCATTCCATGGACACAGAATCGATCTCTATCCCCAAAAACGTAATGGTTGTAGCAGGACCCACTGTCTTTTCTTGCGACAAAGGGACCCCAAATTGATGCATCACATGCTCAATCGTACGCAGCAGCGTAAGGCACAGTGATGAGTCGGGCGGGCCCACACACAAAAAAATCAATTATGGATGCAGAACCCTATTCCTCCCTGATAACCCACTCCAAGAACGAGCTAAACATTTCAAACAGGGAGCATGATATGGCACATCCCATTGGCAAACATTTGTCCAGATAAATGCCACCTTCCCATTGACAACCCAATAAATAAAAACAAAACGGGTGAACGGGCAGCAGCCAGAAAGCCGCCTCTATGTCGGTTTTGGCCAGCAAAGCCCCCTGACCTATCTTACGCACCCACCGAGTCGCCCTGATCAAAAGAAGTGTATGACACCTTGCAAAGCTCATCATCAATGCCATCATTCACCAACCTCCCCCTTGGGAAGGACAGGTGGTGAATAAGGCAACATTTTCCCTGTTCTTTTTTGGGAACCACCCCGAGGGGCGATATAAGCAGACCAGGAAATCGTAGAGGATGGAAACGGACCCTCCATCCTCCCCAATGACACCTCCTTCTGCAACTTTGCATACACTATGGAGGGAAACTGGGCAGCCGAATTTACATTTTTTGGCACAGGAAAACCACCCTCCAGTCTTGCCGGGATAACAAAACCTTCCGAGAAACCAGACAGGAGCAAGGCAGCCACCTCCCTTTTTGGGTATCTACTGAGCCAAGGGACCATTGGCTTTATGGCCACTGGTGTCATCCCCTTTTCCTCCAGATGGGTTAAAAGAACCCCCTTTTTCTTGGCATTGGAGTTTAAAACATTTAAACGCTGGATTCCCTCTTCCGCAACCGGAGCACTAGTGCTTGAACTTGCACGAACTGCCCCTCTTGCAGGTGGAGTCATTAAACTGCCAGCATGACCCCTTTTTTGCTGCGGCGGCTGAAGGTCCTGAGGCTGGCTGACCTGCGGCCACCGCCAAAAAGAGCTGTACAGCATTGCGCCCGTGAGCCATAAACCTGAGCCACATCGCAATGTCTTTGTTGTGCCACTGAATGGACTTACGAACCGCTAAATGCTGACAAAACTGTTCATCATATCTAAGCCAAGCTTGTCCACCATATACCCTGTATGTTTCGTGGATGGAGTCCATGTAGCAAAACAAACCCGTGCACTGCTCTGGGTTTGTCTCACCAATAACCCCAGCCAAGATCGCAAAAGCTTGCAGCCAATTCGAGAAAGTCTGAGGGATGAGGCAATACCGCCTCTTCTCCTCATCTTCCATCTTATGATCGTTAGGCTTTGACACAGGATCTAATTTAAATTTTTCAAGGGGGAGCAGGGAGAATATTTCTACAAACTCGCCTTTTCCTATCTTATCCCTGACATCTTGCTTAAAATGAACACACACTAGGCCCTCGTAACAGACATATATGTCCCCCCTGGCAGCATCAGATAAACGGACCGTGTCCTTCTCTTTTTCCACTGATGCTTTCTGGGATGTGTCTGCGGCCGGAACAGACATACCGTGACAGCTGGTGTGGTGGGAACAATTGGTTCCACCGTGACCACAGCAGACGTCGTAGCCACCCCACCGCTGACCTGCTAAACGCCCGGAACCTGTGCCCTGCTACTAACTGTGGATTCATATGTGCCCCAAACCTGCGCAGGGGGAGTGGGCCCTATATAGATGTACTAGCCTCCACCACTTTCAACATATCCCTAAGCCCCCCTACCAGTTGTGACAGTACAAGGGACTCCCTCTGAGGCATCTGCGAATCCCCCACCCCTTCAATCCCTTTGTTGGACCCTTTTCCTACTATAGATTGTTGCAGTTGAGTGTCATGTAATGGTTGTGAGATAGAAAAGGAAGATATTTGAGACTCACCCATGGACAAGCCCCCGACATGCGGAACTTCCGTGGGCACTGGAACTAGAGAAGCCCTTGGAGACTGCGAGAACAGCAACGGGCTGACATCGGAAGCTCCTCCTCTGCGTTGGTGGGCCGGATCCAAGGGCACTGTAGACCTGACTGCAGACTCCCTCGAACGCCGCCTGGACTGACTCGTGCAAGCGACTTCTCCTTGAGTAACTGCGCTGTTGTGAGTTAATGGACTCTGGGGAAGAAGAGCCAGACCTGTGAAAGGCAGCTGACCTGCGCCTCCTTCCTGCATCCTGCATTCTGCAGCCTTGCCTGCCATCACTTCTGTCTCCCCTCTGTCAAGTAGGGGAATCGCCTACTGAAGACAACACTGCCATCTGATGCCTGCTGATGCCTGGCTGAGGGGACCTCCTTCTGTCTGGCTGAGGGGACCTCCTTTTGGCTGGCTGAGGGGACCTCCGTCTGGCTGGCTGACAGGACCTCCTTCTGGCTGAGTGGACCTCCTTCTGGCTGAGTGGACCTCCTTCTGCACAAGCGCCTGCCTGTCCACTGCTCTCCTGTCAGAGTGTGAGGCAGTGGCGGGCAGATCAGCTGTGGAGGGAGAGGGAGAAGGAGACAGCACGCGAGAGCAGCTTGCCATGCGTCTCCTCCCTCTTCCCACTGAACTAACCAGCATTGCGGTCTCTGGAGGGGGCGGAGCCACCGGCCCATGGCGGGAACAGCCATCACTCATCTCATGCGAGCCGCCCGCTTGCACGGAAGGGGGGAATAACGCGTGCCACTCCGCTCCCCAACCCAGCAAGGGGAGTGGGGATAGCCCCATCATTCAAAGCGCTGCTCGTCTTAACGGAGCAGCGGGGGCCACATGGGACCCGCTCCCCCAAGAGGTTTCTTTAACAGAGCCTTCCTGGTGCGTTTAGGAGGTGGCTGTAAGGGGGCAGACACCACAGGGTGTCCATGCCCAGCAGGATCAGGGCTAAAATGGGCCGGGGGTCTGGAGGCCCTAGCCATAGTAGGCCTGACAGGGGCTGCAGTTAAGGGTGGTGTGAGGCTGGACACATTTTGTGCAGTGGCTAACAGCTCACCCACTCTATCTTTCAGCCAATCTGGACCATGCATGGAAGCAGCAGTCCTGAGCTGGGCCATATCATCAGGAAAGGAACTTGTCATTTTTTCTATAAACAGGAAATAATTCCTGTAAATTCTGCAATATATAGCCTAAGGTCAACACACATAAATATATTGCAATAATAAACATATATCATACAAAGTGACTGTTGTTAAACAAGAAAAAAAAAATAATATGTATAAATGTAAACCTCATGTCAAATAAAAATGATAATGCGGACTAGAGTAAGCCTTAAAATGCAGAAAAAGGAAGACAGAATGCACTGTACAAGCAAGGAAAAGCAACATTATATTGTAAGCAAAATACATAAAAATAAATAAAAGTAAGTTAAAGATAGCAGTAGGCAATGGAATGTTGCACAAGCATAAATAATAATATAAAACAAATCTGGACCAGTCAGAGGAAAGGGCAATTAATTGAATCAGCAAATAGTGATCAATAGATAAATGGCACTTTAAAAGTGCAGTGTTATAGCTTTTTCCAGTATTTAAGATCAAATTGGTTCTGCAGAAGCATATTAAGGTCACAGTAACATACAGTGTTGTAGTCCAAAGTCTGGCGGAATGTAGGTAGGTCATGGACAGTGAGCTGCTCCTGGAAACTTGTTTCTGAAGTTGTTTGCCTCCTTGTGATGTCCGCAACCTCTGTCTCATTCATCCGCATGAGCCAGAGGCGATGTTGAATGATAACTTCAACAAGCTTTATTGCACAAAAGACACAACCAAATATAAAAAAAATACCTCCACAGAAAATGATTCCCTTGAACGTTACATTCTCAATATTCATTTGGGTACTACATATTCCTTAATTATTATTGATACTTGTTGCCTAAGAGACACTCAATCCAATAAATTAAATATAATATTTATTAAAATATATTTTGTGATTATCTTTTGCGACAATCATTTAGAAACAATGTGTCGGCAGATAAGAACCATTCGGTCCATCTAGTCTGCCCAATTTTTTTTGGAGTACTTTTATTAGTCCCCCGTTCCCGGTCTTATAGCTAGGATAGCCTTGTGTCTATCCCACGCATGCTTAAAATCCTTGACTGTGTTTACCTCTACCACTTCTGCTGGCAGGCTATTCCATACATCCACTACCCTCTCAATAAAGTAATACTTCCTGATATTACTTTTAAATCGTTGCTCCTCTAATTTAAGACTATGTCCTCTAGTTGTGGTAGTTTTTCTTCTTTTAAATATACTCTCTTCCTTTACTGTGTTGATTCTCTTTATGTTTTTAAATGTTTCTATCATATCTCCCCTGTTACGTCTTTCCTCCAAGCTATACATGTTAAGATGCTTTAACCTTTCCTGGTAAGTTTTATCCTTCAACCCATGAACCAGTTTAGTAGCCCTTCTCTGAACTCTCTCCAAAGTATCAATATCCTTCTGAAGATACGGTCTCCAGTACTGCGTACAATACTCCAAGTGAGGTCTCACCAGTGCTCTGTACAATGGCATGAGCACTTCCCTCTTCCTACTGCTAATACCTCTCCCTATGCAACCAAGAATTCTGCTAGCATTTCCTGCTGCTCGCCTGTCATGCGTATATAATGGTGCGGAGCCTGAATCCCTGCCGTCGCCAGCGACAACCTCCTGCAAAAAATCCTGCCCATAGGGATGATTCTACATGCAAAATTTAATTTGCCCAGCAGCGACTGCAGTTGTCTAAGCTGTTCTTTATGCGCTGTTTTTAAAGCAGACACTATACCTCGTAGGTCTACCACTTTATCAACGGGAAGACGCCATTCCATGGACACAGAATCGATCTCTATCCCCAAAAACGTAATGGTTGTAGCAGGACCCACGGTCTTTTCTTGCGACAAAGGGACCCCAAATTGATGCATCACATGCTCAATCGTACGCAGCAGCGTAAGGCACAGTGATGAGTCGGGCGGGCCCACACACAAAAAAATCAATTATGGATGCAGAACCCTATTCCTCCCTGATAACCCACTCCAAGAACGAGCTAAACATTTCAAACAGGGAGCATGATATGGCACATCCCATTGGCAAACATTTGTCCAGATAAATGCCACCTTCCCATTGACAACCCAATAAATAAAAACAAAACGGGTGAACGGGCAGCAGCCAGAAAGCCGCCTCTATGTCGGTTTTGGCCAGCAAAGCCCCCTGACCTATCTTACGCACCCACCGAGTCGCCCTGATCAAAAGAAGTGTATGACACCTTGCAAAGCTCATCATCAATGCCATCATTCACCAACCTCCCCCTTGGGAAGGACAGGTGGTGAATAAGGCAACATTTTCCCTGTTCTTTTTTGGGAACCACCCCGAGGGGCGATATAAGCAGACCAGGAAATCGTAGAGGATGGAAACGGACCCTCCATCCTCCCCAATGACACCTCCTTCTGCAACTTTGCATACACTATGGAGGGAAACTGGGCAGCCGAATTTACATTTTTTGGCACAGGAAAACCACCCTCCAGTCTTGCCGGGATAACAAAACCTTCCGAGAAACCAGACAGGAGCAAGGCAGCCACCTCCCTTTTTGGGTATCTACTGAGCCAAGGGACCATTGGCTTTATGGCCACTGGTGTCATCCCCTTTTCCTCCAGATGGGTTAAAAGAACCCCCTTTTTCTTGGCATTGGAGTTTAAAACATTTAAACGCTGGATTCCCTCTTCCGCAACCGGAGCACTAGTGCTTGAACTTGCACGAACTGCCCCTCTTGCAGGTGGAGTCATTAAACTGCCAGCATGACCCCTTTTTTGCTGCGGCGGCTGAAGGTCCTGAGGCTGGCTGACCTGCGGCCACCGCCAAAAAGAGCTGTACAGCATTGCGCCCGTGAGCCATAAACCTGAGCCACATCGCAATGTCTTTGTTGTGCCACTGAATGGACTTACGAACCGCTAAATGCTGACAAAACTGTTCATCATATCTAAGCCAAGCTTGTCCACCATATACCCTGTATGTTTCGTGGATGGAGTCCATGTAGCAAAACAAACCCGTGCACTGCTCTGGGTTTGTCTCACCAATAACCCCAGCCAAGATCGCAAAAGCTTGCAGCCAATTCGAGAAAGTCTGAGGGATGAGGCAATACCGCCTCTTCTCCTCATCTTCCATCTTATGATCGTTAGGCTTTGACACAGGATCTAATTTAAATTTTTCAAGGGGGAGCAGGGAGAATATTTCTACAAACTCGCCTTTTCCTATCTTATCCCTGACATCTTGCTTAAAATGAACACACACTAGGCCCTCGTAACAGACATATATGTCCCCCCTGGCAGCATCAGATAAACGGACCGTGTCCTTCTCTTTTTCCACTGATGCTTTCTGGGATGTGTCTGCGGCCGGAACAGACATACCGTGACAGCTGGTGTGGTGGGAACAATTGGTTCCACCGTGACCACAGCAGACGTCGTAGCCACCCCACCGCTGACCTGCTAAACGCCCGGAACCTGTGCCCTGCTACTAACTGTGGATTCATATGTGCCCCAAACCTGCGCAGGGGGAGTGGGCCCTATATAGATGTACTAGCCTCCACCACTTTCAACATATCCCTAAGCCCCCCTACCAGTTGTGACAGTACAAGGGACTCCCTCTGAGGCATCTGCGAATCCCCCACCCCTTCAATCCCTTTGTTGGACCCTTTTCCTACTATAGATTGTTGCAGTTGAGTGTCATGTAATGGTTGTGAGATAGAAAAGGAAGATATTTGAGACTCACCCATGGACAAGCCCCCGACATGCGGAACTTCCGTGGGCACTGGAACTAGAGAAGCCCTTGGAGACTGCGAGAACAGCAACGGGCTGACATCGGAAGCTCCTCCTCTGCGTTGGTGGGCCGGATCCAAGGGCACTGTAGACCTGACTGCAGACTCCCTCGAACGCCGCCTGGACTGACTCGTGCAAGCGACTTCTCCTTGAGTAACTGCGCTGTTGTGAGTTAATGGACTCTGGGGAAGAAGAGCCAGACCTGTGAAAGGCAGCTGACCTGCGCCTCCTTCCTGCATCCTGCATTCTGCAGCCTTGCCTGCCATCACTTCTGTCTCCCCTCTGTCAAGTAGGGGAATCGCCTACTGAAGACAACACTGCCATCTGATGCCTGCTGATGCCTGGCTGAGGGGACCTCCTTCTGTCTGGCTGAGGGGACCTCCTTTTGGCTGGCTGAGGGGACCTCCGTCTGGCTGGCTGACAGGACCTCCTTCTGGCTGAGTGGACCTCCTTCTGCACAAGCGCCTGCCTGTCCACTGCTCTCCTGTCAGAGTGTGAGGCAGTGGCGGGCAGATCAGCTGTGGAGGGAGAGGGAGAAGGAGACAGCACGCGAGAGCAGCTTGCCATGCGTCTCCTCCCTCTTCCCACTGAACTAACCAGCATTGCGGTCTCTGGAGGGGGCGGAGCCACCGGCCCATGGCGGGAACAGCCATCACTCATCTCATGCGAGCCGCCCGCTTGCACGGAAGGGGGGAATAACGCGTGCCACTCCGCTCCCCAACCCAGCAAGGGGAGTGGGGATAGCCCCATCATTCAAAGCGCTGCTCCGTCTTAACGGAGCAGCGGGGGCCACATGGGACCCGCTCCCCCAAGAGGTTTCTTTAACAGAGCCTTCCTGGTGCGTTTAGGAGGTGGCTGTAAGGGGGCAGACACCACAGGGTGTCCATGCCCAGCAGGATCAGGGCTAAAATGGGCCAGGGGTCTGGAGGCCCTAGCCATAGTAGGCCTGACAGGGGCTGCAGTTAAGGGTGGTGTGAGGCTGGACAAATTTTTGCAGTGGCTAACAGCTCACCCACTCTATCTTTCAGCCAATCTGGACCATGCATGGAAGCAGCAGTCCTGAGCTGGGCCATATCATCAGGAAAGGAACTTGTCATTTTTTCTATAAACAGGAAATAATTCCTGTAAATTCTGCAATATATAGCCTAAGGTCAACACACATAAATATATTGCAATAATAAACATATATCATACAAAGTGACTGTTGTTAAACAAGAAAAAAAAAAATAATATGTATAAATGTAAACCTCATGTCAAATAAAAATGATAATGCGGACTAGAGTAAGCCTTAAAATGCAGAAAAAGGAAGACAGAATGCACTGTACAAGCAAGGAAAAGCAACATTATATTGTAAGCAAAATACATAAAAATAAATAAAAGTAAGTTAAAGATAGCAGTAGGCAATGGAATGTTGCACAAGCATAAATAATAATATAAAACAAATCTGGACCAGTCAGAGGAAAGGGCAATTAATTGAATCAGCAAATAGTGATCAATAGATAAATGGCACTTTAAAAGTGCAGTGTTATAGCTTTTTCCAGTATTTAAGATCAAATTGGTTCTGCAGAAGCATATTAAGGTCACAGTAACATACAGTGTTGTAGTCCAAAGTCTAGCGGAATGTAGGTAGGTCATGGACAGTGAGCTGCTCCTGGAAACTTGTTTCTGAAGTTGTTTGCCTCCTTGTGATGTCCGCAACCTCTGTCTCATTCATCCGCATGAGCCAGAGGCGATGTTGAATGATAACTTCAACAAGCTTTATTGCACAAAAGACACAACCAAATATAAAAAAAATACCTCCACAGAAAATGATTCCCTTGAACGTTACATTCTCAATATTCATTTGGGTACTACATATTCCTTAATTATTATTGATACTTGTTGCCTAAGAGACACTCAATCCAATAAATTAAATATAATATTTATTAAAATATATTTTGTGATTATCTTTTGCGACAATCATTTAGAAACAATGTGTCGGCAGATAAGAACCATTCGGTCCATCTAGTCTGCCCAATTTTTTTTGGAGTACTTTTATTAGTCCCCCGTTCCCGGTCTTATAGCTAGGATAGCCTTGTGTCTATCCCACGCATGCTTAAAATCCTTGACTGTGTTTACCTCTACCACTTCTGCTGGCAGGCTATTCCATACATCCACTACCCTCTCAATAAAGTAATACTTCCTGATATTACTTTTAAATCGTTGCTCCTCTAATTTAAGACTATGTCCTCTAGTTGTGGTAGTTTTTCTTCTTTTAAATATACTCTCTTCCTTTACTGTGTTGATTCTCTTTATGTTTTTAAATGTTTCTATCATATCTCCCCTGTTACGTCTTTCCTCCAAGCTATACATGTTAAGATGCTTTAACCTTTCCTGGTAAGTTTTATCCTTCAACCCATGAACCAGTTTAGTAGCCCTTCTCTGAACTCTCTCCAAAGTATCAATATCCTTCTGAAGATACGGTCTCCAGTACTGCGTACAATACTCCAAGTGAGGTCTCACCAGTGCTCTGTACAATGGCATGAGCACTTCCCTCTTCCTACTGCTAATACCTCTCCCTATGCAACCAAGAATTCTGCTAGCATTTCCTGCTGCTCTATTGCATTGCCTACCTACCTTCAAGTCCTCTGAAATCATTACTCCTAAATCCCTTTCCTCAGATGTTGAGGTTAGGACTGTACCAAATAGTCTATATTCTGCTTTTGAGTTTTTACGCCCAAGGTGCATAATCTTGCACTTGTCCACATTAAATGTCAGTTGCCACTGCTCTGACCATTTTTCTAGTTTAGCTAAATCATTTGCCATTTGGCTTATCCCTCCATGAATATCAACCCTGCTGCAAATCTTTGTATCATCAGCAAAAAGACATACTTTGCCAACAAGACCTTCTGCAATATTGCTAATAAAAATATTAAAGAGAATGGGTCCAAGAACAGATCCCTGAGGTACCCCACTAGTAACAAGACCTTCCATCGAATATACCCCATTGACTACAACCCTCTTTGCCTGTCACTCAGCCATTGTCTAATCCATTCAACAATATTGAAATCCAAACTCAAAGATTTCAGTTTATTGATAAGCCTTCTATGTGCGACAGTGTCAAAAGCCTTACTGAAATCTAGGTAAGCAATGTCTACTGCACCACCCTGATCTATTATTTTAGTTTCCCAATCAAAAAAATCAATAAGATTAGTTTGGCATGATCTCCCTGAAGTAAACCCATGCTGTCTCTGATCTTGAAATCCAAGCGACTTTAGATGTTCAACAATCCTATTCTTTAACAAGGTTTCCATTATTTTCCCCACACACATTCCTTTACACATAATAACAATGGTTGCCTTCTAATGTATGCACGGCTACCAAGTCACAATAGGGCTATTGGGTATATTCATTTATATGAAACTGCCCTAACAAATAAATTAGATTTATATCCAGCATCTAGTGCCACACAAGTGATTATATTGTATACTGTTTGTATATATGAGTCCACACAGAAATAGTTCACAATAGTATTCCACCGCTGAATTAGAACAAGGTGTTAGATGTAAAGAGTCAACTCCACCTCCAACAGAGAATGGGATATGCTGTGTTCTTCCATAAAATTAATCCACAGTAGCCCATAGGGTATTAAATTAATGTTTTAATAGAGTTTGGTCCATCCTATAGTAACTAACTAAAGATCTCTGTCCAAAGTGCTTGAGATGAAAGCTGTTCTTCTGCAATGGTCAGTTTTTACAAACGTTCCATTGTGATTTTCTTCCCAGTAAACATTTTGGATACGTTTACCTATAATGGCACCTTAATTTCAATTACCAGGCAAACAACATTGTTCTTGTAGGAAAAGTACTGAGATACAGGGATTACACGTGTAGTATTATAAAGTATATAATTCTAGATAAAAAGACGTTCGTGCACAACAGCATTTTCTATGTAGCAAATCTAGTAATGCATATTTTAATATGAGAAGGTGTTCCATGTTGACAGCCAATTAATTATTTTTTTAATTAACAAAAAATATTGTGTGCAAGTGCTGTATTATATACGGTTGTAAATAAAGCTAAGCTATAAACAGATGCACAATAATGAGAAGTGTTTGAAGAGGCTCTTCATAAATTGAACCAATTAACACCTTGGGCTATGTCATGCAGTCATGACACCTTTGTAATTATTTAACAATATACAAGTGGCTTGTGTTATTAATAAGAATATAAGCAATTTTGCATATATTTTGTTTTAGATTTTGTCTGCAACAGTATTTGAAAATCTTATTAGAACATGTAATTGTTAAGGTGTTAAACTACCCAGTAATGCACATGTTTATGAAATGCTGAACATTGACAATTAGCAGTTCTGTGGTAGAAAACCTGTTTTTTGTTAATAGAAATGCTTTGAAATAATCAGTGCTATATCACATTTTTCCAAAAGTCAGTGATGGTGAACCTATGGTACTCAGGAACCTCTGACGGGGCAGATAGTACATGAGTGCATTTTCACCATCATCATTAGGGTTGCCACCTTTTACTAAAAAAAATGTGGCTCTTTTTCCCAAATCTCTTCTCTCCCCTTCCCTCCCTGTTAAAATATCTGGAAGGTGTCATTGCTCTCTGTCTGCTCTCTGCAAACTGCACCCCCACCACTGACTAACACGCAGGTGAGATAGTTTTCTGCCTGTCTCAGACCTGTCAGTGCTGCTGCCCATAGTGAATACTCAGAGTTATCAGTATGTGCATGAAGTGTTAGGCAGCTCTGAAAGGTCTGAGACAGGCATACAACAATCGCACCTGCAGCTGCCAGCTAGCCTCTCTGCAGACTTCACACAGACACACAGTCTCTCTCTAACACACAGAGCCAGTCTCTCTCACTCACACATAGAGACCGTATCTCTCAATGTCACACACACTCTCACTCTCTCTCACACAAACTCTCACTTTCTCTCTCACACACACTCTCACTCTCTCTCTCACACACACACAATCACACTCTGCAACACTCTCTCTCATACTCTCCAACACTCTGGTTCCAGTTGAGAATGACTGATCTGGTGCAGCTGCTCTAGTATACAGCATAAACAGATATCCTGGATGTCATTATAAAAATGTCTTTATTATACATTTTTTGTATATTTTTTTATATATTTTTTATATATTTTCCTTTATATTTCTTTATGAATATTTTTGGTGTATTTTTTGTATATTGTTCTGTCATTTCTATATGCTATAATATATATTCTCATGGCATGTAGAAATCTATGCTGGAACAGCTGCGCTATCTTTAACATATCTTTAATGTTTTTTGATCCCTATGTTGCATTTGCAGTGTTTTTAATCTCTTTTTCTCATGTTTGTTCAGATTGAACTTACATTTATATTGTTTTGTGACTTCACAAATATTTACATACTTGTGTCATGTTATTGCAGTGTTTCATATTCTTATACACTTGATGTATAATGATATTGTTGTTTGTATCACATTATTTGCTACACAAGATGGGCTGTCTTGTTGACTCCACCCCTTATTGTCCCAGTAAAGTTCAGGGAGTCGCGATTTCTGCTGTACTGAAATTCTGTTAGCATGTAGCATACTCCTTGTGTCTGGTCAGCTACTCCTACCTCATTAAGTTTCTCTGCGTAAAGCTTTTTTAATGGACATGTATTCTGTTTCTCTCCTTTTTATTATCGATCTTTCTGAAGGATGAACTCTTTCATTGCCAATTTTGGCAGCTGATATAACTTCGCTTGGCATAGGTGTTGTTGTATAGAAAATGGTCATCATAATGTCAAAGAGAACCCACAGGGTTGAAATTGTACCTATTTAACATTTTACTAAAATATTTGTTCTTTTTTATTGTAGATGGCTTCTATTTCATTTTAATTTTAGAGTTTAAATGTTTTGAATGCTTACACATAAAAACCAATATAACATTTTCAGGTGGCTTTAATACAAAATATTGGTATTCTTAACTTTATATTAAGTTTCCACTACCTCTCCATGGTGCCAGTTTAAAATGAATTTCCTCACGTCATATTTGTTCTCTGTGCGCATATTGAGTGGGTGGATTTTCCATATTGTTATGTAGTACCTTGTAGTATTGGATCTGTATTTTTCCATTGTTATTATGTGCTATATTTTGGAGTCAATTCAGTTGTTCAGGGGGATCCTAGTTTACAATAGTCTTACTTCAATGCATACGTTGTTTATTAATATATTGGTTTTGTTATCTAATTTTACTCTGTATTTTTAACTCAAAAGTTGAGTAACCTTTGAGCCCTGGTTTTCATGGATTTAATCCAGGTGATGCATATGTCCAGCATGTTTTAATATAGGGCAATCCACCACAAATGATTATAGTTTCCCACTTGGCCACATCCTCTATGCATATATTATTATTCATGTGGTTTATATGGTCGGTTCTTTGTGGATGTATATACCATCTGAGCATTAATTTTAAACCATTTTCTTTTGGTTGTGTTCAAGTGGTGGTCTGAAAGATATTTATTTTTATTTGTTCATTCATGCTGGTCCAGTGTTTCACATAGTTCTTTGTCTCATTTTTATTTAATATTTTTTGTCTGTTTGGTACATTCATTTTATAAGATGATAGTATAATTATGATATTCTCCCTCTTTATCGGGTGGTCTTAGTACACATGGTCAAAATGTCTGTTGGTGTCCAGTTTTGCTTTTCTATGTGTATAAGCACATTGGCTCAGTTGTTTATATCTAAGATATTCTTCTTTTGGAATTTTTATTGAATCTTTGAATAGTTTGGTTTCCATTTATTTACTATCTACGCTGAAGAGTATTGAACTCTAAGCTTGTTAGATGCGATACTTGGGCAGCTTTATAGTAAGATAGCAAATGAGAGCTGGAAAGACCACCCATTGATCTGGTTCTTATTAATAATATATAACCTAATCTAAATATTTTGCTGTTTTACATGAAAGAATGCATATCTTTTTGTATATTTTCCAGATCTTTTGTATTAATATGCAGTGGTATTGCCATGAACAGATACACTATTCTGGGAAAAAGTGTCATTTTAATGGAAAATACTATATATGTCTGATATATTTTTGGTAAGGTATATTCCTAATGATTTGATTTGGATTTCTTTCCATTTGAATTCAAAGTTATATTAATTAATTTTAAGGGTGTAAGGAGTTAATGTTGAAGTCAGTGCTTCACATTTTTTTAATTGTTTATTTTAAATTATTTTATTTTAAATTCAGGTTCATTGATGTTACTAGATTGAAATTGTCATAAGCATATCATCTGCAAAAAAAGCTTAGTTTATACTTGGATTAACCTATTTTTATACTTTTTATATTTAAGTTCTTACATATCGCTGTTGCTAGTGATTCAATGGCTAGTATGAATGAGAGTGGTGACAGGGGACATCCTTGTCTTGTTTCACCTTTAATCTAGAAAGAATGAGATGTTGCTGATCCTACAACCACACTGGCTGAAGGAGAGCTATAAAGTGCATGTATCCTGGACAAGAAAGTCCCAGACATTCCAAAGCCAAAGACTTTCCACAGTCCAGTCCATTTTATCAAAGCCTTCTCCATGTCCAATGATAGCAGAATGAAAGATATTTTTTGCTTTGCACTGTTTGCATTATATGAATGGATCTGTGTATGCTATCATGGACCTCACTGCCCAGGACAATAAGCCTATATGATCAGGATGTATTCTTGATGGATTCATTGGACCTAAACTGCTTGCTAAAATGTTTATGAATAATTTGACATTGTGTGGGGTCTTTATTTTCTTTTGGTAATACCATTAGTTTAGCTTGTGGCATTACAATAGGGAAAATATGGAGCACTAAAGATTGTTAACAAAAATACACCCAGTGTTGCAAACACAGAGATCAATACTTAAATGTTGATGCTTTTATAAATATCCTCCTGAAAACTCCTGGAATATTCTCCGTGAGGGATATTTGCTCAAAAAAGGGAAAGAGGACAGCAATAGTGCTCTCTGCATATATAGCCTTAAATGTAAAACACCATATGCATATATACTCACTTGGATTAGAGCATGACGATACTGCTCAAACTTAAAACAGCACTGTATACACATACATCTTTAAACTTAAGCGTTGGGGACCTCCTTTAAAGGGACAGTCTTTTATAGTGAAGTGAATTGATGCAGGCATTCTGCATAAATCACATTTTTATATGATCTAAAATGTAAATAAATAAAAATTGCATATGAGGTGAGGAATATGGCTAAAATAATAATAAAATGGGGTAAAATGTATATGGGAATTACCTGAGGAATAACTCTTAGGTACTTATTGAGGGTATCTCTGATTGTAAAATTGTAAGTTATATTTATGAATATTACTTTTTAGTAGCGATGAAGGAGATCAGATGTACACACTGGGTGTTTGGGTAGTTGGTAGGTCAATAAAAAGAGGGGATTGTCATGTCACAAGATATTATCTATTTATGAGGACAAAGAATATTCTGGTATATATCTATTGATATTATCTTTTGAAAAAATTATTGTCTACTTTTTTTCTCTTTCACTTCACTTTCCTTTTTCATAGGTGTAGGAATGTTTAATCATACTGATCTAAATTCACACAGGTAAGCTAATTTCTTCTATATGCTATGTCTATAATCCTCTATCTCAGGTTTGTTTTGCAGTGGGCCACTTCACCATAAATCTATTTGTGCGTGGGCCGCATTCATGTTTCCTTGAAACTCTCTGACTCTGTTGAAGCACCGGGTGTCAGTGACATCCTGGTGCACACTTTGTTGGACAGCTCAGAGGTGCGGCTACTTCTGCCACTCTCAAGCGGGCCGCACCTCTCTGGCCGGCGGGCCGCATTTGGCCCGCGGGCTACATGTTGGACGCCCGTGCTCTATCTACATGGGTTGCTTATATTTTCATCTTTTAGTTATTTCTCTACCTCATGTATATATTGTTTTCTTTTCACTCTTTATCTCTTTTTTCTTCTTCTTAAACAAGCCAGTGTCAAATTTATCCTAAAACTAGGCCGTGGTGTTTCGGCTTTTTAATATAAACATAAATAGACTATACTGAAAAGTGCAATGCTGTAAGTAAAATGACCATTGTTCTTGTTTATGTATACAATTAATTTGTCTATTCTGTTCCCTTTCTCAGAAGCCAAGGTGCTATAGAAATATAATTATGCTTTGCTCTCTGAATGTTCACACAAAACAGAGGTACAGAGGTATTTGAAGGTGAACTGTATTTTGGCATTACAGGGGATTTTCTTTCCTTTTAGAAGACTTAAAAGAAATGTAAAGAATGCATGTATGGCTGGCAGATGTTACACAAACCTATTATAAAAGCTGAACAGGATTTGTGTTGTATCTAAATTTGCACTATTAATACTTTGAAATAAATTTAAGTTTAGAACAATGTTTATTTTGTTATTAATAGTTCCATAATAACTGTTAATTTTTCATGCTAGTAAATCTAAAGCAAATAATAATAAAATACAACATTAAAATAAAAATAACAACAAATAAGAATGAAATGACATACATACAGGCTATTGTGGGCATTGTATTATTTATTTTACTTTGTATCTCTATGAATAATATTAATAGAATGTGTTTTTAATATTATGTTGTACTCTATTGTGACAATACAATGTTTGTGGACTTAGGAAATACTTGAAAATGAGAGAAATCTCAATGTTAACTTCCTGGTAAAATATTTTATAAATAAATAAGGTTAGTGGACAGCATGTATCTGCCAGAAAATACCTAATTTGTATGTTAGCCACTGGCCATCAATTCTAAGTTTGCAAAATAGATATAAATTATCTCAAACATGACTGATACTTTACAGTTCTAAACTTATAGTATTATTTCCATTTTATTTTGCTTGCCCTAAAAATTGTACTTGTAGACATTGGCGCATAAAACCTTACAGTCAATATGTCACCAAAACATTTCAACCTTATTTACATTGCATTTTTATATAGAGCCAACAATTTACATAGCACTTGAGTTTAATTTACAAACAAGAAAAATATACAAAATGGAAATAGAACAAAATATAAAACCCAAAGATAAATACTTGCTGTATTTAAAATCTTGATTTAAAGGATAACTGTTGCCAAAAAATTAAGTTATGCTTAAGTGAAAGATAGAATCAAGTTTGAAGACATTGAAGACATTTTAAATAGAAATGGTTTAATAAAAGTTTACAAATGAAGTATCTTACTGAGACCTCTTTGTCAGTATAGCTCTATCAGGGGGCAGACATGTTGGGTCATAAGATCTGACCCAAGTTTCTGATAGAGCTATAAAAGCAAAGAGGGCTCAATAAAGTACATTACTTGCATTCTTTCATTAAAGCAGTTACTAAAATTTACACCCCAATGCAATCTTTTAATTCAACACAACTTATTTTTTCCTTGCCATTTAAATGTATGAAAAATTTTAATAATATTACAAATATTAAATGAAAGAAAACGTTGGTACTCTGGTGATTTAAATTATTTATTTTGGATTGTGATCCCAAATATAAATAACAGTGGAATAAAAATACTTGTGCATTTCATGTTATAGCTTAGCTCTTGCTCATTAAAAACCTACAAAAGGTAGAAGAAATAATTTTATTCTCTGTAACACATAATGTTTCTCAAGTAGAGAATGATTTTAATGGTGGAAGTAAAATGCATATACTTTCTTGAGCATGTTCAATTATGTTCCTGACAGCAGCAGGGCAAATGTACTAAAAAGGTAATGTTTAATTTATTTGCATATTGCTGTAGCAGAAAACATTAATTAGGGTACATTATAGGTAGTATTTTTTGTTCTCCTCCAAGTTATATGTGAAAATCCCTGTTCTACAACAAGTACAGGCTGTACTGATCGGCAGATCTCCCAGAATGTGCTTTAAAATTGTAACTATTCTTGTCAGCTCAATGTCAACCATATCTCTTCACTTACAAAAGAAGAACATTTACACAGTGCTGTTACAGTCAACTGCATGCTGTATTAAGGAGATTAGTGTTTCCAAGACCATTAATGTTTTGTATCCTACAGTTTGTGTTTGGGGAATCATGGGTGAGTGCCAGGCATATAAAAGTGTCAGGTCCAATTTGCAGGATAATAGAAAATAAAATGAGAAGTTAATAAACAGGTAATGATTATACTTAGTGGTCTAATGGGGAAAAATGGGTTTTGAGTTAATTATGGAAATCTAATGAGAATTTGAAAGGGATGTGCTAAAAGGACTATAAATGTGACAAGTAGTTGAGTTGCAAAATTTAAAGGGACAAAGACCAAAGGGGTCTATTTACTAATACTTAACAGTTGGAATGACAAAAAAGTGCACGCCAAGGATCTTCTGATGTAGTATTTAATAAACAAGATGAGATTAAAACGACTCCCGCGCCAAATGGCTACTTAAAGGATGTGAGCAAAATCTGGCATGAAAATAGTCTGGCCATCGTTGATGGTATTTCTGCGTGGCGGTGGATTGTACGAGCGCATCTGATGAACTTCGGTGTGGAGCCGAAAGTGAATCCTGTGCTTTATTTGCCAAAAACCACAGAGAACGAAAGCCTTCTTAGATCAGAATTCGGATGACTAATTCTCCTACGCATTTCGTGAGAGCCAGCTCACTTCGTCAGGGAGATGCTGGTCTCTCATTGAGGACGCACTTAAATACAAAACCACGAGGCTTTGAAAATACATAATCAAAGATGTCGAAGAAAAAAGGTAGGGAAAAGAATAAGGGAAAAGGGAAGGGGTGTTTGGGAGGGGATGTATAGACTAAGAGAAATTTAAAGTAAATAGATATGGTCAGTTGGAGAAGAAAAGGTGGTGCCGAAAAAGATCTAGTAGATATTATAGTAAGAAAGAGATAGGTAGGAAGAGAAATTAGAAATAGATAATTAAGCAAAAAAATAAATTTTGGAAAGAAATGAAAGTGAGTTAACTTGAAAGAAGAGACTTGTACTAGTGGTAAAATAAGATGAAATAGAAGTACTAATAAGCAGATTTATTAAGTAAGAATCTAAGCGTTTATGGGAATAGTGTAATAGAATATCATGAACAACCATGGACCCACATTATGGAAAAAGTTATGATGATAATGCTAGTGTAGCATTGACAGAATGAATATATATAAATATACACATATATAAAAATAAGGTGAATATTATTAATGGCAAAATATTTAAAAAAAAAACATAAGCAACAGTATTTAGTATTAGGACCCACCAATCTTGGAGTACTTTGATGTAGTAGTGGGTGTAGCATACTATGGCAAACCCCCCTTTCCATCGTCCTTACCATAAAGAATAATTTCCTTTGTTGTCTTTGCTCTCACAGTCCCAGAGGATGACTTCTTGTTCTTTGTACAATTCTGTTAATGAACAGGTCACTGGAGAGTTCTTTATATTGGCCCTGCATTTATTGATGTAAGGTCATAATATCTCCTCTAAGATGCTGTTTTCCTAGCATTTACAAATGCAATGTTTCTAGTCTGTCTTCATACTAAGATCTTCCACTACCCTTATTACTTCTGTAGACCACCTTTGCACGTCCTCTAGGTCCATAATTTCCTTTTTAAAAACTGGTGCCTAGAATTGCATTGCATATTCAAGGTGAGGTCTTACCACTGACTTATAAAAAAGAAAGATGATATCCTCCTCCTGTGAATCAATGCTCAATTTGCACATAGCAAAATCAAATTGGCTTTTGCAGCTGCTGTCTGACATTGCCCACTCTTGCTAAGTCTGTTTTTCTAAAATTATTACTAAATTCTAGTCATTAGTAGTTTTAGGAAATACCTGGTAAAATAATAAACATTGAAGCAATTTGTGCAACAAAGGAAAGACATTCTGAATGAACAACTAAGAGTGAGATATAAATAAAACCCTGCTGTAGGTTAGATCACTGGTGGAAAAGCGCATTTATTGTTGACTGCAAAAATGTTGTATTGAAATATATTGCATTTATAGGGTGCATTACATAGGGTGTGAGCAGGTATTTTTGGAAAAGGTTTATTTTTGGAAATGCATTATTTTCGTGGAGGCAGACGCTGCAGTATTAAACAAAACTGAAGAACTGCAAACGGACTGTATGAAGTAAGGACTGTTTGTTTATTTTATAAAAGTCAACATGTTTCTGGAGCTTCTTGATTGAGTCAATTAAGGAAACTTGTAAGCATTAAACTGTGATAGCTGGGATTGGACTCTAAAACAGCTGATTTTTGAATCAAGTAGTTCTGTGGGGAATAAAAAACAGTTAGTAGGAAATACAATTGCTGAAAGTAATAGAGGCGGGTTTAATTAGGAGATCTACATCTAAGCTATGAGATGGTGAAATGCATCTGAGGTGTTAATATCAGGGAAATCTACTTGCATAATACTTAATAAAGAACTGTATTGTGATAGTTTAAGAGAACATATTGAAATAATTCCTCCATTATGAAACTCTAAGACTGTGTAAAAAAACTAGAGGACATAGTCTTAAATTAGAGGGGCAACGATTTAAAAGTAATATCAGGAAGTATTACTTTACTGAGAGGGTAGTGGATGTATGGAATAGCCTTACAGCAGAAGTAGTAGAGGTAAACACATTCAAGGATTTTAAGCATGCGTGGGATAGACACAAGGCTATCCTAGATATAAGACCGGAAACGGGGGACTAATACAAGTATTCAAACAAAGTGGGCAGACTAGATGGACCGAATGGTTCTTATCTGGCGATACATTCTATGTTTCTATGTTTCTATGTGTATGCATTAGAGAGGTCTATCATTATTAATAGATAAGACATCAAAATATTTACTAATCTAAAGCTGCAATATCCTATATAATGATCTGACAGAATCTTAAATCTGCTATAAAATGAGCATGGATTTAACCATATTTCAAACATGCACAGGCAATAAGCACCCTACAAATAAAGGAAAAGAAAAAAAGAAAACGAAAACCCTGAAAAGGTTTATTACAAAAGCAATCCTGTTATCTGTGTGGAACATTTTTTCCCCTTTGATTCTCTAATTCTTCGAACCACAATGGCAAACAGTGTTTTTTGTTTTTTTCCTCTATTGACCTTTTTACCCCAACCCAAACCAAAATTTAACCCTAACACTAAATTTAACCCCAACTCTAATCCTTATTATATCCCTTAATATGTTTTTATTTTAATTTAATTTTAACCCTATCCCTTATGCTAAAAAATATTTAATTTTAACCCTATAGGCTAATCTAACCAGTTTTTAATTAATTAAATATTTATTTTTAGTTTTTTCCATTGCTATGCTACTTAACTACCATTAGGGGCAGTCAAGTAGCATATTCAGAGCGAAGTTACTTTCACTTCCGAAGTTCAGACCGGCAGAGGGCATAGCCATATTGACGGAGCAGCATGCTCCGTCAATATGGCTCCCACGATCGCCCACGATCGCACCATTAAAGTGCTTTTCACGATCGTGCCAGGCATGTCCTTTGTCGTTAAGGGAGTTTCTCCCAGGACGTGCCTGACACTTCCTTTGCCGCGAAGGGGTTAAATCAACTTGGAGTGAAGATAAATAAGTCAGTCAACTTCTTTGAGACATTTCACATAACTATTACACCTGAAAATATTTCAGAACATCTACCAGCAGATGTTGCCACTCATTTTATTTCAACAGACATACTGAATGCCTTGAGGGAACAAACATTATCAGAACCACAGTATGAACACATACAGCTCATCACAGATTTATCATTTCTCACTTGGTAACAAATAAGAAGATGTGAAATATTTGCAAATATTTTGCATGCACATAATATTAAATATTCGTGGGGGTTCCATACAAACATATTGCTAACATATGGGTGTTCAAGACTGATATTTGATACACCAAAGAAAATAAAGGACTGATTGTAGAGGGGGGGGGATTACTGCCGGTTACCCCCTAATATGTATCTTAAAAACTGGAGGCAGTACTGTGGTTCTTTTTTTTCTTCTCTCTTTGCATATAAGTACTGCTTATGTAACTTGCTGAAATTAGGATGGAATTTGTTCACATTGTAAAGTTTAAGGGAAGAGAGAGGAAATGCTAAGTAAAATTGTATATGTATTGTTTTCTTGTTTTTTGTTTTAAGGTCTACCTTAAACTGAGGGATAGAGTCTTACATGATGTGTTAGAATTTAGATGGTTTGGGGTCATAATATAATAGGTAAAATGTTTAATAAGCTAAAGCCTTAAAAGGTTGTCTTCTGTTTGATGATAAGGTTCAAAAAATTAAGTAAAAATGTAAGTGTTTTCTTTCTTCTTTTTTTCCTATTGCAGATATAGGGAGTGATATTAGAATGGCCATCTTAAGATAACATTTAAAAGGCACTTCTGTGTGAGATGTGGAAAATCAGGTTAAAATGTAAGGGCACTTTCTTCCCCCCATCAGGGTTTAAAGTTGTCTATGGGATTAAAGCGATATACCCATTTTTGGAGTAAGATTTTTTTTTTTAGGGTTAAAGTTGTAAAATCATGTGGCATTTTCAAGGAATGATACAATCTTTTAAGTTCACATAATTAGATAAAATGGGGTTAGAATATATTTATAAGACATTAGGGGAACGGTTATGGGAATAAAGTTTTTTTTATTTTTATTATTATTAGATTAAGCATTTAAAGCCATCAGCCCAATTATGTGGGCTTAAGTGAAGAGATAGTCACATCTTTGGGGTAAGATTAACTAAAGATGTAAACTTTTTTCATATCTTTCTCTCCTGTTGATAGAGACATTAATACTTATTTACGTTACCTTGAAAATTATCAAAAATTTGAAAATTTGAAAGATATTATACTGATCTAGAGATTTAACTTTTGAGGAAGAAAGGGGTTAATAAGGAAGAGTAAACTTGAGAGAGAATATAAATGCTCCACACAACAAAGTAAGTGAATTGCTGTTATGAACATTTTTTTTGTTAGCACTAGTCCCTAAAAGTAAGGAGAGTCAAAACTATCTGTTTTTTAATACCTAAGAATAAAGGTTTGTTATTGTGTGTATCTTGTCTTTTGTGTATGTTGCCTAAAAGAAGTGAATACATATACAGCAATGAACATAATATTATATAACAAGGAGCAGTCACTTTAAATGCTTACAGGGCTAATTCTCCACAAAAACAATATTGGTTACAGATTTTCCAAAAAAGGAACACATCCAAATTCCGGAAATAAACAATAATCAATGTATAAAGTTTAAAGCAAGGGCAAAGAAAAATAGAACCCTTAATCTTTCAGAATTGTACACTGTACAAGTTTGATAAATATACAAAAGAAACAAAAATGCCCCTCAAGAGACTTGCCTACTATAAAAATTAATCTGGAGAATAATCAATATATGATATTATTTTTAAAAAAAATCAATTTCTGATGCTCGTGCTGGATGGCGAAAAGACGGTTGACTGGGGGAATTGGAATTTTATAGAAGGATTTCTGATGGCATAAGGGTTTAATGGTCATATATTAAATTGAATTGCAGCTTCATATTAAACACCATCTTCTAGAATTCAAGGGGCAAGATTCACCTCAGAGTGGTTTAAATGATCTAAAGGGACAAGACAAGGTTGCCCTCTGTCTCCAATACTTTATATTCTTTCAATGGAAATACTCGCAATAGCCATCAAAGATAATAAATACACATGCAGACTGAAAATATAATATGGATAATCAAAATAGAGAGGAGATGCAGATGACATTCTGATTACTATCATTAGCCTCAAACTTCAGTTACAGAATTGAAAAAGGAAATACATGAAAAGTGTTTGATAGCTATCTAGAAACTTAATACAGCTAGATCTGTGGCCCTTTCTAAATTTAGAAAATTACAAAACGTTTTTGGATTTAAATGGTTTAACAATGAATTTTTCTATCTGGAGAAAATGATCAACCCGCAACCCTGACAAGATTGTAGATGATATTTTTTTTTTGCCTTTACTGATGGAGATGATTCATAACCTCCCAGAGTGGAAGAGATTTCCTAGTGGGGACAAATCAACGCCATGTTGATGTATATAAAATTAATACTCTATGGTTATCCACCATAGGACGACTGTGATATTTTTGTACTATAAAGTTTTGCTAATATAAAAAGAAATGAATGCTATTGATCTGTCATTCTCTAACCATGTTGACACCTACTAATTAGATTCTGATTCAAGAGGGATTAGCAATCCTTCAAATATCTTCCCCACTACAGATGTCAAGCCTACTGGCCTGCAATTAACCGACTGAGCTTTCAATTCTTTTTAAATATGGCACCATATTTGTCTTACACCAATCAGTTGACACTATTCCTGAACTAATCCCAAAAGATCAAAAATAACAGTCTGGCCAAAATTTCACAGGGCCTTGTTTACCTTAACAGAGTTTAATTGCTTAAGCAAAATTTCCTGTGTCAGTCAATCCCATATACTTGCCAAATTGCAATACTCTAACTATGAAGTACAATTAATTAATTGGAGTAACCTCCATTATATTTGTGATACTTATGCAATGGAAGAATAGAAACAGGTTTAGTAATGGGGTCCAGGATGCAGAGACGAAATTAAACTCTCCTTTTTATAACAAATATGGCCATTAAAACTGAAGTAGGATAACACACAACCAAAACTTCAAAAGATACACTGCAAGCCAAATCTATGGTTGCTCACACAGAGAAACACTATCGTGGTGCTCTGACAGGGGAACCTCCCCAAATCAAAACAGTAGATTTTACAGAAAACGTTGGCACTGTTCTTTATTCAGGGTCCATTGACCATTAAAATCAATTGTGAAAAAATATAATAGAAATACAAAGACATCCACCCCTACCTGAGCGGCATGCTCACTCTTACTCCCTGCACATCTTACAATCTCAGATGCTGCACCAACCCTTCACTAGTGATCCCTCACTTCAAAAAGGAAACAGGTAAAGGTTCAGCGTTCCTCATATGTGGAATAACCTTCCTGTTTCTGCCAAATCATCATCTAGTCTAAAATCCCTGAAAATGAGTGTCTCCCAAATCCTCAAAACAGTTTGTACCTGTTATTAGTTTATAAACTCCTTTGTATACTGTACATGTTGTTCCTTTTTTGTATCAATCATGATTTACTCTGTATGTTCTCCTTTAACTTGTTTAAATATATGTATGTATGTATTGCTAATTTACTTTTGAATGTGTAACTCTGTGTAACTCCATTCTGGACTGGGTCCCCAGGACATACTTAAAAACGAGAGAAATCTCAATGTATTCTTCCTGGTAAAACACTTTCTAAATAAATAAATAAAAATCCTCAGCAAACAGAATGGAGAAATCACAGCATGATGGTTAGTATCCGCTCTAGGCAAAAGCTATTTTATATTTTTCCACAATAAGGAACAAAAATTTTGGACTGAACCTTTGTGGTCCGGATCTTGAGTGCCGACAGTTTTCTATACATAACACATAACCAAAACTGTATATGTTCCTATGCCTATGGTGGAACAGATCTGCTCCAGAATCAACTCTTGTCTTCCTTGCAAGGACTCAACTTGCAAGGTGAGAGTGCTAGAAAATTCCCTATATTTTAAACTAATTAGAGGGAAATTATTTTAACTCTCTTTGCATGACATTTGTTTATTGCAAGAACTGCATGGTCATAAAAATAAAAAGGAGAAAAGCCTTTTACTTTAATCAATAAAATACATAAAAATACAAAATAAACATATGAAATACAAAATAGAAATAGCAGAGTACACTGAATATATGTAAAGTTCCTCTCAAGAATACATTGGAACCTTGTGTTTAACTTTGTTTAAATGGAAAAGAAGAAGCCCCAAGAAACAGTGCTGCACTGGGGTAGTGGTACCATTGCTATTCCATGGAGATTAATATTACCTGCACACAGACACATGTCTGCGCCCTGCCCCTTTCAATGATCCTATCCAGCCTCTCATCAATAGGATAACAGACAAAGTGACCACAGGAGTTAATCTGCAATTCTACAGTTAAAAATGCTCTATAATGTAAGTTACACATTAATGATAGATAAAATATTCTTCAGTTTGACCTTATAGTAATAAATAAATATAGGATTTCATGAAACCATCTATGACATAAACTATTTGGTTTGCACATTTTCCAGCATTTATTGTCGTTTCATATTACCAGTCATGGTTTTTTTTTACTAGTGAAGAGTATACACTAAGTTTGAACAATTTTCAAGTTAAATTCCAATTAATGAGGGAACACCTAGAGACAGAATATATGAATAAAGGAAATTATATTAGATATTTATTTGCACACCAGCACTACAACACCAGGAGAAGCAGCAGCAAATTAGAGTTTTTTTCTTAATATTGCTCTGGATTTTATTATATGTTCCATATAAATTCATCATATCTTCTGTATAATATTGCTAGTGATGAGTAAATATTAAAAAAGCCTCTTCACTTTGTACCTGCCTATTCAAGATCATGAAACATTCATGGAGTGGAAGGCAATCTTTGAATTTATCTGGAAGTCTTGAAAGACCAAATATCCCAGAATAACAGATTGACAAACTGGCATTCAAATATCTCAACCAAGTTCATTCAATGCTATTTGCTCTTAGTATAGTCACTAAAATGTCAAACATGGAGCAAAATGAAACGAGCAACTCATAAAATATGCAGCTAGAAATTTAATGTTGTCTAAAGTACCCCGTCTCTTTTATCTCAGAAATTTTCTTACACTAATCCTTCGAATACAATATTTTTATAGCACAACAGTATTGAAATGTCCTTGTTTTTTTGTTAAAGATATGTTGTATTAGCATCTACAATGTTCAGCTCCATGTAAAAAAATACAACTGTTTTATTACTTGTACTCTACTGGGTCTATTCACATAAATTCTAGTTTTAGCTCAAGGATGTCAACTTTGGACGTCGACTTAGCTGAGTCTCAAAATGAAAGTCAATCTCCAAAGTCGACCTCAGGCAAAGTCGAAGTTTTCAGGCAAAGACTGCCTTGCATGCCCACTAGATAGTGTATGTGGTAAGGTCTTACATTATTGTGGGTTAATGTGGAAGCTAAGCTGAATTATGCTTTGACCAAATTTATTAGGGGGAGAAATCACAGTCAGTTTTTGTTTTCTATAACACAATATAATCATGTCCTGGATAACATATTACTCTTACATGCATAGTTTATTATTACAAGTTAACGTACTCAGGAATAAAACAATCATACACTTGTAAGAGGAATCCCACTGGGCATTGTACTTGTAAAGTGCGACCTTTGAACTTTCACCTCCAAATCTTTTATGTGGTTTATTTAAAATACCTGTCATGTTGCTTTGATGCTATGCAATTATTCTGTTCACTGCAATACCCTTTATGTTAAAATAAATCTCCCTTAGGAGTAGAGCAGGGAACTATTTATCTTACACAAATCTAAGATTTTTATGACTGTTTATCGTTGGCTAAAATTTTTCTGTACAGTTAATTAACTGATGAGGCCCTTCTAGATAATCTGTCATTGACTTTTGCAGTGAGGGCTCTACTCAGCCTTTACACAATACATAGAAATATCAGTGCACAACCAAATATTCCTGATTTATCTTAAAGCTACACTTAAAAAAGTTCCTATTTAATATTTAGTCACACTGCATAGTCATACCATACTCAGCTCATCACTGTGTCAAAGTACTCCACTATTGGTGGGCCATTACTTAATATCTTACTTACATGTCTCTCAAACTGGGACAAAGGCATCCCTAGAATTTATGTATTTTCACTGGATGTAATAAATAGAGCACCTATGGGTGAGTGGTCAGACTTCAATTGTACATATAGAAACAAGGTAATAGGGAGCTCTACCCCATTTGTTGCAGTCATTATTTAGGGATGCAAGGGATCAAAGGTGATATGAGGGTTGGATATTATGCCATATCAAGCAAATTCATGTTCTAATGTGCAGAACAAATATAGGAATGAGAAGAAGAGAAAACTCCCTGGTCCACAAACCTACACCAGTAACATCACACTGGACACAGTGGTGTATCTTGATTTTGTGCTGCCCTAGGCAGACAAAATCCGGGCACCCCCCTACCCAAGCTGCACACCCACGTTACACACCTAAGACATGCCCCATCATTCAGACTCACATCAAGCTCACACTCCCATCACACTCAGTCACACACTCCTACTCCCATCACACTCAGTCACACACTCCTACTCCCATCACGCACACTCTGACTCCCATCACACTCAGTCACACACACACTGTCTCCTATCACACACACTCTGACTCCCATCACACTCAGTCACACACACTGTCTCCCATCACACACACTCTGACTCCCATCACACTCAGTCACACACACTGTCTCCCATCACACACACTCTGACTCCCATCACACTCAGTCACACACACTGTCTCCCATCACACACACTCTGACTTCCATCACACTCAGTCACACACAGTCTCCCATCACACACACTCTTGACTCCCATCACACTCAGTCACACACACTGTCTCCCATCACACACACTCTGACTCCCATCACACTCAGTCACACACACTGTCTCCCATCACACACACTCTGACTCCCATCACACCCAGTCACACACACTGTCTCCTATCACACACACTCTGACTCCCATCACACTCAGTAACACACAAACACACACACACACACACACACACACTCTGACTCCCATCACACTCAGTCACACACACACACACACACACACACACACACACACACACAGTCTCCCATCAGCACTTACCTTTCCCTGGCAGGCAGGCAGCATGGTCCCTCCATGCTGCCTGTTCGGCTTCCCGGCGATTGTGCCGACAGGTCACGTGACCGGGCGCGCGTATGACGTCAGCACGCCCGTCACGTGACTGTCGGCACTTCCGTGTCGGCACACTGCACGGGGAGCTGAACAGGCAGCACGGAGGTTTCTCTGTGCTGCATGTTCGGCTCCCCGTGCAGCCTGGCAGACAGAGCGATGGTGAGGGGGATCTTCCGATCCCCTCTCACCTCCGTCTCTGCCTGCAAGCGCGGTGGGGTTTTTTTTTTTTTTTTTAAAGGGCCGGATTTTATTTTTTTTTACATTTTTTTTTTTTACATTTTTTTTTTCCAGTGCTGGGGGGCGCTGCCGCCCCCCAAAATTTGCCGCCATAGGCATCCGCCTAGGATGCCTCGCGGTAAATACAGCACTGACTGGACATAGAGGAACCTCAGGCTGTGGGGTGAAATAAACATTCAGTGCTCTAAGTGTGAGGAAACATGCAGATCGGTTTTTAACTGAATACACAAATAAATGCATATACATATGTAACATATAATACTGAACAAAATTATATACATTGCATTAAATCAAAATAGTACACGTATTTCATATGCCACTTAATTAGTCAAAGGGAATGGCAGTGTATATAAATGTACATACATTGACATACATAATTTAACAAATCAACGTAGAAAAACACTTGTGATATAACAATATTGGCAACATCATGCCAATTACAGGCTGACTGACATGTCCTCACCATTTCTTGGTCACCATCAACAGCTGTTAGGTTATATATATATATACCCTCCTGCCGTCATCCCACATGTATCCCTATACGTTTTAATGTCAACAGTGTAGATGACAAGATTGATTGTCAACTGTCTACCATGGGTATGAAAGGATACCTATATGAATGTGAGTGCGTTGAGCAGTGGCATGAGTAGGAACCACCGTGGCACAGTGGTAAGATAGTCACATAGACCTTGGACCACATAGCACATTGCCACATGATACCACCAACGCAATAAGCCCTCACTGTCCATGTACCAGTTTTGTCCACACATCACCTAGGGTGGGTGTTCCAGTTATAGTAGCCATCCCTGCACTTACAAGTGACATCAGAGGGCTACATGATTATCTTACCACGGTGCCACTGTGGTTCCTATTCATGCCACTGCCTAGCACACTCACATGGACAGGACAATAGTGCATTGCCACCAACAGTGGGATTTCAGCCCAGTTCGAGGCATATTGAATAAAGCCCTTTAATAAATATGTATTCATTCAGGTTTTTTTCTTTTAGTGTTTGCAATTTTCAAATTGAAAACTTACCTTTGCTGACTTTCGACTGGTGATTGAAACTCCCACTATGAAATCTCAAGCTCTGTGTAAAAATGGGTATCCTCAGCCTCTTCTCAATGCCAGTCAAATAACTTCCATGGAGATGCAATGGGTACTCACTGTACATGTGCAAGGTTTCTATTCTACCAATCTCTGCTGTGAAACCAAAACATTGAGGGAGATACAACACATTTTAATCTTAGGTTGAGTTTTAGTGAATAGTCCCCATCCTTTTCCAGTATTTCCCCATCCTTTTCCAGTATTGAGTCTATACATGCTTCTTTAGTATATCAACAAAGGGTGATGTGCTCATGAAAAAATGTAACCTGTTAATAATTACACAGCTCTAACTAAATTACTACCTTGCTATTTTTATGAAATCATTCAAATTAGCAAAATAACTTCTTGCCTGTGAATCATTTGCAAATGTTCTGCCACTTGTCAACACATATCAAAGAAGTTTTATAGAAAATCAAAATGATTTCCATGCTTACAATCTTTGTTACATCTTGTCAAGACACCACACACAGAGGCTATAGCATATTTGTGGCACTGCAGTGAAAACTAATTGTATTATCTTTCCCTGCAGCCATACATTATTTAGCCATGTAGTATCTTATCATCTACGTAGTAGTAATACTGAGAGACATAAATCAAGACAAATGCAGGTTTACACAAATATATGTTGCAGAGTAGCTGTTATATGGGGTAATGTAAATCACGGGTAACACAGGTTATAGAAACATAGAAACATAGAATGTGTAGGAATATAAGAACCATACGGTCCATCTAGTCTGTCCAATTTTCTAAATACTTTTATTAGTCCCCAGTTCCCTATCTTATAGTTAGGATAGCCTGGTGCCTATCGCACACATGCTTAAAATCCTTGACTGTGTTTTACCTCCACCACTTCCGCTGGAAGGCTATTCCATACATCCACTACCCTGTCAGTAAAGTAATACTTCCTGATATTACTTTTAAATAATTGCCCCTCTAATTTTAGACTATGTCCTCTAGTTGTGGTAGTTTTTCTTCTTTTACATATACTCTCTTCTTTTACTGTGTTGATTCCCTTTATGTATTTAAATGTACCCTCTGTTACGTCTTTCCTCCAAGCTATACATGTTAAGATGCTTTAACCTTTCCTGGTAAGTTTTATCCTTCAACCCATGAACCAGTTTCGTAGCCCTTCTCTGAACTCTCTCCAAAGTATCAATATCCTTCTGGAGATGCGGTCTCCAGTACTGCGTACAATAATCCAAGTGAGGTCTCACCAGTGCTCTTTACAATGGCATGAGCACTTCCCTCTTTCTACTGCTAATAACTCTCTCTATGCAACCAAGCATTCTGCTAGCATTTCCTGCTACTCTACTGCATTGCCTACCTACCTTTATGTCCTCTGAAATTATTACTCCTAAATGCCTTTCCTCAGATGTTGTTCCTCAGATGTTGTAGGACTGGACCAAATATTCTATATTCTGCTTTTGGGTTTTTATGCCCAAGGTGCATTATCTTGCACTTGTCCACATTAAATGTCACTTGCCACCGCTCGGACCATTTTTCTAGTTCAGCTAAATCATTTGCCATTTGGCTTATCCCTTCATGAACATCAACCCTGCTGCAAATCTTTGTATCATCAGCAAAAAGACATACTTTGCCAACAAGACCTTTTGCAATCTCACTAATAAAAATATTAAAGACAATGGATCAAAGTATAGATCCCTGAGGTACCCCACTAGTAACACAACCTTGCATCGAATATACTCCATTGACTATAACCCTCTGTTACTTGTCACTCACCCATTGTCTAATCCAGTGTTTTTCAACCTTTTTTGGGCAAAGGCACACTTGTTTCATGAAAAAAATCACGAGGCACACCACCATTAGAAAATGTTAAAAAATTTAACTCTGTGCCTATATTGACTATATATAAAGTAATTCTCTTGAACCCAGTAATATTGTGCCACTCAGAGCCCAGGAATATTGTACCATTCAAAGCCCAGTAATATTGTGCCAATCATAGCCCAGTAATATTGTGCCACTCAGAACCCAGTAGTATTGTGCCACTCAGAGCCCAGGAATATTGTACCATTCAGAGCCCAGTAATATTGTGCCACTCAGAACCCAGTAATATTGTGCCAATCATAGCCCAGTAATATTGTGCCAATCATAGCCCAAGAATATTGTGCCACTCAGAACCCAGTAATATTGTGCCAATCATAGCCCAAGAATATTGTGCCACTCAGAACCCAGTAATATTGTGCCACTCAGAACCCAGTAATATTGTGCCACTCAGAACCCAGTAATATTGTGCCAGTCAGAACCCAGTAATATTGTGCCAATCAGAACCCAGTAATATTGTGCCAGTCAGAGCCCAGTAATATTGTGCCACACAGAACCCAGTAATATTGTGCCACTCAGAACCCAGTAATATTGTGCCAGTCAGAACCCAGTAATATTGTGCCACTCAGAACCCAGTAATATTGTGCCAATCATAGCCCAAGAATATTGTGCTACTCAGAACCCAGTAATATTGTGCCAGTCAGAACCCAGTAATATTGTGCCAATCAGAACCCAGTAATATTGGGCCAGTCAGAGCCCAGTAATATTGTGCCACTCAGAACCCAGTAATATTGTGCCACTCAGAACCCAGTAATATTGTGCCACTCAGAACCCAATAATATTGTGCCAGTCAGAACCCAGTAATATTGTGCCACTCAGAACCCAGTAATATTGTGCCAATCATAGCCCAAGAATATTGTGCCACTCAGAACCCAGTAATATTGTGCCAATCATAGCCCAATAATATTGTGCCACTCAGAACCCAGTAATATTGTGCCAATCATAGCCCAAGAATATTGTGCCACTCAGAACCCAGTAATACACACACACACCTAGACACCCATACACAGTCACACTTTTTTTTTTTTACTTACCTTACACTTGGTCCGTCATCCAGGACCTTCTGCCGGATGTCCGTCCACCTGACATCCGGCAAGCAGCTGACACAAGCTCCGCCCCCGTCGCGCTGTGATCTCTATGGCCAGGAGGAGAGGCTAGGGAGCGAGCTCCCTTTAGTAGCCTCTCCTCCCGATCGGCCCTCACCCCCGCGTGAGGTTAATCCTCCAATTCTGGGACTATGTCCCAGACGGAGGAAAGCTCACCGGGGGATTTTTTTTTTTTTTTAATTTTTCAATTTTTTCCATGGCACACCAGGCAACATCTCGCGGCACAGTGGTTGAAAAACACTGGTCTAATCCATTCAACAATATGTGCAACAGTGTCAAAAGCCTTACTGAAATCAAGGAAAGAAAAGTCTACTGCACCACCCTGATATTACTATTATTTTAGTCACCAATCAAAAAAATCAATAAGATTAGTTTGGCATGATCTCCCTGAAATAAACCCATGTTGTCTATGATCTTGAAATCCATGGGATTTTAGATGTTCAACAATCCTATTCTTTAACAAGGTTTCCATTATTTTCCCCACTACTGAAGTAAGACTTACTGGTCTATAGTTGCCCGCCTCCTCCCTACTACCTTTCTTGTGAATGGGCACAACATTTTCTAATTTCCAATCTTCTGGAACTATTACCGTTAACAATGATTGGTTAAATAAATCTGTTAACGGTTTTGCTCTTACACTTCTAAGTTCTTTTAATAACTTTGGATGTATCCCATCAGGGCCCTTCGACTTTTTTATCTTTACTTTAGACAGCTGAAGTAAAACCTCTTATTCTGTAAACGTACATGCATCAAAAGACTCATTAGTCTTTTTCCCTTAATTAGGGAAGATCACATTTATTGAAGATCACATCCAGAAAATGCTAAAACAAACACATGGAATGGTGAAGAAAAGACGACTTTATGGGTTTTTGCATTAAAGAATGCTTAATCAGCACTTATGAAATCCATGAAGTCATCTTTTCTCCACCATTCCACATGTTTTTTTTGCATTTTCTGGATGGGATCTTCAGTAAATTACTCATTTCTCATCATATTCGTGGCTTTGGAGTGCCAACTTTATTCTGTTTACATGTCTTCAACTCCGTCTCTTCAGCAGTGGTTTAAGCACCCTGAATCAACACTGGTGAGCTGTTAACAATATCCTTGCCAGCTAGCTTGAGCCGGGATTCCTTCATGGTGAGGAGGTTCTTTTGTTGGATATACCATTTTTGTTCTAAAACATAATCCTCTACTCACACTGCTATTTTATTGTTCTATGCAATTTATGTCTTAAAACAAAATCTAATTTATATACTTAATACCTTTCTGAAGCATAAGGATTTTGCAGAAAACCTGGAATTTGTTCAGTACTGAATATGTTCTTTGTTTATTTTTTTAATAATCCAATAGATCTGCAGTTGTGTGATCACAAATTATGTGTTAGCTATGGAAAAAAATAAGCATGACAATCCTCCCATAGCTGTTGTTGTGTTAGGATCCTTTAACCTAGAATGATTGAGCACTCGTGCAAATACAGGTGTATTAAAGGTAGCATTCAGCACCTTTGCTATTTAGGTACAGCTTTACTTTACAGAGAAACAACAAACAAACCCTACATCACTATAATATTTTTCATAGAAACTCTGGGAAAAGTTTATACTGACTTCACCTAATAATACACCATTTTTTTACACCTTAAAATGTTAGGAATTAAGTCACATATAAAGCATGGTAATATAAAACATGTGAAGGCAGACTAATGTGACAATACAAAACATGTATTTCCAAGGTAAACTGTCTTAAATGTCATGTGCAGAAGGGTTTACATTGAGCAACATTTCTTTCTTGGAAGTCTTTAGTATGCTGGTGCTTCTGTGAACGGAATGTTTTTGTAGTTAGAGGTTTATATTTTTCTTTAATGTCATAGTTGTTTGCATACTAACCAAACACATTATCACATATAAGTAATCCATTTATTTCAAACAGAATTAAGCTACATTCATGCTAGCTGCCACATCATGCAGTATTTTGCGATGCTGACAGAAGCTGTTTAAAGTTCCAGATGTGCTAAGCACATTATTGCATGCTTTGCAAGTTTTAATTTGTTAGTGTAAAATTAAACAAACAATTTCATCCGTAAGCAACACATCTGTAGTAGAGATGAAATTGCTGCAGTTTACAGACATACTCAAATCTATAATCCTTTTGTAAGCAATGAGGAGCCCTATTACATGCTTATTTGGTATAACTTCAGTTTCGACTCATCGATTATTAAAACAAAAGAGTTGAGGTTTTTCCACCTTCTTAGTGTAATGTGGACTAGATTAGACTAGGAATGGGCTGAACCCAACTAAAAAGGTTAATCATAAACATAACACAATTAGTGTTCCCACCTTTTCTTCAAGCATACTGTCATTTCAATTGCATAACATTGGCTTAAAGCCAGTTTTTTACAGGCCAGTTCAGTGTCCAGGACATTGCAGACATTAGCTCATTCTTCTCATCTTACATCTAGTTATTTAAATTCTAAATTGCATTGCGTCATGTGTGTCCTCTTTTTGTCACATTGAAGCACATTTATTAATGGACCTGGAGTGTCACAATTATTATTTGTGGAGGCTATTTAAATCCCACAGGTTCAGCATTCAATTTTCAATCAGCAACATGTCGCAAAATTCCCATCGCTGAACTGTCAGCACTTACAAACATTCACACACCCTAGTAAATGAACCAACCCGAAAAGTGACCCCGAACCACCATACTAACTTCCCCAACCGAAACACTAATAACCCTAAAACTAACACAACCCCCCGAACACTAATACTAATACCTAACCATCCCGAACCCTAATACTAATAGCTAAGCCCTAATAATACTCACCTTGTGCGATCACGCAATGAACTGTCCCACGAAGAAAGGTCCGGCGATGACCTCTCGCGAGATAAACTGGCCATAGTGTGAGAGATCATGGTGAAGTGACTGCATTCAAGCAGCCACAATTAACCATCCCATCCTCAAATTCCCACCTCCTTATTTATCCCTCTGTCAGCAACATGCTATCCTTTTATCTCTTACCTTCCATCTACATTAAACAAAAGTTTTAGAATATACCATATTTGCTTGAATGTAAGACAATTTTTTTTGTTTCAGAGCAAATGCTCTTATATTTAAGGTCATTTTATAATCAGACCTCAAATAGAGGTCTGACCATAAGACTAGGATCCAGGAACTTAGATATTCCTCTCAAGTACCAGGTGGATGTCTGTGCGATACGCTCAAACTTCCTCCAGTGCTTCCCAGCACCTCCAAATGACGTTCCATCATAGCATCGGAAGTGTCAGGCAGCATCAGAAGATGTCTGCATGAATTGCCTGGGGGGAGGAGGGGATACATTGGCTGGGGGGAGGTGACTGTCTGGGGTAGAGGGATGCATTATCTTGGGGGCAGTTGGCTTCCTGGGGGGAGATGTCTATATGGGGGATACACTGGCTAAGTCTGGGGGGCAGATGGCTTAGTGTGTGGGGGGGGGGGGATACACTGGCTAAGTCTGGTGTGCAGATGGCTTACTGTGTGTGTGTGTGTGGGGGGGGGGTGCATTGGATAAGTCTAGTGGCAGATGGCTGTGTGGAAGGGATGCATTGGCTAAGTCTTGGGGCAGATGGCTGTGTGTGGGGATGCAATGGCTAAGTGTGGAAGCAGATGCTAACTGTTTATGGGGGATGCATTGGCTAAGTCTAGAAGGCAGATGGCTATGTATGGGGGCAGACTGGCAAATAAAAGGAAATAAAGCAAGAAATGCATTTTTTAAAATCATAATGTTTATTAAATATGAAAAACACGTAAATTAATATTCATAAGTAAAACGATTTTCTCCTAAATGAATATCTAATGTCTGGGGGGGTCATCTTAAAATTAGGGAAATCTTATATTCAAGCAAATACAGAACGTTTCATATATTGCATATATTATTTAATATATTGTTTTATAGTTAAATAAAGGTCCAGTCATAATCACAATTCCTGCAGGTATAAATGTGCAGTTTGTGAATGGATATTTGTACATAGAGGGAGCCACAAGCTTGTAATCACTGATCAGACAATTACATAGTGATACATATCTATAGAGTGTTGGTAAAATAAGTAAGCTGGTAAGAAGAAAATTCCAATATGAAAGTGCTTGACCGAATCACTCCCTTCTAGTTGCTCCACTTTTTAATAAATTGTCTTTAAAGGAAATGAAGAAGTTAATGGAAAGCAAAAGTCATGTAGATCCCCTGACAGGTAATAGGCTGTTCCCATACAGATAAAAAGATATATGATATAGATATTTTAGAGCACTATTTGGTTTAAGTTTATGAAATATCTCAACCTGGGAAATGTAGATTTTAGGAAAAAGACAGTTCATATTTAATTAAAGAAACACCAAATTACACTGCAGTAACTGTATAAATCCACAGGGTATTATGATTGTGTAAAATTTTGAAAATGGTTTTGATTTAGGTTTACACTGAGAAAAATAATTAAGCATGGAGAGTTCCCCTTCCCCTTCGATGAATTACACTGATAACAGGAATGAAAATGATACCAGAACTAGCCAAAGTTTATAAATGAAGCAGAGGACAGATTAAAGCTCTACACATTTAATTACTTTAAGTATTTGGAATTTTGCTGCTCGGTTTTCTTGGCTATAAAAAGGGCATAAACAGTTTACTGAGCTCTTTTATTCTCTTGCACAGAATGTCATAAAAAGGTGAATGAATAGTATCCTGTCAAATCAGGCCAAAAGTCCATTGACTTCTAAACAACCAAGAACAACTCTATCTAGTTTTCATGTGTAGATACAGTCATTCATAATATAGAATAATAATAATAATAACAGTGAGGACAGGGGGCAACAGTAATCCTGGACAGCTCTGATATACTAATTCAGCTGCTATATAAACACAATAAATGAATTACTAGTTTGAAAACCACACATCAAATAAGTGATGCTCTAATGTGTCAGGGTATAATGGGTTAAGTGTTTTTACCATCAAAGCGATAACTGCTACAGAAACTGCATCTCAACCAGCCAGCCGGGTTAATGTTTTTATGGTTCACTTAAACTCTGGAGTTTGAATTTAAGTCAATCAAGAAACAAAAATAGGCTTTGTCTTGGTTTAAATTTAGCTTTGATCAATAAAAGCCCAGGAGATTGAGAGTCTTAGAGTATGAATTCATCTACCTCAAACTTTTATGGCTGAAGTAGGAAATTTCAGTAATTGCATCAGAAGGTTTTTTATAATTAAACAGACAGGGACTGCACAGTGTATACAAGTTGTACAAAGTATCCTCTTGATGTATAATCCACTTTTTCATCTTCAATCCATGCAATTTGCACTTTTATTTCAATCAGTTCAGCCTTTTTTGTGAAACTAAAAGATGGTTTTAAATAGAAATGAGATGCTGTATGTGGAGTAGTATTAAAATATAGTTAGCTCGTTATCATCGTTTTGCTTGGGATTGGAAAATAGAATGGACCAAAGACACCACTGATTCCATTCTTTTAATGGCCTTTCAGGTAATGGGGTCATAGCACCCACAGGATCCCTTAGCACTCCCAGAGAGGGACTGCCCAGGTTGTGCTCATTCGCCTTGCAGTCAGAGGGTCAGGGTATGTATGTAAGTAGGTAGGATAAATGGAAGGTCAGAGGTATTTGTCTATTATAAACATAAATTCACTCTTTTGCAACCATTGGACTGCTTATGCTTATTTTTCTTTTTCCTTATACCAGCTCTACAATTTCCATTTGTGTTTCTCAGTTCCCATTCCATCTTTATTTCTAACTAGGTACCTGGATGCCTAGTTATGGTCATAGTTCTCACAGGTATAAATGTGCCACTTTTAAATGGACATGGAGAGGGGTCGGTGACATTATAGTGCCTGAGGGTCCAGGTTGCTGTCATTCCCAAGCTCTTAATAGTTCTGAATAGTGAGTGGGTCAGGGGTTAATTGTCCAAATGGGATCATATTAAAGGAAACAACCTTGCCAGAAACCAAGTAAGCAGTGTTATTTAGATTTTTTTTCTTTTGTTGCTGCTTGCACTCTTTGACATAAACCAGGACATTCTGCTGCAAACACAAATGAGATCATAGACTGTTGTTACCTTTTTGCACATTCTTTGAGTTATAGAGAATCCCTTGATCACAGTTATTGATTGCGCTCTTTTTTAACTATTATGCAGTCTGTGCTTGCCTGTTGTAAAAGTGTTATACTAGATAACAATAAATCACATCCTGTTAATTTATAAGAACTTCTTTGTGAGATATACCATGTTATCCTTCCTCTATTTCTAATAGTCAAAATCTCTTACATAAAGATGTGTTTGTCTGTGTGGCTATATTTTGGTATCTTACTGTTCAGGTTCTGTCATCTGTGTTCTCTACATTAGGTGAGGTGTACCCTTATACAGACTATTGTACAGCATTTGTTTAGTCTTGAATTGTGTGTTCTAGACCTAGTCTTATCCTCTGTATATATCCTGGCATTAAAGATCCAAACGTGCAAATTGCTGTCATAATGAAGCTAAAGAATAGTTTGTAAGTCTTAATAATAATAAATGAATATCCTCTATGCTTAGACTCAATAGGAAGGAGTGATGATGTATGACATCCTTATATGCAGTCCTGCAGCGAAGAAGCGCAGTGCAAGAGGATCGAATATCTCCTCCGGCCTTCTAAAGTTTCCCAGCAAGTGGATACCTCAGAAGTCTGCCTCCAGAGAGATGGGGGCTTGAATTGAAGGGTGGCTAATCATGCTAGTGGACTATTGAAAAGTGTCTGAGCATCGAAAGCACAGCTCCTTCAAGTTAAGGCTATTGCTGCTCTATTGCTGTAGCACCAAGGATATCTCTTGCAATCGGCTGTTGGCCAGAGGGAAATCTGGGAAGTAAAAGCCCACATAAGTGGATCAGCTTTCACTGGAGGAACAGTCAAAGTTGATGTATAAATAACTGAGTACGGTGAGTGTAATGGTCTGGGAGCAGCAGTAGTGTAGCAATACTTCACTAATTTGTACCTAGAGAAGCCAAGCTCCAGAGATAGACACAGAGGTCTCAGAAGAGATGTGAACTTGGCACATTCAGAGGCTAATGTGACAAAAGATATGTTTTTATCTTTATACTAATCTCTGTTATAGGGACAAAAGTTATGTTACTAAATGTGTACTTCACCCTCTGACCTGACATTTTTTTGAATATTTACTCTGCTAATAACATATATTGATTATAAAATATACATAAGATGATATTTAGAAAGATACTTACACATCATATCGCTCATAAGAATTATTATATGCTGCTAGCCATGTACATAGTGGAACAATATAAGAAGTATAGAACTAGATGGACAATGTTTTACACCTGTCTTCTCAATATGATTTGCTGAATAGCTTTTTTGATGCAGGAGTGTAATAGTGCTGCATAAATGATATTAACTGGATAAAGCTTCAATCATCTTTTTTTTATGCTGCTGGTTATATTACTGTTAAGAGGAAATGTGTTTAAAGAAGATGCTGAATAACTTTGATCTCACGATACAGAATCATGATAGCTCTGCATATAGGATATTAAATGGAACACCATTTGATCTCATGATATAGGAATGTGATAGTTCTGAATAAGTGATATTACTTATAACAGTTTTGACCTTAGGATACAGGATTGTGATATATCAGCATAAGCAATATTAATTGATTAAAATCCAAACTTTATTATGTTGCTGGTTATCTTTTGGCTTAGAGGAAGTTGGTAAAAAAAAAAAAAAGTACAAGGAGTGGGGAAGTAAAGAGAAAATAAATTAATTAAAAAACATCATATTACTGGAAGGAACCAGTAATTGAATTGAATTATTCATACATATTTGGAGTTAACAACAGGAATATTTGGAGGAAATATATTGACTTGCTATAAAAATGGGGAAAAAAGAAGAATAAAGGGAAAAAAGAGATTAAAATAATATAAAATAATGTGTTATTAACATTTAAAAATGCACATATCAATGTAAATATTTTCGAATTGTATATAAATATACATATTTTAATGTTTAAATTATGTTTACATTAATTCTTCTACACTTTTCTATTACATTTTGTAACCAAAATCTGGACAATTGAAAGGGAAAATTTTGCCTATGTTACCTGAATCAAGAGCATGTTCAGGGGAGATTGGCACATATTGGGTAGCCAAAAAAACTATGCTTTTCATTGAGAAAATGTCCTCATCTGAACGCCTCAACTGCTTTCATTTCTTAAGGCCTGAACTGCCAATTTGCACACAAATTCAGCTATTCAGCAGCTGCATTTCAGAGATTTGTGAAAATCTACTTGTCCTAGGGACTAAAACGGTAGCCCGATATAATTGTCCCTCAATGACAATCAATTTGTCCTGATACAAAAAAATATTTAAACAGAATGACGCAATTAACAAATGCAAGTAGGTGGTGAGCTTAAATAGAAAATATTTAAATATAAGAAAAGAAAATATGCCACATGCAAGAGCCCAGTAATTATACCACATACAGGAGCCCAAAACATATGCCACATGCAAGAGCCCAGTAATTATACCACATACAGGAGCCCATTAAACATGCCACATACAGGAGCCCAAAACATATGCCACATGCCAGAGCCCAGTAATTATACCACATACAGGAGCCAATTAAACATGCCACATACAGGAGCCCATAACATATGCCACATGCCAGTCCATTAGATATGCCACATACAGGAGCCCGTTAAAAACAATTTACCCTCCAAACTTTCCAATCTGCTCCCGGCTTACCACTCTTCCCCGCCAGACATGCCACTCTGCAACCCCAGACATGACAATATCTGCCCAGACATGCCACTCTACCACCAGACTTGCCTTATGCCACTCAGACTTGCCAATCTGCCACCAAACATGCCAATCTGCCCTCAAACGTGGCAATCTACCCCATACTTGAAAAACCGCCCTATCCTTGAAAAACTGCCCCAGACATGCCGACATGTGCCCAGGCATGCCACTCTACCCCCAGACTTGCCCTCTACCCCTCAGACTTGCCAAACTGCCACCCAAAATGCCGACATGTTCCCAGACATGCCACTCTACCCCCAGACTTGACCTCTGTCCCTCAGACTTGCCAAACTGCCACCCAAAATGCCATTATGGACCTAAACATGCCAACATGTGCCCACACATGCCACTATACACCCCAGACTTACCCTCTGTCTTGCCAAACTGCCATCAGACATATACATTTCCCCCCAAGCATGCCACTCTCCCCCCATACTTGACAAACTGCCTCAGACACCCAATCTGCCCCAGACATGCCAACCTGTACCCAGACATGCTACTGTACTCCCTCGACTTGCCAAACTGCCACCAGACATGCCAAGCTGCGCCATTACATGCCATCAGTAATTACCCCCTCCATGCCAATTGCACGCTCCAAACAAAAAATTGGGGGTGGGGTCATGTGATCGCATCCTGCACACGACCCACCCCCCTCTGATGATGCTAGCTCCTCCGTTATTGTACAGAGAAGCTGGAGGTCTTGAAGCCACCCGGCGTACGAGCTGTGTCTGGGTGGCAGGAAGAGAATCCCTCCTTCCTAATTCAGACTGTATGGGGTGCTCTAGTAGAGGTAGCGCTATCCCTGGTCACATGCTATAATTGAGGGATATAAAATATAGGTTAGAGATAAAATTACATTTTGGGCAATAAGAGGGGAAGCCTGGCATTAGGATATAATGTATCATAATATTAGGAATTTAAAATAATAATGGCACTTTAATATATTTTTATAATACAATATCTTATGGAGTGGAAATAACCACTGTAATTTAATATGCACTTTAAAAGATGGATTAACACTGTAGTTTATGATTTGGAAACAATATTAGCATTTTAATATGTATTTTAAGAGATTAATAAACATATTTTTTATATACTTATATTTATACCTCTACTTGTAAAATTATCTATACGTGAATATACAAGCTATTAAAAGGTAAATGGTGGATAATCAAAATGAAAGTTTTGTATAAGTGTAGTGTCAAACAGGGACCTATAGTTTACCCTCAAATAATAACAGAAGAATTTATTTTTCTTCTTGTTATCCTATTTTATGATAATAATGATAAAGTGTTTAACCAGGAAAAGTACATTAAGATATTCTTTAGTAGGCCCTGGGGATATTACTTTTTACCAAAATCCAGGTGATGTTACTATTACCCAATTTAATGGCACTCATTGTATCTACCTCAGAAGGTAAATTGAACCTGTGACACCAAGGGTTGAACAGATTATACCAACTGCTCATGGACAGTAGCCTCAAATGATGTCATCAGAGGAGGGGTAGGATGTTGTGAATGTGCCATCAAAGCTGGGATCCACCACCCTGAGAAGGATGCTTTCATCCTCCTCAACAGATGTTACTGCAGGAAAAGAAGGAAGATGATTAGAATGTTTTGATACCCATTGCATTTATGTACAGTTAACATAGAGGATTATCTACATCCCAAACTATTTTACAGTGACATTCCACTAATAAAAAATATTTTTTATCTAACGCTGTTTTGGCATTTATCATGACTTTCTCCTGAATAAGTGACTGGTTACATAACATTAACCTATGCTACACTCATTGCTCACTAATCCTGTGATTGCACCTTTGAACAGTTACATTTGCTAATCACTTTAGAGCACACGTACATTGATGTCATACTACTGTACCTCTAATGTTACTAGATGGTGTTCTACTACAGTTGCATTAACATCTAACTAGAATGAGGTGGTGTAAATGTCGATCTACCTTGAGTAGTTAAACATTTATATAAGGCCAACGAAGAACGAGTCCATAAACTACAAAAAATTATTAGGACCAACGAGCAAACGAAAATGTTAAAAAAATAGTCTTGATTAGTTTGGACTCTTCCACTATTGAATTCAGGGCCTTTGCAAGATGTGAACAGGATTTCTATATGACTCTGACAAAGACCAATATAATAGCTGCATTGTATGAGGCATATAAAATGGTGAAATGCCTCAATTTGGTTGAAACTAGTTCCGAACATTTGGGGGAAAATATTCCCATATTGGAGATGAAACAGATTCGGACAGAGCAAGGAAGTGGAAATCAGAAAAGATCCCGAGCTGGAGGGAGATTAAAAGTCAATTAGAACACCAACTGAAAATGGAGAAAGGAATGTCTTCTAATCAATCAAAAAACCTGAGAAACAAAGAAAATGGAATTAGTGCGTTGACACTCTAGTTCGGGCTCCATAGATATCTCTGCTTGACTGTAACAAATAATGGAACTTTACGGTTAGATAGTTACTAGCTCTAAACCTCTCCTCAGGCCAAAGTGAATGGATAATTTAAATTTTGACCAAGAAGGTCTAAGTAAATTGAAAAAGGTTAATATTTAAATGTCACCTTATTGGTGGTAATGTCATGTGTATACTGTCTTTCCTTGCTTAAACTGAAGCAGGAAACAGGAAAAGCAGCTGTATGTTTATTTGTTTTAAAAAATGGATAATAAAAGATTATATTTATTTTAAAAAAAGTGTATCTACCTTGGGTGGTGGATCCCAGTGCCTCCACATCAGGAGCCTTAAGTTGGTGGGAATCATCTTGTCTGGGAGGGGGTGAAGATACCTCTGTTGAGGATGCATTGTTAGTGGTGAGTGTATACATTTGGGTGCAGAACATATCACATCACATTTGCATTGGGATTCTAGGAGTTAAGTGAGAAAACAGTGTTAATACATATGAAATCTCATAGAGAACACATGAAAAGATGTTCAATACTTATGGGCAGCTATTTCAGGGTCCTGTTCTTCCTCAACCTTCATGACAGTTTCAGTCCCCATTGCCTGCAGTAGCTCCTCCTTGAAGACCATCAGGTCAGCCAGAGCTGGAGAGTCCCCACCATGCCATCTGATGCCGGTGATTGCCCTGGTTACCTTCACCTTCACCTGCCTCTTGATATATGAGTATCTGAAACATAGGTGTAGAACATTACCACTGGTTTATAATCAATGATCATCTGTACCTGTTATCCTATTTATACATATACATCTATTGCTACACATCTATCTAATTGTGAATGTACATATTGATATGTACATTTATACACACCTATGTACATGTGCTACCACATATCTACTACTACACTGACACTGATATGTACACAAACACCCATTGTCCTTACCTACTTGCAGCATTTGTTTATACTTGTTTGTACATGTTAATTGCTGAAATTTGCTCCTTACCCACATTCTCTCCATATTCTCTGTAAAGCTACAGTTCTTCACGCACATCCTTACTTCTCCATGTGCGCAACATCCTATATCTGTACAGTCTTAGCTATCCTTGACACAACTATTACATGCGTTACAGTACCTACAGGTGTGAGAGCTACGTCTAGTGAAATGTGGCCTATGGTGTATGAGTATTTTAAATGCACCTACTTTTTCCTCACCATCTCCAAGGACCGGTTGCTTCCACCAACTTTGTTGACATAATCAACTATATGCTGGATTCCCCATTTTGGATCCCACTCACATTTAAAGGAGCCCTGTAAATAAAGGTTAAAGGATATATAGCACATTTCTGGGAGATATATCCTGTTGCAACACCAAATATGGAGTTTCCCAACTGAAAATAGCAGGTGGCTCTGGGGTGTATAGGCAGAGATGGTATCTTAACATGTATAGCTTGGAGGAAAGACGTAACAGGGGGGATATGATAGAGACATTTAAATACATAAAGGGAATCTACACATTAAAGGAAGAGAGTACTGTATATTTAAACAAAGAAAAACTACCACAACTAGAGGACATAGTCTAAAATTAGAGGGGCAATGATTTAAAAGTAATATCAGGAAGTATTACTTTACTGAGAGGGCAGTGGATGTATGTTGCTACAATGCCTCTCTGTAGTGCAGGGGACAGTTACGATCACTCCCTGGAGTAGCCGTAGCTGCCATTTAAAAATGTCGGGTGCCGGCTGCACACGTGCTTAGGAAGTGAAAGAAATTTCGCTTCCTAAGCATCTTAAGTGTTGGAACACCAAAAAGCCCCGCTGATCCATTGTTGGTCGCTCTCCTGAGTGAAAACATCAGCTCAGCTGAAGGTAGCACTTCCTGTATAGGATATGATCAAAATGATGGTATCTAAAGAAAGCCCTACCTGTTCTGATAAAAACAATATATAATTTGTGTGGGTGCAGCAAATTACAAAGAAGAAAATTACAGCTAAACACAAACAGCACAGAAATGTTAAAAGTGCCATTGTCCAGAATGACCAAAAATGTTTCAAAGGGTCTGTCCTTAAGAGGTTAAAAAATAGTGATATGCAAATATACTCTGCTATATGGGGGGCAAGATGAAGGAACTAATGCCATAGGTGGCACATATGTATCAAATAGGCTTTGTTATGAAAAAAAATTCTAATAACCATCTCAGAATTGGATCAAAATAGAAAATTCTCACTCTTGATAGACTAGATTGGAATTGTATGTATAAGTTTTGGTTGTTATGGATTTAACAGCTGGTTGCTTCATTTTATCACGGCTTTATATTCTGTCTCTATGGTTAGAATAGTGGGTTCTGCCATTTTTTATCAATGGTCTGAGGTAAATTGTGGAACCCAACAAGGATGCCCACTGCCACCCCTCCTCTATATACTTTTGTTAGAACCTCTAGCTCAAAATATATTGATATACTATAATCAGGGATCTTCAGCTTGGACAGGATGCTTTTCAAATGATTAATTTATATGCAGATCTAATTTTACTTTCAATGCTAGATCCAATTAATCAATAGAAATATTGCTTAAGGACATATGTTAAAGCCTCTCAGAATCTGGGTATTCATGAAAAAACGATATTGCAGCAGAAGGGGGTGGAAACTAAATAAACTTTTGGACGGCTTGCATGCTGACAGGTTTGTGTGGAATTTGCAACTTGTGAAATCTGAAATTGTTTTTGTATTATGGATCATTTTGGATAAGGGATCTTTGGAGAAGGGATACTCAACCTGTATTACTACAACTTAAATTCACTGTCTCAACCAATTGGAATTACAATATAAAATCATTCAACTGTGGTATTGTGTACCTACAATGATCAAACATAATCATAATTGCAGCCACCGTTGGAATACTGTAGCATGATATGCTAATTTTGAACACAACCCCTCCCAATGGATTGCTGAGATTTGCCAACAAACTGGAAAAAAATGCTTCAAACACTTCCTCCTAACAGGGGAAGTGATGTCACTTCATCTCCTGGCAACCCAAAAGCTCATCAGCTACGGATACAGCTTGTGTGAAAGGGACAGATTTCAATTTTTTTTTTTTGACATACTGAAGATATTGGAGGATATCTACTGAAGATATTTATTTGGCTACGATAAGTGAGTTATTATATTTCAGCAGAGGATGGAGCTGTGTTTCCCTGTTTTTCATGAGAACATTGATTAGTCCATGGTGCATGGCCTGCTTTGTCAGTTCTATTGTTCTGGGATTGTGTCATGTGGACTGTCCTGGCAAGTTCAGAACTATTGGCAACTATGCTAATTCTTCATGAATAATCTTCCAATTGGCCTTCCTTTCAACAAACTCTTTTTCACAGTTGTCTCATATGCTGCTCCACTTTGCAAAACCCTTCCAATCTAATAATTGCATGATACACTGCTCATCCAAAGCCCTAACATACCTGTTGCACCCCGACATGGTACTGGCTTGTGGCGTTGTTACATGATTATACTAATGTCATGGTTTTGTTATTTAATTAGTGTGACTTGGACTTACTGATGTAGACTATGGTCTACCTTTACTAATAGATATACTCAGTGTCATCTAATAAAAAATGGATTCCTGTTGAGATTCAGTTATAAAACATGGCTATTACTGTGCAAGCCTTTTCAAGACCATAGCGCCATTCCTCCAAATTTACTTAAGATTACAACAGCTGAATCCCTGCGTGCCATGAATTTTTCTTCTTTGATTATATTTTGTGTGCTGACAAGAAATGCTTTTAGAGAGACCTTTAATTGTGCCGGATGTTGGCTCTACTTTTTCTCATTTTACTTCTATGAAATAAGGGTCTGGGGATAATTCTGTTTACACCTACATAAGAAACATTACAAACATTCGCCGTATTTTTGGTTCGGGAGTGTATATAAATTCACATTTTTATAGATCTCAAAAACCAATGAAAATTCTTATAATGTATCAGATACATAACTTCTTTTTCAAGTCAAAAAACCAATTATTTCTCATATCTACTGAAGATTTCCCCAGGGTGAGAGTAGAAATCTGGATTTCTAGCCACCCAATGTTTAATGTATGAAGTTATCAAATAATGAAACAAGTCTTATTACACACATAAATACAGTATCCCTGCTGCAGGTAAAACCAGTCCAAGATCTTTAGGAAGATTTTTTTTTACCATATGCATATATCATGGTTTACTTGTCAGGCAATATAAAGCTTTTTTCAAGCTTTTTAGATTTATTTTTCTTTTTAAGTTTCTAAAAGCATTTAGGTGGTGAGTACATTTAAAGAAAACTATTTGGCTAAGCTTCATTTTACACATTCAAGCACTTAACCATATGGAGCATTAATTAAAGTAAAAAAGGCTTGTAAATGAGCAACATGAAACATTTTCTAATGTTGTTCTCTGATTAAACCAAAGCCATATATCCCTGGTAAACAAATGAAAATTCAGAAAAGTACAGATGCAGGAAATCAAATATATGGTCTTGCTCAGAACTTAAATTCAGTAAGTGGAACAATGTCCAACGTTTTCTGTTTTTTTTATTTTTTTATTGATCATTTCTTTGTAACTGGTGCTGTTTTGCAAGAAGGCCCACATAAAACTCCTGCCAGGGGAATATCAAGAAGCGGGACTGTGATTCTCTCAGTGAATCAGTCAAAACAAGTACATCAGTTGTAAACTGTTTAATGTTAGTGTGAATGGCTCAGAGATAAATAGTCACCTGGTAATATATTGCTGCTTTTCAGTTATTGTCAAATTCTCTCTTAATAATAATAATAATAATAATAATAATAATAATATTTATATTAAAGACTTGTTTATCCTGTAAAGTAGATATTCTATTTTATATATAAAAAACAATAACATGATTTAGAAATAAAAAATGAATGCTTTAAAAAAGTTAACTTGATGGTTGTTTGTATTGTGTGTTAGTTTATGTGCATGGTTATGTAATTCTTTAGGAAACATGGAAGTATTTATGTCAAATTTGATTAAAATGGAAGAACTTGTATTTACCTATCTTAAAGAAGTAAATGAAAATGTAAATCAGAGTAGATGGCAGATATAAAGTCTGCAGATATAAAAAATTATGATTTTTTTTCACACAGATGCAATTCAGGTATAAATGTACTGAAAATGTAAAGGGGTACTGACAAACAACACCTCAATATATGTTCATAAAAATTTGAGTTCAGGGATACCACACATGTATAGGTTTGTTGGATTGTTTGGGAGCTAAAAGGCTTCAGGCATGAATTCACAGATCCTATTACATGTCACTGCCAAACAACACCTTAATATGTGTTCAGTAGTGTTGAGCGAACCCGATCCGCACTGTTCGGGTTTGTACCGAACTTTACGGTTTTTGGACCCCGGACCCGAACACGGACATTTCACTGTATGTCTGTGTTGGAGTTCGGGGTTCGGCGATTACATTGTATGTAATGCTATTGGCTTTCTATAAACCGAAATAGAGTCCCCATTCGTAAGAAATTCTTAGGAATGGGGACTCTATTTCGGTTTATAGAAAGCCAATAGTTTTACATGTATTCCATAAGCCTAAAGTCTATAAACCGAATGACATTCGGTTTATAGACTTTCGGTTTATAGAATAGCAATAGCATTACATGTATTCTATAAACCGAAAGTCTATAAACCGAATGTCATTCGGTTTATAGACTTTCGGCTTATTGAATACATGTAATACTATTGGCTTTCTATAAACCGAACTAGAGTCCCCATTCATAAGAATTTCTAACACCTCAAAAATGCGCTGCTCCGCAAGATCCCTGCTTACCCAGTGATATATGGCAGGGAAGGGGTTACACACAGGGAATGGCTGTTATAAAAGCCTTTGGATCTCAAAATTGTATTACATTTTATTTTATTAAATCTCACTCTTAAAACACTGATCTGTCTGTCTCTCTCCCTCACTAAAAAACAAATAAGGAGAGGGAGATCCAAATTGGTCAGATCAATATTTTACATATATCATATAAATATAAATATTTTATAAATATTGATCTGACCTGGCAGTGGCTATTGCTCATCGGAGCAATCACAGCACTGCTTTGCACTTCCTGTGCTCTTGCCCTTAGAAAGGTAGCACCATCTTGGCCATGTAACGGTCTTGTTCAGGAGATGGATCACCAGTGCTGATGAGTCTACGGGAACACTCACTAAGTACCGTAGGTAGCAAGTATTGGTTTTCACCCTAATGACAACACACCCTTGATTGAGCCATAGGTGGTATGTCACCAAGGACTTTGCTGAAACACTTACTACCAAGTACTTAGCAAGAGGAGCCTGATTAGGATAGCACAGGACAACAGGCAAACGGAGAGTCACGAAACAGGCTGGGTCACGGGATGGTAATATACGGATAACCAGGTCACAAGCAGAATCGAGGCAGGCAGCGGACATAGAATAGTCACGAACAGAAGGGTCATACATGGAATAAATCAGGAACGCAGGAACAAACGGATTAGAGAGATACGGGTATTCAGGAACGAACCGGGTCAGCAATCAGAAAATCAGAATCAATACAGGAACCAAACGCTAGTGAGGTACACAAGGCACTATCACAGGCAAAGATAAGCTATGAAATGACTGTTTAAATACTATTAATTGACCAGGACACACCTCTGGTCAATTTGGCAAAGGAGGGGTTAATTTGATAAATAGCCCATTAACTGGGCTCATGAATGTTCATTAATCACCTGTCCACCCATACGAACTGAGCGCGCGTCTCTCTGGATGCGCATCTCAGTACAGGAAGATGCTGGGGCTCCGACACTGAGCCCCAGCCGACAGGATGGCGTCCTCCTGGTCCGCAATGGCGGCTGATCAGGAGGACTAGCAAGGTAAGTGACAGGCCACACTTATAGTGGCCAAAGATCTGGGGTGCACAGTTATTTTATGTGTGTTGCTGACTGTGTCGATCTGCGAGGCATTTCAGCAACACATACACAAAGCAAAAGGAAGTGATGAAAGTCATAGACAGGACAGACATCCTAGTCTTCCTATGTCATCAAGGGGTTAAATAAATGTAGCATAGAAAGTAAGAATCAAGGATAAACCATACTTCCCAACATTTAATCCTTATCATCACCCTAATCCTGGAACTAACCCTAACCCTCCTCAACTCTACCTGTAACTGTAGTCCTAATTCTAACTCTAACCACAGATTGTTTCAGTTTGTTGCTGACTGCCTCTAGGCACTAATCACTTCCGACACCCTTGCCGACTACAGGGCTGCAATATATTGGAGGAGCAATATGGCACATGCGATCGTTCCATGGAGTGAACATGGAGCCCTGTGAGCCACATTTCAGTGTTGCTGAATGCCTCAACATTGGGGCATTACAGCAACATCATTTGAATTGTGGAAGTGATCACTGATAATTTTCACTGCTCGTTTTAACACTGGGCATACTATGTATGTCCTGTGTCACCGACTGCAGGGGTTACAATGGATAAAGAGGGACACTTTTGTTTTTGGGAGAGTAGGTTAATATATGGCCATGTATTAGAAGTGACTATACGGCCCATATATTCCTATTTGTGTAATTTGTCAAGTTGAGATGTATGATAAACAGCACTATACAAAGAAGGTATTTTTGTTCAAGCTATTATGACATGAGCTTATTACTGTAGTAACACTGATTAGATGAATCCATTATAAGAGCACTGGATTAAATTAAAAATATTTGTGGTAGTGAACACATATCTAGAGCTGAATCTTCCAATAAATGCTTTCCATAGTTCTACTCTTTCTGCTAACCTCTTGGTGTAAGCAGATATTGTCGAACATTAGATCCTTTATTAACCAAAATGGAGTGGCACACTCTGGGAACTTATGGCCACTTATGGATCTATTTACCAAAATTTGACTTTGGATGTCAACTACACATGTGCAAAACGAAAATTGTAGTTTCTTTTTCGTTCATTCGGACGAAAATGATATTTATTCCTACATTCGTTTTGGACGAAATTCGTTCATTATTTTCATTTAGTTACATTCGTTTAAACAAATCAATTGACTTAAACCGAAAATCTATAAACTGAACAACGTTCGGTTTATAGATTTTCGTCATAAATTTTTATGAATGGAGACTCTGTCTCTGTGTAGTGAAAGCCAATAGTACTATTACATTCATTACAAATGCCGAAAGTCTATAAACCGAATGTTCGGTTTATAGACTTTTGGTTTATGGAATACATGTAATCCTATTGCTATTCTATAAACCGAACGTTCGGTTTATAGAATAGCAATAGGATTACACGTATTCCATAAGCCGAAAGTCTATAAACCGAATGTTCAGTTTATAGACTTTCGGCTCATGGATTACATGTAATACTATGGGCTTTCTATAAACCGAACTAGAGTTCCCATTCATAAAAATTTATGAATGGGGACTCTGTTTCGGTTTATAGAAAGCTAAGAAGTTGAACGAATGGACGAATGGTTTAATATAAACGAAAATCATTCGTCCATTCGTGCTATAGCATTGGCATTACTATAAACCGAAATAGAGTCGGTTTATAGAATGCCAATAGACTTACATGCATTCCATAAACCGAAAGTCGTTCATTATGTCGGTTTATGACATGTAGTGTACTATGCTATTGTATTCTGTAAACCGACTCTATTTCGGCTTATAGAATGCCAATAGTACTATGAATGGATGAATGAACGAATGATTTTCGTTTATTAACCATTCGTTCATTCGGCTTTCGTTAGCTTAGCATTTTCGTTATTCGTTTTTCAAACGAATGAACGAAAATGCTATTTTCGGACGAAAATGCATTCGTCCGAAAACGAATGCACATGTCTAATGTCAACTTTCATTTTGAGACTAAGTCAATTTGGCACCTGAGTTTGACTTATAAAAAAAAACTGGTTCGAATATTACCCACTGAAGGTAGTGGGAGGCAAAATGATCAAAGCTGTTTTTGAGACTAAGTCAAATTAGGCACCCAAGTTTGACATGGAGCTAAAAAAAAAAAAAAAATAGGCCTACCCTCTAAGGACAATTGTAAGCAAAAGTTAAACTTATGTTTAAAATATAAATATTTTAATGAAAAAATATAAATAAAGTACCTTACTGAGATCTCTCTTTTCTATATTAAAGGTCATACATGGTCCATATCTCCAAACATGTCAAATGTGCAAATAGAGATATGTAGGCATGGCAGCTGCAAGATAAACTGGCATGTATTGTCAAATGTACAAGCCAGTTTACTTTTCAGTTATGCTTCTTTATATATATCATTTATATATTCTATGTTAGAAGCAAAAGTAAAAAAAAGTAAAGGTCTGTTGTCCTTTAAGAAAATGGAAGATCACAATGTAGCAGGAATTTTGTTGGAGACAGGGCCCTAAAAGCTTGGGGCAGAAAGTTTGTGAAAACTGATGAGTCATAGCTGATTGCCAAGGAACTTCCACTTTAACCTGGTTCTAATATAGAAAATAAATTGTTTGGCAAAATATAGGTCGTAAATGCAAGCGGAACAAATAAAATTCTGGACGAAAGGAAAAGGGATTTCCCTTGCTGAAGCTAAAGTTAAATCTATGAATAGAACTGCAAGTATTGATTTGAGAACATTTGTCATGGAAACAGTGGAGAGCAATAAGGACTGACAGGCAGGCCTGGAGTAAACTTTTAATCATATTTTGGGGGCACTTCTGTTAACTAAAAAAGTATTGCAATAACATCACAATGAAAATTAAAACATTCTGTCTATAAAAGATGATGTAATTTACAGTAAAGTACAGTGATTAATTTATGTTACAGTTATGTTGTATAGTAAATACACGTAAAACGTAATAGATAAATAATTTGACGTTTCAGCCAGGAGATGGTGCTGTTCTAAAAAAACAATTCTGCCTCTGCAACGTGATACTCTTTAATGCACAGTAGTGTTCAGATTTTGAACTGACAACATTTCCAAGTACTATATTTAATTTTGTGTAGATTGAGGTTCTCTCTTTTTCAGATCATGTAACCAAATTAAGTTGTTCAGGCTCCAGTCTATCAGATTTAATATTTCCAGTCCAAACACATCTTTACAATGCAAGATGATTCTACAACTTAAGAATATTCTGACAATACACAGATGCACTATGTATGTTTACATTAAATCTCATAATAGACACACCTACAAATAAAATAAACATCTGCCTGTTGGATTTAAAGTTATTTTTATACCATCAACAATTTACACAGTTGTTGCTGGCGTTCATAAGGCGGAGTTAGAGAAACAGGTTGATACACAGGGCTATGCAGTAACATTGTTGATGGTGGACGATTACCGGAATCTGTGAGAATGCGAAAGGGACTACCCCCAAAAATGGGAATAGAAAGGAGGGCAGGAAACAACAGTTAGATCTTATCTGGATGGGATTGTGTATAGGTATACTACACTATACCTTGAAGAAGCGAGGAAAAGTGTAAATACAGAATAAAATCTGTGAATACACTCAATACATTCCGAAATATCCAAAAGAAGAGAGACAATAAGGCTAAATAAATTGTAAGCACTTGTGTGAATAAAACACTAAAATATAGTGCAATAGAAGTACTTGGAATAAAGTGCAATATAGACTGAAAAAAGTAGTGAAAAAATGATAAATATCAATGTGGCAAATCTAGCAATAGATATAAACTGATAATAGAACAAATGTAAATATTACAATATCATGCAATAGAATGATACAAAATAAATAAAGTCCAAAAAATAGTCTTCAATAGCTTGCTCCAAAAGAATGTGCAACCTGAAAGAAAATAAAACAAAAAATAGTATGTACCATAAAAATAGGTTTAATAGCGCATAAAAAAAAGTAACTTACAAGATACAGTGGAAAATAAGACGAATAGCGAAAAATGAACTGCCAATGTGCAGCATTCTCTCTTCAAACGAAGCGCTGGTGGTGATAAGCCGGCCGGACTAGTCACCGTGTAGATGGAAGGAGGTAGCGGAGTTGAAGAAGAGGCTTGGAGTTCATGAAACGCTTAAAACACTCCCACCCTACGCGTTTCGTGACGGACAACGTCACTTCCTCAGCGGCGATGGGAGTTGTAGGAAAATGAAGAACTTATATATGCACACATTCAATGCGTGTCTATTGCGATCAGGTGATGTAAATAAATCAATTAGCACAGAGAGTGAGGATACTCGTTGCTTGCTTGGTTCAGTTTTTTAACTCTTACAGCAAGCAAAACGCAATTATTATTCAGTATAGTTCAAATAGAAATGTTAAAAATATAAGAATACATATATTCATATATAAATACATATCAATTCTCAGTTAGAAAGATAGGTAAATAAACACAAAATATAAATCATTAAATATAAAAAAAGGACAATTATTACAAAAAATGAATACAATAAATATAGTAAAATATACATAAAGGGAACAGTAGGTATAAAATTGTTGTGCATGCTTGTTCATAGATAAATAAAGGGAAAGAACTAACATAAAAATAGACAGCAATGACAATGCTAGACTGAAAAAATGTTAGCATAAAATATTAGTGTATAAAAAAAGGGACTTTATATGGCCATACATATCTACAAATGACAGATTGTTATAAGGGGAATGAAATAGAGGGACAATATATGATGAACATTCAGGAATCTTTAGTGAATGCTTTTAGTTCAAAGTCTAAATTTAAACCCCTGGGAAAAAGAGTATCCAGTCTATATATCCACCTGGCCTCAAATCTATCTAATTGGTCACCAAAATTACCACCCCTCCAATTATTCTTAACTAATTCAATTGCCAAGAAGGTTAGCCCTGTTGGGTTCGCTCTATGGCAAGTAAGAAAATGATTAGAGAGTCCATTGGTGGTTAGACCTTTTATAATGTTCCTTACATGTTCAGACATTCTAATACTCAATATAGGGAGGACTTCGAGGTCTTTGAGTACTCCAAGCCTCTTCTTCAACTCCGCTACCTCCTTCCATCTACGCGGTGACTAGTCCGGCCGGCTTATCACCACCAGCGCTTCGTTTGAAGAGAGAAGGCTGCACATTGGCAGTTCATTTTTCGCTATTCGTCTTATTTTCCACTGTATCTTGTAAGTTACTTTTTTTTATGCGCAATTAAACCTATTTTTATGGTACACACTATTTTTTGTTTTATTTTCTTTCAGGTTACACATTCTTTTGGAGCAAGCTATTGAAGACTATTTTTTGGACTTTATTTATTTTGTATCATTCTATTGCATGATATTGTAATATTTACATTTGTTCTATTATCAGTTTATATCTATTGCTAGATTTGCCACATTGATATTTATCATTTTTTCACTACTTTTTTCAGTCTATATTGCACTTTATTCCAAGTACTACTATTGCACTATATTTTAGTGTTTTATTCACACAAGTGCTTACAATTTATTTAGCCTTATTGTCTCTCTTCTTTTGGATATTTGGGAATGTATTGAGTGTATTCACAGATTTTATTCTGTATTTACACTTTTCCTCGGAATCTGTGAGGCACGCTTAAATTATACTCTATGGACCTTCACATATCTTGCCACAGACATTGCTGTCCTTGTACGGACACTCTGCCAATGCATGTAGATACAGGATGTTAATAGAGTCCTTTTATTCTCTGACCTTCTAGAGGCTTTACCTCTTCCTGTGTTATTGGTTCATACATTTTAAACATTAGTGTCCTTTGCTAAGCAGGCATAATGTAAAAGGCAACAAGATACTTGACCTTCTCACCCCATTTCATTTACCTCTATGTGGAGAATAACATACAAGTTCAATGACACACAGTCCCTTAACATGCCTGGACCTTCCTGATGGTTGTTTTTGTAGTCCACCAGGTTTCAGCTCCATACAGTAGAACTGACTTCATGTTGCAGTTTGCATAGTTGAGTCTATTGCTAAAGACAGCTAGGATGCTGTAGTGTTAAAGTACTTTCACAAGGTCTCTCAATCCATACTGTGAAGTGCCAGAATCTCATCACTATGGCATCCTTAATTCTCTCTAGGAGTTAAAGATCCTACCTTGCATAAACAGGAGTGTTGGGGAACTTTATGAGGTATCCCTCCTTCAAGTCTGCAATAATATCTTCTTCTAATTTAATCCAGGATTCAGACACCATGCATGTCAAGTGTCCCTATTTAGGAAGGTAAGTCCTTAATGCTGTCCCAAATCGCCCTGTCAATCTTTGTTCTCTGGTGTTCCTATTTTCTAAAAGGTCAGAATTTTAGATGTGGGTATATTCACACAGTTTGGAGGTTTTGAGACTGTCAAATTCAGCACCCGAGTTTCAGTTGGAACAAAAAACTCAGGTTTGTATTTTCTCTGTTGAATGTGATGGGAGACAATACTATTGAAGGTATTTTTGAGTGTAACTGAAACTCAGCTGACTTAGTCTCAAAAATAGCTTCAATAATTTTGCTCAAAATGCTCCAATTTAATAATGTAAATACGATGGTTAATAAGGTGCACATAGTCTGGCGACATGTGTGCAGTATGTCTCAGTTCCATTGAACTAGTTTGATTCCGGAACAGGTCCCTCCATGGGTATCTCAGTTTTGTTTCACCCCTTCGTGACAAGGGGATCGGTAACCAGTAACACAATGGCAGAGACCTAATCATGTTCTTAATGGATCCTGTGGGTCCCTTTCAAAAGATCACGATACCTCCCCACAATGCAATGTTGTAAAATGTAGCAGAAATATACCAACAACAAGCTCATATTCTCATAGATAGGTTTGAAGAGAAGGGATATATTACCTATCTTGGAGAAAACTATAAGTTACATAGCTACAATAGAGAGGGATACTCTATTATAATACAGAAACCCATAAAAGATTCAAAAGATTTCAGCCTACCACTAGTTTTTGACTACAATAAAAGAAATCCAATAAAATTAATAAAATCATTAAAAAACACTTGAATATCTTGTCTATAGCTAAAACCTTAAAAGGACTTATACCAACGGAGCCAAAAATGTGTCTTTCGAGGGGCCCCTAATCTAAAGAGCAAGATACACAAAGTTATTTTGGGAAACAAACTACAAAAAAAGGGATAACACATTTTCTGACCCAGAAACTGTGTTTCTGTGAATGCAAAGATTGTGAAGCTTGTAAGGTGTCAGTACATCCAAAATACCCTATTTTTCAACAAAAATGATTTCCCAATCAAACAATGTCTAGCATGCGCCTCCACAAATGTTATATACCTAACTGAATGCCCATGTGGCCTCCAATACATGGGGATGATATCCAGAATCCTAAAAAAATTAATGGGGAGCATGTTAGAAATATCAAAAAGGGAATCACACAACATTCCCTTTCCAAATATTTTTTGGACCACCACGACAAAAACCCTAAAGGTATAACATTTTGGGCATTTGATAAAGTAAGCAAACATTGGAGGGGGGGTCAATAATATCAAAGAAATGGGGAAAACAGAGATGAAATGGGTTTTTGATGTAGACACCTAATAATTTGTACAGAATTTTCTCAATTGCACTTCTAATTGAATTTTTTAAACTCAGACAGAGTATATATATATTTTTGCCCCATTTGTATATTACCACATTGGGTGTTTTTTACGTATAAACACTGAACAAAATTATAAACGCAAGACATTTGTTTTTGTCCCCATTTTTCATGAGCTGAACTCAAAGATCATTGTCTATCGAAAACTGCTGCTAATTGTTGTTTTTGCTGCTGCTACCGGAAGAATTTAATGCTGATAGTTCCAGTACCTACATGTAAGAATCTACTATTTTAAATTAAATCCATTGTTATTTTGTACTTGGAGTTCCAAGGGAAAGGAGACATTTATTTGGAAGCAAAAGCAACACTTTTTGAAGAGTCCATTTACTGCATAAGTTTGTGAGTGCAATCGGTGACATCTCTGCACTTTATTTATCTTATGCTGTATTACATTATGCATTTTGTCTTTTTTATTTTTTCCATATATATTATTTGAGACATCATAAGAATCCTGCCAACTAATATCTCAGGCATTTAATTTTAGTTATTTTTAGTGGAAGTCACTATAGCGCACCAACCACATCACTGTCATGTGTATTTGTCACTTTGAGCATCGGCTACATTTTTCCTGTCAGACAGAGGCCGCGATGAGCTGTTTAATGCTGGATGTTCTATGCCATGCTAGTGTCTTTTAGGACTAGTACAATTAGGATGGCATAGAAGGCGAGGGGTTTAATTTTACTTACCGTATACGCTGCAGTGAAAGTCACTCCCGTCTAACGTCACCATTGCACTGAACACATTATGCTCTTTTCACAAGTGTTTGAACTATTATTCAACTGTGGTTTTCTTAACATAATAGCAATTTATTATACTGTATTCATTTGGTATGCTGTTATCTCACAACTTATACTTTGTTCTTGTCACTCATTGGCTGTGTAGTTCAGCCTTAAAAAAGTATACTTTTGATGTTAAACTGAGCATTTTCAGAATTTTCATTTGATTATGATTTGGTTATACAAATTTTTGGGCTTTATTTTTTGTGTTTGAAAGCTCACAGACATAATGGGGCGTTTGAGACTATCACTTAGTTTTGTTGTATTTCACGTGCATTTTGGATGCTTCCAGATCTAGAAAGATATTGGTGTGGGATTGCCTATGATTTTCATTTTGAGACACACTGGAGGTACCTGAGCAGCTTGAAATTCCTGTGTTCTCTTACCACTGAAGTGCTCCCAATAAGTCTTGATTTTGGGGCACAGTTTCGGCTGTGAAAATCAAAGCTACCTATAATAAACAAAAAGTCATGTGTAAGGTTTACTTATTGTCAAAGGGTTTGCCAGTTAATGACTATATTGGAGGAACTTAAAATTGATACCCAAGACTGGAAGCACCTCTGCCCGTTGTAGGAAATCACCTTCTTAGCCCCCGATTATAGCTCAACATTCACCTAGCAAGTCTTCCCTGGAACCTTGCTCTTTGTTCCCAAATAGTAGGCATGATTACTAGCAGTTAGGTACAGCAAGAATGAACATTTAGTTGTGAAAAAGCACAGACTAATATACAGACAAATATCACATCAACTAGGGGGGAGGCACAGGGGAACTAATTATAACATGGTAAGCATCGAACAATAGAAAAACTAATTTAAATTTTTTTCAATAAAAAAGAAAAAAAGAAAACCTAATTTAAAACAGGTAATTAAATACATTAAGACACAACCTAATTAAACATTACAACTTAAGATACAGACATCCAGATTACAAGAGACAATTAATGGCTCACAGGACAGTAAACACTTATTGATTAGATAAGTACACAGTCAGGATTCACTTAGTGACAAACCCTATACACGTTACATCGAAAGTATCATGGAATGCTGTTAAATGCACCACAATCCAAATGTTGGACAAGAGACAAGCTCCTTTGAATGTAAAAATAGCAAAGGCCTCTTAGGTAGTAATCTCAAACCAAAGGCCTAGAGCACCAGTTGTGCTCAACCAACCAAGAACAAAAATTCAATAGTGGCTGCACTGGAATGAATGTAGTTCTTCACAAAATGATATAACACTTTGCTTTATAACATTATCTTAAAAGCAACCAAAGTGAGCACCAGGACAGAATGTTCCCACAATTGACTAATGTGTTTTGTGCAGTGGATGCACTTAATCAGAGGCTAGAGGTTTCAACTCATCACACATGTCTATAAACCCGACTAAGTTGAAAGGACTGTAGCAAAAGGGCAAAACTAACTTTTATATTTTTGAGGGGGTTACATGTGCATGCCCATTTCTCCACTTTCAATTAATAATTTCTCTCACTTTGCTCTGGTGAAGTTTTTCTTTATATAGACTATGTGATTCCCACTGGACCTACTTCACCAACATGATTGGAGGAGATGCACAGATCCCAATGTCCACTGAATACAGTTTTCTGGCTAAGTTATGAGAGCAATTAATGCAAATCATCTCCTAGAGTAGTACTGATTACAAATATGTTTGTAATGCACATACTTTACATGCTGAAGCTCACTTTTGTTTCCTTTTTTAGCTGTTCAAAAAAATGCATTTTTTTTAAAGAGTAATTGAAGGATTAAAGAAAGCACAGTCCTGTTATTGTGAAATCAGACTTGAATAAGTGTCAGTCTCAGGCATGACTATTTAATTCTTCTTTTTACCACTAGCTGCTAAGGATTTTTAAGTCAATATTTTCCTTCAAACTGATCTATTTCAGTTTAAGAATCACAGATTTCAGAGCCATGGGAAAAGAAAAAATAATGTTTAGATGATCTGGATCACGTATATAATATTATAATCTTATGACCAGCAGCTGTGTGGACTTGCATTTAAATCTTCAACGTACTTCAAAAGAGACAAGTGTTCCACTATCTAATAGGAGATGAAGAAATTGTCTGTGGTCCTGACATATGTAACATAATATTTGGACAGATTTGTCATATGGGACTAGTTTGCAATAAATGAAAAAAACAAAACAATATCTCCTACTATAGATTGCATGATTTTTTTTTACAAAGACATCATGCAGGGGAAGATCCCCATTGTTAGTGATGTTTTTACATGTGCATTTATAGAAGTATATACCATATTGACCCAATTATAAGCCCCCTTAATTTCATTTCGTCAATTAGCGGTGTAGCCTATAATATGGATTTATCCTTTTACACCATTTATAATATTATTATTGTCTAAAATGGTCAACTATGGAGATTTTTTTTTTCTCAGGGTGCTCAGATCAATCTATTTGCACTACCAGTGCATGAACAGACTGAGCAGATTAAACAGAGTGTTCTGGGTTCTAGTAGTACTCACTTTTATTCCTTGGGGACCGCATTAGAAGAAGGACATATATACGTCTTGTCCTGATTATATGTCGTGCCTGATTATAGATCCCAGCCTATAATCTGGACAATAAATTGTAGATTAATAAATAATGTGCCCTGAGTGTCCATCCATCTCGGTCTGTTCGTGCTACAGTGCGTGAACAGACTAAGCAGATTAAACAGTGTACTAAAAGCTCTTCCAATGTGGATCCCCCGGGAACAGAATTGAGCAGAAAGTGAAAGGTCCACTAGTCTGACCAAACTCTGATTTGTGCAGATTTATCCAGAGTTTATCCTCTGACTGGTAGCTACCATGCTTACCTGTTAGTGCATAGAAAGACCAGTTCAACAGAGGGGACCCAGGGAAGCATGGCAGCTGCCAGTCAGAGGATAAACTTTTATGTACTGTCACAAGTACATGCCAGTTTTTCCTCATACTAGAGACAACTTATTTTTCACTTGTGATTCTATATTAGACGCACAAGTGAAACATTTTTTTTTTGTTCTTCGAGTTTCAAAACCTTTTTTACTTGCCCCTCCAGCCTCAAGTCATTTCCACATTTTCATCATTATTACTCTCCTACCTTGGCCATTTTTTAAACCTACATGATATCTCACTAGCCTTTTATATCTTCCTTAATCAATATAATAGTTCCCCATTAAGGCTCCTCTAGGCGGCCATACTACTATTCCACTACAGTCTTTCTGTTCTAATGTGCATCATATTACACAATTCTAAAACGTGGCAGTGGTCATGAGAGCCCCACTATTTCTATGTTACACGAGTCAAAAGATTCCACAGCTATTTAAACATACCAAACTGAATAACTGACTGTATGGAACCTAAACTCTTTGTGACATTTTTTTTTACAATTCATGGAAAGAACGACAGGGATCCATTTTGGTCTGTCATAATGAGAACATGCACCACAATGATTATTTATGAAGGCTCAACAGTTGTTTCCTATTAAGAATACATTATTGTAGGTTTTTTCTAACATCAGAAATGACAAAAACATATATTCTTTGTATTTTAAATTACGTTTCATAAGGAAAACATGCACCGTAAATATTCTGCTGTACTTATACAATATAACCTTTTTGTTTTAAGGCCTGATGTGTAAAAACTGATGATTCTGTTAATAGAGCAGAAAGCTACATTGATTTCATAGAGGGGCTTGTTCTGTCTCTCCATACATAAGTCCTTTGAAGTGGGTTATTGCATTAATATATCTTGGCTACTGCCAGCTGTTTCTTTCTTATTTTTTCACTAGGTGTCCTACCTGATAAAACTCCCAGGAATATCAGAAGATATCAGAAGATAAAAACCTTTAGTAAAATAACTTCATTTTTTTAAAGTCTTTAAAGATATAAAATAAAATATATAATGATGAAGAAATATATTAGAAAAGAAAATATTACAGTGGATTAAATGTAGCTAAACAACAGCAATGCACTTGTTTCTCAAAGGACATTTCAATGTAGGCCTTTCAAGAAATGTAGCTAACAATAACACATAGATTACTCAAAAGCAACCAGTAAAAAAACAATCAGATATTACAGAAATGAGTTAAGAAAGTAGCTATGAGATACAAAACAGGTCTCAAAGACAAAGATATACTGGGCCAAATAACAATTACCTTATAATTATTTGCCCCCAATCCATTACATTATATTATTATAATTATTAAGATAAACGTTCATTAATTTAAAACAAGAAATATTCAAAATTATAACACATTATAGTGTCAATATTTTTCAAAATGTAAATCTATTCAGAAATCAAAACAAAAAGCAGTTTCTAAATCTACATTGGTTTAGAGATTCTGATTTGCTTTCCGTTTACTAGGATCACGTAGGTTAATATACTATAGTATTACTGTGTTGTGACTCATCATTGAGAACTTATTGATTGGCTCGTGTTTCTCATAAACACATCTGTTCAATATGCTGACTCATTCTGCATGATAATTAAAAACAATACATTAGTTAGCTGAACCACATATTGCCCTATCTGTTGTAATTTTTATGTAGATTAGATATATTGCTGTATTTTAGTGTCTACAATGCACTACTAGGTGTAAGTCCGTTGCCTTCCCTTCCTTCTTCTTTTAAATATACTCTCCCCCTTCACTGTGTTTATTGCCTTTATGTTTTTTAATGTTTCTATCATATCCCATCTGACTTATCTTTCTTGCAAGCTATACACAGACATATTCCTCCAACAACATCAACCCTGCTGCAAATCGTTGCGTCATCGGCCAAAAATATACCTTGTCATAAAAAAAATTCTGCAATATCACTAATAAAAATACATTCTTGGGGCTTTTAGTCAATCCTTTAACCCCTTAACGACAGATGACGTGACAGGCACGTCACGGCAAATTGTGGACTTGCCGACAGGTGACGTGCCTGGCACGTCATGCACTAAATCGAGTAAAGAAAGCGACCAGCGGAGATGAGCATCATCATTCGCCTGGTTAGATCAAAATTTGTCAATATTTGATTTGACCCGTGTAGCTCTGCCTCCCTCTCACTTGAGTTTTAGTGAGGGAGACAGACAGAGCTGTATAATGTACATTTTTAATTATAATATATTTTTATAAAATTGAGACCCAAAGGCTTTTATAAAAGCCGTTTCCAGTGTTTAACCCCTTCCCTGCAATTGATCACTGTGCACGCAGTGATCTTACACAGCAGCACATTTTTTGCTGTCTGTGCATTTTTTTAGGGGTTAATTTTTTTTACTGTGATTTATTACAGTATATCAAAGGCTCTTTTAAGAGCTATTAACCCCTTCCTTGCCATACATCATTTCCTAAGCAGCGTATATGGTCACTGCCTAAGCAGTGCATATGGTCACTGCCTAAGCAGCGCATATGGAGCGATCAGGATTTTTTTTTTGCCACACTCGCTAGGGGTTAATTATACCCACTAGGGGATTACGTGTATTCCTTTTGAAGCTGTCTGAACGCATGCATAGCGATCAGTAACAGCCGATCAGTGGCAAAGGTGGTTTGGTGATTTCTCAGATGAGCATCACCATTCGCCTGGTTAGATCAATATTGGTAAATATTGTTCTGACCCAAATGGATCTGCCTCCCTCTCCTCACTTGAGTTTTAGTAAGGGAAAGAGACAGATCTGTATAATATAAGTTTTTTATTGTAATAAATTAAATAAAATGTTAAACAATTGTGAGACCCAAGGACTTTTATAAAAGCCATACCCTTTGTATAGTGTACCCTGTATATTAACCCCTTCCTTGCCACTGATCACTGCACAGCAGAACATTTTTTCTTGTCTGTGCATTTTTAGGGGTTAATTTTTTTTGTTCAGTACTACAAAGGCTCTTATAAGAGCTATTAACCCCTTCCTTGCTACACATGTCAAAATTCCAAGTTGGAAAATCAAAAAGCGCACCTCTCAAATGTAGCCTTTCAACTCCCAACAAAGCTGACAAACCTATGCATGGGTGGTATCCCTGTGCTCGGGAGATGTTGCTGAACACATATTGTGCTATTGTTTGTCAGTGACACATACCTAAATATGTGAATGTGTGTCTAAAGTACAATGGATGTGGGAAAAAATACACAATAAAATTACTACCACAAACTTTGACAAAGGCTGGTGGTAGAATTGGTGCATGGAAAGTGTTAAAATACCACCATTTAAAATAGCCTAGAGTGTCTACTTTTACAAAATATATACTTTTTTGGGTAAAATACACTGTCCGGCTTAAAAAAAAAGTCCCAAATGAAAGATGGGCTCAGGCTGACTACACGTCAAAATTCCAAGTTGGAAATGTGCACCTTCAAAATGTGGCCCTTTAGCCTCCAAACAACCCAACAAATCTATGCATGGGTGGTATCCCTGTACTCAGGAGATGTTGTTAAACACATATTGGGTTATGGTTTGGCAGTGACACATACCAAAATCTGTGAATTTATGTCTGAAATACAATATTTGTGGGGAAAAAAACACACAAAAATTACTACCACAAAATTTGAAAAAAGGCTTTTGGTAGAATTAGTGCATGGAAAGTGTTAAAATACCACCATTTGAAATAGCGTAGGGTGTCTACTTTAAAAAAATATATGGGTTGATGGGGTAAAATATACTGGCTGGTTTCAAATATGTCCCAAATGAAAACCAAAAACTGCACCTCCCAAATTTGGCCTTTTACCCCCCAAACAACCCAACAAACCTATGCATGGGTGGTATCCCTGTACTCAAGAAATGTTGCTGAACACTTATTGGGGTGTTATTTGGCAGTGACACATACCAAAATCTGTGAATTCATGTCTGAAATACAAGGTTTGTGAAAAAAAACACAAAGAAATTACTACCACAAACTTTGACAAAGGCTGGTGGTAGAATTAGTGCATGGAAAGTGTTAAAATACCACCATTTGAGATAGCCCCATTTGAGATAGCCTTGGGTGTCTACTTTTAAAAAATATATGGGTTGATGGGGTAAAATACACTAGCTGGCTTTAAATATGTCCCAAATGGGACATGGGCGCAGGTTGTCTTTATGTCAAAATTTAAAGTTGGCAAACCAAAAAGCGCACCTCTCAAATGTGGCCCGTTAACCCCCAAACAAGCAGACAAACCTATGCATGGGTGGTATTCCTATACTCAGGAAATGTTGCTGAACACATATTGGGGTGTTATTTGGCAGTGACACATAACAAAATTTGTGAATTCATGTATGAAGTACAATGTTTGTGAAAAAAAACCACAAAAAAATTACTACCACAAACTTTGACAAAGGCTGGTGGTAGAATTAGTGCATGGAAAGTGTTAAAATACCACCATTTGAAATAGCCTTGGGTGTCTACTTTTAAAAAATATATGAGTTGATGGGGTAAAATACACTGGCTGGCTTCAAATATGTCCCAAATGGGACATGGGTGCAGGCTGTCTGCATGTAAAAATTTCAAATTGGAAAACCAAAAACTGCACCTCTCAAATTTGGCATTTTAGCCCCCAAACAACCCAACAAATCTAAGCATGGGTGGTATCCCTGTCGATGAGAAGATGTTTCAAAGAAAAGTCAGGAAATTTGTGTTTTTTTGTTTTTTTTACCATCATTTTTTTTTAAATATAATATTATAAGATATGATCAAAATTATGGCATCGAAAGAAAGCCCTTCTTGTCCCGATAAAAACCATATATAATATGTGTGGGTACAGCAAATGACAAAGAAGAAAATTACAGCTAAACACAAAAACCTTAGAAATGTTAAAATAGCCATTGTCCAGAATGGACAAAAATGTTTCAAAGGCTCTGTCCTTAAGGGGTTAAGATGGATGTACTGTTTAGCTATGTTTACAAGAGGAGCCGTGTTGCTTTGCATGACCATTTTTCTGTGCTTTTTGTCTGCTGACAAGTCTTATTTAAATTTCATATTTTAAGTGTTACATAAAAGCTGCTTTTAAGAAGGATTATGGGCTTTATTATACATGAGTTAATCAACTGTGTTTGATGTTACCTGCTAATTACAGCTACCATCAAAAGAAGTTAAAAAATAAAAACCGCCAGATCTCCTTAACTTTTTTACAGTTTTTGTAGAACATAATTATCAGGGATCCTGTTTACTTCTGTTTAATAAAAATTTGTTTTTTACTTTATAACTACATATTAATTTATGTTTACCATTTACTCTACTAAATCTCAATTTAATATTTAATACTGCATCATTAACGTTGAATTTACACAGCTTTACATATAAATTTATCATAACATGAATTTATTAGGTGATACATGATGCAAGTGTACAGTTCATAAAATTCTTGTCTACAGAGGACATTTGGCCATCCCCTTCATGACCAGACTGCTTTGGCCATATAATACCTTAAAAACCATGGGGTAGATTCTATGGCCCTAGCTATTCATAAAAATTGGGATTATCATGGTATACCGGCCAATACCCGATGATAACGACATTAATGAGTGCGGAAATATCATTACCTCACCTTTAAAAAGATTCTATGGAGCTTTAGAGCAGTTTTAAAAAACGGTGTTAAAAACTGTTGCGTGTGGTAAATACCACACAAACAGTCATTCAATGACAGCCAGTATAAATTAAACCCTTTGTGACTGAACATCATCGGAAAAACTCCCTTAGTGACCGACTTACTGTCCAGGACCATCTTGCAGATCCGATCGTGGTATGTCCACTGGCATACCATGATCGCAATAAAAATGACATGGCTATCACAGAGCCCAAATGTGTATAGCTGTGAAAGCAAGTGGCTGCTTTGACAGCTGTAGTCTCTCCGTGCCTCACAGCGATCGTGAGGCGGGCAGTGACTGAGTATAGAGTTAAATAGTCTCACCCTGGTCCCCCAGCCTCCCCAGGCATTTGTAATAAAAAAAAACTTTAGGGTTTGGGTAAGAGTTAAAAAAAATATATGAAATATAAATAAATAAATATTAATAAATTATCTAAAAATAAGAAGTTATTCCATAGAGGAGCAGTGACATGTTAGAACTGTCAGTGGTCCTCTAGGGATATTTTTTCCCCGTTTTTTCGTTCACATGAGCAGCGCTGTATTTAGTGTGAGGCAAACAAAGCTTGTTTGCCATTAGGGGCGGCACAAAATGGAAGATACGGAAGATACCCCCTCACCATCTCTGCCTGCCAGCAGGCTGCACAGGGAGTCAAACAGGGAGCACAGAGAAACCTCTGTGCTGCCTGTTCGGCTCCCCGTGCAGTGTGAAGAGGGAAGTGACCACAGGTCACATGACCGGCACTCTGATGTCAGACACGCGCCGGGTCACTTGACCTCTCTGCACAACCGCCTGGCAGCCAATCAGGCAGCATGGAGGACACCATGCTGCCTGCCACTAGCCACCAGGGAAAAAGTTAAGTGCTGGGGGTTATGGGGTATTAATGGCAAATACTGGCATATTATTGGGCAAATTGACAGGGTCATATTAAATGGCAAATAATACTGCCATATTATTGGGCAAATTGGCAGGGGCATATTAAATGGAAAATAATACTGGCTTAATATTGGGCAAATTGGCAGGGGCATATTAAATGGCAAATAATACTGGCATATTATTTGACAAATTGGCAGGGGCTTCTTAATGGCAAATAATACTGGCATATTATTGGGCAAATTGGCAGGGGTATATTAAATGGCAAATAATACTGGCATATTATTGGGAAAATTGGCAAAGGGCATATTAAATGGCAAAATAATACTGGCATATTATTGGGAAAATTGGCTGGGGAATATTAATTGCAAAATAATACTAGCAGAATATTGGGCAACTTGGCAGGGGCATATTAAATTGCAAATACTGGCATATTATTGGGGAATATTAATGGCAAATAATACTGGCATATTAATTGGCAAATTGGCTGGGGAATGTTAATGGCAAATAATACTGGCATATTATTGGCCAAATTGGCTGGGGAATATTAATTGCAAAATAATACTAGCATAATATTGGGCAAATTGGCAGGGGCATATTAAATTGCAAATACTGGCATATTATTGGGGAATATTAATGGCAAATAATACTGGCATATTAATTGGCAAATTGGCTGGGGAATATTAATGGCAAATACTTGCATATTATTGGCCAAATTGGCTGGGGAATATTAATGGCAAAACAACACTGGCATATTTATGGGCAAGCTGTGGCATATTTAATATTTAAACTGACTGTTGCATATCTCAATGAAAAAGTGACTGTGGCATGTTAATTGGTACCCGACAGTGGCTTAGTTTAATTGGCAAAGTGATGCTGTGGCATGTTCTGTGGGGCAAAATAACATGTACTATGGGACAAAGTGACACTGTGGCTTGATCTGCAGGGGCAGTTCTGTGGGACAAAGTGACATTGGTATTTTCTGTGACATTGTGGCGTTGCCAAATTATGTGGATGAGTACAAGCTAAGTGCTGTGGGTGCAATATAAATGCATGACAAGTGCATGACAAGTGCTGTGGGTACTGTATGGTGCTGTGTGAAGTCCTTTGGGTGCAATGTGGGTGCAGAGGAAGGGAATACAAACAAGAAATGCAACTTTTCAATAACATTTTTATAACATATACAAATAGTTGAATGTGATATGAAAATAGTTGCACATAATATTAAAAGGTTTACATTAACAGTTATGGGTCATGTTGTGGGTGTGCATTTTGGGGGGGTGCCCAAATTTTGTCTGCCTAGGGCAGCACAAATCCAAGATACACCACTGCATGAGCTGTCAGTAAATCCATGTCAATCACCTGATTTTGATAATACTTGGCAAGGTAGGTACCATGGGTTGATTCCACAACTTGGCAATTGCCCAAGGTTATTCTGGAAATTAAATGATTTTCATGTTTAGTGCATGTATTCTGTGGTTTGGAGAGAAGGAAAGTACATGGTTCCGGCTCTACCAGCTTCTGTAAAACTTGCAAAATCAATTTTCTGACTTGTTTCTATTGTAGTTTGGAGGCATGGACATGTCCACCATGTGTGAAAAAAGGAGCCAATATTGCCACAACCTGGCAAAAAAGACTTAAGCCCTTCAAATTCAACCTACCACACATACTTTAATGTTCACTAATGACATCTCTTGAGGAAGTTGAGGCCAAATAACCAATGGAAAGTGTAGAAATCCCAGTGTAATGTTGTGATCATTGTGTATGATAGAGTGAGTGCCAGCTTAGGTAATTAATTTCTTGGATCATTTGTTTGAATAAACAGTAACATTTTCTTATAATAATAATAACTGTCAAGCTTTCGTATTCATTCTTAAAATATGACATCATGTCAATAACCTACCATTATTTTTTAACTCAACATTTTCTATTGCTGTTTAAAGTATTCAATCACCAGAGATTATATTTCCCAGTAAACTGGATTTCCCCAATGTTTATTTATGATTGATCAAGCAATTAGAGGCAAATTTATGCCATTTATTGGCAGAGAGTTTGAATTCAAGCTTAATGATCAAGTTGCTCAGTGCAAGGATAAAAATGGAGGATTAGGCATGTATACTCGTTAGATGACTGATGACCACAACTGGATAGAAGGTAAGCCGGTGAACTTGTTAGCAGCATATAAATCCTTAGAGAAAAGGAGAAGCCAGGAAACTCTAGAAATGTGACAAAAGCAATGAAGTAATTTATTGATGCATCCATAGCAGACATCCCATTTAAGTTCAGGGAGCTGTCGATAAACACCTAATGTATTTTGTACATAAACCACACTTAATCATAGGTAAATGAACTTAAGGTATAAACATAGATAAATACTGATCACTTGAATGTTAGTTGCCATGTAATCACCTATAGCTAGGGACCGGGGACTTTTGTTTTCCCCTATGGAGGACTCTCATTTGTTCAGTCCGATGAACATTAATAGATTTGTCTGAAAATTGACACTTACATTGTTTTTCAACAGGGCAGTGAGGATGATCACGATGGGTTCTTCTACTGTTTGTAGCAAAGCACCACATGATTTAATTGTAATGACAGTGTTCTAGTGGAGGGTGTGATTAGGGATGTTTCTCTCTGTGCCAGGTTTCGGAATGGCCATATTCTGGCTGTTCTCAAGTCTCTCTACAGTGAGTCCATCCATAATCAATCACCTATTAGACAATTTAATGTTCAGCTAGTAGCCAACTCTGCAAGAATAAGTCTAGATTTTATCCTGTACATTCAAGGGGGCAGGCGATTTAAACTATTCAACTTTATGTAGAGAAAGGGAGGATGACGTAAGACTCACGCACGGATGCTAGCGGCGGCGCCTCGCGAGAGGAGTAGGTGAGATCGGATCTGCAGTGCCGCGCTACGGAGACCCAGGAACAGAGCAGCCGAGTGGAACAAGCTGTACAACAGATGAAGATCTAAAGAGCATTCTACCGGAAGATAGCAGAGACGGACTCAGACATTGGAGTGCAGGAGGGGAAGGTTCGGAGGAGCGCTCCCCTCGGCAGCTCTACATAAATGTGAGTAAAGCGGGTATTTAATGCCTCTCTGCATGGAATTATAGACTTAGAGTATCTGCTTCTGGCCACCTCGGCAGCACCAGATAAAAACGTTACTAACTGGCTCCCGGGGAAATCCTGTGGCTTGCCAGCAAGCATAGAAAAGGCTGAGCGTGATATGAGTTGGTTCTCTCTACTTGACTGAGCACACAAAGGGGCAACTGGTTCAAACATGGCATCAAAAAAATTGAATGAAAATAAAGAGCAGCCAAAGATAAGAGAAAAACGAAAGGAAAAGCAGGCTAAACAACTGACTTCCTTTTTCTCCCCACATGTGGAAAGAAATGAGCCAGGCACTTCTAAAAGAGACAGTACACATACCCAAGGGGTGCCAGATGAAGCTGAGAGTATTAAGGACCTGTCAGACTCTTCCTGGTCAGAAGCTCAAGGTCCCTCAGCCGATTACTTTAAAACCCTAGTGGAAGCACAATTCCTTAAAATAAAAGCAGTAATGGATAAAAACTCAACAGAAACTAGAGAAGACATAAAACAAGAAATCAAAGCAATGGGGGAAAGAATACAACTAGTGGAAGACTCCATGGAAAAAACTTCACAACAGGTGGAAAATCAACAGCAAAAAGTGGACAATTTACAACAAAAAATACAAGCGCTGGAAAATAAATTGGGAGATTTAGAGGATCGCTCACGGCGTTGCAATTTGAGGGTTAGGGGTATACCCGAGAGTGTATTGCAGGTCAATATGGGGAAATACTTGCGGGAGTTTTTCTCTTTCTTGCAGTTGCAGCCGGATAGGGACATAAATACCCTAGAGCGATTTCATAGAGTAAATAAATCCCCAAATGTCCCGGAGCAAAGTCCAAGATATCTTATGATATGTTGTCACTCCTTCGCCTTCAGGGCGCAGATAGTGAAAAGGTTTGCGGAGAGCGAACTAAAGGGATCAGAATATGAAAATCTTAAGATTTACCCGGACTTATCATACCATACAAGGAGACTGAGAAAATGTTTCCAGCAATATACAGTCATTCTCAGAAACAACGAGATCAAATATGCTTGGAGATACCCAATAGGAATTGTGACATTTTTCAAGGACATAAGGGAAGCCTTTGACACTCCTGAGAAGCTAAAACAGAGTCTGCAGGCAAAAAAGCTTCTTCTTTAGTACATGGACGGCAATACAGGAGTCCACGGAGACAAACATTCTGCTTAAGTGCAGCATAATCCTCTGTTCCTGTTTTTTTTTTCTCTCTCTCCTCTTTCTCCCCCTTCATAATACTGACTAACATTTGGTCACTACGTACATTTTGTCCCGGGGCGGAGACTCCCGGTGGTTGGAGAGGAGCGGTTGGGCAGGTCGGCAGTTTTGGAGTTGATTCCCTCGATGGGAAAGTGAGGGGGTGTTGGAGGGGTTTGGGTTTGGTACCGCCTCTCTCCCCGGGGGGTGCCTCCTGACTTATATCGGGGGCATTGGTCCCGGGGGGACGGGCGAGATGATTATGATGATGATGAGGTTTTTAAAAAAATTATTTTTTTTTTTTTTTCTTTTAGTTTTTTCTTTGGTTTAAGGAATACTGAACGAATGTCGATATATAGGTATATCTACCTGGGAGTAGAAATTGCCCAACGGCAATAGAAATACCACTGGGAGATTATCATTTTAGAAGGTATATTCAGGGTACACAATGTAAGTTCCAAGATGGGTGGCCCTGCGGTGCCAATCCCTTTGGGGATCAACGCACCCCATGGGCCCCTCACAAGGACTCTGGGGTTTGTATTGGCGAAAATATCCCCCCCCCCTTTTCTGTTGTGCCTTCTTTTTGCTCCTTTGTTTCTTTTTGTTTTTTTCTCTTTCCCTGGTCACGTCCCTCGTAGCACTCCCCCCCCCCCCCCCCCCCAAGCTACATAATTTCGTTGTCCGCAGTTTCTGGTTTCTTATTTATTTAGTTATTTATTTATTTATTTGTTTTTTCTCCCGTCTCTTCCCTTCTCGCTTATATCATGGAGTGGAGGTGGTTAGGTACAAGCTACATAGCAATACAATATACATAACAACACAGATACACGGCAAGATGTAATTTAGGTATAAGAGAGGATGCCCTAACAGAATAAGGGTAAAGACGGGTGATTAGGAGGCACTACACAAGGGAGCAATTATGGATAGATAGAGCAAACAGCTCATGTCACATTCTCACTGCACAACGATAGGAGACAAATTGCGATATAGGTAAAGGAATGTATACTCCCCACTCACTTTAGTAGACATGATTCTACACAGGGCACTATAGTAATTAGGGTGGTCTTCTTTTTGTCACATTACACAAAATAAATATTAGTAGGGCTTAGAGCCAGGTAGCGCCCAACACTATAAACGTATCACTTTTTAGTTCCCACATGAACACACAGATAGATCACAATGGTACACAGGGTAGGGGTTTTTTAGGAGTTATTAATTGGCAATCCTTAAGACTCACCTAGGAGATCATTTACTGCGGGTAAATAACGACACTGTAATGAAGGAAAGGGCACTGGCATTAGGGGAAATTAGAGATGGCGTGGGAGGCATATAAGAGTAATCCAATATATGTCCAATGGCCCCCATGCGGGCGGCTTGAGGGCGCTGGCCCCTCCCTCTCTTTCCTCTCAAACCAGTACGTACTCCGGGAGGAGGGGAATTAAGGAAATAGAAATGGGACTCCCTTGCCGGAGTAGTCTGTGGACTGGAAGGGGCGGGGGGTAGCGGGGTGGAGGGGGAGTGTGAGTGGGGGTGGTCAGAAAGTGAGAGCTGAGGGGAGAAGCCTCAAAGCGAGGGGCATTAAGCTAAGACGAGTAAGCCGTCTGTTTTCCCTGTTTTATTTTTTTACATTTTTTTTTTCTCCGATAGAGCGGCGACGGTAGTCCAAGCTCACCTACCAGCCATACCGCAACAAGTTGATATGCTGTGGTTGGCACTTATTGTGTTTTTTTTGGAACCAAAAGGTTTTCTACTGGAGGCTAGCGCCTCAGATAGGATTGGTTCTGAGTGCTTAAGATCCATCGACAGCACTCCAGGGATGGGTTTGTGTTAGTGTTGTAGTGTGGTTTATTGTTTGTCTATTAGTGTTCAATGTTGTGATTTTTTTCTGGGACATGGAGACCGGGGGACCCTGATAGGAGCGAGGAGGGAAAAAAGAATTGGACATCAAATCCGGCCAGTATTAAGGTAGCCTCTATAAATGCTCAGTGTCTTAACTCCCCACAAAAACGAAGTATATTCTTAAACATGTTAAAAAAAGACCACATACAGGTATGCGGAGTACAGGAAACACATTGGAGAAAGTTAGACTAGTCAAAGATAAAAAACCGGGCATTTCCACTTATTCTCTGCTCCTCCCTTAGGGATAAAAAAGAAAAGAGGGACAGCTATCCTGTTTTCCTCAGATTTAAGAGTCAATATTATCCATCAGGATTGCGACCTGGAGGGCAGATTTGTTCTAGTAGTCTGTGAGATAAATAATACTGTCTATACTCTGGCAAATATATATGCTCCCAACCATTCTCCAGTGCGGTTTATTGGTAGAATACTTGCTTAACTTGAGAAAATAAAACAGGGGAAGGTCATAATGCTGGGAGATTTTAACTGCCAAATGGATCCTGCCATGGATAGCTCATCAGCAAGGGGAACCACAAAAAACAAAAACACAATAAATAATGCAAGAAGATTGAGGGACTTGCTGAGGAGCTATGCGTTGCTGGACCTTTGGAGGGTGTTTCATCCTGAGGAAAAGGATTTTACGTGTTTTTCTCGCTCCCATCTTGTTTACTCAAGGATAGACTTGATGCTGTCCGGGATCAGCTTAGCCAAAATTGTCAGTAAGATAACTATCATTACTATTCCTTGGTCCGACCATAATATGGTATTCATGGTTGTGAAGGATGAAATGGTTAGGACTAGGACACAATGGAAGTTGAATGATCAACTTTTGCGCAGCAGGGAAAATGTAATTTACCTAAAAAAAGATGTCTGATCTCTTCTTTACTGAGAACAGGGACGATGAGATCCCTCTTGACACTATTTGGTGTACATACAAATGCGTGATGAGGGGTCACCTGATCAAGATGGGAGTGAGAGAAAGGAGGTCCAGAGGAGCCCTCCTTTCGGAGTTATATATTGTATTGGATCAGTTGGAACAAGAAAACAAAAAGAAACCATCGGTAATAGTCACACAAAAAATCAAAGACACCCAGAACAGCATTAATGAGAGATTGATGAGCAGAGCCAATAAAAATCTAGAATATCTCAACCGAAAGTGGTATTACCAAGGTAATAAAGCTGAGAAAGAACTTACGACCAGACTAAAAAAAGAGAAATCTAAAAAAATTATAAGTAGATTAAAGGATAAGCACAAAATAATACTTCACCCAGAGAAAATCGGGGAAACATTTAGAACTTTCTACGAATAATTATATAACATCCCGGTAGATTCAGCTGCACTTGGGGTTGAGGACTTCTTTACTGGCTTGAAATTGCCCAAAATCTCCAAAGCACAGTTGAGGGAGCTTAATTTGCCGTTTGCGGTAACTGAAGTGGAAAAAGCCATTAACAGCCTTAAAAATAATAAAACACCTGGCCCGGACGGTTTCAGTAATAGATTTTACAAACTAATGAAGGATTACATCAAGACCAAGCTTGCAACAATCTTCAACACATTTGGCGCACAGCAAAAGATACCAATGGAATTACTACAGGCGCATATAGTCCCAATACCAAAACCAAATAAAGATCTGGAATTAATTCGAACTATAGACCCATAACGCTACTAAATGTGGACATAAAGATTTATGCCTCTATGTTAGCGGAGCGACTTAAGAGGGTTATACTCTCTTTGGTCCATACAGATCAAACAGGCTTTGTTCCGGGACGATTAATTTCCAATAACGTGAGGAGGCTAATAGACGCCATGGATATGGCGCAGAGAGATGGGGCACCCCTGTTGGCCCTGTCGATAGATGCCGAAAAGGCCTTCGACAGGGTCAACTGGGTCTACTTGCGATACACACTGGAAAGTTTGGGCATAGAGGGAAAGCTTTTGGATAGCATCATGGTCTTATATACAAATCCCACAGCTAGAGTCTGCAGCAGCGGTTTCGTTTCAGGGTGGTTCAATATATCAAATGGCGTGCGGCAGGGATGCCCACTCTCGCCCCTCTTGTATATACTCTCAATGGAACCGCTTGCAGAGTGAATTAGAACTAACCCAAAAATAACGGGAATAAGGGCGAATAAAAGGGATTTAAAACTGTGCATGTATGCAGATGATGCAGTTTTTACCCTACAAAGCCCCAGACAGTCTATCCCGGAACTTGTCAGGGTGATGGAAGCATATTCCACCATCTCGGGATATAAGGTCAACTGGGAAAAATCAGAGGCAATCGCCTGTAATATGTCCCAAAGAGAAAAAGGGTACTTGGCAAATCTGGGGGGTTTCAAATGGGCCAAAGACTCTATTAAGCATATAGGCGTAAAAATCACCTCAGACCCCTCTAAAATTGTCGAAATCAACTTTCTCCCCACGTTATTACAGATTAACAAAAAATGTCAAGAATGGAAAAACATTAAGGCATCCTGGTTGGGAAGAATCAACATTGTTAGATCATATTTGCTTCCAAAATTGACCTATATTTTTAACATGATACCGCTAAAAGTACCAAAACCATGGATTGATTTAGCGCAGACAGGACTATCGCGATTTTTGTGGCAGGGTTAACGTCCTCGAATCCAGTCAAAATTATTGATGAACAAGGCCGATAAGGGAGGGCTGGGAATCCCCAATATAGGTAAATACCATCTAGCATGCTTAATTGCTCAAGCCCTGATCACGCAAAAGGACAGTTACGAAACTGAGGGCTGGTATAACATAGAACAGTCCATGTCTGGTATTTTTAAGTTGGAACGGCTGTTTTGGCAGACTACACCTAAAAAGGCAGCTAAACAAAATACAAAAAAGTTACCTATGACCTTGAGAGATCTAGTTCAGGGGTGGGAGACACTTCAGAAAAATATGGGCCTTGAGAATAAAATTCTGGCTGCGGTTAAGATAGACATATTGGCCGCAAATGTGGAAGATTTGGATCTAAAAATATGGCAACAATGCGGGTTGAGAAAAGTTGAGGACTTGTTAGAAGGAGACAGTGTAGTTGAGTTTGACCGATTAATGCAGCTTAACAATTTACCCAGTAAAGAAATCTTCACGTACTTACGGGTGAAAGGGTATATTAAGAAACATGTGTACTTAGGAACCGCTACAGAAATAGCAGTTTTGGAAGAACTGATAAAAAAAAAAGGTTCCCAAGAGACCGATTTCTAGCTGTATGGATTTATTAAGAATAAAAGATTCAACCATAGTAATCCCAGCCATGAATAAATGGGGACAGGACTTAAACATTCGGATAAAAAATAGAGATTGGCTCAATTCACTTAAAATAGTGGCGGAGACAGTCCATTGTCTAAATCTGAGAGAAGTGCATTATAAATTGCTTAATCGGTGGTATCTGACCCCTTCACGCAAAGCTAAGATGTTCCCAGGAGCTAGTGACATTTGTTGGAGATGTGGAATAAGTAAGGGGGACTTGATGCATATATGGTGGAGCTGTGGCCCGATACAGCTGTACTGGAGAATGGTTGGGAGAAAAATTGAAGCCATTTGTGGTACGACTTTGTGCCACGCACCAGAGACATTTTTGTTACATTTAGATACGGCAGCTTGGCCAAAAAAAAATAGGAAGCTTATTATTCACAGTCTAACCGCAGCTAAGCTGTTAATTGCCAGAAATTGGAGATCTAGCTTGACACCCACACGGGATAACCTAAAGCAGCAACTAATGTACCAACTCAAGATGGAAATGGGAATTGCATTTCAATTTGGGCGGACTGGAATGAATGGATTCAGCAAATACAAAGATTATAAGTGAGTGAGAGCAAAGTTAAGGCAGTAGAGGGAGGGGCAGGTAAGGAAGAGGGAGTGATCGGAGAAAGTGGTAGAGAAGAAAAATTGTATCAAGGAAATCAGATGGAGGCCCCGGTCCTCTCAACCTCAAACCCGCTCAATAAGACCTGCAGCAACCAAATTTATCAACATAAGGGGGTTCGCCTCTCGCTTCGCATACCTGGGGGTCCTGTCCGGTCTCACATGTCTTAGTCTCTAAATTGTATTACATCCTAGGAAATGCACTGCAGTCCAGTGCCCCTCTGAAGAGGATATAAGGCACTTTGTCTTCTGTTGTAGCAATAAGCTAGGATGTGATTAGGGTGTCATTTTAATACATACGCACTATAGATACGTTTATTGTGCATTGTCTGATGTTGTTCGGTCCGTTTGTCCATGTTTTTAGTATATGTATATGTCTATAAAACGCAAAATAAAGCATATAAATATAAAAAAAAAAAACTTTATGTAGAGAAAGATCTGATCCATTTACATGTAAAATTTACAAATATGTTAATTTAAAAACCACAATCCCACTAAACAAGAATTGTAGGCTTTAAATTATTTGAAGGAGAGCAATTGTTATGTTAGGCTGACAATTGGGCACGTTTGTAGTGTTAAATTCTGATGATTATAAAGCAGACAAATCCCTGAACTTGAATGGGATGTCAGTAATAGATATCCTGCTTGGATGTTTCAATAAAGAACTTTATTGCTTTTACCACATTTCTCCACTGAGCCGATTTTCATTTTCTCACCAAGTTGCTTGATGCCTTCCTCAGGCATTAATTACAAATATCACATCATGGCACATATCACACATATCACATTGCCATGTAGCAGTAATTACAGTAACAAATTTATACATTTATTTTCTTAAGTATTGTCTTGTTTTAAATGACATTTGCCACTCTTTATCGGACAGCAGTTTTGTATCCTATCAAACCTGGACAGTCAAGGTACCAAAACTAGTCAAAACAATCATAACTATGAACCCTTGAGCTGATTTACTTTGGACAATTATTATATGGTGATCTGTGTGATCGCTCCTTTAAAACTGAGGTTCATGGATGTTTCAACCTTTATGAAGGACCTGTGTTAATCTCTAAATTATCATAGATATTTCTGTCTAATCAATGCTCTGGGTCATAGAGTTTTCTTTTTTCTGTATACATTTTTACTTTTATTGTTTTTTTGAGAGGGCTAGGTGCTGGAAGGGGATGTCATAATTGCTGTTGTCATTGTTTATGATAATAATTAAACCCCTTCCCAATGCTAGGACATACTATACCGTCCTGATTTTACAGTGCCTAAAAGACGATAGGACGGCATAGTACATCCAGCGTTAAATAGCTTAACCCGAATCCCGGGGATGAGCTATGCTCGGATCTAGTTGCAGGCACTAGCAGCGGGATCCCACCTGTCACATGAGGCCACTTTCAAAGCGAGCACCAGCTACATTTAACAAAATTGCGTAGTGCCTGTACTTCCGTGTTCGGGTCTTGCGATCTTTTGGCAGGGACCCACAGGGTCTATTAAGACCTTGAGGTCTCTGCGATAGTGCTCCTGGCTACCGATCACCTTGTGTACAAATCGTGATGTCTTGGTGCTTGCGTCATCTGTGGCGCAAGCACCATGCATCACAAAGTGGTTGATCCTGGACATTGCAGTGGACTGATTTTTACAAATTGTTGTTATCATATAATTGCTATTTTCATTTATTGTTTATTTGGCATTAATAGATGTTTTCTATTCTTTTCACACTTAATCTTGTTTTGTTTTGAACTTGGTTTGTGTTAAATGCCTCTCACTGAGCAACGTTAATTTAAACTGTATTTTTTAAACATCGAGGTAGTTAACATAAATATGTACTGCATTATTCATGATTTGTTGTTTTAAATGTTAGCCACGCATCCGTTATGTTATTTAGAAGTTTCAGTGTGGAACATGGTCACCAGTTTAATCAGTGATGCTGTAGCAAACTCATAAAGTTTATATGCTGAGGCATCATTTTAATGACATGGTATTTGATGTGTGAGTTAATTAGATTTGCCCAACATAAATATTTCTCACTAGCAACTTTAGTTTCATGAGCAAGTTCGTTCTAATGTTAGTATTCTAAAAATGTAATATTTGATAATTAACATTTACTGTAGTGAAAATGAATCCCATCTAAACATGCATCTATTACATGCATCATGATTATTGATTACAGATAAACATAGATAATATGAGTAAATGCCTTTATCAGCATATTTCTATACATGGGCAGAGGATTAAACCAATGAGATAGCTCAGTGGGTTAATGAATCATCAGTAGAACTGCTCTTCCCCTGGGGGGTCACAGATTCAACTCCCAGCAGGGTTAACTCAGCTCCTTATCCTTATGAGGTAGATAAATTGAGTACCAAGTTATAACATCCCAGGGGAACCAGAGAATATATGAATGTACATTCCTGGTAAAATTGCTATTATTATGACAATGGGCACAATACTAAATAACAATTCTGTCATTCCATAATAAGGACAAATGTTCCTGCTATTCACACATGCCTCCTTTTCCATTAGACCACTTGCACTTAGGTTTGGCACGCCAACTACTGTGGGCTAAGGTTTCCTCTGCCAGTATATGAACACGATTAGAGCTATAGTTAATGACTATGGGTGTTCACAGGTAAACTTCCAGGGGAATGCAAAATGTTACCTTCTTAATCCTTACTACCACCCATAGTTCCCCAGTTACCTATTGATTGTGAGAAGGTTCTCATGTTCTCTTGGGGTCTGAGCAGTCTGCTTCTAGTGCACAGACTCTTTTAGGAGAGCTTAAGGATGATTATTATTGCTGAGCCCAATGACAGAGTGCCTGCAAGGCATTCTGTCTGTATTCACTCTGATGGCAGCACTGGTGGGTTCCCTGGTTCAGTAATACTTCTATTGTCTCCTCAGTCTTTTTCTCCCAAATTCCTTCTTTCTGTACGCACACACACACACACACACACACAAATATGTTAAAGATGAAAATCTAAATTTTAAAAAGGGATAGAATTATCAACTACTACAATAAAATATATATCATTAATATAATATTGTTTTTAAAATTATGAATTTATTTGAATGTGTTTTTTAAGATTTATTTAATTTAATTAATTTTTGCACTAGCCAAGGTCCTCCAGAAATGACTGTAATATACCGTATTTATCGGCGTATAACACGCGCCGTCGTATAACACGCACCTAATTTTAAGAAGGAAATTTCAGGGAAAGAACTTAAGAATTTAAATTAAGAACTTTGAAGCCCAATAATCCATTTTAATATGCCAGGATATTGCCCCCAATATGCCATTTAATATGCAGGATATTGCCCCCAATATGCCATTTTAATATGCCAGATATTGCCCCCAATATGCCATTTAATATGCAGGATATTGCCCCCAATATGCCATTTAATATGCAGGATATTGCCCCCAATATGCCATTTAATATGTAGGATATTGCCCCCAATATGCCATTTAATATGCAGGATATTGCCCCCAATATGCCATTTTAATATGCCAGATATTGCCCCCAATATGCCATTATATGTAGGATATTGCCCCCAATATGCCATTTAATATGCAGGATATTGCCCCCAATATGCCAGATATTGCCCCAATATGCCATTTACTATGCAGGATATTGCCCCCAATATGCCAGATATTGCCCCAATATGCCATTTACTATGCAGGATATTGCCCCCAATATGCCAGGATATTGCCCCTAAGTATGCTCGTTATACCACCCTCCTCCCCCCCCTTCCCCAGACCCCAGTACTTACCTCGTTCCTGCTCTGTCCCCCGGTGCTCTGAAGCTGCGTGGCTGTGAGGGAAGCGTTGTGAGCTTCCCTCCAGCCGCGCGGTCAATAAAGTTTGTTTTAAAAAAAACAGACTTTATTGACCGCGCGGCTGAAGGGAAGCTCACAACGCTTCCCTCACAGCCACGCAGCTTCAGAGCACCGGGGGACAGAGCAGGAACGAGGTAAGTTGTAGATTTTTTTTTTTTCGGCGTATAACACGCACACACCATTTTCTCCCTATTTTCAGGGAGAAAAAGTGCGTGTTATACGCCGATAAATAGAAGTCTAGTAGGAAGACCCAAGCTACCATTTTGACAGCCAAACTCAGCAGCAGTTTGGCTGCCAAAATGTCAGAACGAAATATCACATTGATCGATTCTCATGCTGATTAGAGATCCCTTTGGTGGTCTCTGAGTAGCCTGAATTTAAGGTCTACTTGTTATACGATTGGGTACAAAACTCAGAGCTCCGATTTTCTCATAGAAAATCACAGCTTTACGACAAGACCCAAAAGAACGAATGACGACTGGCAAGGAATGCAAATTTTGGTAATTCATTTTTTCATTCATCTTAACATTCATTTTCAGAAAAATGTTTGCATGAATGAAAGAGTCAATTTTCATTTGAAAACAAATGCTCAAGTTTTTTAAATTGGTGTTTTATGATTTGATGGAAATAATGATATCTTAAGAAAGCCGTTCTTATGTTTATAAAAACAGTATATAATATGTGTGGACACATTAAATGATAAAAAAGGAGATTACAGCTAAACACAAACACAGCAGAAGTGTTAAAAGTGTCTCACTTCTGCCTCACCAAGGGTAAGGCTTAGCCACTGAGATATGGTTTTTATTGCCCAGCATTCTTTTTGCATTTCTTACAATACCTATGTATGTTTTCTGAACAGAACACTTAACAGAACACATGAAAGTCTGAAGCTATTATTTAAAAATCATTTATATTTTTCTAACAGGAGTTTTGTGATTTAGTGATTTAGTAGACTTTCAATTAAATCGCAAAGTTCCAGTTGTTTAACATACCATTAACATCAGCTAAAATCTTGTTAATGGCACTGCATTAATTACTTAAGAAAATAATGTGACATCCTCGGAGATAATGTCATCTTTAAAGCAAAAACATTAGAAATAATGGACATTAATTAAATATTAGATACAAATCATATGCAGATGAGTCTTGTACATGAATCTTTGCAAAGGTTAATGTCAGGATGGAAATAGCTCGTTAAATGTTTTAATACAATCATAATTTAAAGTATATTACTATGCAAAAATTAAACAACATTTATTTTTATTGTTTATATATATTGCCAAAAATACTGTGCACATACACACAGGCATCTGCAGATTAGTGTTAATTTTGACAGCAAATTTTTATTTAGTTTTAGTCATAGTCTTGACTAAAATGGCCTTTTAGTTCACTTGTTTTTAAGTCATCTGAATTGTTTTAGTTTTAGTCTAATTTTAGTCGACTAAATCTCTGTAAACCAAATAGTTACAAGTAAACCTATTTTGAGCTATACATTTACTAGACTAGATAACAATAGTTGTGATCTTGATTAAGTGGGCAGGCTAGATAAAAGGCTACATAAACAGGGATAAATATTTTTCAGAACCAATACTCTGTGTAATACATACTTTAGCTCTGCACATACTATTCAGAGCGTTCAAGTAGGCGTACAGTTTTAAAAATAAATTTCCCTAAATTGGTGTGTATAACATAAAGTATTTGCGTTCTTTGTTGGTTTTGATTTAAATTTTGTTGTGCAGGGTTTTCCTTTAAAGACTTAATATGGTTCTAATAAATGCTTTGATAATTTGTGAATCGTGCATTTTAAATTCACCTGTCTACTTATGGCATGCATTTCATGGAAAAAGGTTTACATAGTTAGCTTTAAAAAAAAAGCTTGTTTCATGGTAATCTATTGTGAAATAAATATCAGGTGTTATAGGGGACCAATTACTTATTTCCTGTTTTTAGAAACACTTCCAGGACTGGCAGCAGAACACTGTGGCTAAATGTGTTAGAAAAGCAATACACTTAGGTTTTGGGTATAATCCAAATATTTATTAAGGCATATAAATGCCTAAAAGGCCAATTCAAAACAGCAGCAAACACTCAAAAGAAAAAAAAAGTCCAAACAAATGAATGCAATAAAACTGATTTAACTGGGCTGCAAAGGCAGAATAAATGTTAGTGCATTGAAGAAGGATTTTCTAATTAGTTTTTTTAAGACTTTGAGAAAGAAGGCTTTACAATGATTTGCGCACTTCTCTGCACATAAATTGTTAAATGAAAACAATATGAGGTTTATGTGTAAACACAATGCAACGTTGAAATAGTGGTACAATCCAAGGGTAGGCACCAACACTGCTAATGGTGCACGTTTACTGGTGTCTGTGGTGAACAATTTAATGATGTTCTATGGACTTTCACAAACCTTGCCACGGACACCAAAATTCCAACTGAATCAAGCTTTTGAACATCATACTAAAGCATTAAGAATTACTTCAAATATGCGTACATCCCAACATTTCCCCTTGGAAATATGGGAGGTACTGAAACTGACAGTGCACTCTGTCTGTGCATATTTCTGCGCATGTGCAGTATTCATTCTCTGGTTTCTCAAAACTGAGACCATGGGATAACAATTCTGAATTGGGAATGAATATAGTCTATATAATCAGTCAATTAAGTAAGATGTTAGCCTTGCCAACACAGTCCAAGATCCAAGAACGATCTAAAAACAGTGATGATCAGTAAAGCTCATCCTTGGATACTGAAGGAACTTAGTTTACTAAATGACAAGCCATTATATTTAATTTACAAGGAATTGGATTCAACTGAAGATGTCCCACTTGATTGGAGGAAAGTAAATTTGATATTCTAAAAAGGAACCCATTCCAAGCTGTTTAAAGGATTCTTAAGATGTGATCAAGAACTTAGTTTCATGTAACAATTTCTTTACAACACATCCCTATGGTTTAATGATAAATCATTTATATCTAACTAACTTGGTAACTTCCAATATGGACCTAGGTAATGCAGGTGTGTAATATACCTACATTTTGAGAATGTGTTTCGTACTGTGCTACAACATAGGCTACTGTATTCATTAATGAATATCAGATTTGATTGAAAAGGATTTGTACTTGAATAGGTAACTGGCTGAACGACAGATTACTGAGTACCTGTAAGAAACACTTCTTCCAGCTGGACACATATTTTGTAAGGTAATCAATTCCTAAACAACCTCTTTTTTAGAGGCATGCCTTATGCCTTACACTTAATTAGATCCTTCAATGGAAAGTAGAAACGTGTTGCCTATTTTAATAGAGAACATCCATTTTGTGAAAGTTGATGTATACATGCACTTGCACTGCAAATAATATATAACCACCAACTGTGTTTGCTGACATTCATACATCCAGTAGTGTATAATAATAGGCATCCATATTGACGCCTATTTTGTGATCATAATTAGCAGGATCAAGCACATGCATTTATGGTTGCATTACATGTTTTTATGGCTACACTTTTCCCCATTCCAAACCTGACTTGGGCTACATGCATATCACTAATAATATAAACATACGGAATGGTGCAGATCTATTGAAAGGACGTATTTGCTCGAATATAAGACGACCCTGATCATAAGACAACCCCCAAAATTTTGGATATAAAATGAACTATAAGACTACCCTATATGAAAAAAGTTTTACTTGTATATTTTCACATATAAATAGCTTTTTCCTATTTATTAAAAATTATCTTCTATGACGGACCGCCGGAGGGTCATGTGAACTCCTGGCTTTCCGTCATAGAAGTTTGGACAGTGCCGAGCAGAACTGCGCATATTAAGCCGACATCCACCGGCTGCCCCAGTCTCCCAGGTGACTAGTGGGGGCAGCTGGTGGATATCTGCACGTCCATCTTCTATGATGGACCGCCGGAAGGTCATGTGACCTCGCCACTTTTGTTATGTCTATTTGAGGACTAATTATAAGACGAACCACGAATGTAGATGAGTTGTATTTTTCATAGCATCTTATAAAAAAAGAAAGAAATTATATAAAGTTTAATAATCAAAACAAAAATGTAGTTAATTATTTGGATGCACTCACAAATGGAGTAAACCAAAAGGCATGTAAAAGATCTTGAGCTTCTTTAAAGGTTCTTTAGAATAATCCGGAAAAGATTGAAGAAGAAACACACAGAGCAGGACGATAAATGAAATCATGGAACCCCATCTGAAGTCACTTACAAGACGGAAGGTGACAAAAGAACCAAAGATCCAGCTCATTGCTTGGAGTCTACTCAGTTATTAGAAGACAGGAAAAACCAAGTGCCCAGTTGACACCACTCTATGCATTTCACAGGATCAGTAGTTTCGACTTCCTCAATACATGGAGGAGTTCTTGGGGGGCTGTATTTCTTTTGAAGCAAGTATAATTGTGTTCTTTTTATTTCCAGTGAACTGGGTTTTGTGCACACATTCTTCACTTTTAACTGCTATCACTAATTGGTTCAGAATCCATCAAAATTATGGCAACCAAGTTTTCCCATACAACCTTAATTACAATTAGACAAGCTATCCTTGGCAAAAAAAAATAATACTACAATTGTTACCCAATTCCTAAGTAAATAGATGAGTCTTCCTTGCAAGCATCCTATTTAAAACAAAAACATAACAATGCAAACTGCAGGTAAATTACAACCTCATTAGCTTTTGGAAAGGAACAATTTCAGTACACTGTAAAAACTGATTGCACTACTGTTTGTAGTTCAATTGGTGTTAAACCCAAACAACAAAATGTAATTAAAACATAATTAATCTCCTTTAGCAGTAGTAGATTTGGAATAATCATGTTATTGACTTTTCAGGTTGAGAAAGAGGTCAATCAATGTTAAATCATATAAATTCCAATCAGGAGTGAAACCAAAAGAGCAATATATCAGCACTTGGGAGAAGCCATTATAATAGATCTCTCTCTTGCTCTCTATTTTAGAATTAGTGATAGAAAAGGCTAAGGATTTTTAACACTTAAAAAAGTAGTATTACACACTTATAAAAGTAGACACATAAATATTACTTACAGAAGTGTGTTATATACCGTATTTATCGGCGTATAACACGCACCGGCGTATAACACGCACCTCATTTTAAGAAGGAAATTTCAGGAAAAAAAACTTAAATTTCAAATAAAGAACTTTGAAGCCCAATATGCCATTTTAATATGCCAGGATATTGCCCCCAATATGCAATTTTAATATGCCAGGATATTGCCCCCAATATGCCATTTTAATATGCCAGGATATTGCCCCCAATATGCCATTTAATATGCCAGGATATTGCCCCCAATATGCCATTTTAATATGCCAGGATATTGCCCCCAATATGCCATTTTAATATGCCAGGATATTGCCCCCAATATGCCATTTAATATGCCAGGATATTGCCCCCAATATGCCATTTTAATATGCCAGGATATTGCCCCCAATATGCCATTTAATATGCCATGATATTGCCCCCAATATGCCAGGATATTGCCCCTTAGTATGCTCGTTATGAAGCAATACAACTGCTGAGTGGAAAATAAGATTTACATTCCTAAAACAAAATACTAAAGCATAAATGTGAGCTGAATGTGATTTATTTCATGCATATTAAAATGTATATATTTTCAGGGGTGCACCAAGTATATTCACTGTCTAGCCGCACTGCCATACACATACATACCCTGTGTTTCCATAATAATATAAGTGGTTGCTTCAAGAACTTTGCACATCTGTGTCAGCGCACACTTGTTTATTTTAATTATTTACATTTAATTTTAATTTAATTTTAAGTCATGCAGATCAGTGGTGTATCTTGGTTTTGTGCTGCCTTAGGCAGACAAATTTTGCCCCCCCCCCCCCTCCCACGATGCACACCCACGACATGACCCATAACCCACGTTTCCCACCAAGGACATGCCCCATCACCCAATTTACATGCCTCCATCACCCCATTACATACACATTGCCAATATTATTTGCCATTAATATTCCCCAGCTAATTTGCCCAATAATATGCCAGTATCATTTTCCATTAATATGCCCCTGCCAATTTGCCCAATAATATGCCAGTAATATTTGCCATTAATAAGTCACAGCCAATTTCCCGAATAATATGCCAGTATTTGCCATTTAATCAGCCCCTGCCAATTTGCCCAATATTATGCCAGTATTATTTTGTCATTAATATTCCCCAGCCAATTTGCCCAATAATATGCCAGTATTTGCCACTGAATATGCCCCAGCCAATTTGCCCAATATTAAGCCAGTATTATTTGGCATTTAATATGCCCCTGCCAATTTGCCCAATAATATGCCAGTGTTATTTGCCATTAATAAGCCCCAGCCAATGTGCTCAATAATATGCCAGTGTTATTTGACATTTAATATGCCCCTGACAATTTGCCCAATAATATGCCAGTGTTATTTGCCATTTAAATTCCCACAGCCAATTTGCCCAATAATATGCCAGTGTTATTTGCCATTTAGTATGCCCCAGTAAATTTGACAATAATATGACAGTGTTATTTGCCATTTAATATCCCACAGCCAATTTTCCCAATAATATGCCAGTGTAATGTCCCATTAATATGCCCCTGCCAATTTGCACAATAATATGCCAGTGTTAATTGCCATTTAGTATGCCCCAGTAAATTTGCAAATAATTTGCCAGTGTTATTTGCCATTTAATATCCCACAGCCAATTTGCCCAATAATATGCCAGTGTTATTTGCCATTTAGTATGCCCCAGTAAATTTGCCAATAATATGCCAGTGTTATGTCCCATTAAAATGCCCCAGTAAATTTGCCAATAATATGCCAGTGTTATGTCCCATTAATATGCCCCAGACAATTTCCGCCTATTTCCCCAGTACTTACCTGTTTTCCCTGGTGGCTAGTGGCAGGCAGCATGGTCTCCTCCATGCTGCCTGTTTGGCTCCCAGTCGTTAGTGTCGACAGGTCACGTAACCCGGCGCGCGTATGACGTCAGCGCGCCGGTCACGTGACTGTCGGAACTTACGTGTCACACTGCACGGGGAGCCGAACAGGCAGCACGGAGGTTTCTCTGCAGCCTGCCGGCAGAGGAAAGGTGAGGGGGGATCTTCCGATCCCTTCTCACCTCCCGCTCTGCATGCAAGCGTGTGTTTATTTTTTTTATTTTTTTAAAGGGCCAGATTTTTTTTTTCAGTGCTGGGGGGCGCTGCCGCCCCCCAAAATGTGCTGCCCTAGGCCTCCGCCTAGGATGCCTCGCTGTAAATACAGCACTGATGCAGATATCATTGTTTCAAAATTACACTTAACTCTATTCGGTCTATTTTCTAAAATTCGACTTTGGAGGTCGACTCATTCTGAGAAGAAGTCAAACTCGGGTGCTGAATTTGACTTAATCTCAAAATTAACTGTGATCATTTTGCCTTTCATTACTTTCAATACGGAAGATTTAAACCTGGGTTTTTTTTTCTAAGTCAAACCCGGGTGTCAAATTGTCTCAAAATGCAAGTCAACCTCCAAAGTTTAATTTTAATGAATAGGTAGATTTGAATACCCGCCTGGCATGCAACTGGTTTATTTAAATTGTCAATCTGCTAAAAAAAAGCTCATGAAAAGCGCTTTGAAATGATATCGAATTGTACTGTACAGCATACACATTCTGATTTTACATTTTTTTTAATGGAAATTCTCACATTGTGCCCAACTAAATTGAGTAGGCCTGCATTCACATTAAAATTCAATTTGTAGCTCATGAATAAATTGTACACAATTAATGATTTCAGTTCTATTGTTAGAATCAGTATGCATTTGGTGAAAGAAAGGTTAATGCGCACGCTATTTTTCAATATATTGCAGAAAAAAAAGCACTTCTCTTTTTGTTACAAGGCACTTAATGATTTAACCTTGTCAGTAGGCATTCAGTGTTTATACCAAAGCAGTAACCTTCTTTTATAACCTTTACTCGGATGTCAGACTAATTGTGTACAGGCCTGTCAGTGTGTGGATATAGGAAAACATAACAGGAAAAAAGAAATTGGAATTTAAACAGGGGGAGTCATCTTTGCAAAGAATTTGTGTACAATTGTAGAAAGTGTTGTTACATCCTTCATTTAACTACTTAAGTATGAATAGCAGTCTGTGCGGCCATGAGAATCTGGTTCTTTTAGACACTATTCCAGGATGTAAAGATCTACTTATCCAAAGAGCCCTGATAAAAGTAAAGGTGCAGGACATTCACTATTGGAACTTGGAGTTTTTAAGTGCCCTTCAATTAATCCTTTTATGGGCTTGGATGGTATTTTTCTACAAACATTCTACTATTTTGTGCCCAAAATATGAAAGATGCATATTTGTGTCTTAGCACATAGGTAAAGGCAAAGAGTAGAGTTTCACGGTCCAGGTATACAGCATACGATTGCCGTTGGCATGTCTATGGTTACAGTTGGCACCAACTCATATCGTTGGTTTATAATTAATGTATTAATTATTTCTCATTTTTAATTCCATTGTGGCTGTCCTGATCATCTAGAAGTTTGACTGGGTAGCAGCAGAGTACTAACTTTAACACATTTTAATAGTTGGCCTCTTCTCCTCCCTAATCCCACTTATATTTAATAGGGATAAACCCACATGTTGCTTCCTTCTGACTAGCTTCCCTGGGTGATTATTCATTTTATCATACCCAATAGCATGCCTATTGTTTTACCTCAACCCTTTGTTCCCCAAATCTTGTAAGTTTCTCTCTGTGTGTCTCTAAAATGTAATGGTTTGATCTATTAAGTTTAAGGCTTCTTATAAAAGTAGATTTTGTACAGATTTAATTACGCAAAATATCACTTATTACTGTTTTCTAACTACGTTTTTTTTCTTGCAGTCTGTGGAATTCAATGACATGAGATACATTAACTCAGGTCATTGAATAGACCACATTGAATTGTCTTTTTTATTTTTATTTTTTACATCAACCCATCGATCATCTTAATAATAATTTAGAAGAGGTCAATTGCAAATTTCATATAGGAAACAATGGCTGATTATGAAGAATGAAATGAACTAAACTAAACATAAGCTCCACAAGGCTCTTTAAGTTTATCGTTTAGTAAATAGAAACATTTGATTCTGTTCCCTTTTTGTATCAAATTCTTATTTTAGTTACAACCTTTTGTTTGTTGGAGTATAACAGTTTTCTTACAAAATCCTGCTGTATCCTTATCTGTATTATTTTGATGTATATATGATATTATTTTGTATTGAAAATAAAATAACATATGTATTGGTTTACTGTCTGTTTTGCCTTTTATTTATTTTCTGCCCATTTTTGGCTTCGATATAATTTTTCTAAAAAATTCCAAAAAGTCGAAAAAACAAAACTCAGACAAAAGGGCTAATTGTTCGACACCCACTACATAAAAATAACTTTATTTATGTGAGAAAGGGTAATTCACGTTTAAAGATATTTTAATTTTCTCTAAAATTTTAAAATGACTTTTGCCTCTTTAATTGAAGCTCCAAGACTGAAGTGTACCTTATAATATAAGTCAAACCTTATAGCCAATGCTACTGTGGTGTTTGTTTAAGAGGACTCCCCCGCTAATAGATGCTGTCTTGCTCCAGGATCTCAGTGAGTTGCAAATGACAAATAATAATTACATAATTAATATATTTAAAATGTATTTGCTTTTTCCAGTAACTTTAAGCAGAGTTTAAGAATTAACTTTATTTTAAATATGTGTAGTGTTTTTACTATTGTATATATTCCCCTATTGGGATTTCTCATTATAGCTTACTAATTTATGTTCACTTGTCCGTCCGGTGTGGATTTCTGTCAGGGTGAGGTTCACTCTGGTAGCTATTTATGGTGACCGGTCAGGTGTAACCACAGCTCATGATTACTTGTAGCACTAGCATGTTGTGAGCAGTTTGTTTTTTCTATTTCTCTGTCTCACGAGGATCTTTTCTGTGCTGATTTTACATGTGCCAATACATCTTTGAAGTTTTAAACATTGACATGCTGTGGAGTCTTCCGATTGATGCACCGTGGATCTTAGTTTTCCCCTTATAATATATGCATGGTTTTTCCCCATCATATCTGATCAGCTGCAAAATGGGCACACTCACTAATAAGAAAAATTGCTAAACTTTTCAGTTTCTCAAGGATTTTATGTAGGCTTTTTGTGTTATGTTCATAACAGTGTTGGTTTTGTCGACCAAACTTTTCGTTATAGTTTTTGTCAGCTGCATGTTTTCAGTGACAAACACTAAGCTAATAGGACTAAAACTATGACTCAAATCCATTGCAATTTTCATCAACTGACAAAAACGTGACGGAAATGTTAGGGAGGGACTATTGCATTTACCTATTTGGACTTCTGGCTGTGTGTCAGACCTCCTCTCAGACTGTACACCTACTATAGTTCAGTTTTTTACCACTTTATTAATTTTTCTCAATCATCACTTGCTTCCCCATTACTTCAAGGTTAGTGATATTTGGCTCCACCCCTTTTTTGCATGATGCAATCATCCCTTGCCATAAAAGGAGACCACACCCAGAGACTGATGCTGAGCTATTTGTAAACAGTCTCTGTTTAGTGCCGGCTTAGTTTTACTCTACTGATTTACCTGTTGCTGAATCCTGATTCCTTTTTGTACCACGCTGTAATCTCCAACCCTGAACTTTGGATATCCTGTAAACTACTCTGCTGACTTCTCTAAACCTTTCACCACGGAACGTTTAAACAAATTATTCTTATTGCCTACTCCCTTCAGTGAAGATTGATTAACATCTCACTGCAAGTATCAGTTACACTTATTCCTTAATTCATTTTATTTACAAGTTCATGTGAATTGAATTCTTCTATCAAGTACTCTCGATTTCTATTATTGTGCTGCTTCATATAAAACCAAAATTCAGTACTAGTTATTTTTCCTCCTTATTTCAAAGTGACTTTTTATCCTCGTTAGTTCTAATTGCTGCTGCTGCTGCTTCTGTGGGAAGTCATCTTAAAGAGACCACTACTTATTAATTCTGCAGTTGTGTTCCATAACATTTCCTTCAGAGGAAACCTGACACTGTGGATATCTTGGATCTCTGAAAAAGCTCAGTCCCCTGACTCTATCTATAGCTGGATTGGTTGAGAAGCAGGAGCTCTGTGTCTGTCTTCTGCTTGGAACAACGCCCTGCGAACCATAGAAGAAGAAGATACCCCTTAATCTGATTCACCTGGTACTGTTAAACAGGGCCTGATTAAGACATTGTAGGCCCCTGGGCTACAGGTAACAATAAATTCTTATGAATGGGGCTCTCATTCGGTTCATAGAAAGGCAATGGTACTACATGTTTTCTATAAGCCGAAAGTCTATAAACCGAACGTTCGGTTTATAGACTTTCGGCTTATGGAATACATGTAATCCTATTGCTATTCTATAAACCGAACGTTCAGTTTATAGAATAGCAATAGGATTACATGTATTACATTAGCTGACAGCCTATAAACCGAACGTTCGGTTTATAGGCTGTCGGCATTTCACTACACGGAGACAAAGTCTCCATTCATAAATTTATAAATGGAGACTCTGTCTCCGTGTAGTGAAATGCCGACAGCCTATAAACCGAACGTTTGGTTTATAGGCTGTCGGCTAATGTAAGTACACTGAGACAAAGTCTCCATTCATAATGAATGGAGACTCTGTCTCCGTGTAGTGAAATGCCGACAACCTATAAACCAAACGTTCGGTTTATAGGCTGTCGGCTTATGTAATACATGTAATCCTATTGCTATTCTATAAACCGAACTTTCGGTTTATAGAATGCCAATAGACTTACATGCATTCCATAAACCGAAAGTCGTTCGGTTTATGGAATGTAAGTGTACTATGCTATTGTATTCTATAAACCGACTCTATTTCGGCTTATAGAATGCAATAGTACTACGAATGGACGAATGAACGAATGATTTTCGTTTATTAACCATTCGTTCATTCGGCTTTCGTTAGCTTAGCATTTTCGTTATTCGTTTTCCGGACGAATGGACGAAAAAGAATGCACATGTCTAATATATATATTGGTTTATATGTGTGGGGTATATGCAGGTGGCTGGTGTCTAAGCAACAGTGTTTCCAGGTAAACATACTGGCTATTGTTCAAGACTGGACTGTAAACAACATGGAGTCTGACAGTCTGGTCACCTGACCAGGGTTACTATGGGAAAGCTGTACCAACAAATGCTTCATGTTAAAAGAGATGCATGTTAAAGAGATTTCAGAACTTTCCTGAAGCTCCAACAATGGACATCACATAAGGAGTGCTGAAGCCAGTCTTTCCACCTGAGTTCTCCTGTCAAATATTTAAACACAATAATTGCAAGTTTTGGAACCTTGCTTTACATCTTTTTAATAGATCAGTGACATTTATTTAAATTACGTTTTATACATGCTTTCAAGTACATGAATTTATTATACACCTGACATCTGCATTCTGCAAAACTCCACAGACATATGTGTTTATGCTATCAGCAAATTACTTTATTATTGTATTTGGTTCAATCTCACAACAGCAATTTAATCAGATGTATGGAAAAATGTGGAGAGTTTCTTGGAGATGTCTTAGATTTGCTTGTGTGTAAGATTGTTATATGCCCATCATGGTTTAACACACAAAGATAGAACTAGATACTTCTGCCAACCTTCTCCAAATAAATTAGGTGGACAAAAATCTCAATTGTGGGTTACTGAACAAGTGGAAGCCTTACACATTTAACTTATAGAATGTGTGAGGCTTATATAGAACAACATATAGACAAATGTCACTAACAAAATGTCAGAAGTATTTCCGTATTGCATTGATCAACCGAGCTTTTCTAAGTTCACAAAAATGCTTTGACAGTTTTTTTTTTATACACAAGGCAAAAATAAGCAGCTGTTCCAATAAAATTGTAAAAAGTTTTTTTTTTTTTTTTAAATGATAAAAAAAAAATACCTATACATGCAATATGTATGTGCCTGGAATACAGAGCTAAAAGGAAATATTGCTTTCCTGGGTTGGCTTTTATAACATGCTCTATCAATGTCACAATTGCACTAGATACACCATATAGCTACATTGCATCATTTCCCCTACAAATTAAAACATTTTTCAGAAAACAATCTTTTTTTTTTTTTAAGGGAGCATTCAAACATACCATTTCTACAAATGTACATTTGCTTTTAAAGTGAAATGATCATCATAAATTCCAAAGGGCTAGAAAACCACATCATTTACACTGTTCAATTCTTCTTCCTGTCCATGGGCATCCTTTCTCTCTACAAAGATATTTCACTTTAGAGATGTGTGCACTACTATGTTCTCTAATAAGTAAAAATAAATAATTTAATCACTCTCATGTAGACATAAGAGGAACTCTATTTTGGGTGGACAAATCCCCCAGGCATTATTTAGTTTCGCTGCTAGCAGGGTAACTCACAGAACCTGCTCACAGTTTGCTTTTTCCAAGTGACTGCTGTGAGGTAAGTCCAGTTTTACTATTTTTTAAGCACATACACTTGCAAGGTTGAAGAGCTCACTGAGTGCTTGTTATATGTATGAACACTTGGAACAGCAGTTCCAGGGTCCATATTGCTGTGGCAAGTGTGAGCAAGAGGCCTCACTGAAAGGTCAGATTGGAGCACTAAAGAGGCATATTGCAGCACTGAGGGATATTGACAACCTTGAGAGGAGTCTGTTACTCACTGAAGATCTTGGGGAGGCAGCTCCAGTAGTGGATTTGTTGGAGGAAACTGTTCTCCCTAACAGCCTGGATGATGGCACCTCTAGCATAGAGGGGATTCAGCAGCTAGTGAAGCTGAGGCAGGTTGTGGTGGTAGGGGACTCTGTTATTAAGAGATTAGATCTTAACTTAAATATGATTAGAACTTAAATATGTGGTTCAATTCTGGGCACCTTTTGAAAAAAAAGACATTATAGAACTAGAGAGTCCAGAGGAGGGCTACAAAACTAATCGGGAGAATGGAAAGTTTTAGTTATGACGAAAGCCTTGAAAAGTTAAATTTGTACATGGTAGAGAAACAGCCGATTAGAGGGGATATGATAATGTTATATAAATATATACAGGGCCCATACAAAGGGCTTTTTAAAGACCTTTTCAGTAACTGAACAGTATAAAGGACAAGAGGTCACTCGCACTTGAAAAAAGTAGATTTAGTCTACGACAGTGGAAGGGATTTTTTTTACAGTAAGGACAATTAACATATGTAATTCACTGCCTGAAGAAGTTGTTCTACCAAATAACTTAGTTGCCTTACTTTTTTAATGAGCCAGAGCATAGAGGGCTATGCATGTTAGTATAGGCATTAATATGTATTTAGTGCTTGTTGATCCCAGGAGAAATCTGATTGCCATTTGGAGTCAAGAAGGAATTTCCTTCCCCACTGAAAACAGAATTCAAAATTGCTGAAAGGTGTTTATTTTTTTTGCCTTCTTTTGGATCAACAGAAGTAAACATGGGATGGGAAAAGGTTTGAACTTGATGGACGCAAGTCTTTTTTTTCAACATAAACTACTGTGTAACTATTCTCTTCAGCACAGCTGAGATCTTTATGTTTTGACTGTCTCAAAGAAGATGTGCCTATTGTTTCTTAAAAACATTAACATAGATTAACCACTATATTACGTCTCTGACACATTTATGATTAATATAGTTGTCAAACACGCTGTTATGGGCACTGAGTTAAAGAAATGTGTCAAAAACAGCCATACCCATACTCACAGTGGCCCTTCAGCTACTTCTGAACATTAACCATAATTCTCTGACATTCTAGAAAACCAATGGGGAAATATGGGATTGGAGTTAGGTATTTATAGTGTCTTTGTTTGTGACTGGATACATATATACTGACAATACATTTGGTGTGGTTTCAAACTGTCCTGTTCTTGTTACTTTACTTAAGGTGTGCAACTGATGTGTTGATTTTCATGATCACATTAATTGAAGGAAAACTGTAAGATGTATCTTAAAAATTATATCGTGTGAACCATGCAGCTAAGATATATAAAGCATTTGCACACGGATGTAATGAAAACCATGTGAGACCAGATACCTGCAAGAGAAATCACACCATTAAAAAAGAGCCCATGCTATTTTCGGGATAGAATTACTATCCCTTTTCCAGTGCAAATAATGTAACTACAATATGTGGGTTAACAGATTTTGATTTAAATCTAACACTAGGTGTGCATCGATTTAATATTGTCACTCTGATTTGATTCTGCTTGGGTTTCTAGAGCAATCAGACACTATTATCTATGTCCAGAATGTGTTCAATTGTTTGTACTGAAATTACCCTTTTTTATATAGTAATACATTCAGCAGCACTCAGTACAGAAGGTAATGCAAGCTAGTTTGACAAAACAATCCAGTAGGTTTTGAGATCTCTTTTAGTTACAGCTGCTGGAAATGACGGCAAGTCATATCCGCTGGCTGTATTTCCTGCACGCAATGTGTGTGAGTGAAACACTCCACGCACGCAGCGTGCATGCAGGAAAGACTGCAGGGGAGATGGCCAAGGACAAGCAGCATCCAGGTAAGTACAGGTGAAGAGGGGGGGATTTTTTAATATTAATGAGCAAATTATCAGTGGTTATTAATGAGCAAATTATCAGTGGTTATTAATGAACAAATTATCAGTGGCATATTAATGAGCAAATTATCAGCGGCATATAAATGAGCAAATTATCAGTGGCTATTAATAAGTAAATTATCAGTGGCTGTTAATGGATAAACTATCCGGGGGGAAGAGGGGGTTTCCCAGAATATGTTTCAGTTATGGGCCCTGCAATTTCTTATGGTGGCCCTGTAGCTATTGCTAGAATAAACAGGCATAAATTGAAGTTGGAAGATAATGTTTTGCTAGTCACTATTTATTACTAGTCACATCGGCAAGCTTATGGCAGTATGGGGTGGATGTACCTATTAATATAATATCAATACAGATACGGAATATAATTCAATTATTGAAAAATAACATATAATTTTATATTTGTACAATATTAGGGGCTGTGCATAAAAATAGGTAAACTACGTTTTCTATGACTTGTGAGTAAACATTACATAAATGTTATAATGAAACGTTATAAAAAAAAAATATTCAGTGTGTACATTTTATATATACCCACTATATCATAGTTATTGTAGTCAAATTTGTATAGCTAATATAATTTCCCTGGGAGGTACAGGTAATTATCCAGTAAACCTTTGAATAGCCTTCCTCAGTTCCAAAAATGTAATGTGTGGCATGCTTAAACAATTTGTAAATAAATCATTAGTAAATCCCCAAATCAATCATGAGGGAGGCAGCATTGGCAATGGACACATATTGTCTTCTATCAGACAAGTATGAATGAAACCAGCCGAATGACCTCTCACTTATACCGGAACAATTTAGCTTGTATAGCAGAAGATCATTCTTAACCTTATCAAAGGACTTTGCAAAGTCTAGGAAAACTGCATCTGTATGTTCACCATACCACTGTGAATGTCATTGGTCACCTTTAAGAGGGCAGTAATTGTGGAGTGATTTGACCAAAACCCAGATTGAAGCGAGGTTAGATAGTTGGACCGTTGATAATACTCGCACAGTTGTTCATGAGTACATTTTTCCAGGATTTTAGAAAGGATAGGTAGCAGTGAGATGGGCCTGTGGTTTGACACTATGTTTACATCACCATTTATGTGGATGGGGATGACTCTGGCTTTTTTTCCAGGCTTTGGGGACATAACCGGACAAGGATGCATTGATTAAATAGGCAATGAGTAAAACCATTACGGGTGCACTCAAACTCAAGCATTGATGGAAGTAGGTCTGGCACACATTGTAATTTCCTGTTTTAGTTGAGGAGATGCACTGCTATCTGATATAGGAACAAATTCAAATTCTGCACAGGATTTTGCCAGGGGTGATATTGATGGTGACTCGTCTGCAATAGAAAAAGTGCCATAATCTTTATTGTGGTGTTTTGCTGTAAGAGCAGTGGCACATCCTACAAAAAAGTTATTGAATTCATTTGCTATTGCCAATGGAGATTGTAGAACTTCATTATGTGTTTGATATGTTTTTAATGACACTCCAAAAATTGGTTGGATTGGCTAGATTTCTATTTAATCAATCGGAAAAATAAGTTGCCTTGGTCGGAGACAATTTACTTAAATTTTGACCATAAAGCATCCCTGAAATGGAATACGTCCAGGAGGTTAGCTGAGAACCAGGGCAGATGGGCACCCCTTCCTCTTACTCTACGTAGCAGGGCATGTTTACCACATACCTGCATGAACTCAGATTGAAAATATTCTATTACAGAGTCCATATTATTAAGTTTAGCCTGCACCACAGACAATTTGACAAAGTCTCTGAGGAAAGACTGGAGATCAAACTTCCTAAAACATCTTGTAACAATTACTCTAGGGGTTTTGATGGGTCTTAGTTTCCGCACACAATGCACTAAGCAATGATCACTGAACACATTGGGTAGGATACAAGACTGCTGGATTCTTTGGGGTCAAGATGAAACAATCCAATCCAATAGTGTATGGTTTGAGCTATTGGGATTCATCCAAGTAGGGGAAGAAATAAGCTGGGTTAGGTTCAAGGATTTGAACAGTGAGCATGTTTTAACATTTTTGTGGTCTAACCAGACTACATTGAAATCTCCAAGAATCAGCAGCTCACTTTTCTTATTTAGGGCACTAATACCCCCCAGTAGTTTCTTGATGTCAGTATGAGATCTGGATAGTCACCAAAGACTAGGAAAGCCTCCTTTGAATCCAGCCCCTTCAGTCTGAGAGACACTAGGGCCCATTATACAGGCATCACTCTGTCCACCAAATCTGAGAAACATGGGTCTGTAAATAAGCAGGGGGTAGGGACTGACTCTGGGAGATCAAAGAATTGGAAGACATATCTGGACTTCAAGTGATTGGCATATTGAATACAGTACTAACTATAACATATGTGGAAAGGTACATTTTTGGTCATTAGACAGATTAGACCCATTTTAATGGTGAGGAAATAGAGGTCACATGCAGTGAAAAAATATTTTCATAGACTTTTAGAGGTGATTTTCTTATATTGTCCTTTGTGTATTTTTAAGACATGTTGCAGGTATTTACCACTGGCCATTAAAGAACAAGCCATATTGTACTTTTAGCTATCATGGGGAATGTAGCACAAGGTTCATTAATAGGTTCTAATCCAAACTTGAAAATTCTCCTTCAGACTCAAGTTCAAAATAAGGCAGGGGGACAGCATGCTGGTTCAAGGGCTCAGACAATTTGTCTTATGCATGGTAGAGATGCTGTTAATGATGAAACCATTTCTGTGACCCTCCAATGTTCAAAGTGAACTTAACTGCTCAATTAATTAAGAAATCCAGGCACAAAACATCTGTTACATAGACCACACATTTCTGAGATTTATGACTTATAACTCAATCTTATCACCTATTGATTAAATATAAATGAAAGAGGTATGCAGATTCCCATTGTCAGAGTTATAGAAGAAATCTGTTACATTTATATTATGTAACTATGCTCTGCTAAGTAATTTCATGAATTCACAGTAAAAGATTACAGTGTAACCTAAAATAACATTGACTCTGCACAGTTTGTACCTAATGATTACTGATATATACATATATATATATATATATACATACATACATATATATATATATATATATATATATATATATATATATATATATATATATATATATGTATATATATATATATATATATATATATATATATATTTATATATATATATGTATATAATATATAATGTTTGCAACTGAACACCACACATGTAGCTTTTGTCTATAGCTACAATGTTTCCTGTAAAATCTGTGAATACATCTGCTGGTCTGAAATATGTAGGCATACAGGAATGTCCTGGAGAGTTAATACATTATAATGTTATATTATTAATACTTAATATATAAAATACATGTACAAGGTGGTTGCACATTACCTGGTGGACCTTCAGTTTCAACAGTGCGGTAGACATTTTCAGGGATTCTAGACTAATAAAACTATTTATATTTTCTAGTAGGTAATTTTTAAATTAGATGAGCTTTGTAAAGCACTGTTTAATAAATATTTAAATGCTAGGCTCAGAGGGCTCTTGTAACTGGATACATTTGAAAGCTTAGATTAAAGGGCTTGCATGGCAGTATGCCTGACCTGTACAGGAACCAATTAATCAAAGTAACTTCATGTTACAAAAAAGTTTACTGGGTTTTTTTTTTATATATTTTTTCTTAAAATTAATTACTTTGAGAACTTTGGTTTAGCTAATTAAAGACACAAATTTGCAGTACTGATTTAAAAAATGTAATTCCAATAACATTAAAAGCTTTTTATTTATTTATATTTTTCAATTTATTTGAGTGTAACAGCTGAGATGTGTATTTTTCTGTTAAGTTAATTCTTCTATATCCAGCAAATAGTCAATTCTTCTTACATCCTTTAGCTCACAGGTGTAACCATTACAGGCACCTCTCTGTATTATCTGTTTACTAAATTATATGAATAGTAGTCATCATAAACACAGCAGTGTTTGATTATTGACTTACACGCCACACCAATAATAAATAAACATATAATTGTGCAGCTTGTAGTATAAGCGTCAAAAAGATGTTGGGAACGATCAAACAATAAATACCGATATTCTGTTTGGTTTTTGAATTCCTTGAAAAATAGAGAACAAAATGGTAGCAATGATCTCCTAATCTACAACTGGTTTTATAAACATTGTTTAAACACAGCAAAGCATCCATTAAAGGACACTAGACTCTATGGCACAGTCTGTGAGCATCATTAAATTGTCGGTCACACAGTCCAGTTACTGTACCCTATAAACAGTGTTTCAGTGCTTAAACATTTGCTTCATCTTCCATCAATTGCAAGTCTCCCTTTAAGCTCCTCATATCACAAATTTTACTTTAATTTACACTTCATCATTTCCATGAATGGATGAGGCAATACTGCTGTCTGAAACAGAATTAACTACTAAACTGCAAAAATCAGCTATTAATACCTGTTTATTTTACTGTTCACTTAAAATTAATTTGTCACTTCTAGTGAATAGACCCCAACGATTTAAAATTTGGTATTGCCCTAATAATTTGGGAGATATGGTCACCATATTCATAAACAATAATACAACATCTACCATATATTTTAGTAGCGTAATGGTTTGTGTATTATCATAATAATTATTATATGTATCAGAAAATCTCAAATACCTTTATACATAAAAAAACAAAAAACAGTCTGAGGTGTAGATCCCCTGCTCTCAGTGTGAAGCAGGTCAGGAATCCATGCTGTGTCAAAACATTCACCTGAAACTTGTTTCTGTATTCTTTTCAGAGGTCTGAGAATGTCACAGGATGTGAAGAGGCATTTTAGAGCTCCTCCAGGTGGGGAGGACGGTGTCAGTTTCCCCAGCTCTAACTGATGGGAGCCAGGTAAACCAGAAAAGTTGTTTCTAACTACTTGGAGATGGTGGGAAGCTAGCCAGCCTACCCGAGACTGCCCCAGCAGCAGAGGGGAGTCTGTTGACAAATGACTGTGGAGAATAAGAAGAAAATAATTTCAGGATGGAAAGAGTGGGTTACATTTAGAGTAATATATACTACTCAAATATTTACCTTATCACTACTGATAAAACTGCCTTTATTTTCCATTTTTTTTATATTCTTTCTTCTTTGTGTATAATTTATCAAACGTTAAGATTTTTAGTCACTTAGATTTGTTGATTTCCCATGTAGGGCAAATAATTAGTTTCTCAGTAGTTTATTAATTGATTGATTATCTAAATAATTACACATTTTAATTAAAATAGCTGTAATGATTTTGTATTACTTTGTTGATTGCAAAAAGTTTTTTTTTAACTTTATCCAATATCAGCATGGGGAAAACCAGATGCTTCCTATAGTCCAAATCAGCTATGTAAGAAAAATAACACATATCCGGAATAACAGTAGCACAGTAGGGAAGCATAATGCTTCTAACATGGAGGCCAAACATTACATAATGGCTCATATTCATCTGAGTTTTACTACCCATTTTATTTTTTGCATTCTACTAACACATTATGTTAATAAAATATTTCCTGCACAATGTGAGCTAAATGAAAGGATAAGATGCATGCAGATTATCTTGTCGTAGTAAAAAGAAAATATTAACAAAATGTAAACTGTGCCTAATTAACATGCATCACTATTTTAAATTAGACATATAAGTTGCTACATTTTTCTATATAGTAGTTTAGGTTGAAAAAAGACTTGCGTCCAGCAAGTTCAACCCTTTTCCTATTCCTGTTGATCCAAAAGAAGGCAACCCCCCCACCCCCCGCCCCCCCTTATTTCAGCAATTTTGAATTCTTCTCTCAATGGGTAAAAAAAAACAATCCTTCTTGTCTCCGATTGGCAATCAGATTTCTTGTTGGATCATCATGTTCTTCTATTTAAAATAAACTATCCAGGCACCTTTTAAAGGCATCCAATGTATTTGATTGCACCACTTTTTCAGGCAATGAATTCCATACCTTTAGTGTTCTTACTGTAAAGAATCCCTTCCAGTGTTGTAAACAAAACCTAATTTTCCACAAGTCTTAGCGAGTGATCCTTTGTTACCTTTCTGTTAATGAACCTTTCTTTGGAGAGCCTTTTGTATGGGCCCTGAACATACAGATATCGGAAAAGAAAATACATCCCCTTTGATTTCTATTTGTTTCTTAGCAGGTCTTAAAATTAGGCAAATACAACCTCAGATGAACGACAACACATGACATATTACAAGAGGTGTGTGCTAACACAATGTCAAGGAGCAAAGACATCAGTAACAATCTTAGAAAAGCAATTCTTTCTGGGAAGGGTTACAATGCCATTTTCATCATTCTACAGTGAGAGCAATTATTCAAAAGTAAAAAACATTCAAAACAGCTGACAATATTTCCAGGAGTGGACGTTTCAGCAAATTACCTCCAGTTCAGATTGTGTAATGCTCAGAGAAGTTGCAGACTCTACAGGCCGTAGTTAGCATGTTCAATGTTCATGTCAGTCCAATTAGAAAAAGACTGAACAAGTATGGTTTGTTTTGAACAAGGATGGGTTTCTAGTAGAAAGCCTCTTATCTCTAAAAACAAAACATGTCAGCAGGCCTTAGGTTTGCATAGTTTCATCTAAACAAACCACTTCTGGAACAATGTCCTTTGAACATATGAGACCAAAGTGGAAAAGTTCAGCCATAATGCACAACGCCACTTTAGAAAAAACAAAACACAGCATATCCAGAGTAGCAACGTAAGGTGTACTTAGTTTTTCACACATTGTCTCTCCATTTTGGCTTTATCGTTGTTAAATAAATCATGACACGGTGTAATATGTCATGTGGTGATGTTTATCCAAGGTTCTATTCATCTTAATTTAAGACCTCCTAAGGAAAATATGATTGTTATTATGATCTGATATGTAAAACCATAGAATTAGAAGAGACTGTAATTTCCCATGACTGTATTTATATAAAGTTATCATATGCCTTCTAAGACAAGTTTTCCCTTTAGTGTGTGCAAATGTAAATTTTCTAGTTTAACTGATTTGGGTGATATTTTTTGATCCAAAAGTGTAAACTTTGCGTTATAATAAAGACATTTGAAAGTCCAGTCTTTTGTGTTGTCCTCTCCAACAGGAGAAAATTAATTCAGTAATACAATCCACACAATGGATTGTACATATTCCTATGGATAGACAGCTGGGTTAGTTTAATACTCTGTACAGTTTAGAAAGAATAATGTATCTCTAAAAAACACAGGCCCGACCTATCACTACAAAACACACAGGTAACTGGACACCATAGCTAAAGCCAAAGCAAGAAAATGAATGACTAATAGTAACCATTAACACCACTGTTATGTGTGATTTTATACTTCACATTATTATCTTTTAAATGTAAAGGATTTTCAAATAGAATACAATAAACTCAATTTACCTAGTACAGTTTATTGGAAACTGCTGCCTTTCTGAGGACTATATAGTATGGATTTTGTTTTGTAAAAAAAAATGCACCATTATGTTAATTACCACCATAGCAACCTTAAGGATTCATATCAAATACCTAGATAACACTGGTATGTTTTTTTAATAACACCTTTCTTGAACTGTCTATTTTTTTATTTTGCTTTTAGCTTTCAATACTTATGACACATCATTGTACAGGGTTGCACAATTTGTTTGCGCTATATAAATTAATAATACTAAGAATAATATTGCTTTAACACAATTGATAAAATGCCTCTTCAATGTTGGTCTATAGCTCTGCTGACTATTTTAATAACTAACTGCATTGTAGATTGAAAATTAACTCAAGAAAAACAGTATGAACTGCAACAAGTTTTGAAACATCTGAACAAATCTTGTCACGAGAATGGCTTCAAAGGAAATTAAAAATGAAATGTGTGTCCTTGGCTGCACATGAAAAAAATACAGAATATATAGAAGTTTGTAGCAGATGCTTAACAAAGAATGGCACTTTGTTTTTACTGTGTGTGCAGATTTTTGCCTATAGGGTTGACAAAAAGAAATGACATTAATTTTATAATAACTTTTACTTGCAGATGAAACATGTGGAGCTCTACTGGACTGACAGAGGAAAGCAGAAACAGAGTGTCAATTGTGTGAAAAATGATATGGCATTTCCTGAAAATGAATGAAATGAAAGTCACTTAATCATTAGTGATTTGATAACTTCCAAAATGTTTTCAATTTTGTTTTAACTGGATACAAAGAAACCATAATCAGTATGTGTCGCCACATTTCTGTAAATCATTTGTATTGTATTACTGTGATCGTGAAAGCTAAACATTGTTAGAACTCCGAAAAACCAGTGATAACAGCGCTTAAATCACAAACCAAGCTGCACTTAAAGCAGTGTGTCTAAATCACACACAAAAATCAATAACAAAACAAACAAAGTACAAAAAGTGCGCTATAAGATATACTGTAGTGCAAAATATAAGACACCTTTTAGGTGAATGTGATGTAGTGACTGGTATGAAGGTGGAGTATGGGGAGGCTGAGATCCAACCCCAAAAGTGTGCACTCACAAACTTCTCCGATATAGTTGGGCTTTTCCACAGAACCCTGTGTACATAGGGAAGGATCTTGGCTCTTTAGGTCAGCTCCTTAATCTTCCTCTCAAGTAGATCAGGTACAGGGAAGAAAAGCCCACAGACAGGGTTAGAGTATAAAGTGTACAATATTTAATAAAACAATGTCTGCTTACATAAGAGGTTCTCAAAGTTCCACAAAACTTGTGGGCGGCACACAGTCTGTTCTGTTAAAAAAAGAGTCCTTCCAATGGCAGCAACAATACATAAAATCCAAGGAGTAAATAGCTGAAAAAAACGAAGATGCAGGTCTGTCCAGGGACGCTATGCGTTTCGCCCCTTAGTCGGGCTTCTACCAGGCGTCTGGACAGCCTGCAATACACTGAAGTTGAACAGGTGTAACACTTTCTCAAGAAAACCCCAATTTTAGTGGTCAAAGCTTTTTCAGTGTCAAGCACCAGTAACAAGGATGGGGATCCCTTGAGATGTGTATGGTCGAGGAAGTCTATGTCCTTTTTTGTACTATTCATGACCTGTCAACCTTTAATGAAGTCTACTTGGCAAGTAACATTGGAAAGAAAGGTTGTTCACTGGCGGCTAATATTTTCGTATAAATCTTCATCTAAGTTTAATTAAAAAAATGGACGAAAGTTGGAACATGTGGATGGAGATTTGCCTGGCTTGGGTATGGCTCTTTTGTGTGATTGAGCAAGCTGGGAGTAAAATTACACAAGTTCATGTTATTAAAACGGCTTGTTAAATGTGGGGCCAACATTTTGTAATAGATGTTTGTACAGCTATCTGGTGCAGAAACATTTGGCTTGGGGAGGTTTTGGAAGGCTTGAAGATCTTCAGTAGTTGTGATTCCTTCTGTGTCTCAGAAATGGTGGGGATTTTCTAATTTAATAAGGTAGCTTTCTGCTTCAATCACCTATTGTTTTTAAGATCCAAATTAGTGTAATATTCTACAAATTTATCTGCCATTAATGCTGGGTTCAAAAATGTGGATCCTGATGGTGACATAAGGTATGACACACTGATCTTCCCTTTATTTTTTTTACTTATTCACAAGCATTTTGCCTGCTGTGAGTGTTGAATTACTGTTCTACTGTGTAGTATTTTTGCTTCAATTTGTGTAGCATGAAATGTGCACAAAGCAATTGCACCATACAAATCTCTGCTTTACTTTTTTAGATAGCTGCTCAATAATTAGTGCAAAAAGCTAATGTGTTTCTATTTTCCAGACCTTGTAATTGGGAGATTAAATCTCACTTTTCTGTTTACAGACATTTTTGATAGTTATTAAAGGCTTCTTTTTGGTCAATTTAAATAGATTATAATTCATTGGCTTTATAGTGCTACTTAATAGTTTTTCTGCTTTTCTCTTTTTTTTTCATTTTTATATATCAAATACTATAAGCTCCTCTCCTACTTTTCACAGGTAGAGCAACACCCAACCAATTTAGGTTATAACTAGAGTTGAGCGGACACCTGGATGTTCGGGTTTGAGAGGTTCGACCGAACTTCTGAAAAAAGTCCGGGTCCGTGCTCGAACTTGACCCCGAACTTGACCCCGAACCCCATTGAAGTCAATGGGGACACGGACTTTTGGCCACTAAAATGCATCTAAAATAGTCATGGAAAAGGCTAGAGGGCAGCAAAAGGAATTAAAATGTGGATAAGAGTACGACAAGTGCCCTGCAAAAAAATAGATAGGGAAATAACTTCAAAAAACATAAAATACATACACATTAAAAATACTGTACTATTTAGCACCCAAAACTATTATAATTTTTCAAAGTGCGCTGTAAGCACAATATTTGACGGTTCTATTTGACTCTCAGATATGAAGTGCACCGCAAGACGCAAATGTACTATTTAACACCCAAAACTATTAGAATTTTTCAAAGTGCGCTGTAAGCACAGTATTTGATGGTTCTATTTGACTCTCAGATATGAAGTGCACCGCAAGACGCAAATGTACTATTTAGCACCCAAAACTATTAGAATTTTTCAAAGTGCGCTGTAAGCACAGTATTTGACGGTTCTATTTGACCTATTCTTATGAATGGGGACTCTATTTCGTTTGCTAGAATAGCAACAGCATTACATGTATTCCATAAACCAAAAGTCTATAAACCGAAAGACATTCGGTTTATAGACTTTCTTTTTATAGAATACATTTAATGCTATTGCTATTCTATAAAAAGAAAGTCTATAAACAGAATGTCTTTCACTTTATAGACTTTCGGCTTATGGAATACATGTAAAACTATTGGCTATCTATAAACCTAACTATAGTCCCCATCAGGCCCGGTGGGCCGCGGTGGCCATGGGCCGAGGCCGGCAGGGGAGGTCCCAGCAGTGGCCTCTGGGTCCCAGGATCTCCCCTGCTGGTCTATGCAGGGCCGGCACTATCCGAGCGCACTATCCCCGCTGTTTTCCATGAAGGGCCGGTGAGGACATCAAAGATCTCCCTCACCGGCCCACATGCTTTCAAATGCGGCCGCCGGAGGGGAGAGAGGGAGGGAGACTGGAAAGAGGACCCGGCGGAGCTCTAACTTGCAGCTCCACCGGGTTCCTCTCGCGAGATCCGGAGCATTGATATGGCAACAACCGGATCTCGCGAGAGTGAACTCTAGCCCGCAGGCTAGAGTTCACTCACCACGAGGACCACCAGGGAACCCCGCCTCCCAGTCCCAGGCTAAAGGTAAGAAGGGAGTGATGGGTGTGAGAGTGCTGCATAAATATTAGAATGGATTGTGTGTGTGTGTGTGTGTGTGTGTGTGTGGGTAAATAAACAAATAAAATAACAGGCATTATTTCCCCCCCGGACATAATGCCTGTTATTTTATTTGTTTATTTACCCCCCCCCCCTACACACACACACACACACACAATCCATTCTAACATTTATACAGCACTCTCACACACATCACTCACACACAGCACTCTCACACCCATCACACACAGCACTCTCACACCCATCACACACAGCATTCTCACACCCATCACACACAGCATTCTCACACCCATCACACACAGCATTCTCACACCCATCACACACAGCATTCTCACACCCATCACACACAGCACTCTCACACCCATCACACACAGCATTCTCACACCCATCACACATAGCACTCTCACACCCATCACACACACCACTCTTACACCCACCACACACAGCACTCTTACACCCATCACACACAGCACTCTCACACCCATCACACACACATAGCACTCTCACACGCAGCACACACAGCATTCTCACACACAGCACTCTCTCACACACATCATAGACAGCACTCTTGCACTCTCACACACAGCACTCTCACACACATCCTACACAGCACTCACACACATCACTCTCACACACCGCCCCCCTCATCACACCGCACCCCTCACACACACATACTGCACCCCTCACATACACACAGAACCCCCCAACACACTGCACAACAGACATACACAATACTTCCATAAATATATATATATATATATATATATATATATATATATATATATATACACACACACACAGCACCCCTCACACACATACTGCACCCCTAAACACATTACATTCCAGACACACACTAGATCCCTTACCCAACTCTGGATCATCTACACACATACACACGCTAGATCCCTATATACACTCTGAAACCGTTATAAACACACACTCACTAGATCTCCTATACACATTCTGGGTCCTTCAAACACACACTAGACTCATATATATATATGTGTATATATACACACACTAGATTATTTGTAAGCAAGCACATACTACACCCCAAAACACACACTACATCTATATATATACACACACACACACACACACACTATAGCCTGTATTCACACACTTGCTATATCCCCTATACACATATTCTCTACAGCCCCTAGCCACATATGCATCACATTACACCACAAACACAACACAACTAAAACCGACCTTATTACACAATACCACACCACAATCAGCTCACTCAACACACACGCAATCCCACAAGCAGGCTCCAAACACATGCTCAATACTCTTTCCTGGCATTTTTGTCTCTTGGTATCCATTTATAGAGACACCAGAGACAAGTTGCAAGGAAACACAGTGCAAGCATGTTATTAAATTTGCTTGCACTGTGCAGAACAAATATAGGGTTTTTTCTCATGCTAGAGCTCTTCAGCAGAGCTCTGCGCATGGTCTGCCCTGGAAGAGCATTGAACCAACATGCTCACTTTGAGAGGGAGCGTGTTTGTCATTGGTAATGACAAAACACACCTCCTCTGCCCCGCCCCCTTCTTAGTGGGCCGCTGTGATAAAAAAATGCCCGGGCCGAATTTTTCTCCCAGTCCGGCCCTGGTCCCCATTCATAACAAATTCTTATGAATGGGGACCCTAGTTCGGTTTATAGATAGCCAATAGCATTACATGTATTCCATAAGCCGAAAGTCTATAAACCGAGAGACATTCTGTTTATAGACTTTCTTTTTATAGAATAGCAAAAAGAGCATGGGGACTCTAGTTCGGTTTATAGATAGCCAATGGCATTACATGTATTCTATAAGTCGAAAGTCTATAAACCGAACGTCTTTCGTATTATAGAATACATGTAATGCTATTGGCTATCTATAAACCGAACTAGAGTCCCCATTCATAAGAAATTCTTATGAATGCATGTAATTCTATGCTATTCTTTAAACCGAAAGTCTATAAACCGAACGTCATGTATTCTATAAGCCGAATACCGAATACATGTATTCTATAAGCCGAAAGCCTATAAACCGAACAACGTTCGGTTTCTAGACTTTCGGTTTATAGAATAGCATAGAATTACATGTATTCTATAAACCGAAAGTCTATAAACCGAATGACATTTGGTTTATAGACTTTTGGTTTATAGAATACATGTAATGCTATTGGCTATTCTATAAACCGAAGGTCTATAAACCAAATGACTTTCGGTTTAAAGACTTTCGGTTTATAGCCGAACCTCGAACTCCAACACGGACATACAGTGAAATGTCCGGGTTCGGGTTCGTGGCACGGACACCGTAATGTCGGGTATGAACCCGAACAGTGCAGTTCGGGTTCACTCAACAATAGTTATAACAAATCCAACCACACAATATTGCTTTACAGCCAACATTTTATATTTTGACAACATATTCCAATAATCTATTATATTTTAATAAAACATATAACCCAAACAAATCGGTGTGATTGGTGCGCTAAGTAAAATCCACCAGACAGTGTATAAAATTATATAGGAGAAAATGTAATATTTGCCTGAAAAAACTGTTGGTTCAGTGCAGTATAATGGAGGTCTTCAGTGTCTCCCAATATATATATAAGGGGACAGAAAAAGACAAATAGACATAGTGTAATACAGTAAATGTAAACAGTGCTGTTGCAGTGTGGGTAATTGCACTCACAAACAGTGTAGAAAAAGATGGCTCATCTATCTCTTGTAGAGATATCTCCTCTCTTCTCAATCTCACGTTCCCAGGCAATGAAACAAGATGAAGAGATGGTATATTAGATAGTAAAAGGTAGAAATTTAATAAAATATAATAGCATCTTACATATATAGTTGTAGATGTCAGATGTTCCTTCTGTGCCAGCAAAAAATCCAAATGGGGGACAAAATCCAAAAGACCAGTCCAACAAAAGGCAGATCCAGAAGGAGTTTACAAATTGACAATATAAAATCGAAAAATGGCAGTATAGGTAGGCACGCTACGCGTTTCGCCGCTATTTGGGCTTCCTCCTGGCGTGTGCCTACCATACTGCTCTTAGGTCCTTTTAAATGCTGTGATCTTCGCGCGTGTGTGCACTTCCGGGTTCCTCCTGTGGTGACGTCATCGCGACTCCGTCGCCTCATGTGGTTTAGTTGTTCTCGCGAGACTTGCTTTACTGAGATCTGTCTAACTTCGCAATTCTTACGAAGTTTAGCAGCTCAGTAGGAATAATGCACCATGGGGGATATGAGAACAAAGGACAATGTTTTAGCAAATGTATCCCAGCAGCAACTCTGTATTATATTACAATTTGATGGTAGCGATGTCTAACATTCATATATGCTTGTATATATGTTTAAGAAAGGAACTAGTGTGTTCCAAAGAATAGGGCAAATGCTAGTGAAAAATATGTATATATATCTGTATATAGAAAAATGTTTATATTTTAATAAAAAACGTTTGTATGTTAAAAAGTGTTTTTTTATTTTTAAATTTTTAAAAAACAGACATAAACAAACATATATGATATTATATTATTGCACACACTAAGTACATATAAAAAACGTATATAAAAAACCTGTTTAGGCTTATATACTTACAAAAAAAGTCCAGAGATATATAAACAAATGTATAAAAAAAATTTTTCTATAAAAAATTCTTCCATGTCTGAGAAGTATACACATACATATATCCTGGCATATAGGAAAAATAAATAAAACTAATCATAAAAGAATTTCCTATAGAAAATTAAACAAATCAAATTCTGCATTGTGGCCCCTAGGTTGCAGGGTGTCTACTTCAAATACCCATCTCATTTCACTTTTCCCCATTTCTTTTATATTATCTCCACCTCTCCAATATCTTTGCACTTTATCTATTGCCCAAAATTTCATACCTCTTGGGTCTTTGTTATGTTTCTCCAAAAAATGTTTGGAGAGAGAGTGTTGTATGAAGCCCCTTTTTATGTTTCTGACATGCTCCCCCACCCGCTTTTTTAAAGTTCTTGATGTTCTTCCAATATATTGTAGGCCACATGGGCACTCTATGAGATAAATTACGTTAGTGGAGGAGCATGTCAGAAACTGTTCAATGGAGAACTGTCTTCCGTTAGCAAAGGAGCTATATTTAGTGATGGGATATTTTTGGGTGGCAGACACCCTACATGGCTCACAATTTTTGCATCCATAAAAACCTGCCTTTTGTGTTAAAAAATTATGTATAGTTTTCTTTTTTTGTTGGGAGAAATAGCTTTTAGTTAACTTATTCTTCAGGTTCTGAGCTCCTCGAAAAATAAGTTTAGGTTTTTCTGGTATTAATTGTTTTAATGTTTCATCCTTTAAAAGGACATTCCAATGTTTGTGAGCCATGTAGGGTGTCTGCCACCCAAAAATATCCCATCACTAAATATAGCTCCTTTGCTAACGGAAGACAGTTCTCCATTGAACAGTTTCTGACATGTAAGTATATAAGCCTAAACAGGTTTTTTATATACGTTTTTTATATGTACTTAGTGTGTGCAATAATATAATATCATATATGTTTGTTTATGTCTGTTTTTTAAAAATTTAAAAATAAAAAAACACTTTTTAACATACAAACGTTTTTTATTAAAATATAAACATTTTTCTATATACAGATATATATACATATTTTTCACTAGCATTTGCCCTATTCTTTGGAACACACTAGTTCCTTTCTTAAACATATATACAAGCATATATGAATGTTAGACATCGCTACCATCAAATTGTAATATAATACAGAGTTGCTGCTGGGATACATTTGCTAAAACATTGTCCTTTGTTCTCATATCCCCCATGGTGCATTATTCCTACTGAGCTGCTAAACTTCGTAAGAATTGCGAAGTTAGACAGATCTCAGTAAAGCAAGTCTCGCGAGAACAACTAAACCACATGAGGCGACGGAGTCGCGATGACGTCACCACAGGAGGAACCCGGAAGTGCACACACGCGCGAAGATCACAGCATTTAAAAGGACCTAAGAGCAGTATGGTAGGCACACGCCAGGAGGAAGCCCAAATAGCGGCGAAACGCGTAGCGTGCCTACCTATACTGCCATTTTTCGATTTTATATTGTCAATTTGTAAACTCCTTCTGGATCTGCCTTTTGTTGGACTGGTCTTTTGGATTTTGTCCCCCATTTGGATTTTTTGCTGGCACAGAAGGAACATCTGACATCTACAACTATATATGTAAGATGCTATTATATTTTATTAAATTTCTACCTTTTACTATCTAATATACCATCTCTTCATCTTGTTTCATTGCCTGGGAACGTGAGATTGAGAAGAGAGGAGATATCTCTACAAGAGATAGATGAGCCATCTTTTTCTACACTGTTTGTGAGTGCAATTACCCACACTGCAACAGCACTGTTTACATTTACTGTATTACACTATGTCTATTTGTCTTTTTCTGTCCCCTTATATATATATTGGGAGACACTGAAGACCTCCATTATACTGCACTGAACCAACAGTTTTTTCAGGCAAATATTACATTTTCTCCTATATAATTTTATACACTGTCTGGTGGATTTTACTTAGCGCACCAATCACACCGATTTGTTTGGGTTATATGTTTTGTTTTTTGCACGTGTGTCTTCAGAGGAACACATAGATTGGTGCTGCTTTGTTGCAGTTTAAAGCGCCAAGATTTATCCTTTCTGTCTGATTATTATATTTTAATATGTTGGCATATACACTGCATGGCCAAAAAAAAAGTCGCCATCTGGATTTAACTAAACAAATAGGTCTGGGGTTGCTGCAGTTGGTCAGGTCTAGGTTCAGCAACATTATGCGCCCAAAGAATGAGGTCAGCTGACTACCTGAATATACTGTATGACCAGGTTATTCCATCAATGGATTTTTTCTTCTCTGATGGCACAGGCATATTCCAAGATGACAATGCTATGATTCAGCGGGCTCAAATTGTGAAAGAGTGGTTCAGGGAACATGAGACATCATTTTCACACATGGATGGGGCCACCACAGAGTCCAGATCTTAACCCCATTCAGAATCTTTGGGATGTGCTGGAGATGGCTTTGCTTTACGAGATCTTGGTGAAAAATGAATGCAACACTGGACGGAAATAAATCTTGTGACATTGCAGAAGATTATCGAAACAATGCCACAGTGAATGCGTGCCATAATAAAGCTAAATGCGGTACAACTAAATATTAGAGTGTGTGACCTTTTTGTTTTGGTGGTTGCTTTTATTTTTGGCCAGGCAGTGTATTTAGCAACTTCCTTTTCAGTATGTCATGGTACAATATGTTGTGCTTTTTGGCCATCATATGTGCAATATTCCAAATATTATCTGGAGAATTGCAATACTTGAAATGCACGTAAAATCAAGGCTACAGGAATAGGGAATTCCTCAGCTTTTATGTGAACCAAAAATCGGGTATAATAGCCAATATGCAAAAAGCAAAATGTGCACTATTGAATTGTCTTCTTGCATAATCTGGTCTGAATTTTGGCAGTTCAGTGGCATGTCGGTGCTACATGAATAGACCCCTTAGTGTTTTAACTGTACCTTTGGGCGCTATTCACTGACAGTAAACTGATAAGTGGACTGCAAAAGTCAGGCACTAATAGCAGAGTTGGAAAAATTCCACCACAGCTATTAATATGTGATTTTTGACAGTTTACCTTTCATCATTATGTCCTGTCAAAATTATTTTTTAATCAAGTACTTGTTCAATTGTATAACAACAATGGCAATATTATTCGCAAACCAGAAAGTACCGGATATTTACTCTTTACATATTAGTCCGTGAAGTTCAAACTTCTCATAATGTCCCAAGTCTCGGCAAAATACAAAATTGTGTGAAAAATGGGAATTAAACAGTGTGAGAAGTACAAGGTTAATGACAAATTCCACAGACGATTAAACCAACATGTACCTTAAAATGTACCAAGGACATTGCATAAAAAGTATAAGGGAAGGTTTATGGCTGAATTCATGCATTGCTCACTTACCCACAGTTATTAAGAAATGTCACAGACATATGGGCCCTGTTTAAAAAGAAGGAAGCTTGTGCCAGGTCGTATATGTAATCCATTTATATGGTCAAACTACAGAAAAGTCATTAAGAAAAACAGACTAATAATTCTTATTTCATCCTTTTGCATAAATAGTGATTTCATTTGGATTAAATATTACAATTTCTTAAAGTTTGTACTATAGACCTTGTTGTCAATCAGTGGTATAAATTGTTTTATGTTAAGTTAAATGAATGGGACACATATTAACAGTAACGCTGTATATATTATTAAACTGGATATCAAAAACAAGATTTGTAAATGTTGTCTGATATATAAAAGGTAAAACATATTTTAAAATAATGGTAATAATGCTGATTATGAAAGTATCCCCACATTTTATCCCTGCATTGTAGGTAGGTACTTGGAGAACTAAAGAGCTAATTGAGCTTTGCTGTGCTGCCTGTTAAAGCAATATATTGTTAGTCTTTGTTTGAGTCATCTGCCCTTCAGTATCAGTGACAGTAAGTTTAATATCATTACAGTATCAGGTTCCAGCTTCCCATTGCTGAATAGACCATCAGTCCCTGAAATACATTTTTCTTTTAACTTTTGCTCACTAAATTCTTTTGCCACTGGTCCAAATTAAACCCAGCATGTATCGTTATGGACTGAGCCTCTCTTCACAGTCCGAGTCCGCTGACAGTGTGCGGACCCTATCATGGTTGAAAATATCATAGGTTGAATAGTGAATAATGTCCAGGACCCAGTCTAAGCTTATGACTTGTAATTGGACAACACTGGACTAGAGGGACAAAAACATGTTAAATTAGATCCACTCTCAATGCAAGCCTACATAACTGGTGAAAAGAAAATGTTGGCGCGCTAAACTAGTCACAGGCTCAAATAACATATATGTATAAAATGATGCTTACCAAACAGGTGTGAGCCTGCTGCAAATACAGTGTGATTGGCTGTACAGTGTATACAAAACACAAAAACTGTCTGCGCTTCTCACCCTAATAAAGTTGGCAACAAATATATAAATATAATATAAATGAGATCAATGAAAATGAATCATAATTAAGCTCACCCGCCACGTCAAGGCACACTCTCAGTAGGGTGAGAACCTACTCTCCCCTCCTATCTAGTGGGCACATACTGCTAAAGTTGCAAACTTTATTAGGGTGAGAAGCGCAAACAGTTTTTGTTTTTTGTCTACATAACCAGTGGACTGGGAATTTGTTGAGAGGACTGAAGACCTAAGAGGACAAACAAAACATGCCTCTCATACATCATTCAGCCTTTGCCTGTGATAGTGCCTTGTGCCTGTGATAGTGCCTTGTGCCTATTGTGTGTAATATTAATCTGTGAGTTTTTCTGACACTGATTCTGACTTTGGCTTGTTCCTGAACATTTTGATCTCTCCAATTCTCTGACACGTCCTGTCTGACTTCATTTGTATTCAACTGCAATTATGGACTCTGATCTCGGCTTTTCCTTTTGGTTATCCTGATCTTGCCAATCCTCTGATCCCAGCTTGTCTACATTGTGCATTTTCTACTTATCTCCACTTATCATCATTATTGTCCTGTCTCATCCCGTCTGTTCATATGAACCCTTGGGCTAGTCTTTTGCCATCTACATCTGAGGCTCAAACTCAGGGTGTATAGTGGTCAAAGTGAATACCATCTTGACTACCTCTATGGCTCTCTACCTCCTACAGTATAGGCCCCTGCATTATTTATGCTTCCAGTGTTACATTAGTAATTTTGTTGTATTAATTAAAAGTCTGTATGCTTTTCTTCAAAAAGCATTAGGACGAAATTAAAGCTTGATTAAACCTATTTCTTAGTTTTCGCTATTTAATGCTAGGGTGATTCAAAAAAGAGACAAACTCTTTTACATTATTCACCACCTGTCAATTTTTGCATGACATTCCCTAAATGACAAAAAAGGTAAAATGGGCAATTGCATAATCCAAGGATGGAGTTACATTGGTGAGAGAAAGGCACTTGGCGTCATAAGTAATGTCTGATCTGAATTTAGATTATTGCTTAATTTACTATGATTAATGATTGCCCACAGTGTGGTTCTTATTTTGAAACCGTGATTCTCGATTGAGTAATAGGGATGCACTCAGGTACAAGCAGCACAGTGTCATTATCTAGATCATTTTCTTTTTATAGGCCCAGCAAGGAAACCAATGGATTTCGGTGATGACTGCCCTTTGATAGTTAAACTTTTGTTTCTCATGATACTCAACCAGCCAACAGCACATTAAGAAGGTCTGCCCCGTTCACTTAAAAGATGGAAGGGACTGACGGTCTCCTGGTGGGGAAGAATTGCAACAGTAAGGTCATACATACTCCCTAAGTTCGTATATTTGTTCAGACTGATCCCCTTCAAAATATCAGACGCCTGGCTGCTCATGATTCAATCTATGTTCAACAAATTCATATGGGCAGGAAAGAAACCCAGACTGAACATGCAGATTGCAGCAAGGAAAAAAAGGGAAGGTGGGTTGGGTATTCCAGACATAAAGGAATATGCTTTGGCAGCAATGGTTGCACAAGCAGCGATTTCCCAGAATACGGTTTCTAAAGGTGAGGATTGGTATAGCCTGGAACTCCGGGGGCTACCAGATACGACAGACCTGGCTATGATCTTCTGGCGGAGGAAGGGGGAAAAGTCGCTGCTGAAGGATCTTCAGCAGAACACCCCGCTACATATCATCGTCGATACCTGGTACAAAGTGATAAAACAAAAGGGACTTAGGGAATATATTATACCCTGTCTTCCACTTGATACGATCGAATATAATGTAGATAATCTAATACTAACAAACTGGAAGCAGAAAGGCATTGCTAAGATCGAAAACCTGATTAATGAGGCCCAAATTAAACCCTTCAATAAACTACAGCAAGAATTTGATTTACCTTCTAGCGACAGGTTTAAGTATCTAAGGGTAAGGAGCTATCTAATGCAGACACTCCAAACAGATGACTCTCACAAAGTATTGGACACCTTAACCAACTTACTTAGAGAAGACCACAAACACTTAATTGCGAGGGCCCTGAAGTTTGTAAAGTCTGACAGACCGTGTATTCCCCCGCCAGCCCTAGTTAAATGGGAAAGAGATTTAAACATAAGGATTGAGGTGAAAGACTGGACCTGCTCACTGAACACGACGTACGCAAATGTTCATTGTCTAAATTTGAACGAAAATCAATTTAAACTTATGAACAGATGGTATCTCTCCCCTGCCCTGCTCGCAAAGATGTACCCAGGGACCTCTGATGTATGTTGGAGATGTGGGAGTAGCAAAGGGGATATGTTACATATCTGGTGGGAATGCCCCATCATTAAGGGTTTCTGGGATCAAGAATGCTAATAAGAAATTTTGACCAAACCTGGACTTTAACCCCAGACCGCGCCCTACTCCACCTTAACTTACCTTCTACACATAGACAAGATATCCCTATACTGATTCATATTTTAACAGCTTTAAAACTGAATATAGCAAGGAGATGGAAATCTACAGATCCCCTGAACTGGGAGTTGATAAGAGCCCAGATAACCCACCAGTGCCTGATGGAGAAAGGCATAGAGAGTAACAGGTGGGCAGAAATAAATAAATACACATTCTGGGACGACTGGGAAAGGAGAATTATACACGGTGAATTAGAAATATAGACCTGAGAGTAATTTCCGGAACAGACGGGCCATCCTCTCCCATGGGGGCGAGAGACCGATCCACGACCAGCGGGCCAACAACGAATGAACCAAACTAAGTCCATTATTAGTGTCCATGCAGTAATATTTAATTTAATTTAATTTAAGGAAATACTACCTAAGGCGAACCCCACGTGTATCCCTCCCTCCCTTCTGGAAGAATGGGAGGCAGGGATACCGATGGGTTGGGGGGAGGGGAGGGGGGTGAACTCAGGAAATGCGATACAACTGGATCTGTAGTCACTTTTATAGTTTTCTTGTCTTTTACTTCATTTTATGAGTATAAGTACGTTTTCTATAAAAAAAAAAAAAAGAAGGTCTGCCCCCTGTGTTTCCCAAACAGGCTGATCTCTGACTGTTGGCCTACACATACAGGTGCACAACAGGCAGCATCGCCCAATTCACCCCAGTAAATCTTTCATTTAAAAACAAACCCTCATCCAGACACCCAACTATGAAACCAACAGGACAGCATCACCCAATCACAAATATCAATAAGATTCGGTTGGCATGATCTCCTGAAGTAAGCCAACTGTTTTTCTGATCTTGCAATCCATGTGATTTTAGATGTTCTACAATTCTATCATCTAACATGGTTTCTATTAATTTCCCCACTATTGATATAAGAATTACTGGCCTATAGCTGACCAACTCCTTCCGACACATTCCTTTTCTTGTGAATGCGCAGCAGCATTCACTAATTTCCAGTCTTCCGTTACTACTCATGTTAACAGTGATTGGCTAAATAAATTTGTTAATAATTTTGATAGAACACACCAGGTAATTTGTCCAAGTCTGCGCCAAAGGGAAGGACAGAAGAGATGGAGGTAGGTAAAGAGAACACACGTACAATACACTACACAAAGACAACAATAACAAAGAAAGCTGTTACACCCTCAACCGGCTCCTCTGAAAGCCACAGAAGTGTAGCATGTTGGGGGGAGCTCTTTCTATACATAAAACTATACACAGAACAGACAATATGGGTTAAACATGTGAATATATAATTCAATATGATTTCTAAAACATTTGTTTATACACTATACTAATTTTAATATTTTAATAGCAAAGTACTGCTTTTCACCTTAAAAAGGTTTCATCAGAGGTCATGCTTGGTGGTGAATACAGTGTTCTCTGAGTATATGTTGGGAATCCCAGAAAAATGGATTTGTTAATGTAGCAAAAAACTGTATAGAAGACTATGATTATTAAGATGTAATTGGGATTATCCAATGAAAAGATAACAATATGTGAATATACAAAGACGGATGTTTGTTTTGATAAACAGGTTGTTAGTTATTTGCAGATATAATATTATATAGGATTTTATAGGTTATATCAACTATAGGTTTTGTGTCCAGAAATAAAACAATAAAATGGTGAAATTATTATTGGACAGGTATGAAAAGAACTTAGTAGCATAAAGAATATTGTAGGAGATAGTGTCATGGCATCAGCTTACTGCTTTAAAACCGCTTTGTGGAACACCTTTGTAAACAAATTACTGTAGTGTATAAACAAATGTTTTATAAATCATATTGAATTATATATTCACATGTCTAACCAGCATTGTCTGTTCTGTGTATAGTTTTATGTATAGATAGCGATCACCCCAACATGTTACACTTTTAATAGTACGCCAGTAAGCTCTTTTAATCATTTTTGCCCCATTGACTTATTTGTCTTTACTTTAGATAGATGAACTTCAATCAGCGTAATACATACCTTCCTTCTTTTGTTTTTAATCTAACTAATCCCTGTTTTACTTTCCCCATTTTTTACCAATTAGGCAAATCATTTTCTGTGCATGTATTGAAAAAAATAATAACTAGCTTACCTCCTTCTGCCTACTCTTATAGATGTGTCTATCTTTATCACTTTTTTAATAATTACTAAATGCTAGCTTTATTTTATTTTACTATTTTAGCCACTTCTGCCAAGCAACACCGTGGTTTCTATAATTGTTTGCTCTTACTGACGACCCTAATACAATTTTGGCTACAGTCTGTCAATGACTCTCTTACATATAATCTAATTTTCGAAAAGCAATTTTTTTTTAAATCAAAAACTTTTGTTTTTGTGTAGTGTGACTATTAAACCACACTTGCTGATGATCACTAGAGCCCAAACTTTCACCTACAGTATCAGATACCAAACTGTGTTGATTGGTCTAGCTCGGTGATTATAAAGAAATAGAAATATTATTGAATTACGTTAGACATATAAATTCATAGCAATAGCATTACATGTATTCTATAAAATGAAAGTCTATAAACCGAATGTCTTTCGGTTTATAGACTTTCGTTTTATAGAATACATGTAATGCTATTGCTATTCTATAAAGCGAAAGTCTATAAACCGAATGTCTTTCGGTTTATAGACTTTCGGTTTATAGCCGAACTCCAAAACGGACATACAGTGAAATGTCCGTGTTCGGGTCCGGGGTCTGAACACCGTAATGTTCGGTACGAACCCGAACAGTGCGGTTCAGGTTCGCTCAACACTAATTCCTATTCTTTTTTTGTGCGAGTATTAGTGCCTTTGCCAAAATTAATTTTGGCAGGGACATTCCACCACTTTTTAGACACTTTTTAGTGTCTGATTTGTTATACATGAGCTACCATGGCACTAAATGCAGCAGTGCTGGACCAGCATCTGGCAGGAGTTAGCTTCATCCAGTGGGTGATAATGGCACTATTTGATGCTATTACATGTGCAGGTTTCCCTGTTTCTTTAGTTGTATTGGAGACTTCAAGTTTTTATTCTCTGATTTTTTAGTTCTGATATTTGGCTCGGACTGATTATTCTTAATTTTCTATTTCTCTGGTATTTTGACATTGCCTCATTATAGCAATAACAAGCGCCTGAGCAACTGGAGAGAGTATGTGTGAGAGAGAAAGACAGACAGAGATTAGAATACCTCTGCTACAGTAGGTAATAAAACCTAACGGTGACATCCAGAACAGGAGCATGCACCAGCAAACCCAGAACTCAGGGTTCAAATCCTGGCGGATCTTGACAGATATAACCCTGACCCGTCACCATCTATTATTCTATACCCTTTACCACTTTGTTCTTAAATGTCTGATTAAACACTGTTAAGTATTATACCTTGGTTTTGCCCATCTGATTAAGTGTTCATGAAGTAAAGTAATTAGCTTCATGCACTCTGCATACTGGCAGTATAAAACTAAAAGACACTTACTGCAATAGGTTATTTTCCAAAAGATTTATTAGGAGTCACACGGTGCAAAGAGCTGAAAAAAACCTGCTTGACGCATTTTGGACTGCTGTCCTTAATTGTAAGCTGTGTGCTTACGATTAAGGACAGCAGCTTGAAACGCGACATGCTGTTTTTTTTTTTTTTTAGCTTTTTGCACCGTGTGAATCCTAATACATCTTTTGGAAAAGAAGCTCTTGCAGTAAGTGTCTATTAGTTTTATACTGCCATTATGAAGAGTGCGTGAAGCTAATTATTTTATAGTCAACGGAAAAAGTTTGGCTGAATCTGCTAATATGTTTTGTTTCACCTGCCTGGACATCCTGGGAATTTTTAAATGAGCCCAGTAACTGCATGTTGTATCTTCAAGTTGTTCATAAAGTCAACACAACCAAAATGGCTCATCTTTTGTTCAATTGATGTCATCTTGGATATGTTTATTGCCCCATCCAGCATGCTGGGTTCCCCAGAATTTGCAGCCCCATTGTGTAATATAAAAGACAAAATGAGAAACTGGATTCATGTGTTATATCTCTGGAATCATCTATATTGCTAACAATTGTAGATTGTGAGTTCTCCATGGATTCTTAGAATCTGTTATATATTGGGCAATACAGAAAATACAAAATAAACACCCTCCAACCTTCACTTACCGTTATCTAGTTAAATTAACAATGTTTAGGTAGCATGCAATAGAAAATCATAAAAATGTAGATAATAGTATAAAATCGTTTTTGGTGTTAATTTTCTTTTTAAGAGAATATTCGTAACAGTAAGTCAATCTACATAATGGTAATGCATCATGTACATTTATTGCTTGGCGTATTGAGCAATAAAAGATCTAACTCGTTAAAAACACTCTCTTAAATGATTTTTGAAACAATGTAATTTGTACTGAACATACAATGTGTATTCCCTTTTACATTATAACTACCTCCCACCATCATACAGCTCTTTAAAACAATTTTTTCGTATTCATAGTATTTACATATGTTCAATTTAATAGTTAGAATTGTTTGCAAACTTCCAATTTCCAAGCTTTGTAATGTGTCATGAATAACATGTTTTAAAAAAGTGTAAACTTGTAGAAAACGTACACTATTGGAGAGACATCCTACCAGTGGGACAAATGTAGCCCAGCAAGATTACTTAAATGAATATGTTGTTTTGTTTGGATTAAGTTGATTTAAACTGTTTTAGACCTGCGTCTTTATTACTGCTTAACAATCAAATATACACTGTGCATGTACAAATCTGGTGACTTTCCCCCACTAAGCAAATTTACTGGGATTGTCCCTGTAAAATATCTAGCTAAATTGGGGAGATTACGTGTTGATTTCACCTCATCTCACCTCAACTCACCTGCAACTCACCTTTATAGTGAATAGCTCTCTATGTCTTTCTCCGCTATGTCTTTCACCACATTCATGCTGTGCATTATTTAATATTATTGTCTGTTCTTTTTGAGTGGGTGGAGTGCATGGAGTGTGCCACACACCCAATTTAGGTTTTGGGTATGTATAATGAAAAAACATTTACAACAGATCAGGGCTTATTTATAGAACCCAATTCTGGGGGAAAATTCTGAACAGCAAGAACATGCCATAGGTTTCCATGGTGTCCACTTTTAAAACTTTGCTTCTGAATTGACTTTTAAAAGTAATCTCCTTTGAATCAAGACCTTAAAATTAATTAGAAAGATAATCTCATTTTTTACACTTAAATATATGTTTTACACCTGGAAAAAATGACTTTATTAGACATGCCATATAATGATTATATTTTTTTTGGAACCAGGTTCTTACTCTCAGGATTCTAAAACCAAATACACCTAAGCTAAAAGAAAATATGAAAATTTGACTAAACAGATAAGCGATACAAATCTTTATTAGACAAACATTTTAGGACACATTAATCTTTCCATTCCTGAACTGATCTGCAAGATTTCCTGCTGTGTCACCAGACCGCTACTACTGGTACAGTCCTAACTGGTTATAGCCATCTTAGTGCCCTGTTTAGTTTAATCCCTTCCCGACCGATGGTGCTTTGGTCCTTAATGACAAAAGCACCATTGGCGTCTTTTTGTTCCTGGCGCTGATCACTTTGTGATCAACAGCCAGGAACAACAAGGCAGGGATCCGATCAGGGTCTCTATAGACCCTGTCAGTCCCTGATGACATCCTACGATACTTTATGACGTCACACGAACATTTCAGTAATGGAGCGGATGCTCTGTTTGAGCGTTCACTACATTTCTTGTGTCAGACTGAGGCCACTCAAAGTGACCTCATCTGACACTGGGGATCCCGCTGCAAGTGCCTGCGGCAGGATCTCCAGTACAGCTCATCGCGGGGAGCCTTCACATAGCCTTCATATAAAAAAATAATTGATGAAACTCCATATTTTGAAGACCTACATCTCTCATACTCCCCTGCCAGCCCCCCAGCCAAAAAAGTATTATGGAGATGTAGGTGTTGCAGTTTGACAGCACTGTTCTATGTTTTATATTATACACTGCTTTATTGCACACTTTATAGCTATGAATAACGGTGGAATCCTTTTTATAGAAGGAAACATTTTATCAAATATCTTTGTAAACATCAGTCAATCTATTCAACTAAGTTAGTGGAAATAAATAGAAACTATTGACTGCATGGTAGTTATTAAGGGATTAATGAATATTGGTAATATGATATAATACACTTATTCTGGATTGTGTTTCACATAATCTCCTTTCTTCCTTAGTCAAAATCCCTTTGAGTAAATGCTTCTTTTAATAGTTCATATCAGTTTCACATGTAATCTGTACCTAATTTAAAACAGAAATTTCTATTCATTATTAGTTATGCATTTCATTCATCTAGACTCATATATTTTTCCATCAGTTTGTTAACAAACAAATTAACAGTCAAAATTAACAAGAGGATACCACTGCTACACTCCATGCATAGTTATCTGTAGTTCATTTTTTTCCATTTAAATGTATTTGTCTAAGTAATTTGTGTGTATGTACACAACTTAACCGGCATCATTTACTTAAAAAATGTGAATGTTTTCTGCTTTTCTTTAATCTTCTTTCATCTGCCAGCTGTAAAAGTGATCCTTTTCTTGATTGCATTGCTTGTTAATTGGCTTCTGATCACACTTGCATTATCCTTTAGGGTTTTTTTCAGTCATATGGAAAACAAAACCTTTTTTTTTTTCTATTTTAACTTGTCAACAATCTTTACCAGAAATTCCCCTTGGATTTCATTTTTATTATGTCAATAATATAGCTGTTTACCTGAGGGCAAATTGAGATTGGTTGATTGCAATTAGTTCTCTCTACCCTCAGTAAAGACACAGACAGCATGAGTTTTATTGAGGGGAAAAACAAACCCTATTTCTTTTTACTTTGATAAAAATGTAATTTGATTTGGAGGCTGCTTGTGGCGGAACAACTGATAACAGATCAAGAAAACCATCTTTTATTTAGAAGCACAACCTTGAAATCTTGAGACGTATAAACATTTCAGCATTTCACTGGTGTTTGCGAGATACTTATCATAAAGGTTAATATTATTGTAAGGATTTCAAGTTCTATAAACATCTTCAGATTCACAAAGTGCATGATAATTAAGCAATTTGCAATACATTCACCTACATTTTTATGTCATACAATACTTAAATAAAATGCTGGTGCTACTAATAATAATACCAGGTCCTTGTAGCAGAGCCACTTGAGCACAGTCAACTACCTTAAATATAAGCAGGGTTTAGAGACAGTACTTACTGAGATGGCGGTTGTATGCAGACACACAGTTACTTCTGTTTTATGGACAGTGTACATTCATAGTATATACTTAACAAAAACACAGAAGATTTCCCAAATGTATAGACATGCAAGTGTAAAAAAAATAGATGTTTTGTTCATATGATTTGGTCATAGTATAATGTAGGCTACTATAGGGTGATAACATGTCATGGTTTGTCTGAGACAGTCCCGCTGGGACCAGCTAGTTCGTGGTTCTGTTCACCCTAAACCCCCATGACGGCTTTGGTCCCCATGGCCTGATGTAGCTTCTCCTCAAAGTCAGTTGGCTCTGAAGATCTGCCACCAGGATGTCCTTGGTTAGCATCCTCTTCACCTGTTTCTGCATATCTGAAAGATGTGAGTAGAACATTGCATCTATCAAAGATCATCTGTACATGTTATTCTATTTACAGATATACATCTATTTATACACATCCATCTAAAAATGCAAGTACATATTGATATCTACAAATATGCACATCAATGTGCATGTGCCACCACGGATCTACTACTACACTGATATCAGTAGATCAGAACTAATACTGATATGAATTGCAACATCCATTTGTGTGTACATGTTAAAATTGCTGCAATGTGCTTCTTGCCCACCCTCTCCAGCTCATATTCTCTGTAAAGCTACAGTGCTCTACACGCACCCTTGCACCATCTCCATGTGTGGCAGCCATTTTAACATGTGCAGCAACATGCAACATTCCCTATTCCCCACCTTCACGGATCAGTTGTTACCACTAACTTTGTTTACATATTACATGATCTCCTGCCAGATGTCATTCCTTCTCCCCAGGCTTGCCTTCTTGGTTACTTCCCCTATCACCCAGTTGTAGTTTTGACAAAGCTTCATGTCCAGTGATTTGTTCTCCTCTGCCTAAAAATTCAGGGCATAGCATGCTGCTTCTGCTTTCTCCCTTCTCTTGCTACCAGAATCCTGGGCCCAAGGGCCTGCTTTTTGACTTGCCATGGCTGGCCAAATTTTAAATAATCATGGCTCTGTCACCTGCTGACGATGAAGGAAGGTAGAGACAGCACTCACAGGAGTAAGTAGTCGATACAAAAGTGGCCTTACTATGTGCAAAATCATGCAAATAAAACACAGCAAAAAAGATGGAGAAATTGGCAGTCAAATCAATGAAACAGCTTGACACGTTTCGCGCATATAGCGCTTACTCATAAGCTCTACAGAATACAGAATACCCGATTTTCTATCTGTCACCTGCTGACTGCAGATAAAGCAGCAAAATGGTGGTCTTCACATGTGCTCAGTATTTATACACAGTTTCCTAGACAGTGATTGGAAATAAGTTGATTCTGGCATTAACATGTATCAATTTGTTGAAGCTGGGCTGATTTTCTATTGAGGTTCACTTAGCCTTTCAGCGGAAGTGGTAGAGGTTAATGCAGTGAAGGAGTTTAAGCATACATGCGATAGACATTAAGCTATCCTAGACATAAGATAAGACCAGGGACCAATAAAAGTATTTCAAAAATTGAGCACTAGAGAATAGTTATTATCTGCCGACACATTCTATGTTTTCATGTAGTTTGTACATAAATCTTGTTTTGTCAATATAACCTCATATTTAGGTGGGGACTATATTTTAATTTGTTTAAGTGCACCCTCACCACTTTACCTTATTATAGCTAAGATACAAGATTTATCACAAAGTAGTTAGGTGAATAAATAAAAAACATATAAATGCGCTTGAGAGCAACCTGTGATTAAGCACCTTTTGTGAAAAAATATATAGTGGCTCTCAATGAGAGATAGTGGATCTGTATCCCAAAAATCAGGGAGATGGTGTGGGTCCCCCTCGAGGGGATACACTTACAAACTCTTTGAAAAGAAACAGCACTTCAAGTATGTCCTGTAGAGATCTGGCTTCAGAGTAGTAATTCTCATGGAAACACAGCAAAGGACATCAATTAGTGATAGGACAGGTATACTTTAATAAAAAAATAGTAGCTGCTTACATGGGGATTCTGGTAGTCACATGAAGTGGGCGCCACACGTAATGACAGGAATCCTTACAGCATGCAAGTAGTGTTTGGAGTATCAAATACACTTTAAATATAAAAAAACAATAAAAGTACAATGGTGAGAGTAATAGCAGGTTGAGTCCAGAACGCTACGCGTTTCGCTCTTCATGAGCTTCGACCAGGCGTCTGGACTCCCTGCTTCAGAATGACACTTTTATCCTCTGATGGTATTGCCGGGTCCTGGCGTTACTTCCGCATTCGTCATCATCTCGCGCGATCTCGGCTTGGAGATTCCCTGTTCTCGCATCTCGCGAGAGTCTGACTTAGATTTTTTCTCCAAAACGGAACATGAGCTGAATAGCTCATTTTTGCGTGTGCCATAGAGAAAAAAGGGATAAAAGACATAGCGCTTTACCCTAAAAACAGGCTGATATATATCAACTATTGAAATGTGTATTTAAAAACGGACATATATAAAAAAATCGGCCAGCTATAGAAAATAGCTGCACACAGGGAGATATTAAATATATATATATTTTACTAAAAGAATACAGAATAATTTATGGCATAAGTATGGAAAAAGTTTAAAAACGTTTGTAAAATACACATATCTGGTTGATATTTAAATGACATTTAAAACACATGGATACAGGAGTCAGTGCCCTACTACATAAAATTATACAGGTCGAAATCAGCATTCAAACCTTGTGGTTTTAGGGTAGCCAAATTAAAAACCCATTTCATTTCTTTCCTTCCAATATTTAAAATGTTGTCCCCTCCTCTCCAGTGCTTTTGAACTTTTTCTATTGCACAGAATTTGATTCCTTTCGGATTTTTTTGATGGAAATCCATAAAATGCTTTGAAAGGCTGTGAGTGGTTAACCCATTCTTTATATTCCTTATATGTTCCTCAATTCTTTTTTTGAGTGTCCTAGTGGTCCGTCCCACATATTGTAGGCCACATGGGCACTCTATTAAATAAATCACGTTAGTTGAAGAGCATGTAATAAAATTTCTTATTTCGAATTGTATACCATTGTGATAGGAGCGGAAATTAGTAGTAGGATATTTAGGATGGGTAATAGATTTGCAGCCTATACAATTAAGACAACCATAGAAACCATTTTTTCTGGTAAGAAAGTGGCTGGGTGCTGGGGCAGAAGTTTTTATTTGACTCGTGTCATTTGTTGTTAATTTTTGTTTAAAATTTGGTGCCCCTCTAAATACTACTGAGGGGTCATCTGGTATAATATTCTTTAATATGTCATCAGTTTGTAGTATTTTCCACAATTAACAACAAATTACACGAGTCAAATAATACAGCAGGAGGATCACAAATCCCATCAAGATGAGGCAGCCCTCACCAGGATGCTTGCCCCCTTATGTCCCGACCCCCCGTGTTACTCACCACCTTAAGAACACAACAACGGACGCGCGCATTCCCAAACAGCTGGATAGGCGTGCGCATGCCCTGTGGTCGATGATCTGGTGAGAAGGGGTGTGCGGGGGGTGTGAGGGGGGCGGGAGGTGGGTTGCGCAGCTGGCGCATGCGCGGTGGTCACAAAGTTACAGCTGAGTTATCAGCTGTAACTTTATGCGCATTGCCAATGAGCAAATTTTCCTGCGATTGCGCAGGAGAATTTGCTCCAGAAATTTGTCAGAACACCGGCATTTAACTATACGGAGACAGAGTCTCCATTCATAAAATTATGAATGGAGACTTTGTCTCCGTGTAGTAAAATGCCCACAGCCTATAAACCAAACGTTCGGTTTATAGGCTGTCGGCTTATGGAATACATGTATTCCTATTGCTATTCTATAAACCGAACGTTCGGTTTATAGAATAGCCATAGGATTACATGTATTACATAAGCCGAAAGTCTATAAACCGATCGTTCGGTTTATAGGCTTTCGGCATTTTACTACACGGAGACAAAGTCTCCATTCATAATTTTATGAATGGAGACTGTGTCTCTGTATAGTTAAATGCCGACAGCCTCTAAACCGAACGACTTTCGGTTTATAGACCTTCGGCTTATGTAATACATGTAATCCTATGGCTATTCTATAAACTGAACGTTCGGTTTATAGAATAGCAATAGGAATACATGTATTCCATAAGCCGACAGCCTATAAACCGAACATTCGGTTTATAGGCTGTCGGCATTTTACTACCCGGAGACAGAGTCTCCATTCATAATGAATGGAGACTTTGTCTCCGTGTAGTAAAATGCCCACAGCCTATAAACCAAACGTTCGGTTTATAGGCTGTCGGCATTTTACTACACGGAGACAAAGTCTCCATTCATAATTTTATGAATGGAGACTCTGTCTCTTATTAGTTAAATGCCGACATCCTATAAACCGAACGACTTTCGGTTTATAGACTTTCGGCTTATGTAATACATGTAAACCTATGGCTATTCTATAAACCGAAAGTCGTTCGGTTTATAGAATAGCAATAGGATTACATGTATTCCATAAGCCGAAAGTCTATAAACAGAAAGTCGTTCGGTTTATAGACTTTCGGCTTATAGAATACAAGTAATACTATTGCCTTTCTATGAACCGAACGAGAGCCCCATTCATAAGAATTTCTTATGAATGGGGCTCTAGTTCGGTTTATAGAAAGCCAATAGTATTACATTGTATTCTATAAAATGAACGAATAAAACAAAACGAAACGAAAATAATGAACGAATTTCGTCTGAAACGAATGCACTAATGAACGAAATTCGTTTTAGACGAAATAAATAACATTTTCGTCCGAATGGACGAAAACGAAACGAAAATTTTAGTTTTGCACATGTCTATTAGAAAACATCTTAACCTTCTGAACTAGAAGGTTTAAGGAACTGCTTAGGTTAGATCTAAAAAGAAGTTCAGTTTAAGGCTTTTTCTAAATGGGAGGAAGATTTGGGTACTAATCTGAATAAAAAAAAGGTTATAAAGGCGTTTAACATAACAGTTGGAGCAGTTAGGTGCCTTAATATAGTAGAAATGCAATATAAGTTAATAAACAGTATGTATATGGTACCTAGCCATATGGCAAGAATGTTCCCTGATGCCTCATGTTGGTGTTGGAGGTGTGATCTGCAGAAGGGCGATATGTTACACATCTGGTGGAAATGCAGGCCATTACAAGACCTTTGGATAAGCTTCAACAGAAATTTCTTGTAGCATAGATATATCTTTGAAACCCGAAAGTATTTTATTACACCAGGATTTCCCAGTAATGCAGTTTGACTACAGAAAATTTGTTATTCACTTTCTGTTGGATGGTAAAATTTATTTGGCAAGAAATTGGAGGAGCGATCAAATCCTCACCTGGGGAATGATAAAAAAAAACAGTTACTCTTCCAGTTAAAAATGGAAAGAGGGATCGCTAAATATCAAACAGTAAAAACAGGGGGAGGCGAAAGATGGACCTATTGGATAGAAGTTTTAACAAATAATCTATAGACCTGAGTGGATGGCTGCTTGTTGTTCGCTCGTTGACTGTTATATGAGAATTATGCAAATTCACCTGTGACCAGGCCTCCTCCTGAATGCACACCTATGTGTTTCCCTGTATCATACTGTATCTATGTGTTCATTATAGTGTCACGTAATATAAATTTGAGTACTTTATTAACAAGTATTGAACATGTAACATTTTTATGTATAGAAGATTGATAAGTGCACACCATTTGAATATGGTATTGATATACACTGGTTTGCTGATTTTGCACAATAAAAGGAAGGAAAACAAATAAAAAGGGGGAGGGAGGAGAGGGGAAGGTGAAGGGAATGAGGAAGGGAAAAAGGAATACTAAGAGAAAACCAACCAACAGCTGGATTAAGAGAATCAACTATAAAATTTGCCCGAATTTCCTCCCCTGTTCCATATCATCTGTTTGCACTTTATTTATATATTATTTAGCGATGCAAGTTATGTCTGTTAATGTTCTTAATTTTTTTTCTTGTTTGTTTATTTGTCTATGTATTTATTTTTTTAAATGTTTGTCAATGTCTTGTATTCTATCTGCAAATCTTTTTTATCCCAACTCTCATCCTGGAAGACTCCAAACCTAATCAATATTCACCAACATTCTATCTAAAAGATCTATACTTTGTCTGTTTCTGGCCCATGAGGTATCCCATTTCAAGTCCTTAACTCTTCCCTGCAAGTTTATGTAATGTAATTAAAATATACATAAATAAGTGAAATCAAATACTCTCTTGGTTGAATGCTGCCCCCCAACACTCTCCCAAGTTCCAGAAGGACCATGTAAACAAACAGGGAATGGTGCAGAATACTAGTGATCACTTAAAACAAACAAAAAAACATAAAACCAAAACATAGTGTAATATTGTAGGATAATACAATGTTGAAGTGAGAAAGAGATGTGTACACTCGCAGAGGTAAATTGCTAATGAGCACTGAGAAATGTATAAAACAGCTTCCAACCAAGAATGTTCTGTAAAAGGATTCTTTGATAAGACTGGAAAAAGATAACATTGAAAAAAACCATTGTTGCAGTAAAACAATACAGCAGGAGGGACCCTGCTACATGAAGTAACTTAAAGGATCAAGAAATAAAGAAAGACAGCAAAATATTGTCGATGGAGTTGAATATCAACATGAACAGTCCCAAGATTCAAGATAAGGTGATGTCCCAATGGCTCTCAAAACGTTTCTCTGCTCACTTGCATCTTCCTCAATAGAAAATCATTAATCATGCTGTTTTATACATTTCTCAAGGCTCATTGCCATTTTTCGTTTGTAGTACATATCTCTTTTCTCTCCAACATTATATTATCTAACAATATTACACTATGTTTTGGTTTTGTGTTTTTTTGTTTTAACCCTTTAAGGACCAGGAATTTTCCTGGGCCAAGGACCAGAGCGTTTTTCAATTTTTAATATGCGGTGTTTGAAACATAATTTTCCTCTCTCTCATTTAACGTACCCATACAAGTTATATGTTGTTTTTTTAAAGGACAGTTAGAGCTTTCTTTTGATACCCTATACATACAAATGATTTACATTTTAGTATTAAAAAATACATATAAAAGAGGAAATTTTTGAGGAAAAAAAAGTTTTTCCCCATTATTTTCCCAATAATAAGCTACACAACTAGTGCAACACTAACCCACTTATCCCCCCTAATTAACTAACTAATAAAAAATAAAAATATTGGTTCCCAAAGCGCCCTAAACAAAAAACACAGAAAAAAAAACAAAAGAGTTCGATGTCAGATCCGTAAAAATCATGCAACAGGCATGCAGGGGTTAAATTGTATTAAATAAATATATTAAAATTACCTTTATTTATTACAAAAATCTTTATAAATTGTAAAAATAAAAATTGTTAAAAAAAAAATTAATGAGGGCCATAGAGTGGAAGGAAACTTTAAAAAAAAAAAAAAAATTTCCTCTGTGCATGTTATTTATTTCTTTTTATTTACAGGTCACTCTCTGTGCTTCACTATAAGAACGTGAAGCACAGAGAGTGAATTAGAGGCAAAGTCAGTGTGTGAACACACTGACTTTGCATCTAATTTGCATGTTATCGCGGTGATCACTCAATCACCGCGATCACATGCCCGGAAATCCACCGATCGGGTCCAGGAGCTTTGCCTCGGGTGCGAGGCTTAGTCCTGGACCCGTTGCAGACTAGCTGGCGGTGCACACGGAGCCACCGCCGGCTAGACTGCATGACGAGTTAACTCGTCATAAGGTCGCTAATGCTGCGGCTCTTATGACAAGTTAACTCGTCATAAGGTCGCGAAGGGGTTAAGTGATCGCTGGTCTTCTGAGCCATTCCCTGTTTTTTTATGTAGTATAATTAAACACAGAAATAAATATGTGCGCATTGACCACACATAGTAGCTCCTTTTGTATGATTGGAAGTTCCATCTGAAAAGTCATAGACCAACAAGCAAAACACGAACTTCAAACAAAATAAGACAATAAATAAATGTAAACAATTAAATGAGAACCCTAATCTGCTCAGTGAATATAGTTATATCACTCTTTTCCCATTTAAAATTTTGTAATGATTTATCATCCTACCCTACTGACAACCAGTGATTTGTTTCTGCTGCAGACTACTTTGATTTACAACACAATATAATATATAAATGGTATGTAGATTGAGTGCATCACAGAGGTTTAGTTGCTGCTATGATAATTTGACTTACACTGAGGCACTAGAGATATTTCTCAAATTAAATCTAACTTGATATCAGTTGTGACACGTCAGAGAAATCACAGATTATACTGGCCTTTGTGTTGGCATTTCATGACAAAACACATTTAAATCTGTGCAAATAAACATGCAAATGTAATGTTTAGGTACGAGAACAGGCCATCATCATCTATGCAGGACCCAGTAAGTGAACTAAAACTGACATTAAGGGATTTCATTTAGTGCTATGTTTTAACTTGAACTCGTTGCTGCAAGAGAAATTATAGTAAGGGAAGGAGAGCAAGAATGAGCTGGGGCGGCTGATGTTGATGAGCATAAAAAAAAACATAAAATGAGAAGGCACTCTGAGAGCTTCATCTTAACTTTCTGTAGAAAATTGGGCATTCAAGTTCAAAAATGTTCACCATCACTGTTCTAGATTACTTGTGGCAGAGCATTAGAAATGTGCAGAGCTTAGTCATCACCATTGCATAACACTACTTGAAGGAGGACCACTCTCTCTGCACAGTGTATAGCTAGATTGGTGAGATGACCTCGACTCACCTCGACTCACCTCGACTTACCTCAACTCAACTGCAAGTGACATTTTAGTGAATAAACACCAGTGAGTCATTGAGCTTCCACTTTTAACAGGCATACAATTACTTTCTCATACAAAGAACGTTAAAGAGCTGCACAAATGTCTATAAATACAGATGCATTTTATTTTTGATTATTACAGATCCTTGTGAAATCAATGGCATATGTTATTTGCAATTTCAAAAAAATACAATAAAGAATACACAGCAAAGTTAATATGGTGAAATCAAATGGCTTTAATATGAATATTAATAGGCAAGATGTAATTGTACTTAAAAAAAACAATACTTCTGCAATTAGAACAAATCTAATCTCAAATAATGAAATGCTATGGTTAAACCACTACAATCAATTAATATTATGCACAACAGGAGAGTATCTTGGCAGGGCCAGACTGGTTTGTTGGGATATGGGGAAATTTCCTGGTAGGCCACCTGCCCAGGGCTGCTCTGGGGCTGCTATAAAGTAAGAAACCTTTGCCTCCGTCGGCACAGATCTATTCCCTTCTGCACTCTCATGCAGTTGCAGCTGTTTTAACAATGCAGTGTCACTATACCGATATGACCAGCAGCCATATCCGGCACCCACATCCCTCCTGCACACATGTGTGTGCAGACATTTCTAACCTACTTCTATGGTCACAGAGTGATGTTGCATGCTGCCACTATAGATACATTCTCTGGAAGCAGAATCATGCATGTTTCTACTGTAAGTATGCTGGCACAATGACACGTTCTTCCTCGCTGCCTTCTTCACAGAGATCATTTCACAAGTTATCCCTTTTGCAAGAAGCTGATATAGTTTTCCCTTTAATAGTACAAGGCTTTGGACCAGTGGCGTCCCGAGGGGGGGGGGCGGCCCGCCCCGGGTGCCACTGACTAGGGGGGTGCCACCGGCACTATATTACTGGGTTCTGACTGGCACTATATTACTGGGCTCTGACTGGCACTATATTATTGGGTTCTGGCTGGCACTATATTACTGGGTTCTGACTGGCACTATATTACTGGGTTCTGACTGGCACTATATTACTGGGTTCTGGCTGGCACTATATTACTGGGCTCTGACTGGCACTATATTACTGGGTTCTGGCTGGCACTATATTACTGGGCTCTGACTGGCACTATATTACTGGGCTCTGGCTGGCACTGTATTACTGGGTTCTGGCTGGCACTATATTACTGGGCTCTGAGTGGCACAATATTACTGGGCTCTGGCTGGCACTATATTACTGGGCTCTGGCTGGCACTATATTACTGGGCTCTGACTGGCACTATATTACTGGGCTCTGGCTGGCACTATATTACTGGGCTCTGACTGGCACTATATTACTGGGCTCTGGCTGGCACTATATTACTGGGTTCTGGCTGGCACTATATTACTGGGCTCTGAGTGGCACAATATTACTGGGCTCTGGCTGGCACTATATTACTGGGCTCTGGCTGGCACTATATTACTGGGCTCTGACTGGCACTATATTACTGGGCTCTGGCTGGCACTATATTACTGGGCTCTGACTGTTACAATACTCCTGGTATCTGACTGGCACACTATTACTGGGCTCTGACTGGCACACTATTACTGGGCACTGACTGGCACAATATTCCTGGGCACTGACTGGCACAAAATTACTTGGCATCTGACTGGCATAATATTCATGGGCACTGACTGGCACAATATTACTGGGCATTTGACTGGCACACTGTTCCTGGGTTCTGAGTGGCACACTATTACTGGGCACTGACTGGCACACTATTACTGGGCACTGACTGGCACTATATTACTGGGCTCTGACTAGCACAAACAATAATACTGGCTCTGACTGGCACAATATTCCTGGTATCTGACTGGCACAATATTACTGGGTTCTGAGTGGCACACTATTACTGGGCTCTGACTGGCACATTACTGGGTTCTGAGTGGCACTATATAACTGGGCTCTGACTGGCACACTATTACTGGGCTCTGACTGGCACTATATTACTGGGTTCTGAGTGGCACTATATTACTGGGCTCTGAGTGGCACACTATTACTGGGCTCTGAGTGGCACACTATTACTGGGCTCTGAGTGGCACACTATTACTGGGCTCTGACTGGCACAATATTACTGGTATCTGACTGGCACAATATTACTGGTATCTGACTGGCACACTATTCCTGGTAACTATAATTGTACAATTTTCAAACATTGAAAAAATTGTGGGTGTTTTCTTGCATTTTTATTGTGGGGGGGGGGTGCCACACTCGGGGTCCGCCCCGGGTGCCAAATGCTCTAGGTACGCCCCTGCTTTGGACACTTAAAGAGATAATATATTGTCCATTTTGTAGATACTGTGCTGCCTCACTCTCCAGCCTTTCAGTTTCCTGTTACCTTATACGTTTCATTCGGAATCTTTTATACATCTTTATGGGGTTCAGTGCTGAGCTTTGTGAAGGACGTTGAATGAGCATGCAGTTTGAGAAGGAAGGAGCACACTTGGTTGATCACTGAACTTCTGCAATGCCATTGAAGCCTGTTAAGCAGGCTAAGGTGTTGAATATGAATGAGAAGCAGCAACGGACTATCTAGCATTATTTTTGGAGATGCCAAGAGAACACAATACTGGATTGCCTTGGGTGTGAATATCACAGCCTGTGATTTGTTCATCTGTGCTCAGTTTATCAGGAAAGTGTTGCAGTTAAATTAATACAGTGTTACATATCTGGTCCTTTTTAATAGAAGTTTTAAAAAGAGAAAACACTATAAGTCCTGCTGCCTAAGCACATTATTATTATTATTATTATTATTATTAACCCTTGTGTTTCAGGGCAATAGTGAAATGTTTTTCAGAATGCTGCTAGGTTTCCAATTAATCTAATAATTAAATCTATGCTGCAGTAAGTTTACCTACTTAATAATCGAAAGCATCTAATGCTTAAAATTTGCTTCTTTTGCTGCTGTAGACTACATTACTTATGATGCTCAGCCAGCATCACAAGAAATGTAGTCCACAAGTTGGAGTGCTAAAGGTTAGTTGAAATACTGGCAGGGTTGGTCATTTAATATTTGTTAAAGTATAGATAAATCTGTCTTTTCCTTTATTTATGTACTGCTCAGGTAAAAGGCTGTATAACACCAGTAAGTCACTACAGCTCCCCTGACTAACTGTGTATCTGCTGTTATACTGTAATATAATAGCTTACTTAGGAAATAAATATTTACATTTTCTTTGGGTGTTTTTTTATACATATTATTTTAGCTGTAAGATAGTAGTAGTTTATGTGGTGTGTGTTTTTTTTTTTTTTTCTACATTAGAAACGAGGCTTAACAGGTGAATGCAAACTGAATTATATATTTTATTTATACAATTTATGTGGGGGTATAAACTGTAGATGGAAGGGGGTGCTGGGGTGAAGGGAAAGTAAATTGTAATATTGTATTTATGTGGCTAGGACATAAAGGTGGAGGGAAAGGGGGCTGGGGTGATACAGTTATATACTATAATAATGCTATACTATATTTATGTTGGTGGGTTACGGTGGGGGTAGAAATTGTAGTGGTTATGCTGCCACCTTTTCTTAAAAAACAATACCAGCCATGCAACTGGTTCCACAGACTTAACATTGGCTTCAAACCAAAATACCAACTGGGTCACAACACCAGGGCCGTCTTTAACGCGGGGCAAATGGGGCAGCTGCCCTGGGCCCATTTACTCCTGGGGGGCCCCAAGGCAGCTGTCCCGTGGGCCCCCAGCCCCTACTTTCCTCGCTCACAGCGCATTGCGCTTGTGAACGCTTTTTTCCGGCAAGCCGCATCCGATGGATGCGACGGCCGAAAAAAAAAAAAAAAAAAAACTGACGCCGGATGTGACGTCGCGTCACATCCGGTTTCTGTTTCCCTCCTCCGTGCAAGAGGGAAGACTGCACGGAGGAGACATCCGGCGGGGGAAACAGAGCCGCTTCATGTAAGTACGGGGGGGGGGGGCTGGCTGGCACAATATTCCTGGTATTTGACTGGCACTATATTACTGGGTATCTGATTGGCACAATATTACTGGGCATCTGATTGGCACTATATTACTGGGTATCTGATTGGCACTATATTACTGGGTATCTGATTGGCACAATATTACTGGGCATCTGATTGGCACTATATTACTGGGTATCTGACTGGCACAATATTACTGGGCATCTGATTGGCACTATATTACTGGGTATCTGATTGGCACAATATTACTGGGTATCTGATTGGCACTATATTACTGGGCATCTGATTGGCACAATATTACTGGGCATCTGATTGGCACTATATTTCTGGGTATCTGATTGGCACAATATTACTGGGCATCTGATTGGCACTATATTACTGGGTATCTGATTGGCACTATATTACTGGGCATCTGATTGGCACTATATTACTGGGTATCTGACTGGCACTATATTACTTGGCATCTGATTGGCACTATATTACTGGGTATCTGATTGGCACTATATTACTGGGCATCTGATTGGCACTATATTACTGGGTATCTGGCACTATATTACTGGGTATCTGGCACTATATTACTTGGCATCTGACTGGCACTATATTACTGGGCATCTGATTGGCACTATATTACTGGGCATCTGATTGGCACTATATTACTGGGTATCTGATTGGCACTATATTACTGGGCATCTGATTGGCACTATATTACTGGGTATCTGACTGGCACTATATTACTTGGCATCTGATTGGCACTATATTACTGGGTATCTGATTGGCACTATATTACTGGGCATCTGATTGGCACTATATTACTGGGTATCTGGCACTATATTACTGGGTATCTGGCACTATATTACTTGGCATCTGACTGGCACTATATTACTGGGCATCTGATTGGCACTATATTACTGGGCATCTGATTGGCACTATATTACTGGGTATCTGATTGGCACTATATTACTTGGCATCTGATTGGCAAAAAAAAAAAAAAAAACTGACGCCGGATGTGACGTCGCGTCACATCCGGTTTCTGTTTCCCTCCTCCGTGCAAGAGGGAAGACTGCACGGAGGAGACATCCGGCGGGGGACACGGAGCAGCTTCATGTAAGTACGGGGGGGGGGGGGGGGCTGGCTGGCACAATATTCCTGGTATTTGACTGGCACTATATTACTGGGTATCTGATTGGCACAATATTACTGGGCATCTGATTGGCACTATATTACTGGGCATCTGATTGGCACTATATTACTGGGTATCTGACTGGCACAATATTACTGGGCATCTGATTGGCACTATATTACTGGGCATCTGATTGGCACTATATTACTGGGTATCTGATTGGCACAATATTACTGGGTATCTGATTGGCACTATATTACTGGGCATCTGATTGGCACAATATTACTGGGCATCTGATTGGCACTATATTTCTGGGTATCTGATTGGCACAATATTACTGGGCATCTGATTGGCACTATATTACTGGGTATCTGATTGGCACTATATTACTGGGCATCTGATTGGCACTATATTACTGGGTATCTGACTGGCACTATATTACTTGGCATCTGATTGGCACTATATTACTGGGTATCTGATTGGCACTATATTACTGGGCATCTGATTGGCACTATATTACTGGGTATCTGATTGGCACTATATTACTGGGTATCTGGCACTATATTACTTGGCATCTGACTGGCACTATATTACTGGGCATCTGATTGGCACTATATTACTGGGCATCTGATTGGCACTATATTACTGGGTATCTGATTGGCACTATATTACTGGGCATCTGATTGGCACTATATTACTGGGTATCTGACTGGCACTATATTACTTGGCATCTGATTGGCACTATATTACTGGGTATCTGATTGGCACTATATTACTGGGCATCTGATTGGCACTATATTACTGGGTATCTGGCACTATATTACTGGGTATCTGGCACTATATTACTTGGCATCTGACTGGCACTATATTACTGGGCATCTGATTGGCACTATATTACTGGGCATCTGATTGGCACTATATTACTGGGTATCTGATTGGCACTATATTACTTGGCATCTGATTGGCAAAAAAAAAAAAAAAAACTGACGCCGGATGTGACGTCGCGTCACATCCGGTTTCTGTTTCCCTCCTCCGTGCAAGAGGGAAGACTGCACGGAGGAGACATCCGGCGGGGGACACGGAGCAGCTTCATGTAAGTACGGGGGGGGGGGGGATGGCTGGCACAATATTCCTGGTATTTGACTGGCACTATATTACTGGGTATCTGATTGGCACAATATTACTGGGCATCTGATTGGCACTATATTACTTGGCATCTGATTGGCACAATATTACTGGGCATCTGATTGGCACTATATTACTGGGTATCTGACTGGCACAATATTACTGGGCATCTGATTGGCACTATATTACTGGGCATCTGATTGGCACTATATTACTGGGTATCTGATTGGCACAATATTACTGGGTATCTGATTGGCACTATATTACTGGGCATCTGATTGGCACAATATTACTGGGCATCTGATTGGCACTATATTTCTGGGTATCTGATTGGCACAATATTACTGGGCATCTGATTGGCACTATATTACTGGGTATCTGATTGGCACTATATTACTGGGCATCTGATTGGCACTATATTACTGGGTATCTGACTGGCACTATATTACTTGGCATCTGATTGGCACTATATTACTGGGTATCTGATTGGCACTATATTACTGGGCATCTGATTGGCACTATATTACTGGGTATCTGGCACTATATTACTGGGTATCTGGCACTATATTACTTGGCATCTGACTGGCACTATATTACTGGGCATCTGATTGGCACTATATTACTGGGCATCTGATTGGCACTATATTACTGGGTATCTGATTGGCACTATATTACTTGGCATCTGATTGGCAAAAAAAAAAAAAAAAACTGACGCCGGATGTGACGTCGCGTCACATCCGGTTTCTGTTTCCCTCCTCCGTGCAAGAGGGAAGACTGCACGGAGGAGACATCCGGCGGGGGACACGGAGCAGCTTCATGTAAGTACGGGGGGGGGGGCTGGCTGGCACAATATTCCTGGTATTTGACTGGCACTATATTACTGGGTATCTGATTGGCACAATATTACTGGGCATCTGATTGGCACTATATTACTGGGCATCTGATTGGCACTATATTACTGGGTATCTGATTGGCACAATATTACTGGGCATCTGATTGGCACTATATTACTGGGTATCTGACTGGCACAATATTACTGGACATCTGATTGGCACTATATTACTGGGCATCTGATTGGCACTATATTACTGGGTATCTGATTGGCACAATATTACTGGGCATCTGATTGGCACTATATTACTGGGCATCTGATTGGCACAATATTACTGGGCATCTGATTGGCACTATATTACTGGGTATCTGATTGGCACAATATTACTGGGCATCTGATTGGCACTATATTACTGGGTATCTGATTGGCACTATATTACTGGGCATCTGATTGGCACTATATTACTGGGTATCTGACTGGCACTATATTACTTGGCATCTGATTGGCACTATATTACTGGGCATCTGATTGGCATTATATTACTGGGTATCTGATTGGCACTATATTACTGGGCATCTGATTGGCACTATATTACTGGGTATCTGGCACTATATTACTGGGTATCTGGCACTATATTACTTGGCATCTGACTGGCACTATATTACTGGGCATCTGATTGGCACTATATTACTGGGCATCTGATTGGCACTATATTACTGGGTATCTGATTGGCACTATATTACTTGGCATCTGATTGGCAAAAAAAAACTGACGCCGGATGTGACGTCGCGTCACATCCGGTTTCTGTTTCCCTCCTCCGTGCAAGAGGGAAGACTGCACGGAGGAGACATCCGGCGGGGGACACGGAGCAGCTTCATGTAAGTACGGGGGGGGGGGGGCTGGCTGGCACAATATTCCTGGTTATTTGACTGGCACTATATTACTGGGCATCTGATTGGCACAATATTACTGGGCATCTGATTGGCACTATATTACTGGGTATCTGATTGGCACTATATTACTGGGTATCTGATTGGCACAATATTACTGGGCATCTGATTGGCACTATATTACTGGGCATCTGACTGGCACAATATTACTGGGCATCTGATTGGCACTATATTACTGGGCATCTGATTGGCACTATATTACTGGGTATCTGATTGGCACAATATTACTGGGTATCTGATTGGCACTATATTACTGGGCATCTGATTGGCACAATATTACTGGGCATCTGATTGGCACTATATTACTGGGTATCTGATTGGCACAATATTACTGGGCATCTGATTGGCACTATATTACTGGGTATCTGATTGGCACTATATTACTGGGCATCTGATTGGCACTATATTACTGGGTATCTGACTGGCACTATATTACTTGGCATCTGATTGGCACTATATTACTGGGCATCTGATTGGCACTATATTACTGGGTATCTGATTGGCACTATATTACTGGGCATCTGATTGGTACTATATTACTGGGTATCTGATTGGCACTATATTACTGGGTATCTTGCACTATATTACTTGGCATCTGACTGGCACTATATTACTGGGCATCTGATTGGCACTATATTACTGGGCATCTGATTGGCACTATATTACTGGGTATCTGATTGGCACTATATTACTTGGCATCTGATTGGCACTATATTACTGGGCATCTGACTGGCACAATATTACTGGGCTATGACTGGCACAATAATACTGGGCTCTGACTGGCACAATATTACAGGCATCTGACTGGCATAATATTACAGGCATCTGACTGACACAATATTACAGGCATCTGACTGGCACAATATTCCTGGCCTCTGACTGCACACTATTACAGGCATCTGACTGGCATAATATTACAGTCATCTGACTGGCATTATATTACTGGGCATCTGGCTGGCACTATATTACTGGGCATCTGGCTGGCACTATATTACTGGGCATCTGGCTGGCACAATATTACTGGGCATCTGGCTGGCACAATATTACTGGGCTCTGACTGGCACAATATTACAGGCATCTGACTGGCATAATATTACAGGCATCTGACTGGCACAATATTACAGGCATCTGACTGGCACAATATCCCTGGCCTCTGACTGGCACACTATTACAAGCATCTGACTGGCATAATATTACAGGCATCTGACTGGCACAATATTACAGGCATCTGACTGGCACAATATTCCTGGCCTCTGACTGCACACTATTACAGGCATCTGACTGGCATAATATTACAGGCATCTGACTGGCACAATATTACTGGGCTCTGACAGGCACAATATTCCTGGGCTCTGACAGGCACAATATTCCTGGTATCTGACTGGCACAATATTATTGGTATCTGACTGGCACAATATTACTGGTATCTGACTGGCACATTATTACTGGGCTCTGACTGGCACAATATTGCAGGCATCTGACTGGCACAATATTGCAGGCATCTGACTGGCACAATATTGCAGGCATCTGACTGGCACAATATTACTAGGCTCTGACTGGCACAATATTACTGGGCTCTGACTGGTACAATATTACTGGCATCCGAAAGTTACAATATTACTGGCATCTGAATGGCACAACAATTATGGCATATGTGTGTGTGTGGGGGGGGGGGGGGTAACATTGCGATGGATGGCGGGATTGCATGCAGGGGAGGGGGCAGGGTCCAGGGGGCCCAAGCAAATGCTTGCCCAGGGTCCAATCACTATTAAAGACGGCCCTGCACAACACTAGTAGGTGGAGGAAGCAATGACTACCCTTCCGGTGATGCTCAGCTAGGACCGTGGGGGCAAATATTGCAGTGAAATTGTGTTGGGAGACAACAATGGCACTGACTAGGTGTTGGGGGAACATATGTCATTGGGAAGGTGTTGGGGGACAAAGATGACTTTAGGAAGGTACTTGGGGACATGGACGGTGTATCCTTAAAATGAAGAGGTTTTGCCTGTTTAGGAAGAGGTGCAGAAAATTAGGGAGTTTAATCACAAAGGCCTAGGGTAGCGCAAAACCTAAATGCACCACTTATCCTCAACCTAAAGACTGAATGATGCCTTAAAGTTCTTCTACTATACTGGATAGGTAGAATTATTATAGAAGAAACATATATTACAGAATAAATACAAATAGTTCTTAATATTTTTCTGTTTTTGGTGGTCAACCCAGGATGTGATACTTATAATCACAACGTTTTAAAGTCTGAATGCTTTTCTTGTTGTTGGATTTCTCAGTACATTTTGCAAATAGTCTAAGTAATATTTATTGTTGTTATTTTAAATGCAAGTTAGTACAACAGACTAATACAATATTCCAAAGATACTTTATAGTTGATATTTTTTTTTCATTTTGCATGGCCACATTCAATTGTTTTGGGGGGTTTTAAATTGTTGTAAAAAAAAAATGAATTTTTAAAAATCTTTTACGAAAATGTAAAAAAACAAACAATTGTATGTGGCCATGTACGATGAAAAAAATATATAAAATGTAAAGTCTCTTTGACATTGTATTTGCTTGTTGCACTAACTTGCATTTACAATAACAACAATAAATATTACTTAGACTATTTGCAAAATGTACTGAGAAATCCAACAACAAGAACAGCATTCCGACTTTAAAACTTTGTGATTATAAGTATCACATCCTGGGTTGACCTCCAAAAACAATCTAATGTTTTATTAGATATTGTCCTGAAACGGCCTAAAATCAGAGGAGAAAAATATTTATTTTAAATGTTGGAAAAATGCTGAGTGGTCCATTTAAAATATGAAAGCATCATGTAATTTCATAATTTTTACAGAAGAATGCAATCGTGTGCACTCTGAATATGTTGTTTACAAAAAAAAATTACTTCTTATCTGATATAAACAGAAACATACATTCCAATCAAAACTAATGGATTTTGAGCATTAGTGTACATTTACCACAATCATATCATCCATATATCTTAGGTCACATCTGCAAAATACTTTAAGACCAAAGGAAGTAGCAAACCTTCATAAGCCTAGCAACAAGAGAGAAATATAAAGTTCATTGAGTCTCACATACGAGTTTGGGTTTAAAAGTCTGAAAAGTCGGAAAAATGTATATTTATTAATCTATGCAGGTCTCCAGTAAGAAGCTAGATGAACTGAAATACTATTCCATTGGTGTAACTTTTATTCAAGAATAGTACTGTTTTCTCAGCCTGTTCGAGCTGACATGAAATGGGAATATTTGGTTGGAACATGATAGATCTAACTGAGGAGTAAGGTAGGGTGCATTTTAATTAACATCCTCACCTCGTTATGGCACCATTCATGATGGAATGCACCAGTAAGCAATCTTAGTTTGCATGGTGGATTCTAGCATACAAATATACAGAATGGTACTTGCAAAGGAAGTAGGGAGGTGCTGATACCTATTGAAATAAGTCATGCCTCCATCTTCACTGAGATCTGCCATGATTCAACCAAATATCGCTGTTGCATACAGCCACTTCCAAGTTTTAAAAAGGCTATCTTACCTACATAAAAGGTAGATCTAAGATAAATGGTCAGTAACAAATTTTAGTGCATCTAACTTTTAAACAGAGACCTGCATAGATTACGTAAAACACATTTTTCAGATTATGATTGTAATCTAAGATAAATTGTCATGGCATTTTTCTACAGTTATCAGTCCACAGATAAATTATTGCTCTAATTTACCACACTTTGGTAGGATGCAGCAATGTCTATATCTAAACATACGTAATTCCTAAATATTGTAAGATTTTTAATTGCATTCTACAAACAAGCCTAATGCAGTTCATGAAGAACTATAGTCTCAGTCCATTAAGCCTTAATACATTATATAGACTACTGATGTAAAAGTCTAACCACGTATATGAGTTAGGGCTGAGCCAAGGGTCACTGACACTGCAGACAGGCATATTTTTTGGCACCGCCAAGTGTGTGTGGCTCTATTACTAATTCCTAAACTTTACAAATGTGACAATTTCTAGCCACACTGCTTTATGGCAACCATATCATCTGTCCATCACAATGTACCACCACTCCTTTTACAGTGTCCTATCACTCCATAGTGCAAGAGGTATTGTCACAATGCCCCCACAGAGCTTGACACAGTGTCAGATAGACCCACAGAGTTTGCTACAGTATTACAATACCCCACAGAGCTTGTCCCAATATTCACAAAGAGCTTGTCACAGTGTCCCAGATAACTTGCCCCTGTATCCCATTGTCTACACAACTGACCCCAGTGTCACAGTGCTCCCGCAGTGTCACATTTCCCATAGAGCTTACCCCAATGTCCCATAGAGCTTATCAATGTCACAATGTCCCACAGAGCTTTTTACAGTGTTACATTGTGCCATTAAACTTGTACCAGTGTTACATTGTCCCATAGATTTTACCCCCATGTTCAACAAAGCTTGCTCCAGTATCCCACAGAGCTTAACCCAGTGTCACTGCTCATAATAAAGCTTGCACAATGTCCCAGAGAGCTTGCACCAGGGTCCCACAGAGGTTGTCAAGATTGTGTATGTGACTGCTTATATGCGTGACTGTGTGCATGCATGACTATGTGTTATTATGTATGTGTGCATGACTGTGTTTATGTGGCATTGTATGTGTGAATGCGTGACACTGTATTTATAAAATATTGTTATAACTTTTTTCATGATAAAGGAAAGTTAGTTCATATATGTATACCTTGTAGCTCTAAGGATAGCCAATATAGGTTATCAGAAGGTGGCATGTCCATCAGCTGCAATTGTGCTGGATTCTGTTTAATGAGTCTCACTAAATACCAGGAAGCTTAGGTTATAGGGCTTGAATGGTCGATCTGCATTTTAACAGCAGCATAAATGATTCCTTCTAAAGGGAGAACTGCTGGACTTGTGGATGTGCCTCAAAATCCCAAAGTGGGGCACTGCTTTATATAGACACAAAAGATTGCCAATAATATTAAATGGAAAAATCAGGCCAAATTATATATATAGGTCATTAAAAAGGCAGCAGCAGCAGCAACATTGCCCACCAATTCAGTTATAATTATTTTGGTATTACTATACCTCACTGATCACTAATTGGATGGCTCAAATATATATTTTAATGAACACTCGCTTAGTGCCTCCTCCTTCCAGGAATCACTTAGGAGGAAGGGGAGGTGCGAGGAGAGAGTGGTCCAGTAAAGCAGATGGGACTGGTCATGTGCTGCATGGTGGTGTCGTCCAATACTTTCGCTGACCAAAGATGGTGGAGGATGGAATAACAAATAAATAAAAGCACTCGCTATGTCCACAGAGCGTGACTTGCCTGCCACTTGGGTGTGGCTCTGGTTTGATGAACGCTTACAAAGATATATAACTTGCAGGAATATTTGACTGTTTGCAAATGCTGGAATGGTCTTGGAGCAAAGTAATTAATATAGCTAGCGGTTTAAGCTACCATCTAAGCAGTCGCGGATCCAGGGGGGGGGGGGGGGCAATGGGAAAATTGCTCCCCCCCCCCCCCCGAGAAGAGGAGAAAAAAACCCCACACTTTACAAAAAAACAAAAAACACAAACGCTTGCAGGCAGAGACGGAGGTGAGAGGAGATCAGAAGATCCCCCCTCACTATCGCTCTGCCTGCCAGGCTGCACGGGGAGCCGAACAGGCAGCACAGATCCTATTCAGCTTCCTGTGCAGTGTGACACGGAAGTGCCCACAGTCACGTAACCGGCGCGCTGACGTCATACGCGCGCCGGGTCACATGACCTGTCGGCACAACCGCCTGGGAGCCGATCAGGCAGCATGGAGGAGACCATGCTGCCTGCCACTAGCCACCAGGGGAAAAGGTAAGTGCTTGGTGGGATTTTTTGCACATTGGCTGGGGGCTGGGTCTAATTAAATGGCAAATAACACTGGCATATTATTGGGCAAATTGGCTGTGGGATATTAAATGACAAATAACACTGGCATATTATTAGGCAAATTGGCTGGGGCATATTAATGGGACATAACACTGGCTTATTTTTGGGCAAATTGGCTGGGGCATATTAAATGGCAAATAACACTGGCTTATTTTTGGGCAAATTGGCTGGGGCATATTAAATGACAAATAATATTGGCATATTATTGGGAAAATTAGCAGGGGCATATTAAATGGCAAATAACACTGGCATATTATTGGAAAATTGGCAGGGGCATATTAAATGGCAAATAACACTGGCATATTATTGGGCAAATTGGCTGGGGCATATTAAATGGCAAATAACACTGGCATATTATTGGGAAAATTGGCTGTAGCTTATTAATGGCAAATAATACTGGCATATTATTGGGCAAATTGGCAGGGGAATATTAATGGCAAATAATACTGGCATATTATTGGGCAAATTGGCTGGGGAATATTAATGGCAAATAATATTGGCAATGTGTATGTAATGGGGTGATGGAGGCATGTAAATGTGGTGATGGGGCATGTCCTTTGTGTGCAACGTGAGTTGTGGGTCATGTCGTGGGAGTGCATCGTTAGTAGGGGGGGTGCCCAAATTTTGTCTGCCTAGGGCAGCACAAAACCAAGATATACCACTGGGGGGGGGGGGAAGAGGAGAGAACACTGATGGGGGGAGAGAGAGAGGAAAGAACACTGATGGGAGGGGAGAGAGGAGAGAACACTGATGGGGATAGAGCACATATGGGGGAGAAGAGAGAACACTGATGGGTAGGGGAGAGAGGAGAGAACACAGACGGGGGAGAAAAGGAAAAGAGACAGCTATTGGGAAGAGGAGAGACACATACATGTTTAGAGAGACAAAGAGACAGTCATAGGAGGTAGATAATAGAGAGAGACATGGGAAGGCAGAGGAGAGACAGACAGACATGGGATGGCAGAGGAGAGACAGACAGATATGGAATGGCAGAGGAGAGAAAGTCAGATATGGGATGGCAGGAGAGACAGACAGATATGGGATGGCAGAGGAGAGACAGACAGATATGGGATGGCAGAGGAGAGACAGACAGATATGGGATGGCAGGAGAGACAGACAGATATGGGATGGCAGGAGAGACAGACAGACATGGGAGAGGAGAGACAGACAGACATGGGATGGGAAAGGAGAGACAGAGAGATGGGAAATGAGAGGAGAGACAGACGGACATGGGAAAGAAGAGGATACCTAGACGGACATGGAAAGGAAGAGGAGAGAAACGGACATGGAAGGAAGAGAGACAGAGGGACACGGGGAGTGAGAGGAGTGCGACAGACATGGGAAGGGAGAGGAGTGCGACAGAAGGACATGAGAGAGAAGAAAAGACAGACGGATATGGGAGAGAGGAAAAGACAGACGGATATGGGAGAGAAAAAAAGACAGACGGACATGTGCCCCTCCCGAGATCAGACTCTGGATCCGCCCCTGCATCTAAGTAATATAATTGTTAGTTTACTCTAATATTGGAGAGATAAATATAAGCATTATTATGGATCTTTCACAGTTTGTTTTTAAAATAAGGGTTTTTATGTAGTAATACAAAATAAGGCTTGTTTTGTGCTGTTTTATATGGATGTGCACTGATTCCATTGTGTATTGACACAGCCATTAACACAGTCATTGAAAATAACATCGGTAGATATCACCAGTAAAATTGTATTTAAGTTTCAAAAATGTGAATACAGGTGATCATTCAAAGAGTATTTAATATTGATCTCAAAAATATACACTATAGGATCTACTTAATAATAAGAGAATTTCAGGGAATTAAGATGATCATTTCAAACGTTAGGCCAAAGTAGACGAGTTGGAAAAATTCTCCCATTCAGCTGCATCAGAGACTTTTTCCAACTCTTCATAAAATTCTCTCTTTATTGAGTAGCCCCTTATATCCCTTACACGCATGCTTTCCATTGTGATCCCGATTCTAACAGTTCTGTAGAACACACAATATTTAAAAAAAATATCTGTGCAACCATAGTAAGAAGTTATCTGTATTGTATTATTTCCATGAAATGAATTGATGATCACCATGCTAATCTTATGTGCATCTTGGATATAACATTAATGTTCATAGAACCTGTAAATCATTCACAAAGAGCGTACTGCTTTAATCAGTTAACTTGAAGATGACACGAGATTAGGCTTTTCTGTTACCTCTTTTATAATAGCTTTTTACAGATTGACATAATAAAAGATTTGTCAAATACTGGATTGCTTTCTTTTTTCAATTTCTTAATGTCAGCTATTATTAAAATCAATATATACTAAATAGAAGTTGTTAGGATGAACAAAAAAACCTCTTGCCAAACAAGTCTTGTTTTTAAGTAGGAATGACAGACATCCTCTTGCTTTTGGCTACTAATGGGGTACAGCGCTGGGGAAATCATATTCTCACCAAAATGAAATTAGACAAGGTTTAAATAGAAAGAGAACAAAAGTCAGTAAACATGTCACCTTCCATGCAGGGTTAAGATGCTATCTGCCTTTGGAATATGGAAAGGCCGGCACCCGTGGACTGACTATTGATTTGCTCTGAAACATTGACGTATAGACCAGCAGACTCATGGCAAACTATGTTTTTCCTTGAAGCACAAACATCCAAGTATGGGTATCCTTTTTGTAATCATGTCCCTGCTGCCTTAATCTGAGAACATCAATTTTCTTACTATAGTGCTTGGTATTGGTTTTTCTATCTATCATGCAAATAAATACCGTAACCCTAGTTGTTACATGTTTAGTTAATCACATATAATAGACATTAAGAAATAGTGAGGAGTAGAAAGTGCAATCTATTGATTATATTATATGCTTGTCTATTTTATAAAGTGTTGATAACTGCACCTAGAAAGGAGAAATTTTTTGTTACACAATATTTTAAATATCTGTCAATTCCTCATTTAATACTATGTCAAACCAACCAAATAGCGGATACTTCAACAGGTTTTATAGGTGATTTTACTGCCTTTGTGGTGCATAGAAATCAATGGACAATAGGAGGTAGAAATGGGTAGTGGAGGTAGATTCAGCCAATCCCAAATGCTATTCCCTAACCCCACATTTCAGCAGCACTATTAACTCACTGACTTACACTGACTGAACACACTGACTCACACACACTAGACCAGTGTTTCTTAACCTGTTTAACCTCAGGTCCCACAATTGTCCTTGGTCATTAAGTCAAGACCCAAAAATAATGTAATATCCAAAATATTATAATTTATTCCAATCAATTTGTTCAGTATTCCACAATGTATATATGCACTGTCCAAAACATGAAACAAACAAAAACAGGGCTTCTTCACAAAATGAATAGAACAATAATCATAGTGCAAGTGAAAATGAATGTGCTATTTAACTAAAATTCCAATAAAAAGCTAATATATGAGACTGTTTAGAAATAATGGGTAAGGGGGGGATGTTTTTTTGCTCTTGATAAGTCTGAGGTGATGGTAAACAAAGCAATTCCATTCTGTTCTAATATTTCCTCTTCAGATGGACCAGAGCTAAGAATCCACTCTCACAAAGTTCTCAGGCAAATGCTCGGGGTATTACTGAAAAAAAATATCTGTGGTACTATTGAAACAACAACTTCCTTGGCGGGCTACTCAGCTTCAGATGGTGAATGAAGTGTGCATCATCTCTCAACCCCCAATCAAAAGTTAGACCTTTTGATGAATCTGAAGTACACATCCACCACCCACACCCCACCAACTCGCAACCCACTTTTTGGTCAGGACCCGACAACTTTTTGGTCAGGACACTGCTCTAGACTGACTACATAATATACACAGGCCTGAAATGGGCTAGAAGCAGCTAAGAGTGCACCGGAAGTTTGAGGAGAGTTCTGCGGACACAGCAGTATGGAGTGAAATTCAGCCTTTAATTTCCATTTGGGCTACACCAGCAAGACTCATTTTCCATTAATACACTATCAAGATGCTAAACTAGGAAAGCCTGAAAGTTAATGGGTTAGATTCAATGTCGACCATGTTAAAGTTTGAATGCAAGTTATTCCCAAAAGAATAATGATTCAATTGCAATGGGGACCGCAATTATCCAGCATGTTAAAACACTGATTTTGTGGTAACGGAATTTAGCATAAAACACCATTGTTTTCTATTTACCTGTTCATATTACACTAAGGGACATGAGTTCAAAAACCACGCCCAGACTTCTAGGATCCCATCCCCAAAAATTCTAAATCATTAGCCACCACCGGCCAGCAATCCCTTTAAATAAAATAATGTGGCCCCAAGTAACTGCGGGCTGGCATCATGCCCAAAGTCACCAAATAAGAATAATTGGTGCCATGTCACCTTCCCCTTTGGGCCACAGGTTAGCGCATGGCTGCAGCCCTTGATAAAATAAATAATTTACCTCATGGGGCCACAGACCAGTGCAATGTCCATGACACCATGTTAAATAGGTAAATGGCTCTCCTGGGGCAATGGGTCGGCACTATTTCCGTGGCTACAGAATAAATAATTATATGGTCCCCTGGGCCATGGGCGGGCACTACATCTGTGGCCCCAATATAAATAAAATATATGATGTCCCTGCTGCCATGAGACGGCGCTATGCCCATTGACCCTTAATAAATAACCCTGGGGGATACGGCTGGCACTATGCCCAAGCCCCAAATGAAAAAGAAAATAACAGAAGGCACAGTAAATAAATAAATTTAATTAAGGCCCTACCTACCCTCCTACCTTGGCACGATCTAAAATTACTTCATAATAGGTAAAAAAAAAAAAAAAAATCCTTTGAGTGCCATGAGGACGGGCTGTGATAATAATGCCCAGTCCCCTTGCACACAAAGGCTGCACAGCAAGGTAATATATACCCGTATCCATATACCCGTATCCATGTTCCAGCAGTTACAGCCCAGGGAAAGGGGCCATCCAAAAAATAGTTTAAAAAAAGACTCCTATTTCTAAAAAAATCTCCCCCAAAATTTAAAACAAATAAAACATGTGATTATATCTCTTGTAAGTTTGCTCTTATGGACAGCAGATTCTCAATTAAATACAAGCATGGCATTGAAGAAAAAATGTCTGTTACTTTACCGCTAATGCCAGTTTTCTTACAAATGGGGGCCATAGAATGTACCCCTATGACTGGTACATTTTTGTCTTTCTCAATAGTTAAGAAATATGTCATAATACCACTTAGCTTCTTGAGGAACAGTGACTGTCTTGGCAGATTTTGACATTTTAACATATGTTTTTAATATTACATTTTAGTTCATAAAACGAAATATGGTATGAAATTGCAGTTAAATAGTCAACACAAGTTTGTATGGTGTTAATGTTTTTATTTAACTTACACTTATGCAAATGGCATAATTAAATAAAATAAATGCAAAACTGGATTATATCATATATAAGATAATGTTAGATGATATTACATCACAGTTAATGTCATATATTCAGAAGAAGTAAAGGTTAACAGTTAAATCCCTCTGGGCTTGGAGGTGTGCTCTGTTCTGTTTATTGTTATATGTATTAATAAAAATTAGTAGCGATATTTCAAATATTTTCATAGAAAAAAAAATTAACATGATAAGAAATGTGTATTAACAAAAGAATAACAGGTGAAGACCTCCAATGACCAATGAGCTCTGAGGACCAATATTTTAATGGTGGGTACATGGTTTAATTGGAGAACAGTAACAAGGAAAGAAGACAAAGATCAAACGGACATGATTTCAGAAATGAAAAACTGAGGGATTTTTTCAATTACTACTATTTAGTACAAATAACTTTCAAAAGATCTACATCCAACATGATCAAGGCCCATCAAAGCCCTCTGACACATTCACTTCATTTGTAAATCTACCACACTCCAAAATCTGCTATCTGCTATTTTGGCCTGGTTTTAGACATTCCGTTGTCAATTCACTGCAGTTCAGTTTTTAATTAATAGACTTGATGCTTATATTACTGCACCAAGTTGTTGGATAATGAATACAATTTAAAATGCTGATTTAACTTTTAACACTATAGATGCAAAATTGTTACATTAACATATCCTTATTCACACCATCGCATCAACCGAGCTGCTTCTGCTAATCCTGCTTGAATTAATGTTATAATCCTATGTGTATTACTCAGCAAAGAAGTGTAATGCTCTAGTCCCAATTTAAATTTTATGGCAAGACAGGAGGTTTCGTATTTGTGTAAACATTCTTTACTGATAAACCTCCAACAGCAAAAGAGTGAAACTTACTGATAGTAAAACAACCAATCAGTAAACAGTAAACAGTATAAAAGACCCCAGTAGACACTCCCACTTCCTCTTTCTTTGCTGCTTGACCTCCAGGTGAGCACTGTCTAAAACAGAGTTTTATTGTGCATATTACTGTATATTATATGTATTTTTGCAAAGTTTAAATTTGATTACTGCTTACCCTGCCTGTCTTTGCATGGTTCTTTATTTTTCTTACCCTTTACTCTAGGCCCTGGCGCTTCCTGCATTCTTTTCTATCTACCTATGAAGCCTCTGGGCTCTGATTTCATCTCCCCCCCCCCTCTCCTTACATTTCCCTTGCATTGGTAGCATTTTCTCATGATCTCTAGGCTCTGCAAGGAGGCCTTTCGCGGGTATCGCGCTGCCCCATTATCACCTCCACTGCTTGCTGTCAGGATTGAGGTTTTTGGAGCATAGAGCAGGGGATCCTATCTCTTGCTGGTAACCCTTACCAGGTGGTCCACAAGTATAAATAGGCAGAGCACCCTGGTAAGGATAGGAGCACGAGAGTGCCACAAAAGGATAATCCAAAAAGCGAAGTCAGGAACAGTCCAATAGATCAGGGCAGGCAGCGGTCAAAGAGTAGTAATCCAAGCAGGGGTCAGGGTTCAGGCAAACAGGGTAATCCAGAAGGCAAGCCAAAGGTCAGGTAACGGGAAATCCAATAGATATACTGTAGCACAGCAACAAAGGGGAAACTGGAGACTGAAGTCCAAGGACAAACAGGAACCAAAGCTCTGGAACACTGGAGCATTGACGAAACAGTTTGAGGGTTTTTTATAGTGCTGTGGGTCTCCACTCCTCCCCTCAGTGGGACAAGCTCCTTACTTGATTGGATGTTAGAGGGGTGTGCTTTTCTAGCACATACCCCTCTGTCTCTGTGCTTGGAGTTAATAGGAGATTTGTCAGAGTTTACCTCCCTCCTACAGCTGGAAATAGGTTCCCCTTGATTGGGGTGAAGTCTTGAGGATGCATCCTGGGTTTGTAGAAACTCTGGGCCCTGGTTTCGGCCTACCGCGCTACCGCGATCGCGGATAGAAGATTGTACTACAGGCCCCGGCTTCGGCCTACTCCGCGATCGCAGATTACTTAAGAGACTTGCTGGATGCCTGGAACTACTGTAACTGCAGGTAAGGGCCAGAGGGGCATGACACTTGCCTTTTAGCAAAGGCCGGTTGCGAGGCAGGCATTTTTCCTACCTCGGAAAAATTTTAGGTCAGAATTCCGTTGCGTTGTTAGCGTTTGCTTCCTGCTTTATTTCACCTTTGGTTATACTGCAGCTACCCTGCCTCCTTGAATAGCTTTGCTGCATGTATCGGGTGACCCCCAATTATAGCCTACTGCAATTTTGTCTACTGTTTCTACTAGGTATCGATAATGTCTACAGAATCCACTTCCGCTCTCTCAGCTGACTTGGCTCTGCTCTGCACTGGTGGATTCCCTGCCTGCTGCCCTGGTGGCTATACAGCAATCTCAACCCTCTATTAATCCCCTTAAGGGATGCTCCCCATCCGATCATGATGACTCCTGAAAGTTCTCATCATAGGGCTACCTCAGATCATTCTGGCAAGAGGCCCTGGCCCGACACAGCAACCCGGAACTCTGTGAAGGGCATGAAACCTCTCAAATGGATTAAATATAGTTTCCTCCCTGCTGGGTAATCAGTACCTGATGCCACCGGAGGACCCTCTGATGCTTTGGAGACCTTCTAGGTCCTAGATGAGTATGATGCAGACTGAGTCATCATCCCACTGGTGGTTGTAACCCGGACACTACGTTAGAGATTCTGGATGCTGCAGGCCTCCCCCTGTTCGACCCGTGGACCCTACACCATCCACAGTCCACGTAATGGATTCCCCCAGCGGTGCATATTGCCGAATTTCTAAGATATTGGCTATGCAGACCTCACGAGGAAGATGTCTGCCAGAAGCCGAGTGCCCTGGACCCACATTACCAGACAAGGTCGCACAGACTCCGGATTTGTACCCTACTTTTGCCACATTCATGGCACGTAGTGGCAAGGATCCTAAGAAGGGGTTGGAATAGGGCTTGAGGTCTGCCCAGGACAAGCGACTGTATGTCTCTGGCCCCCTGACCCAAATATTTTGGATGGCAGATGATGCCCTTATGGATGGAGCTCCCTTGGATCCCCAGCTGACCAGGGAATGGGCCCAGCATGCCCTCTGTCTACTTGGCAACGCAAACCCAGCATTGTCTACCGAATGGCGCAAAGCAGCTCTCTTCAAAATGGATAATACATTTGTGGAGTTGGCCACTAAGGAACTGGACCCTGAAGCTAATAGCCTGCTCTTTGGGGACATATTTTTGAAAAACCTGAACCAACACATTTTTACTTACCTAAACAAAGCACAAGCTTCCATGCGAAGAGTCTATAGAAGAGACCGTTTTTCCCACCGACCTGGCCAGCAAAGGGGCCGTGCAGGTTTAAGGGTTGTTCAGCATCCTATCACACGCCCTCCTTCTGTGGGGCATCTAGGTTCATGGGAACTTCCTCTTCCAGGGCAAGATTTCAGTCAGGTAAGACTTTTACCAGTTCTTCATCATGTTCCCATTGCTGACAGATTGTCCCATTTCCTTCCCCAATGGTCTATGCTCACCCAGGATCCCTGGATCCTACAAACCATCACACGTTTCCGTATCTTCCACGCTGTGCTGGTGTCTTCTTCTCTATCCCCTGCATTTGTCTTCGAGGCCTTATAGCTCGTGAACGCAGAGCTTTTTTCCCTTCAGGAAAAGAGAGCTGTAGAACAGGTTCTAGGCCTTCCCCTTTTTTCCCAGCAATATGTTTCTGGTGTAGAAGTCTGAGTAATACCATCCAGTTATCAATCTCAGGGTCTTGAACTTGCACGTTTCCTACAGACATTTCAATTTGGAGGGCATCCATCTTTTACGTGATCTCCTCAGGGAACGAGATTGGTTTGCCCTCTTGGATCAAAAGGATGCTTACTTCACGGTTCCCACCAACCTAGGTGACAGAAAATTTCTGCAATTGCGCTGGCCTCCCATTCGGATTCAGTTCAGCCCCCCGGTGCTTCACAAACTCCTGAAGCCTATCATGGAGTTCTTACGGGCTCGAGGGATTCGCTCCAGATAGACGACATCTTTTTGATGGCCCAGGATTGTCCTACACTTCGCACGGACATTTGTCTCACTATCCATTAACTACAAGACCTGGGGTTCTTGATCAACGAGGCCAATTCAGATCTGGTTCCAACTCAATTGGTCCCGTTTCTGGGACTTACCATGGACTCCATACATCCGGTTCTCAAACTCCCTCAATCCAAGATTTCGACCATCAAAAAGGCAATCCTTCGTCTCCTCCGACGTTCACATACCTCCCTGCGGGATATTGCTCACATGATCAGTTTGCTGTCAGCCTCTATCCAGATAATCTAACCAGGGCCCTTACATTTCCAGGCTCTGCAGCGCTCAAGTCTCATCACCATCTCTACTCGGGCTCCTACGATCAGATGGTTTTCATCACGGACGAAGTTCGGTTAGAACTCCACTGGTGGCTCAACCACAACCTGGAATGGCAAAGATATTTTCAGTTGCCTCTGCAAAATCTTTTTAGGGTCTCGGATGTTCACGCTTTTGACGTTGACTTATTTGCCTTATCCACTGAAGGTGTTACTGTTACTATTTCACAATGTACCAAGTCTAATTCTACCTCTATTTCCTACCATTAACTCCTGATCACCCCAAACTCTGTGTGGCTCGATGAGTGTGCTGCTATCTTTCTTCCACGGTACCTCTGCAGCTCGAGGTACTCTCTTCATTTCCTATGTTCATCCCTTTCAACCAGTATCAGCTCCCACTACATCATTTTGGATTAAATGGTTGTTGCATAGATGGTTGTTTCGGTGCGCACTTGGTTCGCGGGGCTGTGGCTTCCGCGGCCTTCTTTTTCAGGTGGTTCACTAGCAGATGTTTTGGCTGCCAACTGGTCCAGGGAGTCGACTTTTCATGTTTTCTATTTCCGACCTCGGACTCACGTGTCGACCTCTCTGCTGGACCTGCGTTAAAATTGCAAATACAAAGCCTCCTGTCTTGCCATAAAATTAGGGATTATTCTAGCCTTGGTGACAGGAGGTGAGCATTTCCCTCCCTTTGACATTTTTCAATCCCATTATCTTCCTGTGTTGCTTTTATGTCTTATCTTTATGTGTTGCTCATATGTCTTGCATTAGATTCCATGTCTTATTTTTGACTCAATAACTTAGTTATTGGTTCTTGACCTTTTGATATGGTATACACTAAGTTTGGAGAATCCATTTACTTTCACATTGTTTCTCCTGTCCCCTTTCAGCCTGATCTTGGATCTTAATTCTGTTGTCTGCCCCGTCTCCCCTTGAGTTTGGAAAGTTGGATCTACCTCTTTGGAATTTGGTGCTTCTCCTGATCGATACATCAAAGAAAGAGGAAGTGGGAATGTTCACCTAGGTCTTATATAATGTTTACTGTTTATTGATTAGTTGTTTTACTATCAGTAGTGTTGAGCGAACCCGAACCGCACTGTTCGGGTTCGTACCGAACTTTATGGTTTTTGGACGGTTTTTGGTTCGGCGATTACATTGTATGTAATGCTATTGGCTTTCTATAAACCGAAATAGAGTCCCCATTCATAAGAAATTCTTATGAATGGGGACTCTATTTCGGTTTATAGAAAGCCAATAGTATTACATGTATTCCATAAGCCGAAAGTCTATAAACCGAACGACATTCGGTTTATAGACTTTCGGTTTAAAGAATAGCAACAGCATTACATGTATTCTATAAACCGTATGTCGTTCGGTTTATAGACTTTCGGCTTATGGAATACATGTAATACTATTGCCTTTCTATAAACCGAACTAGAGTCCCCATTCATAAGAAATTCTTATGAATGGGGACTCTAGTTTGGTTTATAGAAAACTAATAGCATTACATGTATTCCATAAGCTGAAAGTCTATAAACCAAAAGACATTCTGTTTATAGACTTTATTTTCATAGAATAGCAATAGCATTACATGTATTCTATAAAACGAAAGTCTTTAAACCGAATGTCTTTCGGTTTATAGACTTTCGGTTTATGGAATACATGTAATGCTATTGCTATTCTATAAACCGAAATAGAGTCCCCATTCATAAGAATAGGTCAATTGACCTATTCGTATGAATGGGGACACTCACTTCCCTGGTGGGAGGAAAATGTTAGTTACCCATTAATAGGAAAAATTCTATGATCACACTAGTAGCTTCTAACAGACCAGCATTATCTGGGGTGGTAAAGATAAGCCACAACTACTCCAGTCTACAATTCATATGATGTGAAACTAGTTATGACTGGCTGTATATCATGAGAGCTGAAGTCAACAATAACAATGTTAATGTGTTGTGTATCATCGTTTACCTTAACCCCAGCCTATAACAACAAGGCCATTAACATTTAGGTAGATACATGGCTGGCTGAACATTATTGTACATGTAGTAAACTAAAGTGAAGGCTTTATTCATAAAAGAGGGAATTGCAGGGAATTGATAAGAGAATTTCAGACTTAAGGCCAAAGTAGCTGAGTTAGAAACAGTCTCACATTCAGCTGAACGGGATGTTTGTCTTACTCCGCAACATGGGTCTTAGGTTTGCAATCCCCATCTCAATGTCCTGCAAGTCTCTCTTTAATGAATAAAGCCATGCAGACCCCACAGGCATGCACTTGTGCCAGATGGGAGTTTCTGCATTTCTGGATCTGAGGTAGAGAAGAAGAATCAATGCCAGTGGGGTGCCACCCAATTTATATGTTACAGTAAAAAAAAATTGTCTTGAGGCCAAAGTTAAGTCAGAGGAGGAAATAGCATGGCTGTCATATTTTTGAAAAAAAATCTATAACTGCAGATAGATAGATAATAGATACGTTTACCATTTTAGAGAGTCGTTTGCTCTGCAGGATATTCTTGAGCGATGAAAAAGATTAAAAGTCTTAATGCATTTTTTTCTGCTGAAACGCTTTATAAATAATATAAATTGCTTATTTAATTTATTGTTTCCATGGTACTGCAAACCTATTGCCGACATAAAGCTGACCATTTATACATTTCTTGCTTTTAATAAAAGATGCTCTAAAGGAATGTTAAAGTTTACTTAATGTACACTGACTAGTATCACTGCTTACAAGCCAGAGGGATGTTTTATGATTTCCATTTTTTGAGAGCATGGGGATTAAAGTTTCATGCATAAAAGCCTACTGAGTTTTATTACAGTCATACCATAAGGTGTTACAAATATCCAACGCATCAAAATTCTTCAGCTAGAAGTTAAAGATTCAATCAGCACCTAAGATGAGAGAGATCAAAACTTTCACCTTACTGAGGCATAAAGAAGAAAAAATGACAGCTGTGAAAAGCACCAACAAGATAAAAATTGGGAATTGCAGATTATGACATTCTGTGATTTTTGTTCAATAAAACAAGATGAAGGTAACATACCCTTTAATGCTTTTATATAAAATATGGACTTGCACAACCCTAGTATTTCTAGTAGAGTACTCTCATTTTGGTTTATATTTTTGTTGTACAATGGGATTCACCAAACATCACTCACAATTAACTAATTCATCATATCATAGAACAGCAAAACTAGATTTCACTAGAGTGTGGCAACAATTTAACGATCAACAGCTCATTATGAACATACTCAGGATTTCCTATTATTTTTAATTTCCTAACACAGATTTTGATAACTTCAGTTTCATTACAACTGATTGTTTTCATTTGTTGGACTTATAGGCTGTGTAATCCAATTTATCATCTTAAATTCTTGCTTTGGCCCACCACATAAACTGGGCAAGATAAAATGCTGGCAGGCAATAGTTAAAGTTTAAATACCTAAACCTAAACGCTACTATAGAAATACTGTGCGTTAAATAAAAATACCGGCTCCCCCCAGGGCAAGAAGCCACCCGCTTGCTCCATTAAATAAAAATACAGGGGCCTGATTAAAATATAAGATTAGCTTCCTTTGGCTTTTAGGGTGCTATGTCACCAAGCCTTGATTAAATATATAAAATATCACCTGCCTCCACTGCTCCGCGAGGGTATTAATTAAATAGGATTGCCTCCCTGGAACTTTGAAGGTGCTATGCCCCCACTGCCCACACCCCTGGCACAAAAATGGTGCCCTGTAAAATAAAATATTAGCTCTATCCAGGTACCAGTAATGATCAGCGACACCCTGGATCATAATCATTTGGTCCAGGGAAAAGGTCCATCAACAAAAAAAATAATCGACCTAGCGCTAAAAACTCGCTCAGGAATTTTAAATAAAAAAAAACAAAACACAGCTACCTGTATTCACCTCTCACAGAGAGAAGGCTACTGATGAAATAAAAGCCCTCCAAGTTGCTCTGATTGGCTGACTTTGTCAGTGAATCAGCAGCCTTGCTGTCCCAGAATGAGTCAGCCATTCAGAGCTTCCTAGAGTGCCAGGCTGGAATAGAGGTAGCAGTGTGGCCAACATATGGGATAGCTTTATTGTGGATTTAATGTGAACAAATGTGCAAAACTAACAGAAAGACACAACAGCATGTCATTCAGCCATTCGAAAAACAACATTCATCTACACGTTAGACTAATTCAGTTAAATCGCTCATCCCCTTGGCTATGATCATGTCTGCTAAAAAATGATACAATTAATTTTAAGTTAATTTTTGCATAAACAATGGTTATTTAAAGTGACTTTGACAACCTTAACTTTGATTATACTGTGAATGTAGAGAATAAAAAAATAGGAAAAATGATCTATACATTGTGTTAGCAGAATTGCAAGCAGATTCATAAAATAAGAGACACATGTGTTTGTGTGTTTGTAACATCTCCTGTGGATTCATATGAACTAGTTTTCAATTCAAATTCTTAGCTGCCAAAGTTGTCTGGTAATGAGGTGTCCACATTGCGCTGAGTTAGAACGGAATCAACGCAGAATCACCAAAATGCAATCAGTGTGGTAGGTTATTAAGAATAGTGTGAATATCATGTCAGTAATAAGAGCAGAATCATAACAAATGTCAGTGTCCAAAAGCTAAACATCTTCCTGCTCAAACACAAATTAATAAAGCCTTATGCCAATCCAGATTTTTTAGTCTTTTGCAAAATATTTACAATTAAGATTTTCAGAGAAATGTTTAGTCTTATCTATTCCTGTCTTCCCTAAATAGCAAGCATCTATTTAAATAATATTTTTAAAGCATATTGTAAAGTAACATCATAGGTCTGCTGATTGGTTTGTGGTCTTATTTTTAGGCAAGCATTTTCATAATTTTTTTTTTTTGTCTGTGTAGCTTTACATAAACAAATCAAAAATGTTTAATATAAAAAGCACCTTTAGTGTATGGTAAGGTTAAAAGCATTTGGAAATTTTGTAATTAGGACAAATAGTACATGCATTTCTTTTGTTAGCACATTCCACATTGCATGTAGAAATAAACATATACTGTAAAAATATTAAAAACATGATAAAAAGCTCTCATAGTCATGTAACAAAAATGATGGGTTCAGGCATTGAGCCCTAGACTATACATGAGGGAGCAAAGGTGGGAGGTATTAAAGGTTTAGGGGGCAAGTGAATTTAATTAAGTAGTTTGCAGGTGAATTTAGAGGGTGGGGATTAGTCAGCAGTGTCAGGATGAGTGCACGCAGGGTTAACCTATAAATAGAGCTAGGTTGCAAAAGCAGTTGCATCAGTTGATATCATTAGCGCTTGTGCCAGACAGAAGAACTCTCCTTTTGGCAGTGTTGCCCCTCCCAACCGCCCCATTTTGATTCGGATGATTGTATTATAAATTGTCACGGTCTCTTTATTGGGTGCAATGGTCGACTGCCCATTTAAAGGGGGTTGGACTGGAAGTTATTATCTTTAAGACAAGTCTGGCTAGTGTAATTTTAGTTATTATTGCCCCTTGCACCACTCATGGAGGAAGTGAACGTGCACATAAAACTATGAAGGTAAAAGTGGAGTGATCATCAGGAATCAGCCAGCACTAAGGCAGCCTACTGAGAAATCTCCCAATACCTCAGTAGGCCAGTTTGGCCCTATGCAGATATTGAGGTAAAATGAGCTCTTCTTCTATGTTTAATGATTTAAATATATATTAAGCAGGGCCAATAAACCAGTCCAAAAAACAGTCAAGAAGATTAGATGTTCAGCTCTTGTGCAACTCACTTTTAGTGACCGGGCATAGAGCAGAATGATTTAATAAATATTCGAAATAATTAGCAAATATGTGGATTAAACAGAAATAATGGGATAGATTCTATGGCCCCTATTAGTAAGAAAAGTTGTGTTAACTGTTAATGTATGGCCATTTTTTATTCAATACCCACAGATAACAGGTGCTGTAACATCATTAGAACACTAGCCCCCAAAAAATAACACAACCTCCACAAACCATGCTTTCTATGGAGGCTACTGGAGCAGGTAACAGCACAAACAGTGATTCAGTGATTACTGGTAAAAATTAATTGGCAAATAAAATCTTAAATGTGCTTAATGCAGTCGATATATTCACATTTGAACTCTTTCAGTGATGTAGGGAAGACAAACAGTGCACCCTACAGCAGTGTACAGCATCGCCCACCAAAACATAAAAAAATATTGGCAACCTTCTGCTGGCCCCAATAAATTTAAAAAAAGTGACCACAGGCTGGCACCCGCGATAGCTAAAATATAATTAATTAATGGCTCCCTGGAGCCACAGGCCAGTGCTACAACCATGACCCCATTGTAGATGGTACCCCTCTACCTGGGCAGATAGAGGTAAGGGTGGTTAGTAGGGACTTATTTTAATTTTATTTATTTATTTATTTATTTATTTATTTATTTAATGTGTAAAGGGATTTTGGCCATCCCCTGGCACATAGGGGTGACTATTAATTTTGTTCTATTAGGGGCTTGGGGCACAGCGCCATCCCCAAGCCCTAGGGTGCCAATTCTATTTATTCTGGGGCCATGGGCATATTTTATTTGATATAGGGCCATTTTTATTTTAAATTGTGGTCATGGGCATTGCACCGAACTGTGGTCTGTAGTGGGGCAATTTTTATTATTTTACCAGATCCAGGGGGGGGGGCAGTAATTTAATCTTTACATACTTTTAATGGCGAAATAGGTAATAATGGCATTTAATGCTAAACGCCATTATTCCCTTACCACAATTCCAGTGTTTGAATGCACGTGATATTTTCGGTCCCCGTTTAACTTTTGGTATTTAATCTACTGCAGTGGGTAAAAAAAAGTCTAAAAAAAATGTTCACTGGAAAATTTTGCAGGCTGTAGATTATTATCTTAATAACCTGCCAGTAAGATAGCTGATTAAAGGAACTCTGTCACCAATTTATTATTTCAGCAGTGAAAGTAGACAATAAAGATCTGTATTTTAGGTTAGTAAAACTTCATGCAAATGGATGAAGAGAAAAAGGTGTTTTAAATGTGTCTTCAGCGTCTTATGGTTTGATAGGGAAATTAACTACTTTCAGTACGGAATGTATCATTTGCTTTGCACATCAAGCCTCGAGTTTATGTCATAACAGGCACATTATACACAAACATTCTCCGATTCTACCGAATGGGAGATTTTTCCCAACTGGGTTACTTTGGCTGCAATTCCCTTCAATTCTCATTTTCATTGAATAAAGCCCATAATCTATGCATCAGCTTGGAATTTTTCAAACACAGTGCATACATCAATTTTCTACGGTCATAATTTAAATAACAGTTAGGTGACACAATCTCTTTGATGAATAGCTGTCACTGTAATAACTATTTACTAACTATCCAAGTAATGGATAATTCATTGTAATAACACATCACTGTGCTAGGTAATTCTTTAAAAAATATGAAAGTGCTCAAATGTTTTGCAACATGTTCAGTGCATTGTCCAACAAAGAGTCTGATGGAAAATACATGTAACTTATAGTTCCAATGCTGTGAGCAAACCAATCTTCTGTGTATCTGGTTAATCTCTTGCACAGCTGTATATGTGGCTTATGTTGTAAGCAGAACGACAATCAAAGCTGGCTGTTCTATTTTGCAGGCATCACTAACACCATCAATTTCAAAGAGCAAGTGATCTCAATACTATTTTTGAGACATTAAACATAAAAAGAATGGAAGCTTTATAAACCGCAAGGTCAGACAAAAAGGGATATATTTGTTATTACACAGTGGCAGCGTAGTATGGGGCAATATGCCTGGCTAGCTGATGTGTTTCACAATGACATAACAATATCATGTTATATATTCATTTTCTATTAAATAATGATATGTTTATTAAAGCAGACACATGAATTATTTTGCAGTTGGGAACACAGGATAGAAGTGTAGTCTCAATAATAGAAGGAAGTTAAATTGAAGGATAAAAAAAAGTAAATGCCTGAGCTCCATGGGAAGGTTTATTAATGAAAAAAGTGTGCTGCTTAGGTAAATGTGTACATGCATTTCAGACATGTTGAACCAATAATTTACTTCAACTTTGGAAGCACAATGAGCACAGATTAGCTGGATAGTAACATTCAGATCTAAATCATGCACATGCATTTTCAGGGGTAAGCACCAGCATTGTTTATGGTGGATATCTAGTGTACTTTTTGAAGGACAATGTAACCCCTTAACAATCGATGACAGTCCTGGATCGACTTGACAAACATCCCCTTCAAGCATGAGGATGGTCCTGGACCATCATGACAGATTTGCAGTGTGCTTGGTACCAAGGCACTTCAGCCATGTCTGCTGAGCCCCCCCCAGAAACAACTGAGGGAATGCTGGCATATTATTTGGCAAATTATCTGTGGCATTTTAAAAGGCAAAATAATACTGGCATATTACTGGGCAAATTATCTGGTGAGTATTAATGGCAAAATAATACTGGCACATTATTGGGCAAATTATCTGGTGCTTATTAATGGTAAAATAATACTGGCATATTATTGGGCAAATTATCTGGTGCTTATTAATGGTAAAATAATACTGGCATATTATTGGGCAAATTGGCTGTCGTTTATTAATGACAAAATAATACTGGCATATTATTGAGCAAATTATCTGGTGAGTATTAATGGCAAAATAATACTCGCACATTATTGGGCAAATTATCTGGTGCTTATTAATGGTAAAATAATACTGGCATATTATTGGGCAAATTGGCTGTCGTTTATTAATGACAAAATAATACTGGCATATTATTGGGCAAATTGGCTGTGGCATATCAATGGCAAAACAATACTGGCATATTAATGACAAAATAATTCTGGCATATTAACTGGCATATTAACTGGCAAATTGGCTGTGGCATATTAATGGCAAAATAACACTGGCATATTGATGGGTAAGCTGTGGCATGTTTAATGGACAAACAGTGGCATATTTTAATAGGCAAACTGACTGTTGTATTAATTGGCCAAGTGATGCTGTGGCATGTTCTGTAGGGCAAAATAACATGTACTATGGGAAAAGGTGACACTGTGGCTTTTTCTGCAGGTGCAGTTCTGTGACACTGTGGTATGTTCTGTGGGTTAAATTGACACTGTGGCATGCCAAATTGTGTGGGTGCAATATGGCTGCAAGCCAAGTGGTGTGGGTGCAATAAAGGTGCATGGCAAGTGCTGTGGGTACTGCATGGTGCTGTGTTAAGTCCTTTAGCTGCAATGTGGGTGCAGAAAAAAGGAATTGAGCAAATTATCAAGAAATTACATTTTTCAATAACATTTTTATTACATATACAAATAGTGAATCTGATAGTTGCATATAATATTAAAAAGTTTACAGTTACATACAGTTTTTTTTTACAATGTGTCTAGAAGAATTGGGTCGAGGGGGGCGCACTGCTAAAGACATTCCCCTGGGCCGACTAGGGTTTTAAAGTGGCCCTGTACATACCATAGGTTGTCTACTTTTGAAAAATATGTGTGTGGGGGGGGGGGGGGGGTTCAAGATAGATTTCAATGTTACAGTGCACTATCGCTAATTGCAAAAAAAATGAGTCCTGTCTGGTTCTGAGCATGATTTTTGTAGTTGACTTTTTATTTCAGATTGCATGTAAAGATGTTTTGAATAGAAATTCAAAGATGAGATGTCAGGACCCATGATAATGGAAGATCTGACCCAAGATTCTGAACACATCAACACATTAACCTCCTGAAAAGGCTATGGTATTAAAGAGGCAGAAGAAGGTGCTTTGTTTGCTTTTCTTAAAGCTTATTAAGTAAGGTTCAGTTGTAATAAAAAAAACGAAATAAAAAGACAATAACATAATAAAGTGAGAAGTGTGGGTACCATCATTTGCTCTGTGATTTATTGGTTCCTTGAAACCTGAAAAACAAACACACCAATTTTGTTTCCCATTATCCATCTCCTTTGCTATTATTCTCTACCCACACAAACTGCAGGAAATGAGAGTGCCAGTGTAAGAAACAGTTTACAAATATTGATCTGACCAGGCGAATGGCGATGCTCTTCTGAGCAATCACCAAACCGCCTTTGCCACTGATCAGCTGTTACTGATCGCTATAAATGAGCTCAGACAGCTAAAAAAAAATGTTTATGTTAAAGCGGGTAAAATTAACCCGTACCGAGGGATCTACAGCAAGCAAGGGGTTAATAGCTCTTAAAAGAGCCTTTGTTATACTGTAATAAATTACAGTAAAAATGTAACCCCTAAAAAATGTGCAAAAAGTTTGCTGCTGTATAAGAGCAGCACATGGAAGGGAAGGGACGGGGTTAAACAATGGAAATGGCTTTTATAAAAGGCGTTGGTTTTTAAAATTTTATTAAATATTGAATGTATTAATACAAAAAAATATTACATTATCTTTCTGTCTCTCTCCCTCACTAAAACTATAGTGAGGAGAGGGAGGCAGATCAACACTTATCGAAGGCAATATTTACAAATATTGCCTTTGACTGTATGATAAGTGTCATCTGAGCACTTATCATACATCCCCGCACACAGATCACACTGATCTGTTGTGCCGGCATCTACTAGCGCCCCCTAGAGCAAAGGAAGTGAAAAAAAATCACTTCCGATGCTCTTGCCAGTAGAAGGGAAGCGCTCCCTTCTGCTGAGCCGATGTGGATGCTCAGGAGAGTGACCACCATCAGGGGGGGAGCTTTGGTGTTGCTAAGTGGCTCGCTAGCGAAGCACTTTAGCAACACCATTAGTGTTTGGAAGCGAAACGAATATGTGCAGCCGGTGGAGTCAATTTTAACCGGCAGCTCCAGTCACTGCGGGGAGGGATCGTAGCACGCCCCTGCACTTTTTTTTCAGTGCTGCACAATGCATCTACATTGTAGCAACACCAAAAGAGTAAAGAAAACGACTTTTGGTCGCTTTCTTTGCTCTTTTTAGTGCATGACGTGCCAGGGATCCCTGACAATGCGCCAGCACGCAGGCGTGAAATGCTTAGGAGTTTTTTTGTGCACATGTGTTTTCTCCTTTTTTCTTGCTATAATGCAAGGAAGTCATGAAGACGTAAGGATTCCCAAGAAGAAGGCACAAGAAGAAGAGCTTCAGTTAAATGTTTAATGTCCTTTTCTATGTATCAACTGATTATAGAATGAATTTGTGTATAATGTTTACTGCCTTTATTCTTTTTATAATTTGTAACTGTAAGCTAATTCAATATTAGTGTATATTTTTCTATACACTTGTATTTGTGTCTTATTTTTCACAGATTCCTTAAAAGAGTAACCTTGAGTTTGCTCAATATGTTTGTTCTTGCACAATATATCGCTACTCATCTTCTATTGAACAGACTCAAAAAAGGTTTATTCACTAAGCACTAGGAGATTTTCAAAATCAGGCCCAAGTAGCTGAGTTTGAAAAAAACTTGCCTACATTTTCTTTCTGTTTAGTGAATAGACCCATAAGTGTTATCATACAGAGTGTGAGGATAAGACTATTGTTTACAGTAAATTGTAAAATAATATTTCTTTGTTGAGTGGAAGTGACAAACAGATCTAAAAATAAATGTTTTAAGATGAAAACTACATTCAGTAAGTAATGTAAGCTTTATATATAAAATAATGAAAATATTGATGATAGTTTCCTTACCAGCTGACTGCATGAGCCTTTAAGCTATACCAGTATACCTTGCACAAAATGTTTTTTTTTTTTTTGATCTTTCTTTTTTTTTTTTCTATGACCAATAAACATAGAATCTTACATAATACTCCACCCTTGCAGCACACCCACATCTTTTATACACTAGTTCAAAACCAGCTGAGATAACAAGTATTATCCATACCTTGTCAGAAAAACAATGGCAACAAATGATTGGTGTTTCTGAACTCACTAACCACTAGGAACTGAGTAGGAAAAGGCTATACAGGTGATAGTGGTTAAATCATATTGGAAGCACACTAGTAAGAAAAAATACTATTCTAGTGGCTTTTTAATACCTTTTTATTTTATTGCTCTTCTTTTAATTGGTATCTTCAGGACTTTCAAATGAACAAAAGATGAATTAATACATTTTACAAACAAAGTGGATGTGTATATATATTTATATGTCATATCCTCTTGATTGTAAGCTTGCGAGCAGGGCTCTCATGTACCAGTCTGTTCTAGTTTGTCTAACTTAGTATGTAGTTCCCTTCTATGCTCTGGACGTAGCACTACGTAAATTGTTGGCGCTATATAAATAAATGGTATTGTAATGTAATGTAATATTTTCAAACTCATCTTAGGGGAAGGTTGTTTACTAGCAGATGAACACTTAAAGAGTTAAAACTTTAGTGAAAATGTGTGTGCTCTTTTCTGTAGGCCTGTTTTTATTCTGGTTAATATATTTCTAAAAGGACTTGAGTTTTAGTCCTTAGTTTTTTTTTTAAGTAAATAGCAATGGATCTATGTGTGGTAAAAACAATGTTTGGAATTTTTCAGTTACTGATTTAGGGACACGTTTGGTGATAGCTGGAAAAGCTGTTTCATAAGGCACCTTTTATATTTAGGAAACACCTTATGAAATAGACTATCCACCTTCAAAGTATTAGGAATATGAATGAATAAAATAACAATTTCAATTATTTTTTGGCCAAGTGGTTTCACTCTGATAGAAATATAATGCTTTCATTAGATGGGTTTAGTGAGCTGCATGTTTCATAGTGTTTATATTACGCTTGCAAGAGTCGCAATATCTTTTTTTATGGGCTGTTTTTAGTGGTCTCTACAGGCAAAAGCAGGTGGAGACGGATAAATATTTTTCTGAAAATGGACATTTTTTCCTGTAAAAAAGTAACAAATACGAGTCAATTCTTCGGGTAAGTTAAAGCATCAATGGAACAACTGGGAAAAAAACCAGCCTCCAAGGCCTATACTATATGACTGAACAGAGACCATTAAATATTAAACCTTGCTAGGGATTGTCATAGAAATGGGCTGTCTAGATGGAAACAAGAGGCTCATCAATTTGATCTCTATGTGTTTAAGAACATACCTATGTTTTATTTGATTTAACAGATGACTCATTTTAACTGCTGGAAATCTTACAAAATGAAGAAATATTAAACTAAGCACAAGGAGACCTACTTTTCAAATATGTGGCTATAAAGGGAATATCTGTATGTGTTCCAGATGAAAACAATAAAATAGCACTTATTAATATACTCTAAGTTTCCCCAACTCTCAGAACAGCAGAGGTATAGTGTTAAACGGAGCTACATTATATTTAGTGAGGTCATATGGTAACTTATTGTTTGTTTCTAACCTCTGTTTCTCTTTCTGTCTACAAGAGTTCCACTTACATCAATTTAGGTCACGCAGTTATCTTCTGCATTTTGGGAGGGGAGATTTTTAGGTGATTTCCTTAAGGTAGAAGAGGACAGTTATGAGATCAATGAGATTAAGGGGATGGGTCAAGATGACTTTGCCTCAAAAAACACAAATGCCATGTATGATAACACTGAGAATTTCTCTTGCTACACTCAGAGATGAGTCGAAGTCTAACTCAGCTTCTTCAGTTTTAGTGAATATACGTTTTCTATGCATTTTTGGATGTTTGAGGTCAAATTAGGAGGTGAAGACGCACTTTGGCAAGGGAGTGAGGTTGAATACCCAATACCTCAATACCCAAATGGTATACCTCACCTCAATGGTATAATCACTGGTTTTGATTTTGCTTCATCACTACAAGGAGTAAACAAAAGACTACAAATGTGTGAACCGAAATGGAAATGTTTTGCTGTGGTAATCTTGTCACAAATTCAAATATTATACACACATATCATATATAAAACTGGTATAAGCACAATATCGTTATAATGACATTGGCTACATAAAGAATGAAAACAGTTCAATATTTAATTAATCTAATTATGTTTCACAAGGTCAAAAAACAACAGGAACTTCATAATATAAACTTTTTAAGTTTGAACTACTTTACATGGAAAACAGTATAATTTGCATGTAAAACACATTTTTCTCCTTATAGATGCATTTCCTTGCAAATCGTCTAACATGTATAGAGTCCATACAATCTACATGCTGTAATAGAATTTGCATATATTCCCTGTTGCCAAATAATTTTCACATTACTTTATAAAGGAGGTGATGATCTATATACATATTCATATTGCCTAAGGGCTGCTTAACAATTAAATGATATTACTTTACTAAATAAGTACCATTTGTCACCTTGCAAACTTTCATGCATATTCTTTGTAATGATGCAATTTTAACCCCGCAATACGCAGCCAGGTAACAAGTAATTCAAGTTTAATTAAGCCAAGACCTGTTTAGTAGCACCTAGAGATGCACAAAATCCAAAGTGCACACTGAAGCAATGGAGCCTCATTAAGAATGAATTAGGTCAATATGCGGAATTCTAATTTTGCATTTGCAAAGTCTTTAAGGCAGGGGCGTAACTAGAAAATGAAAAACACTCTATGGGCAATTATTACTTTTTAGGATCAGAAGACCTGCTTTCAAATGACTGCATGTCGTCAAGGGACCGCATTTAAAGGATTCAAGGTGCTATCAGACAATCAGACACATACAGTAGTGGGCCTGATTTGGACATCTAAGAATTGTGTACTCTGACTGATTCATTATAATTGGAAATTTACAGTGGTTATGGTGATTTGGTACAGTTTGATTAGACTGCACTTGCTTATTATGATGTTCCTATTTGTTGAGAACTTCAATATTTTGTTGTATCTGTGTATTGTGAATTTCAAACAAAGCAGCTTGTGATTGACTCATGAGATACAGTATTTATGGTCAGGTTCATAATTCAGATGTGATGCATAATGTATTATTATGATGGGCACTTATGACCGCTTAAAGGTAATGACCACTTAAATACTGAATGCTGTACATTGGGCTATTGCAATATGTATGCTTAGTTGTTGTTCCTTTAAGATATTATTTTCCTTTCTCGTTGTGTCGATCTATTTTGGTTTTATAATATTTTTATTAGTGTATGTCACAGCAATATTTATTACTAAGTGATACAATATTTAGTGAGTTAGTGATTGCTACACAGGTGGTTCTGGTTAGACTATTAGTTATCCTATCTTGAAAAGCCACTTGTGAATGGAAGGTGGTAAATAATAAATCTGCCCTCTATTTCTCCTTCTCAAGCCTTGAAGGTGTATCTGTGTCCGATAAAGAATATATTTTATCCCATTCTTGCCTGGCTTTGACTGACTATCTGGACCTACCATACTTGGTAGACAAAACTACCCTATTGTCTACAATAATTTATGATGAGATAGCGAGCTATTCATTAAAAGTAAGCTTTAAACTTTCTTCAATATTTAGAGATATATTGATGCATTGCATGACCAACTGAGTTATTCTAGCAGGAGAAACTCACCAGATTTGTCCCTGCATAATACATAGTTAAGTCACTGGGGGCTTTTCACTAAAAGGTGAGTTGGGGGTGAGTTGGGGGTGAGTTAAGGTGTGATGAGGTGAGTTGAGGGGAGATGCACTTTTAATCTCATCAATTTAACTATACATTATGCAAAGACAAACATGTTGAGTTTCCCTAGCTAAGCAAGCTTGCCAGGTTTGTCCCAGCACAATGTATAGCTAAATTGGTGAGATGAAATGTTCACCTCACCTCAACCCACCTTAACACACTTGAATAGACTTGATTGAGATGATATGTTCATCTCAACTCACCTGCACTTTACTCTTAGTAAACAGCTCCCATATTCTTTATAGTCTTAGCACAGTTATATAACAGAGGGACATAAATAAGGATACTAGCACAGCATAAGTATTTACAGCTGCTAAGGCAAAATCATCTGGTTTTATTTCATGCAATTTTAAAGACAAGTGTGTTTGGCAGGAGATTTTGCCCAAGGGACTGTTCAGGAGATTTGAATTCTGAGAATAGGCGATTTTTAAACCGCTGATTAAACCCAAGTTATTCAATAATCTCTTTTGAAATCAGAAACTTTAGTGATTAGACTCCAATGTACCACAGTTGCAAAATAAATACTAAATCATCTTAGTAAACTTTATTGAAGAGATATTTGGAATGAGGAATTAAAAATGCAAATCTTTTAGACATAACCTACAGATGCAATAAACACATATGATACATAGAACAAAACTATCTGTTATTCTATGTGGTTAAAGGGACATTTATAATATAAAACAAATTGATTATTACATGTTAAAATGTTAATTTTAAAAACTGTGCATTAATTATGTTTTAAACCACTTATGTTATATAACAACACTCTTTTTCAGAGTTGTATTTGAATCTTCCCTGTTCTATTTTGGCTGCATTTAGCTAATAAGAAATATGGTGAATGCCAAGACTCCTAAATGTGCAACGGTTCCCAATTATGTGCAATAAGTAGTTATATGAGGTCTATCCATAGATATCAAAGAAGACAATGTAGCCATTTTGTACCTTCTTGACTAAGAAAAATATCTGTAAGATCAGAAAGTGTCAAGACGGCCTATCTGGAACAATGGGAAAAATGGTCCATTAATGTAGGACATATTTTACATCCTCTTAGATCTTGCTTCCAAATCTAACCCCCCAGAGTTCCATTGCTTTGTGTCTGCACTAATTTATTTCAGCAACAATGTATCATGGAAAGTGCATGATGGGAGAAAGATAAAAGGGTGCTTAAATTTATTTTGGTACAGGTGGTTCCTAGTGATTTAGAAAGCAAGCTCTTTTTTCATATAGGATCTTTGTACCTGTAGCTTGCAATTTCTTTAAAGGTTAAAGAGGATTTATGTTTAGTTATGTTATAGATGAATCCCAAATTTTACATATGCTGCATTTCTCTATTTCCATTGGGTTCTCAGCAGAGCTGAGCCTAGGGTCACTTACTCGTGAGTGTAGGAATTTTATGGGTGCCTCCTAAGATTTTTGACTCTATTACTAACTACTATTTACAAGGTGTCATTTCATAGCCACACCCCTTCATGGTAACCACACCTTCTCTCCATCATAGAGTTTGTTCCAGTATCATATTATACCACAGTCCTAGCCACATTGTCACAATGCCCCAACAGAGCTTGCTACAGTGTTCATATTGTCCCACAAAGCCTGAGTCAGGTACCTGAGCTTCTCCGCCTCAGCATGCCCTGTTTTTTTAGCCTGGGATTTAGGCAGTGATAATTTAGCAATTTTGCTTTAAATTTAATATCGGTATGTCTACAGATGAAATCGATGTTGGGATAGGAAGTATACATAAACATATACTGGGGAAGTAGATTGTATTTTGGGATTTGACAATGACTTGAAGTTTATAATCTATACATACAGGATCACAGTCTTGGAAGTATATACAGTATAAAAGATTCACTTACTATAGTTGCATAATGATCTTTATTTATTTCTTTCCCTTCAAGATACAAATGTTTTTACAACTGTGGTGTCACTAGTAAGAGGTAGATGGAAATGGTTCTAAAAAAAAAAAAAGAGCAACATCAAAATATCATAATTAGAATCACATCAAAACAAATATACTCTTTGTTAGGAATTCAAAATTATGTTTAGTCCTATCAAGCATGGAGAATTTATTCATGAATAGGAAAGAATTTCAATATGATTCATATTAACTTTCTGTTCAAATTGTATTACATTAATGCAGAATGAAGGCATAGTTCTTAGTTGTAATTGATGCTTTTTCCTTTTGTAAATAGGATCATTGTGTCTAGAACTATAACCAATATATTATTTTTTACTGACCTACCTTTCTACTGAGCATTATCACTGATAACAATGCAATAGTGAATGTTCTTTCTTCTGCAACATTAGAGATGGATGATCAGGACATATCAAAGTTGTTGAGGGTTAAATAGGGTATGGCTGAAGGCCAAACCGATAATTGCACAAGGCCAAATATCTACCAAAAAACAATAATCGGGCGCAAACTACATGCTTGGCACTAAGGTCTCTACAACAAGTAAACAAATAAAAGTGTATGAGTATTCTCAAAGAAAAAGGGTAAATACATTTTTAAAAAAACATATGTAAGTTGAAGATTGTGAGTATCTTATTACAAGTATAACCAAATATGCCAATTTGTTTTGCGTTTATTAATTAAACTTTGAAATACAAATACAAGAATTGTCATAATCAGTTTCTCTTTAGACAGATTCAGTATTTTTAAAAAGAATAGAGGCCTTGATAAAACTGAAGCCAGTCACCTTCAAAGTTTGCACTCCATGTGTGAGGAAGCCATGAAAGGGCTCTTTCTATCTTAGCTGTAGATGGAATATTTATAAAATAGCCTGAAACTAAAACTGTCAGTTTAAAATATATAATAGAAGAGTGTGTGCTCACGCCAAATACAGAGAAAACATTTCCTGGAACTATGGTTGCCACCCAGCTGGTATTTTAGTGGCAGGCCGGTAAAAAAATTGGCTTGATGCCTATGTTAAGTTTATGGAGGCACCAGGAAGGCCGGTATTTTGTTTGTGGAAAAGGTGGCAAACCTACCTGGAACACATCAGACTAATGCCACAATAGTCAGTCCATGTCTGAGATGTCAATATCATTTAGGCACAGTGACCAAGAGCATCAAGGATATTCGAAACAGGAAAGAGGGATTCTAAAAAACTGAGATTTAAAAAAATATATATGCTATTAATTATCATGCAAATAATGACTGCATCCAAGTTCTATAATAAATGTATACGTGAAAGACCATGAATTTATCTTAACACTCCACTCATACCTGTCTTCAGTAAGGGATATGTTATAATTAGCATTCATTGTGCTAACAGGTGGTAAACCTGGGGAAAAGGCAACATCAGGAAGTAAGGTCTATGTAGTGTTGTTCATATAAAATAGATGAAGTAGAGTTTTTGTTTCAGGATTTCTACATTACATAAACATTTTCAATTTAATCTATCAAGTAGTTTATTTTTTGAGACTCGTGAAATGTACCTGGATATTTAAAAAAAGAAACTGTTTACTGTATCAGATTAGTTTGGTAAATGTAACTGTAGAACTTGTTCAGTCCTTGTAGTTAGATTCCTAGCAGGGTCAACTCAAGTGTCTACTCACTATACCCCAGACTTCAGGGCCAACTTGGTGGCTCCAAAATCCAGAATGATTCAGGGTGCATTGGGGAACAAATCGAGAGCCAAACTTTGAGCTCCCCAATATACCCCAGTGTGTCCCCCATATACCCCAGTGTGTCCCCAATAGTGGCCCAATTCGTCTATCTTGGGCTGATTACACACATATAGCAAAATACCTTCCTTTGTTTCCTGTTTATGTATGTCTATATTTGTGTAGGATTTTTGTTGCTCGTGTGGTTAGTATTGGAATATATTGTGAGAATATGTGCAACTCTGCCTGTTCAATGTATCCAATTATGTAAAACAAGTAGTTATATTGTGCCTCTCCATAGACATCAAATAAGCCATGGTAGCCATTGTGTACAAATATTTTTCACTAAGAAGAATATTTGTAATATCAGAAAGTGTCAAACCAAATTACCAGTACCCAGAAACTGGGGGCGGGTGGGATGTTTCTATTATATGTGTGCCAGGGCAAGTAGCCAAGGCCCCAATCTATTTAATGGGGGCAGTTTTTTTTTATGGGGCCAGCAGAAATCGACTGGCCCCAGTAAGGTGGGCCTTTTTTATTATTTGATTACATTTTTACATTTTTATTTTCATTTCTCCAGATTAGATCATCTGCAAATCTAAATTGTATTCGAGGGTGATTGCCCCATATTGGATAGCCCAAAACCTAAGGCCTTTGATATTTTGGTTTTTGAATGGCCCAAACTGCTGATTCAAATTTCGGCCGCATTGAGTAGCCGCATTTCGGGGATACTTTCAATTTGGCTAATATGGCCTATCCGAATCCAGTTCGGAGTGTATCGGTGCTTATAGAGTAGAGTAGACCCTTCAGTCTTTCACCCTTCTGGGGCTGTTAAAATACAACCATTAAGATGGATTTTTATGAAATATATTATGGGAAAAATTCATATCTATATTGCTACCTCTACAGGAGGTTAATTTATTGCTAGAATAATAGTGAATCACTTTTACAAACTGCCGACTGGATGAAATGAAATGGAATTATTATGTGTATGTATGTGAATTAAATTAAGCCACATCAATAAAATGTATACAACATAGAAAAGGCAACAACTGCATTTAGTTTGCATCTTTAATTATTTACAATATATATGGGATCTTTAAAAAAAATAACATCTGTTTCTGATAAAAAATTATTGGAAGACCCATGGAATGTATTGCATATGTTGTATTCTGATCCTGTGTTGTCATTTTTATGTGCTTGAATTAACAATAGCTAATATATTCCCTTTAATTAAATGTAAATTGTGTTTATGTCCATGATTGTTGTGGAATTATTAAAATATATTTTAATTGCATTCCTTATCGAATTGGAATGTGATTGCTTTTCACAGTAGCACTAATTAGTAAATGACTACTTCTGTATAATTTCATATAATTCGGTTACTGCTAGTATCCTCTTTTGTTTTGTTTTTGCAGTTGCTAATATGTTAGTTGTTTAAAGAGGAAGAATAGATCTTAAATCTAGTAATACACCTTATTATATTTATCACTTGCATGGAATAATGTTATTTTTATTGTAATAAATGTGAACCAGAATTGCACTTGTGAAAGTTACCCAATTCATAGTTCTAGTCTAGCACATTGAATATATTGGCCCAGGTTCAATGATGGCCATTAAGTGAAAAAGTGCGGTAAGTAGCAAATTAATGATCATTACCGTACCCGTAAAAAACATTACTGCAGCCATATTAAAAAAAAACCTATACACACAATGGAACGTGCGGTAACTACCACACAACAATGATTGAAAAGGGGCGGCAACAATTAACAAACATTAAATGAGACATTGCTTGCTAAATTACCACCTAAAAAACATGATTAAACTGCTCCAATATTCATCAAACGCATGCATAATATGAACTAATCGTACCAACTTAACCTGTATCAATGCTGGATAAAAATTAACTAAATTAAGTTTAAAAGACTGTATCAACTAAAGATTGTTTTTACATGTGACATACATGTTATAAATGTGTCTGTTGATTCTCCTTCTCGTGATGTCATCTGTGGTTTCCAATAGAAAATGTGTCATTTGCATATCAAGCAACAAGTGATGTCATAAACAGGAGACACATCTAATTTAGGCATTTACTTGCAATTTTGCTAAAATGATGTATAGATCATTTTAAATAATTATTTTATTCTCTACATATACAGTAAAAACAATATTAAAGTGATACAGTCTGTTTAACCTTATTTACTACACATGCTTAATCACATATTCTGGGGGGATGAGGGTGCTGGCAATGTTCCAGATGGCCTGCTGGCCAAGAGGTAGGAATGGAGGTTCCACAATTAAACTGCATTCCTCATGTGAAGTGTTAAAAAAGTAAGTTGTGTGTCACTCACCAAACACTCCACTAACACTCCATGTTCCACAAGCACTCCCCAATTGCTCTGCTAATGCTGCACTGACTCGCTAACTAGCTCTTCTCTCTCTAAAACCCAATCCTCCAACTCCTGAGCTCTGTGTGGTTTTGCTCAAAAAGTCAAATGTAATGGCTTACCTGGCCCTTTAAAGTGCATTTTTTTCAAGTTTTTTTGGAATGTAAGTGTTTCTTGATTGGCTCAGAGCTCCGCAGAACCAGTAATTGGCTTGATTTTGAATTGTGTAATTTTCCGCATGTATTCTGTTGGTTATTTCATAATAATGGCTGTGTTGTATTACCACACATTTAACGCTTATTATCTGAGAAATTAGCATTTCTACAATAATGCTGTTACCATGTTAACAGCTAGCATGTTTATTAACATGGAATATTTTATCCCAGTCTTTTACAATTAAATTGCATGTTATTTCATTCAGAATAACTTGTGAAAAAAACTTAGACTGTCTCTGAACAATAAATATCCCCCATTATGTTTAAGAACAGATAGTTATGATTTCATTTTAAGAAAATTAGACAATCTAAGATATACTAAATTACTGGGATAAATAGCCAAGAAGACTAAGCAATGATTTCTGCATGCTATGGGTTTAGCAGGTACATATATGCACTAGTTCCTATCAGAGCCTGCCTTAAGTGTTCAGGCGCACTGTGTGGGTCAACCCTGTGGGGCCCCCCTCTCTATCCTCATGTCTGTCTATTTCCTATCCCTCCATGTATGTCTCTCTACCTTTCCATGTCTGTCTCTCATCCTCCCCACCATATTTGTTCTCTCTCCTCCTCCCCAAATCTGTTGTTATCTCTTTCTCCCTCCCCATATCTGTTCTCTCCCCCATATCTGCTATCTCTCCTCCCCTCACATTGATTAGCACTCCTTCCCCTCCCCGTACCTCTTTCCCTTTCCCCATATCTCTTATCTATCCATCCCCTCCCCATATCTCTTTCCCTCTCTTCCCCTCCCCATTTCTCTTTCCCTCTCCTTCCTCTCCCCATATGTCTGTCTCCTCCTATCTCCCCATATTTCTGTTCTCTTCCCCATCTCTATTCTCTCCCTTTCTCCCCCCCCCCCCTGTTCTCTCCAACCAATCTTTCTAGAAGTGGGCAGCATAAGCTCCATGTGTTAGACCTCTCGGTGAGGTCCGCCCCCCTACCAGGTCCTCCTGTGCGGCTGTGCAGAGGGCTGGTTAGATCTTCTGATCTCCCCAGCCAGTTCCTCTACCAGCAAACTCTTTTTTGGGTTTCTTTTAAGTGGTGCCCGCTGGGGTGTTATGCTCTATGCTCTACAAAGGACGCCCTGGTTCCTATATCTGCCCATCAGGACAGTATTCACTTATGATTGTGAAGTAGTAGTGCACCAAATGATTTGATTAGAAAGATCTTGCAAAGACAATGCATTGAGCAATATGAGCCATGATCTGAGGTATTTTGAAACTGGGGGAACATTATCTACATTCCTTTATGACTGATAAGCACAGGATTAAGACAATCTACCACATCTATAATATGCTAATTCATTTTTTCCAAGTATTGGATCTTGATCTGTAAATGAACCTGGAGAGATAGCTGGAGTTTCTATTATAGTCTGTTGAAACATAATTCACCTTATCTACATTCGATGACCACACATAGTGAGTATACTATATGATAATGTTCCCATAAGTCTTCGATGTGTTTTTAGCCATCGCCCTCAAATTAGCTTATATTTCTTTGTATTTAAGCTTGAGTCTTTCAGTGCCTGGGGGGAGAAAAACACCATACCTAAACAAACATTAAATGAGAGGACTGAGGCAAATTTCTTTGGAAATGTATCATACACTTATTATTTATCAGAGCGTAGCTTTAGGGGGCCTTGACTGGGTCAGGAAAAGGGTTAATGTTCTGGAGGTTCAGATCGGTTAGAAGGCTGTGAGGGGTGGGGTTTTGGTCTTATAAATAGGGAACCAATTTTAGTAAGCAGTCTTTTTATAAAATAATTCACCTACCTTGATCTTCCCTCCCACCCTCGCTGTTTTTAGGTAATTTGTCACACTAGATGGAGCTTGCAAGGGGAGTTAGATTAGGGAGAGTGTTTCCTTGATTAAATAGATAAATAAGTTGGTTGGTTATGTTGTTGGTGGTTCTGAGCAGGTTGGTAACTCAAACAAGGTGCGAGGGGCATCTTGGTATGCCCCTCATATGTATTAATGTTATTTATGTTATGCTGTTATTGCAGAAATTATCTTACAGAAATGACGTTATTTGGGCATCATTACCATGTGTGTGTGTTACTAAGGGGTGGTTTATTGCAATAACCGGCAATGACATATTTTGTTATACTTATTAAAAATGTGGCCATATATTTTTCCCAAATATCAGTGTCTGTCATTATTGGAGGTTTGGGGAACTTTAACCCAGATATTGACTCTACCCTAGTCAATAGATTTTTTTTTTAGAAGTTGACCTCTCTATTGTTCTCCACATAGCAATGCATTTCTATAATGTTTAATCGAGAATAAAAAAACTATGCAGAATGCTTTGCTAGAAAGTAGAACTTTTTATTGTACAATATTTACAGCCACGTTCTAAACACTGCACATCAAAACATTAGTTTGGAAAGCATTGCAGAACCATTAAGCAGTCAAGGAAAGGAAAGCTGTAAAAAATTTTTTTTTTTTTAACAACACTTATTTGCTATACCATTATATAAAATTGCCTGTGAAGAAAATAAAGCATTGCAGAATTTTTTTTAGACCATAGCTAGTTAATACCAGTACTGTACACCATTCCAAAAACATTTATGTTCTCATGGGATTAAAATCCACAAAGTGAGTTGTTTTCAATCAGTATTTACTTTTAAATATACTTTTTTTGTTTACTCTAAATATACCTAGAAACATAGAACGTGCCGGTAGATAAGAACCATTCAGCACATTGCCTAAAACTAAGAATGAGCAATTAAGCCATACGCGTATTAGATTTACACTTTCACACATAGTTGATATAAATAAAGACAAAATCATGTCATGCGTGCCAGTACATTACATTTAGGAAGCTATTCACTAAAAGTGAACTGCAAAAATATGGCTTTATAGCTGTGTTTATAGACAAGTTGGCATTTTTTTTCTTCCGGTAATGTCTCATTTTACGGTTCACTTGTAGTTCAATTGTTAGGTCACTTTCAGTGAATAGCTTCCAGTGTATCCAGTTTCATAAGTTACAGTGAGATGAACATCTGATTGATATAACTATGTATTATAATGGAACCAAACCTGGTGAGTTTCATGTTCTAGAAGAGCTCACCTGTTCTTCTTGCAGGAGAACTTTGCACCAGGTTTGCACAATGCACAGTTAAGTTGCTGAGATAAAATATTAATCTCACCTTAACTTGCCAGCACCTCCGTTTTAGTGAATAGCTCTCCATTTATACAACCAGGTCATCACAATACAGCTACAATGCTTATTTGTACATAAAACCTCACTGGTGTATTAATACAGATGTCCAGGCCAATTACATAACATTACTAAAGTTCTTTTTTTGTTATTTCTCTTAATGATAAATAGGAACTGCCACTAAATATACATTTTAATAAAATAATGTCTTGTAATTTTTAACCATAAAAGACCATAGGTATTTTTTTTTACTAAAATTACAAATGTATTTTGTTTTATACTTCTTTACAAACACATTTATAAACAAAACAAAAAATAGGAAATATCATTATAAAATATATCATCATATATTATCATCATAAAATATCATTACATAATGATACTGGGTAGTAGCACTACAACTGTTCAACTACAAAAACAAATACATGAGTTGGTAGGCAACATTATAGCATTGATAATATATTTTAAAGCATGTGTTCTTACTTTTAACACTAAAATGTCTATTTTATAAATGCTCTTGAAAAAGGTATGAATAGTAATGGCTAAAATTCAGATACATGCAAAATGAAAAAAAAAAAAAAAAAAACAATATACATCTTGTGAGTGTTGAGCAGACAACAGATTGGAAAAACTTACAAAAAATATCTAAGTAAAAAAGAAATATAACAATTATAAATCCTGCTCAGCTACTTTGGTCCAAACTTTGGAAACTACTTGTCAGTTTGCCAATTGTTTAGTGAATAACTCATGCACATTTAATATATAACAATATTTAACCTGACAAAGGCTTGAGTATGTCTGATTTTCAAATGTCTACAGGAAATAGATACACACTCATATAAATGAACTTCTTTTATTTGCTGTTTCTGTACATTTCAATAAGTGATCCCACTATAATAAATGTTTTGAGCAGGAAATACAAGAGACATAATAAAAGCTGGACAAGTGTCTTGATTAAATCAATGTGTTTTCTTCTTGAAGCTTTTAAAAAAGGTGCCACAATATCTTTACCTGTCATTTTCTTAATTACATTCTATATATTGAATTCATTTGGACCGCATCCCTTGCCAATAAAAAAAAAAAAAAAAAGTAATTCTGTCCGTGTGGAGATAATTTCACAATTTTACTGTACCCATAACTTTTTTGAAGCTATTACAGAACAGGGAACATCTGTTTTCTGCTATAAATCTATTATGTCCAAGAGTACGCCTCAACAAGGGGATACTTGCAGTTTAGAACTAAATGAAAGCAGTCACACTGCAGTAACAGCAACACATCCTAAAACTCTTCAGAGTCACCTTACGGAAGGAGCAATGCCAACATTTTAAAACTTTTAATACACTGTCCTTGTTATGCTGATTTGGTCTCTTTTTAAATTATCTTCCATCATGTTTAATTTAGACGATATCACTAGTTAAGTAGAAAGATATTTGCTTCAGTGTTTGTGAACTTGGTCTGTCATCGATAGACATGGCCCTATTAAACTGTCCGACTGTCAGACAGATCATTAAGGCCTTGCTAAATGAACTCAAAATGGCATTGTGATAGACTAGTAGCGGAGACGCTCCCAAGACTATGTCCACAAGCAGACATTAGAAAGAATACGTCTCCTGGTGCTTGTTTTTTCCCCTAGTTAATCAGCTATATCTCTTGAACATAGCATGACAAAAATATAACTTAAGAAGCTTAGAAGACAGCAAACCAGTTTATAGAAATAGCTCATTGAAATATTGGAGTTGTTGGCTGATGTGTTGCAAATAATTAATGTTTTTCTTATTTAATGTGAAGATCATCCATATTTTCACAAAATGTACATGTATTTTCCTAACCTCAAGACAATAATCATATTAACAACACCATGAGGGGATGAGTTTACAACATACAACTAAAATTCTAGCTGTTTCACTAAAACCCATGAGGCTTATCAGGACACATCATGTATTTACATTTATTGTATTTTTCAAACCGCTGTGTAAAACTATACAACCACTTATAATTATCTATTTTCCTATGTCAGATGTGATTTTCTAGCTAAACAGAAAAATATATGGTGTTAATTAAACAACTATTTAGTTGCAGTATTTGGTTGCAGCATACTTTAAAAGCAGGTCAGCCATAATTCGCATAACTCCTTTAGGGGTAATCATCAACCATAACACAATGACTCCAAACAATCACAGTTGCTTGACATGGTTGCTAATAGTCGTGAACTGGTAATGACAGTTCCTTTTTTGACAACCAGTCAGTTAAGGTTCTGTTACTACTATATTACTGTCTGCATTACTACTACATCTGCACAGTGTTTTGCAATTTGTAAAGGCAGAGCTTCAGTCTCTTGTATCTGCGCTGGATTTGGTTGAGGGTAATCTCACAGGGTCGCGTGGCGTAACATAACTCCGCCCACTTTAGGCTCCACTACCAGCGCATCGCTGAAGTCTGCCTCATAAAGTTATGCCTTCAATGTCCAAGAAATAAGGCGAATGTGTTTTAACCCCTTCAGGACAATGGTCTTCTTTGTTTTGATGTCCATCCTGGACAATATCTATTTTGGTGGTCTGAGCTTCGGAAGTAAAAGTAAATTCACTTCCGTCACTCTGAATAGGCTACTTGAATGCCCCTAGAGGTGGCTAAGTAGCATAGCAATGTAAAAAAATTAAAATAAACATTAAATTAGCTAAACACAGGTTATATAGTTAGATTAGCCTATAGGGTTAAAATTAAATCATTTTTAGCATAAGGGATAGGGTTAAAATTAAAATAAAATTCAAATATATTAAGGGATAGCATAAGGGTTAGAGTTGGAATTAAATTTAGTGTTAGGGTTAGATTTTGGGTTCGGGTTGGGGTCAAAAGTTCAATAAAGGAAAAAAACACTATTTTTGTTTTTTGCCCCATAACTCACAAAAAAATACAGAAAAATATGCAAACATGCATATTTCTGAACTCAGGACAACATTTATAAACTATTTAGATGGGGTGTTTTTTAATGATTGTATTTGTGTAAATTATATTTTAGGTCAAAGTTAGAAAAAGTAGTTTTTTTTTTTAATTTTTCATCATATTGTATGATTTTTTTGTAGTGAATTATAAGATATGATGAACATAATGGTGTCTAATGAAAGCCCTTCTTATGATGATAAAAACAACATATAATTTGTGTGGGTACAGTATGTGAGAAAGAAGAAAATTGCAGTTAAACACAAACACCCCAGAAATGTCAAAAAAGCCATTGTCACCAAGGGAAAGTCAAGGTGAAAATGTCTTGTCACTAAGGGGTTAAAAAACATCAATATGGATAAGCAAAAATAAAAGGAAACAAAAAAGGAAACACAAGTACACATTTATACCATGGGGCGATCATGGGTGCCCCAGAAAAGAAATTTCAGTGCTGGCTATTGCCTTGACATCAAGGTAATAGACCAGCACCGTTAAAGCGGTTTCGCAATCGTTGATTGCGTAAACCGCTTGATTCACCGCAGGACGTGCCAGGCACGTCCATTGTCGGGAACAGAGTTCCCGGCAGGACGTGCCTGACACGTCCATTGTAGCGAAGTGGCTAAATCTTAGATATGATCTTGATGTGTTGATACCAAGATAAGGAAATAATTGTAGATGACCAACATATTGTATGTATCAAATATATTTTTTTTATAATGAAGAAAAGAAAAGAGGAGAAGTAAAAAAAACACATTTTTAATAAAGATTTATATATTCAAAAACAAAACAAAACAAAATCAGTGGCATATGATTTATATATGCATTTTGTTTTAAATGACCAGGTTATCTAGTTACATCTTATGTAAGTGCTTGTGTCCCTTTAAGCATATTTACATATCTGTGAAAAATTATCAGATTTGTTTATCCCACATGAACCCCACAATTCTATCCCCACCGCAGAGGGTTCTGGGTAGGAATATTCAAATAAGATCAGCAATAATCACCTTTTTTTTACCGTAGTAATAAATATTGGGAAAGGTAATAACAATACAAATAATTATTAAAATATTACTTTTAATGATGTAAAATGTATCACAGAATCACATTGTAAAGATTTACTTTTTGTTTTCTGCAAACTATACTATTTATTAATAAACATGCCAGCATAAACACATCCTCAGGCAAACAAAAAATATTGTCCACAGAACATTTCTAGCAAAAAAAGATCATTGAAGGCCAATGAGGCTGGTTTGCAAACTGCACATTTTCTTCATAAATATAGATACTGCTGAATAAGTCATTCCACTACCAGTTGTTTTTCAAATTGGCAGTTGTGTGAGCATCAGATATGGAGGTGTTTTGAAATAGCTAGATTTCAGAGGAGATGCTTGAAATAACAATGTGAGGCTCAATTCACAGCTGATCAGCAGGGTTTGCTCACATTGAAATTCCTCTAGATCTTTCCCACTGATCTGAAGTATGGAATGTTTTATAGAACAAAGATCAACACAACATAAGGATTGTTTTTGTTTTGTTTTTTAAACTATTTGTAATCTTGACAGATTCGTATGACTTCAAGGACTGTTTTAGTGTCTGCCAAAGGACATTTTTATATCCTGAATACAGGATCCTGTACAAGTGGATTTTGTTTATTATTTGAAGCATGGTTCGACCTTTCCTAACATGAGAGGGGGATCCCTGGTGGTCCAGAGTGCCTGCTGCGAACGCACAGACCTGCCATGTGGATCTTACCACCTGACATTTTGCTTGATTCAACTATTCTTAGTACAACTTGGTTACGAACTATTCCCTGTTGAGATCATAACTTTTTCCCTTCCATGAATTCAGAACCTGCATTTGAAAAATCTAGGATTAAAGAACTAATGTATGAAACCTGCAACAGTACTAAACAACATTATTACTGTGGGGTGTGTTAGATGATGTGGAAACCTGACAGAGTTTGTATGAAACTAGAATATGTAATTAACTATTATAACTTGCTTTCATACTTGCTAATTATCTTGAAGTCGGTCACGGAAAAAAGGGGAGGTCAAAATACACCTTTCCATGACCTCGGGACAGGGGCGGATCCAGAGTCTGATCTCGGGAGGGGCACATGTCCGTCTGTCTTTTCTTCTCTCCCATGTCCGTCTGTCTTTTCCTCTCTCCCATGTCCGTCTGTCTTTTCCTCTCTGCCATGTCCGTCTGTCTTATCCTCTCTCCCATGTCTGTCACACTCCTCTCACTCCCCGTGTCCCTCTGTCTCTCTTTCTTCCATATCCGTTTCTCTCCTCTTCCCTTCCATGTCCGTCTATGTATCCTCTTCTTTCCATTGTCCGTCTGTCTCTCCTCTACTATCCCATTTATGTCTCTCTCTTCTCCCTTCCCATTTATGTCTCTTTTCTCTCCCTTCCCATGTCTGTCTGTCTCCTCTCCCCATATCTGTCTGTCTCTCCTCTGCCATCCCATATCTGTCTGTCTCTCCTCTGCCATCCCATGTTTGTCTGTCTCTCCTCTGCCAACCCATGTCTGTCCGTCTCTCCTCTACCATCCCATTTATGTCTCTCTCTTCTCCCTTCCCATTTATGGCTCTCTCAGCCAATTTGTCCAATAATATGCCAGTATTATTTGCCATTTAATATGCCCCAGCCAATTTTCCCAATAATATGCCAGTGTTAGTTGCCATTTAATAGGGCCCAGCCAATTTGCCCAATAATATGCCAGTGTTATTTGCCATTTAATATGCCCCAGCCAATTTGCCCAGTAATATGCAAGTGTTATTTTCCATTTAATATGCCCCTTCCAATTTGCCCAGTAATATGCCAGTGCTAGTTGCCATTTTATAACCCCCTTCCAATTTGCCCAGTAATATGCCAGTGTTCGTTGCCATTTTATAAGCCCTTTCCAATTTGCCCAATAATATGCCAGTGCTAGTTGCCATTTTATAAGCCCTTTCCAATTTGCCCAGTAATATGCCAGTGCTAGTTGCCATTTTATAACCTCCTTCCAATTTGCCCAGTAATATGCCAGTGTTCGTTGCCATTTTATAAGCCCTTTACAATTTGCCCAATAATATGCCAGTGCTAGTTGCCATTTTATATTCCCCTGCCAATTTGCCCAGTAATATGCCAGTGTTAGTTGCCATTTTATAAGCCCCTTCCAATTTGCCCAGTAATATGCCAGTGTTAGTTGTCATTTTATAAGCCCCTTCCAATTTGCCCAGTAATATGACACTGTTAGTTGCCATTTTATATACCCCTTCAAATTTGCCCAATATGCAGTGTTATTAGCCATTTAATAAGCCCCAGACTATTTGCCCCCCATCTCCCCAGCACTTACCTTATCCCCTGGTGGCTAGTGGCAGGCAGCATGGTCTCCCCCATGCTGCCTGTTCGGCTCCCAGGCGGTTGTGCCGACAGGTCACGTGACCCGGCGCGCGTATGACGTCAGCGCGCCGGTCACGTGACCTGTCGGCACTTCCGTGTCAGACTGCACGGGGAGCCGATCCCTTCTCACCTCTGTCTCTGCCTGCAAGCGTGTCGTTTTGTTTTTTATAAAGCGTTTTTTTTCTTCTTTCTCTACTCGGGGGGGGGGGGGGGGGGGGGAATTGCCCCGTTGCCCCCCCCCCCCTGGATCCGCCACTGCCTCGGGATATTGAGCTCCAGCTTTCCCGGTACAGATACTGGCTTCTGAAGCTTAATTGTCCTAGTTTAGACTGTGTATGTCTACAAGACATACAGTTTAAACATGATGCTGCCTGTGTACAGTGCTAAGCACTGTACATAGGCAGTTATAATGCTGAGACAGACCCACATTTGCCAGGGCAGGAGCCTTCAAACCAGGACTCTTCCATAAAATTCAGTACTGTTGGTAAGCATGCTTGCATCCAAACAGTAGAAATTAAAAATGTTTGCTTTTGACATTATAATTCACATTTTAAAGACACCAACAAATTGAACACAAAATTAAGGACATTTGTAAAACAAAAAAAAAGAGTAGGAATTGATAAACCCAATTTTAGATAGGAAACAAAGATGCTAGATAAGCTATCAGCTATAACATTTTGTTTCCATGTTTCAAATCTATGTATAAAAAAAATTGGATACTATGTGACTTTCTGTTTTGGTCTAATGTTAATATAAATATGATGGACCGAGGACATGTTAAAAAACATCTACTTTTGTTCTCTAATGTAAGACATCAAGGAGGTTAATCACCAAAAGATGGGTTACAGGTAAGTTGAGATGAAATACATCACACTAATTTAGCTAGAGATTGTGCAGGGTCAAACTTGGTGAGTTTCTAGGTGTGGCAAAATAACAGTTATAATTGTGATGGAAGCCCATGGAACCCCAACTGGGTACCTTTGTCAAAGGTCTGCTTCCTTGCCGTGATAGGCACCTCAAGCCACCAGACAGAACCAGTGTTGTAGGTAGTTGCTCCAATTCAGTGTAAGTAGATTCAAAATAGGAACTCCAAATAGACCAGGAATCCTCAGCAACTTACTCCAGGTACCAGACAACACCAGTATATAGAACAAGAATGAACATTTATTTGTGAAAACAGCACAGATATTTATACAAATATGACATCAATTAGGGGAGGCAAAGGGGAAACTAATTATGACTTGCTAAGCCTTGATGTGCAATGTTGGTGATGGGGCATGTATTGGGGTGCAGGGGTAAGTCCTTAATGTGCAGTGCGGACGATGGGGCATGTCCTGGGGTGCAGGGGTAAGTCCTATACAATTGGTTTATTTTTATAATGAAAATCTAAACATGGTATCAGCACTATGGATGAATCAGTATATGAATATTATTAATCTATTAATTATCTTATTATTTTTCGTAACATTGCCTGTATTTTCCACACACTGATGTGACAATCAGCCCAAATAAAGCACATTTGTGGTAATTCAAGAAGTGGATTCCATGCTTGTTAACAAAGATAACTTGTTCCACTGAAGTGTGCTGGTATCCAGAAATGGTTTTGGATATATGGATATCGAGAAAAGTCTTGGTGGGTATGATTGTATAACACAACACATCTGTTTGTTATACTCTAAAACAAGACATAAAACAAGACATCTCTTGAGTAATAAATGAAATATATATCAATGAAAAACATCTGGAGAGAATTACAGACTTATAAAATGACTAATAAAGTTAGATTTGATGTGTATTTATGAGAATATATATTTTGAGAATTATCGACTGCTTGATCTTTATATTTGTAGTCCTGCCTACATTGCATAACTTAAGTTAATTAACTGTTTTCTGTGTTGGAATACAGCATTAATTGCACCATTTAAACAAATCAATGAATCATAATTAAACCAGCACATGTATATTTTGTTTAAAAAAAAAAACATTATACAGGGAAAGTTTTTATATTATACACATTACACACAGTGAAAAGTATGCTTTCCCAATTCAGTAGCGCACTATATAATATAGTATATAATATAGTACCATAAATATTTCCACAAAGAATTTGCACAATAATAATATACATACTAAACAATATAGTACCTAAATAATTTACTGATGTCAAGTTATTTATTTATTTTAAAGTCAAGAGAGTACACAAACTGCAGATGATATGAAAACATCATTCAGGTTAGCAAAGTGTCAGGATAGTTTAATATTTTGAATCTAAATAGAATACATTTAATCAAAAAGTATTACATTGCACACTGCGGAAAAGAACCTCACAATGTCATAAAACATTCTGGCAAACAAAATATAATTGTACTGTGGAGTATAAAGACCACAAAATAAAGTGAAGGCCAGACTAGTTACACAATTATATATAATTTATGAAATTAATCAATAACAATAATTATTATTAATACTTATTCATGCCCCATTTCATTAAAAAGGTATGCTGTTGATACTCAAAGTGCCTAGAAAGAAGGAAATACCTTATCCCCTCATATTATTTTTTTTTATTTTTTATCTCACAGTACTGTTGTATATAGTTTAATATTGACCCTATGACATTCTATTTTATTTATAAACTGATGAATATGCTTTGTTAGATATTTTGGTCAATGAGCCACATAAATGATGGTTTACCACATTTCCTAGTACCTCTTATTGGTGGACTTGTTTTTCAGTATTTATACCAAACATATTCTCAAGCAGGAATGTATACCTAGCGTACATCACCTATGATTAAGAACTCCTAGAGCTTGAAACACATTAGGTGCTGTGAGTCTTCCTCTCTCTCTGCTGCTATCATCCCTCTATGCTCTAATTTATTACATTTTCTACTTGCGCCACTCTGCACTTTAGAACTATTATTTCATCAAATAGTCCAATCACTTCTAGAATCTAGGTGTCGACTGGCATTAGCTTTTTTAGTTTGGAATGCAGTTTTAAAATAAACTTTAATAGAATAGGATCTACTCAGTAAAGAGATAATTGAAGGGAATTCAGTTGGGAATTTCAAACTTAAGACCAAAGTAGCTGAGAAGGAAACAATCTTTCATTCTACATTGACCTAAAGTTTAAATTTCCCTTCAATTCTCTTTATTGAGCAGACCCTAATATAAAAGTGAAGCTACACATATATGAATCATACATGTTTTGCATCTCAGAAAATAGGTTTTCTGCTGGTGAGGTACTCCATAGACCACAAGGAGCATCAATGCATTGCACCTGACTTCATACCAATTGATCTGTCCTCTATTTTAGATGTTTTTCATGTTATTCTAATATAATATAATAAACCGAAATAGATTTTCTAGCTTGCAAAAAAAAAAAAACTAATGAGCAATATGTATTTTTCTTTATTTACTAATTTACTTTTACGTTTAAATTAATTTTATACTTGGTACACTATTTTATAAGGAGAATCTGTGAAGTATTCATTTTATATCCTTGATCTAACAAACTGGCTGTCAAGTAAAATAGAATATATGACATTGAAATTTTAATGGCAAATATTACTTGTAATACTACCTTCTAAAACATATGCCCTTAATTCTCAGCCATCTGCTTTGTGTTCAAGAGTAATCATCATTTGTTTTACTCAGTTTTCCCTAATATCTTCTTCTACAGACAGGTCAATCCACGACCCTTTCCTATAGCTCAGCAATTAGTCAAGAAAATTATAAATATTCTTAAAAGGTCTGTGTAGCTAAATAATCAGTTTGCCCTCCGGTTAGATTAATGTACAGTGAATGTAATTAATGTACAAACCTGTCTATTTAAAGAAACATCTATAAGCATAATGTTCTTTTAGGCATTAACGTAAATTAATATTCATGGGTGAATAACTATTTAAAATGTTTAGATTCCAATCACCATTCCATATGGTAAGCTATAATAAAACATATTATCCTAATTCGAGATATTTGGTAATGCACAAATTCTGTATTTACACAGTAGTTTAGGTTGAAAAATGACGTGTGTCCATCAAGTTCAACCATTTTCCTAATCCTTATTTACCCACGAAGGCCAAAAAAAACCTTGAATTCTGATTTTTTTTTCTTAATATTTTTGTTTCATTATCAATTTTACTTTACTGGAAAATGAGATATCTCACAGGATTAAGGGATTTAATCCACTAAACATTATATTTACTGTGAACGTAGAAGACAAAAATAATCTGTACATTAGCAGAGTCAGCCAAAAATTGGTATTGTGGATCTAGTTTATGACATCACCTTTCGCTACATATGAAAATAAACAATCAAACCACAAAATTATGTCATAACCAAAATACACTACATACATATTTAAACATATGTCTCTACTTCTTCTCATTTGCATAACAAATTCATGCATGAGCAAAATTAAGAGGAAAGAGCCTCTTCCACGTAAAAAAACCTAAATGTAAAACAAAACAATTTAATAATTAAAATCTACCATCTTATAGATTTAAGTTTATCTTAATATTGTGCTAGCCACATTACTGGCAAATACATACTGATGCACACCCAACCCATTTACAAGGTAAATACAAATCATTATTTTTACCCAGAACTATATAACGATCCTATCAATCAACTAGAGAGACCAATAATTGGTGAAATATGTTTTTTGTCTGCTAACTTAAATCCTAACCAAGAGATACCAAAGTGTTTTGAATTCCCTGTAGGAGATTAAATGAGGAGACCATTTTTGTCTTGAGTAAATTTACTTCATCCTATAAGTAAACATTGCTTTGTGCATTAGTCAGGTTTTTCTGGAAAATGTTATAAATATGTTACCTACATTTCACCTGGGACATTCCATTCTGGGTTCTAAATAATAGTTTCAGGATAAAGTCTACCTTCAAAAAATATGGATGCAAAATATTGTGCTAGAAATTCAAAAACTGAATTTTAGTTTAATTTCCCATTCATTACTATTTATAAATATAAGGTATTTTTTTTAATAAAACATGCAAAATCTTGGGTCTAATATTATAGTTGAAGTAAAAATTGTTTACGGCCACATACATTAGATAAAAAATATAATATAATACACATAACAAGGCTTAACAAAGCTTAAACAAGCTTAGTTTTCTCTTCTCCGTGGGATCATGGTGGCACAATATAGATTTTATTACTCATTCTAATTTTTGGCTCCAGCTGAGCACACCAGGAGCAGGTTTCCTTAGCGGGTCAGGGGATGGAAGGGTCTGTACCATTATCCTTTTTTCCCCCCCAGTTTGACCATATCTTATTAAGGAGTTTGTATTGTCTTTTAATTTTATGTATCCCTTCTTCCACAGATATTTGGTATTCAATCTGAGTGGCTATCTCATGCCAATGTACAGGATTATTTAATTTCTACTTCCTAGCTATACAGAATTATATATATGAATTATCAGAAATGTAACTTCCTTATCACAATTTGGTATGTCTATATGAAACATAAATAGTTCTGGAGTGAGGGAGTCAATATTCGGGATACATTTTTTCAAAAATGAGTAGGTATTTGTCAATATAGGTTTAAGTGATGGGAAAGACCACCACATGTGTAACATACTACCCACTTCTATATGGCATTTCCATCACATTTTAGAGTAAAGTGGGGAAAATAAGTTTGTAAATTGTTTCATGCAATGTTAAGTGCACTGTATATATACCATCTGAAACGATCCAAAGATCATTTTCCAGTTAAATCACATTCAGACTTTTACAACCCGTGTCATGATGTCAATATATTTTGACATTTTCCCCAGAAATCTCTTCCCATGTTGAAGTTCAAGGACATTTTCTATTTCCTAGGACACGACAACAGCCCTACACTTTAGCAGGTTTTCAAGTCTTAAGTTTGTATACATTTCAGATTGAGGTAGATTTGACAGAATTTGTCTGTCAGAAAATTGGAGTATAGAGCTCTATGGGAAAATATGGGCTTTTCTGAGGATTTCTTTTGATTCCCAACTTTTAAGACTAATATCCTTCATATCCCAGGGCATGGTATCAAGGGGGAATATTTGGAGGATTCCCTCTTCAAAAAAATGTGTTCACCTTTGTTAGCGTGACAATGGCTTTTTGTAGGATTGGGTTTAAAAGTTGTTTGTTCGAGTAACTATCTATCCAAAAAAACTGAAAGGGGTTAAATACTCCAGAATCCTCCCTTTCGATCAGATACCAGTTTGTAAAGGGATGACTTCCTAGTCCATTTCAGATAATGGGACAACATAGATATGTGATATAAGGATTTGATATCAGGGAAAGAAAGACCTATTATAGATTTAAAAATGGACAATATTTTTTTTGGGATCTAAAAATATATAGCAATTTAGGAATTAAATAAGCATCCAATACAATAATGCAGGATTTTAAACAGTAATCACTATGTCGTTGGCAAAGAGTGACATGTTCATTCCCTGTTTGGCTATTGCGATACCATGGATATCTGGTGACATTCTAATCATTACTGCCAAGGGTTCATTAGATAATAGATATAAAAGTGGAGCTAAGAGACAACCCTGCCTGGTTCCATTTCTAATATCAAACCATGTTGAGTCCAGACCTGGGCCTACTACTTTTGCTTGTGGTGTTGTCTAGAGAAACATTGTGTTCGATTTAAAAAGACCTGTCAGGCCTAAAGCCATCATCAACTCCTCCAAGAAGATCCAGCTCACCCTGTCAAAGGCTTTTTCGGCATCCAATGTGATAACAATTGATGGAATTTTATTTTATTGATGTTATGTAAGATGTTAATAATCCTACAAATATTATCAGCCATATCTCTGCCTTGCATGAAGCCTGTCTGATCTGTATTTATGATGTCAGATGTGACCAACTTAAGGTGATCTGCAAGAATTTTGAACATTTTGATATCTAAATTGATTAACGAGATTGGTCTATAATTTGACAGGGTGGCTGGATCTTTTCCCAGCTTAGATATGGGGGAGATGGTAGCCCTTAGCATCTCAGAGGGGATAGCATGTCCCTCTGAAATTTCACCAAAGGCTCTCTGCAGGAGAGGAGACAGGGTGTCCAAGAAAACCTGGTAAAATCTTGAGGAGCATCCATACGGCCCCAGGGTCTTCCCCTGTTTTAGCCCCATTATGGCTTGCCGAACCTCCTCCAACGATAAGGGCCTATTTAAGAGCTCTAGTCCCTCTTAGCAAATTTTTGGAAGGTTTACATTTTCCGAAGAGGAAGCTATGTTGTTTTGAAATCTGATTTGCAACTCTATATCCTTTTTGTTTAAGTGTACATAAGGTTTTTCTATTTTTTTTCCTCTAATTTTGTTTTAAATTTTTTGTATGTCTGCAATAGAGTTGTAAAGAATTAGATTTGGAGTAATGTTATTGACTCTATCCAGTTTGGCCAATTATATATAGAGATCTGACAGAGATTTCTCATTTTTCTTCTTCTATTGACTTTGCAGCATAATTGATTGGCCCCTTATAAAACATTTGGTGGTGCACCAGAGCATGAAGTCTGAGACCTCCCCATTATGGTTATCATAATATATCATATAATATGTTCGTTTAGAGGTTGAGTCTCAGATGTTTTGCTTAATAAAGATTCATTCAGCCTCCATCTGAAACTAACATATTTGAATTATCATTTTCTAAGTGGAGATCGGATGAAGGGGTTGGGTGAGGAGGAAGAGAGGACAGGGTGTAGGATTGGGGTGACGAGAGCAGTGTTTGGAGGGAGGAGGGCAGAGGATGCAGTGAGGAGAGGTGAAAGTCAGTGGTCTAGAAAGGGAAGGAGGACAGAGAGACCCATGCCGTCTTGGAGGTAGTGGTGGAGGAGGCTGAAGAAGGAGCAGCAATTTGCTGGCAGTGGCAGCTTCACATATCAAGGAAACCTGCAGCTGGCCCAGCTCAAAGTAAAGAACAGCACAGTCCACGTATGGTCAACATACATGGAACACCACCACAATCCAGAGGTGTTGCATTTGGCAGGAGATAGAGGACCAAGTGAATGCAGTAATTCATCCCCGTCAATCAAGGGAGGCCATTAAAAATACTGCAAACGAACCACCAAAGCTAAAGAAAGTCAGTCCCGCAGCACTACTGGGGTGGACCTCCTCTCACTCTCCATGACATTGGAGGGCAGGAGATCCTCCAGAATTTTATCCACCCAACTGCTGTGGGTGCACATGATCCTAGGACCCATGTTGTACCTGGTGAGTACTACTCCATCACCAACATCATGACATAGGTGACTCATGTTTATGGACACAGGTGACCAAATCCTGCATATAGGTAATATAAATTTACATGTACATATATTCATGAATCTTTGTTCATTCCCCCCATATAGCATCATATGACTTGGGATCTCAAGAACAGTGCAGTCCACCACAACCTGATACACCACCTGCCCTCGCTGCAAGCCTTCCACCAAACATCAACATCACTGGTATTATTAAGTACACCATTCTCACCTGGTCCTCCTGCCTCATTTACTGTTGTTGGACATATCACCACATCTCCACGGACCACTGCTGCTGTTGTCATGGTGGACACTGCCCCAGTACCGGCTGCAGCCAACATTGCTTCCCCTGGTCTTGATGCTCCTGATGTGCGTGGTAGTGATGATGCACTCTTTCATATGTGATTTCTATTTATTTATGAGAAAAAAAATTATATATATTATGTATGTTCTGTCCATGGGACCAGCTTTTTATTGATAGTACAATATAGACGATAGTGGCACTGGACTTTCCCTTTTCTGTGTATAACCATCTTGCTATTTCTTGTAGTGATATCTAATAAATTTATATTTAAATATTATGTACAATTGTCTCTGTAGTTTCCTTTAGTGCTGTCTCTCTTTTTTAAATTACTGAATAAAAATATGTTTTAAAAAACATTTGCATAAGTCTTTAGTGTGCACAGAAATAATAACAATATAGTACAGCAACCAAAAAAATGCACACTAAATAAAAATTAGCAAAAAATATAAGGCTCACAATGTTTACCATGTTTTACTTTTTTTTTTATTTACTGATTTTTTTTCCCTTCGTTGCTTAGTGACCCATTGATGCCATATATTGCAATGATATAATCTGAATTTCAATATCAAAATTTTATAGAGAACCAGGCACTTTATACAACATTGTATATTGGATTAGACTAGATTGTATTCACAAACATGCTAACACCAAAATATAGTGAGGTAATGTAAAATGTTTTGACCTTATTATCTTTATTTACTTGTATTGTGGAATTACAATTATTACATATTCGTCTGCATAATATAGATAAATGCATCTAGAACGAACATTTTAATATAATATTCTCTGTTATCAATTTCTGTAAATCCCTGATAATGTTACCTAAACAGTATGGATAACGTGTCCATAATATGTGTATTAATTTCCTTATGTTTCTTGTTGGTGTGTTAAAGATATAGATGTTATTTTCTTTAAGGTTGTGCTTGATTTTAATGCTGTATGCTTGCATGCGTCAGTCTACATTTAGATGTTTGGTAAAGTTCTCATCATTATAGCACATAATGGGATCTGATAGCATGTCTATAGATAGCTACTTGTTAAGCGTATGTGGGATAAAAGCTGGCTCTATGACAAATTATATGCATCTGTGTGTGGGTTTTTTTGTATACAGTTGAGTTGAATTTGTAATTGCAGATTGTTGCAGTTTCTTGTAAGCAATGATCATGTTCTGCAAAGAAGTCAATTTCAAATTCAATAAATGTATGACGTGAATTGAAGAAAATATAAAATATTATCTGAGAGCTTGTTCTATTGAATGAAAGGCTTAGGAGTCAACCCACCCGTTAACTTTACAATAGAAATCACAAACTGCAGTGCAAAAAAAGGAACCGCATAAAGGAACATGATTAAAAAAAAAACAATGAAACTTGAAAAAGTTACAAAAATTGCATCAAAAAGATAACTGCCTCTTCCAGTATGGAACCAATGATAATTTTACAAAAGGAATTTGTTTAAATTGTTTTAGTCTTTTAGACTGTGGTCCTCCAGCTGTTGGTGGATTACATCTCCAATACAGATCTGTCAGTCTCTTAATTATAGCTGATGTAGGCAGAGGCATACCTAGATCATTTGGCCCCTGGGGAGGATCCTGTATTGGGCACCCTGCCACCCCCAGCTTTAAAATGTAAAAAACACCCACATATTTTCCTCCCAGACTTGCCAAATCTGCCCCCAGACATGCCAATACTACCCTTCAGATTTGTCAATTTGCCCCTGACTTGCCAATTCTTCCCCTTAAACTAGCCAATGCTGCCTCCGAAGACTTTGCAATTATGCCTCCCAGCCTCGCCAGTTTACCCTCTAGTTTTACCATTTCTACCCTTAGACTTTCCAATTCTGCCCCCCAGACTTGTTATATCTGCCCCTCAGACATGCAATGCATTCCCAGACTTCCCATTCTTCCCAGGAAGCAGGGGAGGAGCTTGGCAGGTGTTCTGTGGGTGCAGACATGAAAAATCTCCCTCCCTGAGAAGCTGTGCCAATGTGCATGCCTTTTTTTCCACCTCTAAGTCAATCTTGGGTGCCGAAACTCGGCATCTGAGTTTGACTTAAATAAAAACAATCTTAATCATCTCGTTGCTGATGTGCTTGCTGTGCATGTTGGTGCATCACTTTCTCCTCAGTACTCCATGCATCCACCCAGGATCAACCCTAAGATCTACCCTGACTGTAGGCCATCAGCAGCTGGGGGGATGCCATTTGACACCTCTAATATAGAGTGTCTTTTGTAGGAACCAAATCTATTTGTTTATACATGTAAGTATCAAGGAAAACAAATAAACATGGTAAGGAAATTATTTTTATTTGCAATTTAGTTGAGATAATAAACTTAAAAAGGAGTATTTTTATTGGTGCACACATGACAACATCAAATGATTTACTCCTCCTCTGGTTAGTTACAAGCAGTACTTGTAAACAAAAGTGATGCTCAGCATCCTACGAAGAAAAGATTATTTAAACATTGGAAAGGTCATTTCCTGCTATGTAAATGAGGCAGAAATTAAAAACATAAAACAAAACAATTTATGAAAATGCAAATGTAAACTTTGAGCAAAATGTCATCCCTAATAGAACTGACCCCTTCATCTATTTAGTTAACACAAGAATTCTTAAAGGTCCCAAATATTGTTTAAATTGTGAATATAAGGAAAACAATATATTTATGCATAGATCAAGAGCAAAATGTATGTTAAATGTACCGGCTGTGTCGCTTGTTTCTGACATCACACTGTGGCCTAATATCCAGATGAACTATATTTAATGGGAAATGTGTATTGTGAAAATCAAGCCATAAGGCAATGATATTAAATTTGCCACCACAGACATACCTAAACACTTCTACTCTTAATCTTTACATTTTCTTGCATTTCTACAAACAAAATGTTTAGCTTCTCTACATAACACTATTATGGATAAAACAAAGGGAAGTACCACATGGAATGCAGAATATCAAACCTTTTCTTGTAGTCAAATTCTAAATCATGTTTTTTGTTAACATAGATAATACAATTTTTAATGCAATCATTACAAAATAAGTATTAAAACGTACCCAACAGTTGGAATTTCATTGTTTATGATCTATTCAAAAGCAACTACAAAACCTTTTTAACTTTCTACATTGTAGCAACATTTCTTTAGAGACTTAAAGGATATGACCAGTAATTATTTTCTATTTACAAACAAACATATTAAACTAGAGTACTTGCTCAAGCAAACCTGACAATACATCATTGTTTAGAATGACAATGCATCATCTTCTATTTCCATATTAACATTAGCATAATGTTAGTGAGCAGTGTCATTTATTTTGTATTTTAGATTTAAGTTTTAGGTATAAACTACAGTTGCAAAGTTAATTAGACTAAAAAAGACATGTAGTACATCCTGTTCAAGCATTCCACATGCCTCTATTTGTTGGTCAAGGGCAGAGCTAGTCCTGCAACAGCTGGGGGGCAGAAGTTTGGAGACCCCTGATCTAGTGGAGTGAAGAAAAATTGCTATCACAATTAAATACTTTTAATTGTGATAGCCTGGCATGCATTTTATTTCTAGAAAAGCATCTAACTGTTTTTTTTTAACATATTAATTCAAATGGAATTCTCTTTCACAATTTAATAATAAAGAAACATTTTTTTTATTTATAATCTTTTTATTTTATAAGAAGTTTAGCACTTCACCATTAAAACATTATCGAGCAATACGTAAAAAAGAAATGTCCGGTAAAAAATCAAAACACTTTCAATCCAGAGATGATGATGGACTAACATAACATCCAGGGCCATCATCCCACCTTAGATCCGGGACACACAAAAAAAATGGAAAAAGTGCAAGAACAATACAATATACAAACAATACATACAACAACACTTATCATCTGGCGAGGCGGTAAAGTTTGGGGGGTGTAAGACCACTTTTTCCCTAAAATGCACAGGGTGTCAATAGTCAAGAAGAACCGCGCCCTTAGTCCCCAGAATGTACTTCAAAAAATATTTCTTGTCCCTCCACGGATATTATCTTAATCCATCTATCCCATCTAGCTTTCCTATGAGGCTGTGCTGTTTGGTCGGCTATAATACCCCTCTCCTTCTTTATCTGATACAACAAATGACCTCTAATCTCCATCCAACCAGGTGCCAGCATTGATTTCCATTTCCTTGTGTTGTGAGATTTCCACAGCCATTATGAGATGTATAATAAAAGCCTGGTTGTCTTTCTCCAGTTTAGGAAAGTTAAGATGTAACAAAAAGACTTCAGGGAGCAAATCAAGCCTCGTATTGGCAAGCTTTTTAATCAGACTAGCCACAAAGCTGGTCTCCCCATCGATTCACAGGACCACCAAATATGGGTCATATCTCCAATCGGGGCATTACATCTCCAACATACCATAGTACAATCAGGATACATCCTGTTAAGTTGACTAGGAACCAAATACCACCAATTACAGAGTTAAAATTGAAGTTCGACTAAATTCAAACATCTCACATTTTTATAAACGTTCATGAATGAGCGCTTCCACTCTGTCGGGTTTATATATATATCTAAAGAGCTAATCCATTTGTTAATAGCCGCGATAATAATCTCTCCCTCCATCGCTCTGGAGCTTTTCTACTGCTGGATCACTGCCGTTATATAAATGACTCTGTATATAGCCTTTAATTCGGATATAACTAAAAATCTCCCTTGAGATGTGGGTTAGCGGCCATCATATCTAGAAAGGACCTAACAACATGTCTCTCGAAAAAATCTTTAAACCATTTCTTAATCATATTTTTCTCATATTCTCTCTGTTGTCTAACAAGATCCTTAGGGAAATGGTTGGGATGATTTTATTTTTCCCAAAACAGACTATCTATACTCTTTACATTACATAGTTCTTTTTCAATATGGTATCTCTGGGAGGTTATGGCATTGGCTAGGAGGTTGGCCTTGTATTGTTCCTATATATCAGGCACTGAGAGGCCTCCCTCTTTAGGACTGGCTCTAATTTTCTTCAGGCTGAGCCTTGATTTTTCCCTGCCCAGACAAATTCCCTAAATGAGGATTGTGCCAGGGACAGCCAACTTTCGGGCACTTTTAATGGAAGCATATGGAACACATATTGCCATTTCGGCAAGATATAGGCCTTCAGTACATTTACCCTACCCCACCAAGAGAAAGCCAGGTTGCCAGATTTTTTCAGTTGTTTGGGGGTTTGTTTTAACATGGTTAAGAAGTTATGCTCAACAACTCTAGCAGGATCCAGGCAGATCTTTATTCTTAGATAGTTAATGTTTTACCAAGTAAATCTATACTTCTCTCTTAGGTGGGTCTCTAGAGGTTCGCTGGCATTACTACCATTTTATCTATATTAAGTTTGTAATTCGCAACCCTGGAGTATTGGTCCAGGGTATCCATTAACTCCTCTAAGGAGTTTTCCAGATCCGTCAGTATGAGAATGATGTCATCTGCATGTAGATTTACTTTTGCCTTTCCACCTGTGGTCATTAAGCCCCTAATCTTATCGTTATTCCTGATGTCGGGAATTGAGTGAACATACAGAAGCAGAGAAAGGGGGCAGCCCTGCCTGATCCCGTTTTCCAGACCAGACCAGTTCAGAACTAAAACCCCCTCCCATAACCTTGGCAGTGGGTCCAACAGAAAGGGCTATAATAGTATCCAGTGTTCTACCCGTGAAACCAAATGAGCCAAGGGCCTCTCACAGGAAACCCCACCTGACCCTGTCAAATGCTTTTTCTGCATCTAGTGACAGGGTCAGGTGGGGTACTTTTACCATCTTAACCCCTTGGTCTACATCAATGAATTGTCTCAAATTATTAGTGGAAGATCTAGCCGGAACAAACCCTACCTGGTCCGGATGGATCAGCAGCAGTACCACCTGTTTCAAGTGATAAGCTAATACAGATGTACAGATTTTTAGGTCTGTATTCAGTAGGGAGATGGGGCGATAGTTAGGTATTAATTCTGGATTTTTTCCCTTCTTCATAATAGTAACATTATTGGCTTTTAGGACCTCAGTATGAATTGGTTCTCCATCTATAATCCCATTATAAGCCAGGGTTAAATCCCCCTTGATTTCATTTCTTAGTATCTTAAAAAAAAAGTTATTGAATCTATCCAGACCAGGAGATTTGTTCATTCTGAGCCCATCAATGGCTCTAACCACTTCCTCCACTGTAATAACTTCATTAAGTTTTGTCAGCTGTTCTATGTTCAGTTTAGGTGGGTGGATTTTACTCAAGCACCTTCTTATCATTTCTGTCGATCCCTTCCTCTGTTAGATTATACAGCTCACTATAAAAGTCTCTAAATGCAGATCATATATTCTCAGATGTCATTAAAACATCATTATTGGCCATAATGTTCCGTTTAGATATATTCTTCCTTAATCTATCCATCATAATTCTATCCTCTTGTTGCCCCTGTAGTACCACTTCCTGTTCAGTTTTTCTAATTTGTTCCTCTGTACCCACTATTTCTTTAGATTGTACTACATTTGAATTAGTTATATTTACTCTGGATAGATCATCTAATTTTAGGTACAGTTCTGCAAGGGAGTGGGTACTCTTTTTTTCTCTCTGGAGCCTATTTTAATTAGCTCTCCTCTTACTACGCTTTTAAAGGCACACCACGTGCCCAATGCTGAGACCTCTCCTGTCCCATTTTCCCTAAAGTAATTGATGGCTGCTACTTTAATTTGTTTTTGGATTATTCCTTTACTCTTTAGGGAATTGTTGATTCTCCATCATGTTCTATCTGGTCGGTTCTTATCCTTCATGGTCAACACAACTGCATTATGGTGTACAAAACACCTTTCTTAGTTGAAAAGTAGAAGTTAATGGATTTGCTTTGCAAGTTGTGTACAAGATTTTTTTAAAAGGTAGAACATTCTGCGTGTAAAATTGATCAATGCTCAGGTATGCCTTGAAACATGGACAATATATATATAAAATATTCACTGTAAATCTGTTTGAAAGAACAGTGCCAAAAAATAGTCTGTCACAAAACTCTTATGCAGAATAATATCTTTCTATATTTATGTGAACAATGCTGTTCAGATTGTACTGAAGCTATTTTAAGAGCACTGATGCCATTACATTTCTGTCAAAATATAACATGCCTAAACCTTCTTTAACTCTCCAGGTTATAAAAGCTGAAATCCTTCACACTGCTTAAAAAATTCAATCAAGCTTCATACCATAAACTGGTAAGATTGACCTGCCAACATTAAACTAGCTTCCTACTGAGTTTAAAGCTTATTGATCCATCTGAACAAATATGTTTGGAAATGGAAAAATTCTTGAGTATGGTAATGCATGGATGGTATTAAAAAAAAAAAACACTTTTATGTGCTTATTCCAAAAATCATGCAGTTTAAAAAAAAAAAAATTCTTTCTTAAATATTGTTATACGTTTATTATTTCAATATTTTTCTACTATATATTCTACATTTTATTTCCTAATATACATTTTGTAATACATTTGTGCTTTATATATCTCTTGTAAATTATGTTTAGATATTTATATATATATATATATATATATATATATATATATATATATTGTTATGTAAACACACATTTTAGTACAATAAAAACAGTACAATTCTAAATTTGTGGTATTTTTTTCTTGTTGATTCTCCATCGTATTCTATCTGGTCGGTTCTTCATACGACTCCCTCAATATCTATCCTATCTATTCTATTCGTTAGAAATCTATCCTTATTTAACTCTCCAGGTTATAAAAGCTGAAATCCTTCACACTGCTTAAAAAATTAAATCAAGCTTCATACCATAAACTGGTCTGACCTGCCAAAATTAAACTAGCTTCCTACTGAGTTTAAAGCTTATTGGTCCATCTAAACAAATAAGTTTGCAAATAAATAAAAAACACCTTTTATGTGTTTATTCCAAAAATCATGCAGTGGCTCCATAGAACCCTTTTGATAGCAACATGATGAGGTCCCAGGATGGTCATAGCAGGACTACTAGTTTGCTATCTATCAGGACGACCAACCAATCATGAATGATCCCATGTAATCAAATGGAAGTTAATGGTATAACTAGAGAGAAATGAGGGATGAGGAGTACGCGGAAGTAACATTATACACATGAGATCTCAATATGGGTAGATATATATCATGTATGGTTATATTTGTCATTAGAAATTATATATACACACACACACACACACACACACACACACACACATGGATTGTGTAAATTAATAAGCCAGAGGATGTATCTACCCATGCATATATTTTAAGTGCATCCATAGTTGTATTTTCCTGGATAAGGTTAGTTATTGTAGCTAGACAAACACATTTATAGGTCCATACATTTTCCAATACTTAGTGTTAAAAATTAAGGCCAGCAGACATTTTTAGGGTGGACTAAAGGGAGATAGGGCAATTATAAAATGCTAACACACACACACAGATATATATATATTATTTGTGTGACTATTAGAGAGTTCATACATATAGCATATTTCCCATAAAGGACATTTTTATAATAATAATAATAATATTACGGATACAGATATATATTTATAGTTTTCCACCAGCCCAGCTCTTCAAAAATTGTTAATATCCAGTGGTGGGGATATGTTCCACATTGAAGAGCACAATATTATTATTAATTACTATAACATTATTATATTCAACTTTTTCATATTTAATAAATATGTTATTGAAAAAAATGCTTTTCTTGTCCTCTGCACCAACATTGCACATGACACTGATTAGGGACAGCGATGATGCTGGGGAGCTCAGTGCGGACAAAGGTGACACTGGGGAGCAGAGAGTGGACAGAGAGGTGACAATGGGGAGCAGAGTGGGGACAAAGATGACAATGGAGAGTTGAGTGGAGTCAGAGATGAAATTGGGGTGCAGATTGGGGACAGAGATTATGCTGGTCAGCTGAGTGGGGACAACAATGGTGCTGGGGTGCAGAGTGGGGAGATAGGTGACACTGGGGAGCAGAGTGGGGATAGAGGTGGCACTGGGGTGAAGACAGCGGAGAGAGGTGACAGAGGGGTGCATATTGGGGACAGAGGTGAAACGGGATCAGAGTGGGGACAGAAGTGACACTGGGCTGCAGAGTGGGGGCAGAAATGACACTTGGGAGCAGACAGTCTTTGGCCTATGCAGTGTTATGTTACCCTGTGCATCCAACCTCGCTTGTGTGCCAGCATTGTTGGCATGAGAAGGCTTTCTAGGGGCTTGCTCTTTTCAGACCTGTATCTCTCTACCTCTCCTCAGTGGTATGTGCTGCTCCTCTCTAGCGGCGTGTGCACCCCAATTAGATGTGCCACGTAGGCTGGTGCCTACCTTGCCTATAGTTGGTGCCGGTCCTGTTTAGATGTCTGTTGATTTGATGTCCTAGGTCTAAGTTATGTAGAGGGTGCTCTGTGATAGATGGGAAGGTAAGTGCTGAGTGATGGAAGGGAGAACAGAGGGATGCAATGAGGATATTAGGATGCTGGCATACTGAGTGATAAGAGAGTAGCGATTATGGGACTGAGTGTTGACAAGTGATGAGTATAAAGATGAAAGAGAGTGGAGTGCTGTGATCTTTTGAACCACAGAAACATAGAATGTGTCGGCAAGAATAATTTGTCCAAATCACAGGATCTGACAGAAACCTTGCAAATCCTGTTTTAAATTGCTGTAAATCACATTCTAGAATGTCCTTTCCCTATATCTGACACATACATGCAGTTCATTGGCAAGGGTAGTGACCCCATTACATATCTATGTGTAAAATATTTTAGCTACATGCATAAGATGCAACAGATTATTTCTGATATGCAACACTATTTATTTTCCATGGTTACAGACTTTTCTTTTTAAAATCTGATAAATAAAGTATGTTCTAATTCACTGATGTGAGATGTTTGTTATTGTGAAGAATATGTTCGATGAATACTAAGCACAATAAAATCAGCAAGATGCTTTAAATTACTTTTTAAATTATTTTCATAAAATATATTTTCTATTTCTTCTCCTGAATTCATGCTATTTGTATTTTCCACAGCACAATAGCTAAAGATAATTGCAAATGAAAAGTAAATTAAAATGAATAGAAAAAAAATGTAATGTTAAAAATGTAACTTGCTAGTCTTGATGTAAAAATGTACTAATATATAGTTACATATCAGGCGTCTCTTAAGCAAAAAGTAGGGAATTATACCACATAACACAATAGAGATCTTTCTAAGTATATTTCAGCACAATATACGAAATAAGATGATGACTTAACATACTGAAGTTATGACTGTAGTGTTTTAAATTGAAAATGTCACCTTCCCAAGCATTATGGGAGCTGTTCACTAAACAGTAGGTGCAGGTGACGTGAGGTGAGATGATCATTTATATATTTCATTTCAGTTATTTAACTAGGCAGTGTGTACTAATGAGCTTCTATTGTTAGAATTAGCCTTGGATAATGCATAGCTACATAAAAAAATGTGAATCTCTCTTCAACTCACCTGCACTTCAGTTCTAGTCAATATGCACATGAGTATCTATCTTCAAAGTAACTGTGACATCCACAGAGGTCCACTCTCCCAGATATGCAATCTTCTATTCCATGTAATGAAATCATAGAACCACATTGTGATATGTTTTCTTGTTAAGAGGCAACTCCTTGTATTGCCTTCATGAAAGTCCCGCTCTCTCTCTCATTAATGGCAATAAATATAATTTGGCTGTCATGTTCAGTCTATTTTCTTATTCTAGCATCTATGGTATTTGTTTGCCACACCAATTTAAAGTATTTTTGGTGCATGCGTCTAATTCTCTTTTACTCTTCTTTTTAGTATGTGTGTACTTCACATCTACTCTATAAAACGTACTGTGGTAGGGACATTACACTTCAGATGTTACAGTAAATATTTGCTGATCATATAGTTTTTACATCTTTTTCAGAATGTTAGACGCTCTGAACTGACCTTCTTAACCACAAACAGGCTGACAGAATGCATTTCCCCTGCATAACATGTATAATTGCTAATAAACAGTAGGGGCTTGAGAAGAATTTAGTTGATTGCCAATTACTCCTAGAAATGGAATTATATTAAATCCACTGGGAACTTCCATTGCATTTAACCAATGGATTTTGCTATGGTAACCTATTTCTGTTATACTGTTTTAATTTAAAACAAATTATTTTAATGTGATTGCTTAGAATGGAAATAATAAAGTCCAGGTTGGGTATTTCCTGTCTACGCTAATAGTTTCCTAAGGACTCCAGGGATTTTGGATTCAAAGTCCTTCTAATCCACTATTTTATTCCATTTATAGTTCAATTACTCGCTATTTTTTACTTTTTGGATTACATAATGCACCTGAGTACTACAGAAGACCACAAACAAAAGATCTCCTATAATCCTAATCAGCTAGCTATCAGAACTACTCTACAGACAGTTTACTTCATTTCAAATAATGTTATTAAGTTAATTTGTGAGTTGCATGGAATAAACTGTTTTATTTTGGACATATCATGTGCACTGTTGATTGGTCTATTTATTCTCTATACTTCAGGATCTTTTCCCTGGATAATAATGTCTAAGTCCTAGAGCTTCTGAACTGATGGTATACTGTTGTAGTGATGGTTTAGACTCTTTAACACCTTCGCGACAAAGGACGTGCCAGGCACGTCCTGGGAGAAACTCCCTTAACGACAAAGGACGTGCCTGGCACGTCCTGCGGTGAATCAAGACATCCTAAGCCCTCTGCCGGTCTGAGCTTCGGAAGTGAAAGTAACTTCACTTCCGTCGCTCTATAAATGCTACTTGACTGTCCCTAGTGGTAGTTAAGTAGCATTGCAATGGCAAATATTTTTTTATTTTTATTTATTTTTTTTACATTTATTTAACATATAAAAATATACAAATATGCTTTATACAAAACAAAAATAGTCTTATGGTAGTAATTTAAATAAAGACAGTGATGACAACTCATACTCATATATCATACTACAAAAATTACAGACAATATTACAACCACTGCTTGCCACCTGTGGGACCGCCCCGCTGGGGCCAAACGCTATCTATCTATGAGCCAGTCTACCAGTTTAAAATTAGAGAGGAAAACAAAGAGTTTGAAGAAGAGGGGGGGGGAGCCCAACTATTGATGAGTTCTTTGCATAGGTGTTAGGTTTTAATTAATGTTTTTTTTTTAATGCTTCGCTTCTGAATGCTCATGGGAATTCTCCTCGCTCTTTATTTAACCAAACGTCCCAAATGTCTCTATACGTTTGGGTGTTATCGTCTCCCTGAAAGGATACCCTCTCCATTGAGGCTTGATAATTTATTTGCACTATTACTTCGTCAATTTTTGGTGGAATTTCACTCTTCCATCGTCGGGCTATACAAAGCTTAACCGCCATGAGTACATATATAACTAGGGCCAGATGTGGTTTGGAGATTTTGGGAAAGTCCAGATGGAAGAGGAAGCCCGCCGGGGTTAAGTTGGTTATATGTATCCCCAGGATCTCAAAAATTACCAGTACTTGTTTCTTTAGGGTAACCAGGGCTGCACAGTCCCACCAGATGTGTTTTAATGTGCCTATTTGTTGTGTACAACGCCAGCATTGGTTGGTTGTTAACGGTTGGAATTTACATACCCTTACTGGGACCATATACCATCTATGAATACGTTTTACAAAGGTCTCTTGGATATTTATACAATGTATTTGTTTCCTTACTGTGTCAAATACTTTTTGCCATTGTGTTAGTGGGAACTGGATACCCAGATCGTCTTCCCATTTAGTGATGGTAGGCATTTTTTCCAGCGTCTTTGATTTATTTAGTATATTCCTAATTTTAGCCGTCGTTTTTATTTGGGAACCAGTTAGGAGATGGTCTAAAAGTCCTTCTTTCCTAATTGGGACTTTTGTCAAAAATGATCTTAATCGAGTGTAAGTATAAATATCGGTATTTCTCATCCCATATTTTAGTTGTAGTTGGGTAAAGGGAACCACCTCGGCTTTGTTATATAGATCTCGAATATATTTGATATCCTTTCCGATCCATTGTTGTAGGTCTATATTCTGTATAATATATTTTAAAACAGCCAAGGGGGTAGACCATTTAATAGGGTTAGTCCCACATAGCTCTTTCTTAATTGGAATTATGGAGTCATAGATCTGAATTATTATAAAGTTGTTACAGTTTAGTTTTTTAAACATTTTTTTATCTAGACAAAAAATAGATATCGGATCAATATTTTTTAGATCATGTTTTTCCTGCATATACTATGTTTTCTTTTCTACATTAGAGCTGCCCCAACGAAGACAGTGTGAAAACTGGGCTGAGTCATGTAGATTAAATATATTAAGAAAGGAGAGACCTCCTTCCGACAGATTTGAAGACATAATTTTTAATGCTATTCGAGGTTTTTTCCCGCCCCATAAATAGGACGAAAAAAGCTTGTGAAATGAATAAAGCATTTTATACGGGACCCGTAGAGGGATCATATGGAAAAGATAATCGAGTTTCGGGACAATATATGCTCTAATGGCATTTATTCTTCCCATCCAAGAGATAGAAAATCTACTCCACTTTGTTATCAGTCCCCCAACTTCCTGCAACAAACTAGAATAGTTTCTCTCTGTCCACAGTTTAATATCTCCACAAATCTGAATACCCAAATATGATATGATATTTTTTTCCCAGTTACAGTTATACCGCTTCTTTAAAGTTTCTTTCTGAGATAGCGGGAGATTGCAGGCAATCTACCTGCAATGGAAAATATTTAAAATACATATTTAATTAATTAAAAACAGGTTATATAGCTATATTAGCCTATTGGGTTAAAATTAAATTAAAAAATATTAAGGGATATAATAAGGATTAGAGTTGGGGTTATATTTAGTGTTAGGGTTAAATTTTGGGTTCGGGTTGGGGTCAAAAGGTCAATATAGGAAAAAAACACTATTTTTGGTTTTTGCCCCATAACTTGCAAAAAAATACCGAAAAATATGGAAACATGCATATTTTTGAACTCGGGACAACATTTAGAAACTATTTAGACTGGGTCTTTTTTAATGATTTTATTTGTGTAAATTATATTTTAGGTCAAAGTTAGAAGAAGTGGGTTTTTTAAAATTTGTCATCATATTTTATGATTTTTTTGTAGTAAATTGTAAGATATGATGAACATAATGGTATCTAATGAAAGCCTGTCTTATGACGATAACAACAACATATAATTTGTGTGGGTACTGTATGTGAGAAATAAAAAAATTACAGCTACACACAAACACCCTAGAAATGTCAAAACAGCCATTGTCACCAAGGGAAAGTCAAGGGGAAAATGTCTTGTCACTAAGGGGTTAATTTGTATGATTTGACTTAAAAGTATGTTTTTCGTTCTTTTATATATTTTGTTTGCTGTTCTATATATTTTATACATTTATGACACATTGCACATTCTTTCTCTCTCTCTATTTCTAATAAGCATGATACCTTCTTTCTCTGCTAAGCACACAAGCAAATCCATTGCTAAAATGTTGAAACTTCACCGATCCATTGTCAGACAATGGCACTGTAAACCTACCAACAGAACGCGTATAACTGAATAAAGCTTTTCATCTGAAAAGAATCCACCCTACGTGTCATTCATCCTCTTTAATATCAATTGTTCACTGGAATGAGCAAAAAAAAAATAAGCCCAAATAGTATAAAAACATAAATAAAAAGCACTCACATACTTATGTAAATAAAAGAACATAAAATAGAGAAAGCTCTTTTCCTGGCCTCCCATGTCTGTGTTGGAATCGTTCACTCAAGGACCTGTCTTAAGTCCATTTGCAATGGAGTTCACACTATGAATTGCAAATAGGAAAACCATGTTGGTGCCATTCACATCAGATCTAGTTGTCATACAGACACCAGAGGGTTGAACAAATATGTACCGATAATCAGCCGCGGAATGGTGCCTCAGATTTTCTGAATGATTTCAGGCACATCAGTAACACATCGGGACCTGAATGTCAAGTCACCCAGGTAGCTCTGATGTGCCTCTGAATATGTTCACAATTCAAAAATCATAGACGATTCCACACCAATATCTGCCAGAACTGAATGCAGCTGAAATATGGCTAAAATGCACCAAACTGAAGTGGGAGTGGTGAAGAAAAGGTAAGTACATTTAAAATACACATACATCATAGGCCATGTAAAATTACATGTTAAAATAGATCACACATCTGTAGTTCATGTAACACATGTACCAGCTGTGTCAAGGATAGCTAGAAATGTACAGATAGGGAATGTTGCATGTGGCTGCGCATGTTAAAATGGCACACATAAGGAAGCTGTAAGGGTGTGTGTATAACTAGCAGTGAAGAGAATGTTAGCTGGAGAGATGGTGGGCTTGCAGGACATTGCAGCAATAATATGTACACACAAATGCTGCAACTAACTAAAATCACTGGGTGTTGCAGTAAATAACAATTTCAGTGTAGTAGTAGAAGATATTTGGTAGACAGGTACATAGATAGATAGATAGATAGATAGATAGATAGATAGATAGATAGATAGATAATTATAAATGTATATTTGTACATAGGATAACATGATCATTAATAGTAAACCAATTTAAGAGACTGGTGAAAAGGAAGATTATTAGGGCAGTCACTATCACCAGATACCCTGGCAGTGGCTCTCCAGAGTTGGCTGAACTGTTGGACTTCAAGGGGGAGCTACTGCAAACCATGGCGGCTGAATCCATCACCAAGAAATAGCTGTTCATAAGTACTGAACATCCATTCATGTTTTCTGAATCTTATGTGGTTTCATATGTATTAGCACTGTTCTCCCACTTTACTCTTAGCATCTTCTGCTGTGTTCCCTCAACCCCCAACAAAAGCTACTCCTTGGACTTCCTTAGGTCAGGTTGTTCTGCTGGCCTTGGCGGAAGCTTTCTCTTTACCTGCCTCCAGTAAGTCAAACATACACTAACAGTAGAAACATGTATAACAGATGTGGCTTCATCCATAAAAGAGGGAATTGCATGCAATATCCATATCTCATGCAAATCCCTCTTTCATGAATGATCATAATGCAAACTTGATGGGATATGTTCTGCACCCAGCTGGATGCACCTCTCCTTCACAAACATGGGTATCTTCAATAGACATGTGCATTCGTTTTCGTATGAATGCAAAATAGCATTTTGTTCAGTCGTCTGAATAACAAAAACATAAAACTAATGAAATCTGAATGAACAAATCCTAAATGAACTAAATTAATGTGTTCATTTGGATGCCGACATCCACTCTGATATGTTGAATTCGAATTTCGTCTGAATTTCGGCTTAACCCCTTAGTGACATGACTTTTTTGGCTTGTCCGACGCTTGGTGACATGGGCTGTTTTAACATTTCTGAGCAGTTTGTGTTTTGCTGTAATTTATTTCTGTCTCATTTAGTGTACCCGCACAAACTATATATCGTTTTTATCGTCATAAGAAGGGCTTTCTTTTGATACCATTATTTTGATAATAGCATATAATTTGATGTAAAAAAAATAATAAAATATGGCAAAAAAATTGAAAATTTTTTTTTTTATGACTTTTATTTGAAAAATCGTATACTCATGTACAAGAGACAACAAAAAAACACTGCTAAAAAGTTTCTAATATATGTCCTGAGTTCAGAAATAGCCCATGTTTTTATGCTTTTTTATTCATGTTACAGGGCCAGAACTATAAGTGGTGCAAAGCTATTTTAAAATCCTTTCTTTCAAAATTAGCGATAGTGACATTGTAACACTGATTTCTGTACTAAATCCATGAATGACCCCCAACATGTACATATTTTTGAAAACTAGACAACTCAGGGCATTTAACTTGGGGTATTTTGACACATTTCATGTAGCCATTTTACCACCAATCTATGCCAAAGTTTGCAGCAAAAAATCTTTTTTTTTTAATTTTTCACATATATTGCAATTTAGGTAAACATTACCTTTAAAATGTGAAGGGGTATTTCCAAATAACACCTCAATATGTGTTCAGCAACATCTCCTGAGTACAGGGATACCACCCATGCATAGGTTTGTTGGTTTGTTTTGGGGCTAAAAGGCCACATTTAGGGGGTGCGCATTTTGGTTTTCCAACTTGGAATTCTGACATGCAGAAAACTTGTGCCCATGTCCCATTTGGGACATTTTTGAAGCCAGAAAGTGTATTCTACCCCACAAAACCATATATTTTTTTAAACTAGACACCCTAGGGTATTTCAAATGGTAGTATTTTAACACTTTCCATGCACTAATTATACTACCAGCCTATGTCAATGTTTTGGGTAGTAATTTTTTTTCACATACATTGTACTTTGGGCATGAATTCACAGATCCTGTTATATGTCAGTGCCAAACAACACCTCAATATGTGTTCAGCAACATCTCCTGAGTACAGGGATACCACCCATGTATAGGTTGGTTAGGTTATTTGGGGGTTAAAAGGCCACATTTGAGAGGTGCGCTTTTTGGTTTTCCAACTTGGAATTCTGACGTGCAGAAAACCTGCGCCCATGTCCCATTTGGGACATTTTTGAAGCCAAAAAGTGTATTCTATCCCACAAAACCATATATTTTTGAAAACTAGACACCCTAGGGTATTTCAAATGGTAGTATTTTAACACTTTCCATGCACTAATTATACTACCAGCCTATGTCAATGTTATGGATAGTAATTTTTTTTCACATACATAGTACTTTGGGCATGAATTCACAGATCCTGTTATATGTCAGTGCCAAACAACACCTCAATATGTGTTCAGCAACATCTCCTGAGTACAGGGATACCACCCATGTATAGGTTGGTTAGGTTATTTGGGGGTTAAAAGGCCACATTTGAGAGGTGCGCTTTTTGGTTTTCCAACTTGGAATTCTGACGTGCAGAAAACCTGCGCCCATGTCCCATTTGGGACATTTTTGAAGCCAAAAAGTGTATTCTACCCCACAAAACCATATATTTTTGAAAACTAGACACCCTAGGGTATTTCAAATGGTAGTATTTTAACACTTTTCATGCACTAATTCTACCACCAGCCTATGTCAATGTTATGGATAGTAATTTGTTTTTCACATTCATTGTACATCGGGCATGAATTCACAGATCCTATTATGTGTCAGTGCCAAACAACACCTTAATATGTGTTCAGCAACATCTCCTGAGTACAGGGATACCACCCATGTGTAGGTTAGTTAGATTATTTGGGGGCTAAAAGGCCACGTTTAGGGGGGGGTGCATTTCCAACTTGGAATTTTGACATGTAGTCAGCCTGCGCCCATGTTCCATTTGGGACACTTTTGAAGCCTGTCAAAGTATTTTACCCCATAAAACCATATATTTTGGAAAACTAGACATCCTAGGGTATTTAAAATTGTGGTATTTTAACACTTTCCAAGTGCTAATTCTACCACCAACCTATGTCAAAGGGATGGGATGTCATTTTTTCCCCACACACATTGTAGTTCAGGCAGGAATTTTCAGATTCTGGTATTTGCCACTGCCAACCAACACCTCAATATGTGTTCAGCAACATCTCCTGAGTACAGGGATACCCCCCATGCATAGGTTTGTTGGTTTGTATTGGGTCTAAAATTCCACATTTAGGGGGTGCGCAATTCCAACCTGGAATTTTGACATGTAGTCAGCCTGCGCCCATGTTCCATTTGGAACATTTTTGAAGCCGTCCAATGAATTTTACCCCATCAAACCATATATTTTTGGAAAATAGACATCCTAAGGTATTTCAAATGGTGGTATTTTAATACTGTATAGGTACTAATTCTACCACCAGCCTTTGTAAAAGTTTGTGGTAGTACTTTTTTGGGAGTTTTTTTTCCACATGCATTGTACTTCAGGCATGAATTCACAGATTCTGGTATATGTCACTGCCAAACAACAACCCAATATGTGTTCAGCAACATCTCCCGAGTACAGGGATAGCACCCATGCATAGGTTTGTTGGTTTGTTTTTGGCTAGAAGGCAACATTTGTGAGATGCGCATCTCAAAATTCCAACTTGGAATTTTGACATGTAGTCAACCTGCGTCCGTGTCCTTTATGGGATATATCTTTGAAGCCAGCCAATGAAATTTACCCCCACCAAACCATATATTTTTTTATCGGTAGACCCCCATCACTACTTGTGGCAAGGGCTCAGCAGCCACCGATACATCGCTAGATGATGTATCAGAAAGCTGAATAGAGTCAAAATCGAACCCTGAGTCCGCGGCCTCAGAATCAGTGCATAAGCAGTGATCTCGAGCAAAGAAGGGGTTAATAGCTCTTAGAAGAGCCTATCTAGTACTGTAATACATTACAGTACAAAGAAATTAATCCATAAAACAGTGCAGACAGCAAAACATACTGTTGCTGTGCAAGATTACTGCTTACACAGTGATGAATGGCAGGGAAGGGGTTAATACACAGTGAAAGACTTTCATAAAACCTGCCAATTTTATAAAATGTTATTTTATATCACTAATACTGATCTGTCTCTTTCCGTCACAAAAATGTAAGTGAGGAGAGGGAGGCAGATCAATATTTGTGAATATTGATCCGATTAATTTTGATCTGACCAGCTTAATTGAGAAATCACCAAACCGCCTTTGCCACTAATTCGCTGTTACTGATCGCTATGCGCTCAGGCAGCTTAAAAAAAAATCTCAAATATTTTTACTTTACATGTAATCCCCTAGCGGGTATGTGTAAAAAAAATAAATAAAATAAAAATATGCAGACACATAAAAATTGCTTTGGCGTCAATATCATTGCGTAAGCAGTGATCGACGGCAAATAAGGGGTTAATAACTCTTAGAAGAGCCTTTTTAGTACTGTAATAACTTACAGTACAAAAAAAATTAACCCCTAAAAAATGCACAAACAGCAAAAATAAATGCGCTGATGTGCACGATCACTGCTTATGCAAGATCAGTGGCAGGGAAGGGGTTAAACGCAGGGAATTGCTTTAATAAATTTTTTTTTATTGTTTTATTATTTGTGTGTTGTGTATTTATTGTTTTTTTTTACTTTTACTTACTTTTAGAACTTTGATCTGTCTCTCTCCCTCACAAAAAAAAATGTGAGGAGAGGGAGGCAGATCATAACTGGTCAGATCAATATAGAGTTAATATTGATCTGACCAGTCAGTGGGGATGTTCAGGAGAGCATCCCCACTGCCTGTCAGTGTGCCTGGCAGTCACTGATTGCCTCTGTGAAGAGGCAATCGTGTGACAGCCAGAGAGCACAGGAAGCAGGTACTTCCTGCCTCCTGTGCTCTTGCCCTTAGAAGGGTAGCACCATCTTGGTCACTTAGTGACCAAGATCGTGCATTTTTTTTTTGTGTTTCTGATTGCCTCGACTTGCGAGGCAATCAGAAACACTTTCTGAGCATAGGAAGCGAAAAATTCGCTTCCTATGCTCGTTTTTTAAATGCCCGCGTTTTAAAGGCTCTGTGCCTTTAAAACCGGCATTTCGATCGCTCTCCGGAGCGATCGAAATGCCGCCGGGCATTTTTTTTAGCATTGTACGATGCTTCCACACGGAAGCATCGTTACAATGCCCTTAGAGCACTGAAAGCGGAAAAACTCCGCTTTCAGTGCTCGTTTTGACACAGGACGGACTAGGTCCGTCCTGTGTCACTAACGCCTCGGCACCCAGGACGGACCTAGTCCGTCCTGTGTCGCCAAGGGGTTAAATTATTGTATGTAATGCTAAAAGCATTACATAAGCTGAAATAGAGGTGAAATAGAGTCGAAATGTGTCGAATTAAGCCAAATTGACCCAACTGTCAAATTCCACAGAACAGAGTAATCAGACATTCAGTATTCATATCGGATTAGTTTTTATTCTGCATAGCATTATGCTATGCAGAAGAAAACTGATCCTATATTAATAATGACGGTCGTATGACTCTGATCTGATCTGTGGAATTCGTCCATTCGTCAATTTGGCTTAATTTAGACACATTTCGAATAAAGTGGGTCTATTTCACTGAAATTCTAATTTAGTGGTCGACCTCCAAATTCTAGTTTTAGTCAATAGACCCAATACACTCAATTTCAACAACATTTCACTCAAATTCTACTAAAGTTGTTGTATTGTAATGCTATTAGCATTACATACCACAGCCTAAAAGCCGAATTGAATGAATGGATGAATTCCACAGCTCAGACAAACTACTAGTATAAGGTTGGGGAATTGCTTTCAGTTTGAATAAAAACAATCTATATACTGTCTGTATTTGTCAATTTTGTGTAATGTATTACTAAGCATTTTGATAATTATGGATGTGAAATTTATAAACTTGTTTAACGTGTAATATATTTTGAAAAAAAGTTTACATTTTCACATCCATAATTATCAAAATATTTACTAATACAATCTTTGTTTTATGTTAAATGCTTACATAAACTGACTTTACCTCCAATTCACTCCCTGTACTTCACATACAGATTGTGAAATACAGAGAATGACAGCAAGTGAAAGGAAAGAAACAAACCCATTTCCTGTTTTGTTTTTTTATGTAATATGCAACGTATCAAATATTTTTTATACACTTTTATTAATATTATGTTAATCACACTTTTGGGTTTACATATACACCACTAAAATTCTACTTTCTATGTTTCTGCATGTTTGGTTTCAACCAAATGATGTCCATAATCTTCTATATCTGAATTCCCCAACCACTTACTATTCATTTTGATATTCAATTCGTATGAATAGAATTTTCACCTATATTCATTCAATACATCGTTTAAGACTGGGGAATTCAGATGAAAGAGTCGAATTTCGACATCTCAATAGCATAAGTTAACCCCTTAGTGATAAGACATTTTGACCTTTACTTTCCCTTGGTGACAAGGGCTGTTTTTACATTTCTGGGGTGTTTGTGTTTAGCTGTCATTTTCTTCTCTCTCACATACTGTACCCACACACATTATATGTTGTTTTTATCATCATAAGAAGGGCTTTCATTAGATATCATTATGTTCATTATATCTTATAATTTACTACAAAAAAATCATAAAATATGATAAAAAAGTTTTAAAAAAAGTTTTTTTCTAACTTAAACCTATAATATAATTTACACAAATACAATCATTAGAAAAGACCCAATCTAAACAGTTTCTAAATGTTGTCCTGAGTTCCAAAATATGCATGTTTCCATGTTTTTCTGCATTTTTTGCGAGTTATGGGTCAGAAACCAAAAATAGTGTTTTTTGTTTTTTCCTATATTGACCTTTTGACCCCAACCCGAACCCTAAATTTAACCCTAAATTTAACCCCATCTCTAACCCTTATGCTATCCCTTAATATATTTTAATATTAATTTAATTTTAACCCTATACCTTATGCTAATCATAATTTAATTTTAACCCTAACAGCTAATGCTAGTTTTAAGCTCATTAAGTCTTTTTTTATTATTTCAATGATACTTACTGTCTATAGGGACAGTCAAGCAACATATTCAGAGAGACGGAAGTGAATTTTTTTTCACTTCCGAAGCTCTGACCACAAGAGGTACGTCAGTATGGCACCAAGATCGCTCCGTGGGGTGAACGTGGGTGCCCCAGAGAACGTGGGTGCCCCAGAGACCACATTTTTGGTACTAGCTATTGCCATCGAAGCAATAGATCAGCACCATCAAAAGCTTTTTTTTATTCAATTCATATGAATGGACATTTCACCTATGTTCATTCAACACATATAATATAAGACCCAATAAACTCAATTTCGAATTTTTTTCAACTCAATTTCAAATTTAGTTGTATTGTAATGCTAATAGCATTACATACAACAACCTAAAAGCTGAACTGAATGAATGGGAAATCAACCTTCAAATTCGAATTTTAGTCAATAGACCCAACAGACTCAGTTTTGACTACATTTCGACTCAATTTCGACTGCATTTCAAATTTAGCTGCTATTAGCATTACATACAGTCTAAAAGCTGAATTGAATGAATGGATGAATGGACAAATTCCACAGCTCAGAAAGTCTCTCAGTGTACTATATTCATTTCAGGTTTGTTTTTATGCCGAAATGAACGAATGGACAAATTTTATTTTCGTTCATTTGTGCATTCTTTTCATAAGAGGAAGGACATGGGAGTAAGTTGATTTAGTTGTCCAATCAGCTCCCTCCTATGACATCATTCTGACTGGCTAGTCCAATGGTGTGTGCTTCCAGTTTTATAAAAAAAAAAAAAAACAGGAAAAGAAGGATATAAGTGCAGGAGATTTGGTTTCTCCATAATCCGTGACTGAGCTTTGAGGGTAAGCTCTGCTGTACTAGCCACATTGCCTTTCACTGTATTTCTTGGTGAGACCTGGTAAGCCTGCCATTTCTCACAACAACCTATTATGAAAATAAGAGACACTTCCAGAGACCAATTTTTTAAACATTTTGTGCATTCTGTGAACTGTATAGCTACTGCTTATTGAGTCAGTTGGCAGTTTGGCATATACAGTGCCTGCCTACCTGACTGGCAGCCAGTGCCACTACCTGCGGTGCTTTTTCTGTGTGCTGTATTGCCTGCAGCTACAGCTTTTTAAAATATTTTATATTAAACATATAGAAATTTAAAATAATCCACCCAAGATTTCCTAAAGTGTGAATGGTAGTTTCTCTCTTCTGCCCGTGTCTGTTTGCGGTGTGGCAATGCCTGCTACCTCCTCCAGCGCTGGAAGCTAAAGCTAGGGCATTGTGTTTGAACTATGGAAGTTTGCTCCCCTCGCTTGGGACTGAAGGAGTTTGGATGCTTTGCCCTGGGGATGAAACAGGTGAGTGGGTTGCCAAATGCTCACTCACTTCTCTTTAACATTACATTCCCTTCTCCTATGCACCCAAGACTGCCCATAAGTGTTAATGGTAGTTTCTCCCTTCTGGCTTTGTCTGTCTGTGGTGTGGCAACAACTGCTACCTCCATCAGTGCTGTCAGCTAAAGCTAGGGCATTGTGTTTGAACTCTGGAAGTCCACTCCTCTTTGACTGGGATTGAAGGAGTTTGGATGCTTTGCCTTGGGGATGAAACAGGTGAGTGGGTTGCCAATTGCCCACTCACTTCCCTTTAACATTTCATTGCCTACCCCTATCCACCCAAGATTGTGCAAAAGTGTTAATGGGAGTTTCTCCCTTCTGGCTATGTCTGTCTGTGGTGTAGCAATGCCTGCTACCTCCGCCAGTGCTGCCAGCTAAAGCTAGGGCATTGCGTTTGAACTCTGGAAGTCTGTTCCCCCTCGCTTGGGACTGAATGAGTTTGGATGCTTTGCCCTGGGGATGAAACAGGTGAGTTGGTTGCCAATTGCTTACTCACTTCCCTTTAACATTTAATTACTTCCCCTATCCACCCAAGATAATCCAAAAGTGTTAATGGTAGGTTCTCCCTTCTGGCTATCTGTTTGCAGTGTGGCAATGCCTGCTACCTCCACCAGCACTGCCAGCTAAAACCAGGGCCTTGTGTTTGAACTATAGAAGTCCACTCCCCTAGCCTGGGACTGAAGGAGTTTGGATGCTTGATTATTGCTCACTTATTTCCCTTTAACATTTAATTCCCTTCCCCTACCCACCCAATATTTTACTACACTGAGTCAGTAATTTAATTAAACTTATTTTCTTTTTAGCAGTGGACCTACTTGGTAGCACTGTTAGAGTTAGAGTCCCCAGCCCCTCCTTCTTTGCATCCTTATCCATTGGCTCTGCTACAGGGTCCTTTGAGTCTAGGACCAGATTAAAACATTGTAGGCCCTGGGGATGCCAATGCATACCTAAACTCTGCCCTTCATATCTGTAAATGCATCCCCACATTGCACACCCAGGACATACCTCATAACCCACAATGCACACCATTACTTACCACAGGACATACTCCATCACCCACAATGCACAACTAGGATTTATCCAAGTTTATACCCCATCACCCACATTGCACACCCAGGTCGCACCTCAGTACATGCCCTATCACCCACATTGCACACCCAGGTCGCAACTCAGTACATGCCCTATCACACACATGGCACCCCAATACATGTCCCATCTCCCACATGGTACATCCATAACTTACCCTGGTAAGCAGCCACAGCTCCCTGGGGCTTAGTGGCAGGCAGAATGGAGTCTGTTCGCTGTCCAGGGGCACACACAAGTTTCCATGCTGTGTCTTGTTCTCCAAGCCACTCTCATCGCTGGCACTTTACTGATCCCTGTGGCCTGTATGCAGGGTTGAGTGTGCTGGGATGTATCAGGCAGTATTACTTTACTGAGAGTGGAGTGGATGCATGGAATATCCTTTCAGCGGAAGTGGTAGAGGTTTACACATAGGATAGGCATACTGCTATCCTAGATATAAGATGAGGGCAGGGACTGATTAACATATTTAGGAAATTGGTCAGACTAGATCTGCCGACACAATCTATGTTGCTATGTTTCAATCTATAGGGAGGTAGAGCAGGTAGAGTTTTAATACAGCCTGCCTGTCACTGTGTGGTATCTACTAGTTGCCTCAAGTTAAAGGTTACATCTGATTTAGGCTCCTTGCAGAGCTGGCAGAGCTGGCAGAGCTGGACACTTTTCTGTCTTTACACTCTTTTAAAGTGCCCCCCCCCTCCCGGATGCCCATGGTTCATTGGTATGGTAATAGCTTAAATATGACTTAATAGCATAGTTATTAATAAAAAAAATAAAATGATCACTACAATATAGTTATTTAAGCCAATTGTATTGTTCAATTACCCTATCAGCAAAACACATCATGTAATAATAAATACACATATTACATACACTACTTAGTAACCCCAATAGAGGTTTGGAAATGGCCCCTTACACATGTGTATATATGTGTATATTGTGATGGACCCAGTGGAAAGGCAATGAGGAAATTTACATAATGACAAGAATACATTCAACACATATGAACCAGGAACTGGATATTTAACATATTGCAACAGTAACATAATAACATTCCTTAACACATCTTGAGAGACTGAAGTGTGAAGGACATGAGACAATTTCAACCTGGGGAACACAATGACTTAGCTGATATCTTAAGTGAGCTGATCCTGGGCACCCTAGTCCAGCTGTCCATAGGTCCATTGTCTATTGGGAGGAGGCCATTATTTCTCTCCAAGAACCTACCATCACGCATATGTTATTATCATATCATTTTATACATCACTATAACAACTAAACATGTGCATTAATTTTCGGACAAATGCATTTTCGGATGAAAATAGCATTTTCTTCCATTTTTCCGAATAATGAATAACAAAAATGAAAAACTAATGACAACTGAATGAACGAATGTTAAATGAACTAAATCAATTGGTCCGTTCATCCATTTGGATCCCAACAGCCCCTCTGATATGTCGAATTAGAATTTCATCTCAATTTCGGCTTAAGTTATTGGATGTAATGCTAATGGCATTACATGAGGTGAAATAGAGTTGAAAAGTTTTGATTTAAGTTTAATTGACCTAACTGTCGAATTCCACAAAACAGAGTAATTCAGTATTCATATCTTATTAGTTTTTATTGTTCATAACATTATGCTATGCAGAATAAAACTGATCCCAAATTTATAATGACTTATGACTCTGATCTTATCTGTGGAATTTGTCCATTAGGCAATTCAGCTTAGTTTCGACACATTTAGAATAAAGTGGGTCTATTTTACTAAAATTTGAATTTAGAGTTCGACTCAATTTCGACAACAAATTCGACTCAAAATCAAAATAAACTTTAGTTGTTGTATTTTAATGCTATTAGCATTACATTTAACAGCCTAAAAGCTGAATTGAATGAATGGACAAATGGACGAATTCCACAGCTCAGACAAACTACTAGTATAAGGTTGTGGAATTTCTTTCAGTTTGAATAAAAAAATCTGTATACTGTATGTCTGTCTGTGTTTGTCAATTTTGTATAAATTATTACTAAGCATTTTGATAATTATGGATGTGAAATTTATAAACTTTTTTAAAGTGAAATCTATATTTTTTTAAAGTTTAAATTTCACATCCATAATTGTCAAAATACTTAGTAATACAATCAATGTTATATGTTAAATTTTTATATATTATTCACTGCCTCCAATTCACTCCCTGTACTTCACATATTGATTGTGAAGTACAGAGAATGACAGTAAGTGAAAGGAAAAAAACAAACCCATTTCCTGTGATTTTTTAAAATGTAATATGCAACATATCAAATATTTTTCATACACTTTTCTTAATATTATTTTAATCACACTTTCGGGTTTACATCTACACCACTAAAATTTCACTTTATATGTTTCTATCTGTTTGATTTCAACAAAATGATGTCCATAAGCTTCTATATCCAAATTCTCCAACCACTTAGAGACAAATTTCGACAGCTCTAGCAAATTACTAGCTTAGGTAAGGGATGAAATTTGGATGATTTCGACTCTTTCAACCGAATAATCCAACCTTATACTATTGAAGTAAGGCCATTTTCATTGATTTCATTATTCAATTTGTATGAATTAACATGTCACCTGTGTTCATTCTATACATAGTATAAGGTTGGGGAATTCATATGAAAGAGATGAATTTCGACAGCTCAATAGGATAAGATAGGGGATGAAATTCAAATGAAATTCGGACGAAAGAGACTCTTTCGACCGAATTCTCCAATAGGTTAATTATTTTCCATTCGTACGAATGAATATAACACAACTTTATATACACATCACAATGTGATCAGTGACCAATCAAAATACAACTAAGGGGCGGAGTTACGATCAAATGGCGAAAAGTCACAGCAAATATAATCAATATGATAAAAAGGAATTTATGTGTATTTATAAACAGTATCAATAAGTAAATAACAATAGTAAAAAAAAAAATTTGCAATGTGAAATATTTTGAACAAAGTGTACCACACAAGTAAAAACAATGATAAATGCTCAACTTAGACATGATAAAGTATCATAAAAGGCACCATCTATCGGTATCAAAATATCATTCACAGGCATTCCTGTACAACATTTTAACGATCTTATTGTAAAGATACAAATAAAAAAAATAAAAAATTCTAAAAAGAACATAAAAAAATTCTCCAAAACTTAGGTATAAACTCATCTGTCAGGTAAATATCGTAAAGGTACGGGAGCAGCTACAGTGAGGGAAAAAGGTATTTGAACCCCTGCTGATTTTGAACGTTTGCCCACTGACAAAGAAATGATCAGTCTATAATTTTAATGGTAGGTGTATTTTAACAGTGAGAGACAGAATAACAAAAAAATAAAAATCCAGAAAAACACATGTCATAAAAGTTATAAATTGATTTGCACGTCAATGAGTGAAATAAGTATTTGACCCCTTCAACAAAACCCTTGTTGGCAATCACAGAGGTCGGACATTTCTTGTAGTTGGCCACCAGGTTTGTACATATCTCAGGAGGGATTTTGTCCCACTCCTCTTTGCAGATCTTCTCCAAGTCATTAAGGTTTCTAGGCTGACAGTTGGCAACAGCTTTTCTATGGAATTAAGGTTTGGAGACCAGGACCTTAATGTGCTTCTTCTTGAGCTACTCCTTTGTTGCCTTGGCTCTGTGTTTTGGGTCATTGTCATGCTGGAATCCCCATCCACGACCCATTTTCAATGCCCTGGCTGAGGGAAGGAAGTTCTCACCCAAGATTTGACGGTATATGGACCCGTCCATTGTCCCTTTCATGTGGTGCAGTTGTCCTGTCTCCTTAGCAGAAAAACACCCCCAATGCATAATGCTTCCACCTCCATGTTTGAAGGTGGAGATGGTGTTCTTGGGGTCATAGGCCGCATGCGGGTGCTGCAGGATTTCAGTCCTTCACGGTGTAGTGTGTTAACAATTGTTTTGGTGACAATGGTCCCAGCTGTCTTGAGATCATTAACAAGATCATCGCGTGGAGTTCTGGGCTGATTCCTCACCATTCTCATGATCATTGAAACTCCATGAGGTGAGATCTTGCATGGAGCACCACACTGAGTGAGATTGACAGTTATTTTGTGTTTCTTCCATTTGCGAATAATCGCACCAACTGTTGTCACCTTCTCACAAAGCTGCTTGCCAATGGTCTTGTAGCCCATTTCAGCCTTGTGTAGATTTACAATCTGAAGTGAAGGAACTCCTGTACATCTTGATATGTACCTCTTGATAAAGACCTTAAGAGGCTGAAACGTTGCTCTGCAGAATAAATCCATATTTTTCACTTGAGTGCCTTTTCCATATACGAAAAACATACACTTTAAAATATGTTATACTGATCTTCTCAACACTGTAAAGTTCCGTTCTCTGACAAAAACTAAAACATTGATATGGGGTAATTTCACAGACATTAATTGATATAGGTGAATTTCGTAGATATTTCTCAAATTCAGAGCTTGTTCGGAGATGATCAGCGCATATTGAGTAGCTGAAATGCTATGCTTTTCATCACGAAGTCAACATGATCTGAATTCTGAATGCATATTAAAGCATAGGATTGAGATCATACCAAACTAATCTTATTGATTTTTCCAATTGGGTGACTAAAATAATAGATCAGGGTGGTGCAGTAGATATTGCTAAACTAGATTTCAGTAAGGCTTTTGACACTGTCGAATATAGAAGGCTTCTAAATAAACTTCAGTCTTTGAGTTTAGATTTCAATATTGTTGAATGGATTAGACAATGGCTGAGTGACAGGCAACAGAGGGTTGTAGTCAATGAAGTATATTCAGGAAAATGAAATTTAAATACATAAATTGAATCAACACAGTAAGACAGGAGAGTATATTTAAAAGAAGAAACAAGAGGAAATTATTTAGAGGGGCAAAGATTTAAAAACAACATAAAAAAGTATTACATTACTGAGAGGGTAGTGGATGTATGGAATAGCCTTCCAGTGGGAGTGGTAGAAATAAACACAGTGAATAGGGTTGCCACCTTTTCTTCAAAAAAATACAGGCCTTGGTACTGTCTCCATAGACTTAACATTGGCTTGATGCCAATTTTTTACCGGCCTGCCGGTAAAATACCGGTCAGGTTGCAACCCTAACAGTGAAGTAGTTTAAGCATGCGTGGGATAGGCACAAATCTATCCTAGATAAATTTTAGGGCCAGGACTAATAAAAGTATTTAGAACATTGGGCAGACTAGATGGGCCATATAGTTCTTATCTGGTGACACATTCTATGTTTCTTAGTTTCAGATATTTAGAGTCCTGAATGGCTTGAACAGCCAATTCCATCCTGAAACTGATGATATTGAGTAGCTGAAGAACGGCATTTCCAGAGTTTTTGAGATTTTCCCCAACCTGGCGTTATTTCGGGCCAGATTGGTCTACATAGAGTGGACGATTAAAGGGACTGTCTAGTGTCCAAAATGCATCTTCCACATATTAATGCATAATAATGTCCTGTTAAAGTACTTTAAAATGCATGTTTTACATGTGTAAAATTAATTTCCTTTATTTATTTTTCTGCAGGAACCAATGAGAATAATTTCATTCAAATTAATGGAATTTCCTGTCTCTCTAGTGGTCATTAGACACTGTATTGTACTGTTAAGAGAGCCTAATTTGTACAAGGACAAGGTCACTTAGAGTCCACACAATGTATTCAATTCCAGGAGCAATTCCACAAGAAGTGACTAAATGAAACAAAACTTTATATTCTCAGTGTCTATATAATCAGTGCTGCCGCACCTGCAGTAAACATGCAGAGTAATCACTGGGGAGTCAAATATTAAAAATGTGGTTTATGCAGAATGCCTGCATCAAATCACACTGGAAAAAAAAACCTGTGCAGTTTACAAGCAGTAATCGTCATCTTGCACCAAAATGAGTTTGGGGACTAGACTGTCACTTTAAATATTTTGTGATTCCTTTTAAAGATAACTTCTGGTCCACTACACTACATTTGTTGCACTAATAGTCACAATATTTTACAATTTTAACAACACTATACCATCCCTATATTTAAATGTAAGATGCCAATCGGTTTGTGTTATGCATTCTGAGCTGGTTTGACAAAATGACACCCATCAGGTATTTGGCATCTCTTGCTGGTTTAAAATAGAGGAGAGTTATTTATTCTCTATTACAATTCACTGAATAAGCAACAACGGCTCAGCTGTCTATCACAGAATAACACAGAGCATCTTTAATTTATTGACATGCTTAGTAGAGAATGCTGCATAGCAGCCTAGGTTTTCTGGGCATTGCAATTCTATAATAAAAAATAAAAGTTGCTTATCATACTTTGTGGGTTTTTTTTAAACACATTGACCTTTAAGTTAAAATCTTGACTAGCAGAACACTTGACCCTTAAAAAAAGAACACAATCAATCTTTCCAAATAATTGCAGTGTGCCTGTGAAAAATTTGTTTTGCTTCTTAATACCAGACTAAACCAAAATGTTACGTTATGACTTCATTTACAATGCAAATGATACAAATCAACTGGGCCTTTGAATGTCATTACTGTTCAAGGATTTATATTTTTCTAAAATGTTTGGAAAACAATATTTAACTCAATGTGGAAACAGCAGATGGATGTGCAATTTGATGTTTATTTTCTCTTGAATATATTTTATGAATGTTCTCCCCAGCTGTTCCCATCTCCTATAACCTCCGATCCAGTACCAGCACTTTATTTATTTTACCACAATGAAAAAAGAAACTGGCCCAATACTCATTTTGCTACAGAGCAATGCAATTATAGATGAAAAAACTCACTTACACCATTGAAGGTCCCCACATTCTAAATCCCTTAAGATATCTCTATCAATATACCTATATATAGAACTCCCCTGTAATCATGGCTAATTATTTTTCTCACCTGTTCATGTCCTGTGTTAAATTTGGATATCTGTATTATTAATATTATTTAATATTTTTAATAACATTTTGTAATCTATTGTAACAATGCACTTTCTTGAACCTGGTAAAATACTTTTTACATAATGTTTGATGCTTAACCCCTTAAGGGCAGAACCTTTGGAACATTTTTGTTCATTCTGGACAATGGCAATTTTAACATTTCTGCACTGTTTGTGTTTAGCTGTGATTTTCTTATTTGTCATTTGTTGCAGCAACAAAAATTATATATTGTTTTTATCGACACAAGAAGGGCTTTCCTTAGATACCATAATTTTGATCATATACTATAATATAATATAAAAAATAATAAAATATGGTGTGAAAAAAACAAATTTTGTGAATTTTATTTGAAAAATCTTTTACTCATTTACAAATGTCAATAAGAAAACCCTGCTAAATAGATTCTACTATTTCTCCTGAGTACAGGGATAGCACCCATGCATAGGCGTGCCATGTTTTGGGGGGGCTAAAAGGCCACATTGGAGAAGTGCGCTTTTTGGTTTTCAAACTTGGAATTTTGACTTGCAGAAAACCTGCGTCCGTGTTCCATTTGGAAAACAAAGTATGTAGGACCCATTACTCAAAGTCGTGGAAATATTTATTCAGCACGCAGACAGCGTTTCAACCCTCACAGGTTCTTTCAAGCCTCCTGAGACGGCTCTGTTATCTTTTTCTGAATTTTTAAAGGTATCATCCTTAACAAGTAAAGCCATTATGGGAAAATGTAGGCTTTCACTATATCAATTCTACCCAACCATGAAACTGTGAGATTTTTCCATTCAGCCAAATGATTATTTAATTCCCTGATCAATGGAGAGTAATTTAGTTCCCATAGTTTGTTAATATCGTTTGGTATATACAAACCCAGGTATTTCATGCCCCCCTGTGTCCAGGGGAAACCAAATGTTTTGTGAAGAGAGAACTGATCAAGATCATTCAATGCTATGGAGAGTGCTCTGATTTGTTTATGTTCAATCTATATCCAGACAGTTTCCCATAGAGTACAATCTTGGTGAATAACTGCCTCAGGGACACCTCCGTGTTTTTAATAGAAACTAACACGTCTTCCCCATATAAGCTTAGCTTGAACTCTTTGCCACCTATATGTATACCTCTGATATTCTTATTACCACTTATATTTGTTGCTAGAGGTTCCAAAGTCATTATATACAAAAGTTGAGCTTGGGACATCCCTGATGCGTGCCATTACCTATCTGGAACCAATCTGACGTGATTTCCTGTCCAATGTCTTTCACTGTAGGTTGTACATAAAGCGCCTTGATAGCGCCAATCATAACCTCTCCAAATGTAAATGTCCACAAAATCTCTACTAAAAAAAGCCAATTGACCCTATCAACAGCCTTTCCCGCATCAAGGGATTTTTTTTTGTATTCCCACTAGCTTGGCGGCCCTTCGACCCCACTTGATCACTATCTATCAGAGAGGGAATAATGCATTTAATTATTTTGGCTACAATAGCCGAGTATTTTTTGGTATCCCCATTGATCAGGGAAATTGGTCTGTAGTTACTCATTGCTGCAGTATTTTTAGCTGGTTTTGGTATGGGTATAACTAATGCCTGGAACATTTTATCTGGGAAAGATCCTTTGGTACAAATCTCGTTAAATACTACACTGAAATATGGTGTCAGAGTCACTGGGAGCTTCTTATAGAAAATATTAGAAAATCCATCAGGTCCCAGGTTTTTATTAATTTTCACTCTTTATTATGTTGTTAACTTCAGATTCTGTAAATAGTGTTTCCAGGCTTTTGATTTGCTCATCTGACAGACCTTTTAATTTAGATTTTTGTAAATATTCCCTAATTAATACTTTGTGGTTTTCTTGATAGGGTAAATTGTAAAGAGTCATTTCCTAATGGAAGCTCCCATCTCCTCCAAAGACCTGCATTATTTTAAAGATTCAAGATGTAATTATTTTTTTTTAAGTTGGTTTGGTTTGGTTTATCCGCTTAGATATCTTTTCTATTGTTAGTACATTTTGTACCCCTCTTCCTATTTTCATTTTCGAGCTGAATATTTGCTATGCTGGTGTCTCCTGTTAGGTTTTCTTAAAAATATTTCTCTGACTCTACTACGAGATTTTCCATTTTTTATTCCTCCGAAGCCAACAGCAACTCGTTCAATCTGACCATGCTATCTTTTTGATCTTTATGCTCTTACATTCTTGATTATTATCATTCCTTGTCAGAATCATGTCTGTTTGGGATTTATGCCTATGAGCATAGAAAGTATACTCACTTTCGGTAGGTTTTAACATTCTCCAGACATCATAAAGTTTGTGTTTGCCAAGAGTTTCTTGAAAGGCTCTTGCAAGGCCCTTCAATGAAGGATCTATTTTTTCCCCTTTTAGGATCTGTTTGTTCATGATGATATCCGGCACACAATTACAGTCACCCAGCATCCCATTTATAAACTGAATTTGATTTCTGATGCGTGTGTATACATTCAGCCATTCAGCAAAGAAATTTTTTTATCCTTAACCTTGCAAATCACAAAGAGGAATCTACCATTTTTATCCGGGGTTTTTTTTGTACATAAGTTCATATTTAACTTTATTTGAAAACAGAATTACCACTCCTCTTTTTTACTGTTTGTCAATGAGGAATATTTTACTTATTATTCTTTTAACATCTTCACTTTTCAAGTGTGTACACAACAGATATCAATTTTTTAATCCATATATTTTTGAACACTAGACACCCTAAGATATCTCAAATGGTGGCATTTTAACATTTTCCATGCACCAATTCTACCACCAGCCTTTGTCAATCTTTTGGGTAGTACTAATTTTTGTGTGGGGGTTTTTCACACACATTGTATTTCATGCATGTATTCTGAGATTGTTTGCAAAACCAATTGTTGGAAGTGTGTGGTTTACACACACATTGCATTTTGACTGTGATTTAGGAGAGCCTGTTTTAAGTTACTTCAAGAAAACACCCCAGTTTGTTTTCTGTCAGAACTTCCGAGTACACCCATGCCCCCCATGCATATTTTTGCCAGGATTTTGCAGAAGGTTTAGTCACAATTGTTGAACTTGGTCATTTGGTTTGAAATTGAGCGTATTTGTTCTGAAAGGCTTATCTTTAGTTTGGGGCCCATTGCATCCCCCAGTTTAGTTTTCTTTTCAGAAAAGTTTATGTACTTGAAACACCCCAAGGTATTGAATATGAGGTGTTTTGATATCTTTGATGCAACCATGTTTGCACAAACAATTTTTTTTTTTATCAAAATAGAAAAAAAAGGTTACATTTTGTGTTTTTTAAATACATGTTCATCAAATGCATTTTGTGTTAATAAAAATTTCATAGAATATAGTTAAATTCGATCTGTGCATTACAACTTTCTTTCCACATTCACACTCGCTTTCTGAAACCATTCATACCACTTGGGTTGGTGCCCAGCTAGATCTTACCATCAACCTAAGTTTTTAATTATGTTATTGTAGATCATCCTTCTCGCTGGTCCATCTATATCATATTTTTTCATACTTTATTAAAGACTTTCCATTATTAGACCAAAAGGCTTTTTCCATTTGGGCTTGATATTGAATTTGTTGTTCTACTTTGGCCCAAGTCGGAGAAGAGGATGATTTCCAGTTCCTAACAATCTCCATCTTTACAGCCAGCATTATATGGATCAGCAAGAATTGTGACTCTTTTTCTTGTACTGGTGGTTTTAAATGGAATAAGGCGAAGTCTGGGGTCAGCCTAATATCTTTATTTATCAAATTTGTTATTTTTACTTCAATCTGATTCCATAGTGTTTTTATTTGAGGGCAATCTCAATATATATGTTTGAAGGATCCCTCTTCACTTCCACACCTCCAGCATTGTACTGTGTAATTCGGATATATCTTTCCCATTTTTTCTGGTGTTAGATACCACCGAAGAATTAACTTATTATAGGTTTCTATCAAGTTGGATGAGTGACCACATTTTTTTGTATGATTTATTGCTCTCAACCAATCTTCTGCTGGATGTACGTAGGAGAGTTCTCCTTCCCATGATTCTAGATGTTTACATTTTATTATTGTGGTCGGATTATGCAATGCATCATACGCTCTTTTTGTTACTTTCCCTTGCCACTTCCCCAGGAGAAGTTCATCTAGTTTTTTATCTTCTACGTGGTCCTCTGGTAGAATTTGACTTATTATATAGTGCCTAACTCTCAAGTAGTTATAATATTCCTTTTGTTCAAGTTGAAATTTATCTTTTAAGGTGTTAAATGATAATATATTTTTGTTTTTCTCTATTTGATTTATGTTTGTCAATCCATTTTGTAGCCAATTTGTTGTATACAAATTTGGGAGAAAGTTTTCCAATATTTTTATCAGCATAACTAATTTTAAGTTATGTTTAGGCCAGTATGATTTCAGACTTGACTCCCATTTTTTTATTGAGTCATAGACTATAGGATTTTCACATTCTTTTATCAATTTTGGGACCCAAATTAGTGATCTTAAATTTGTCCTCTTTAAGCCCTCTTGTTCAATTTTGTACCAGGGCTAGTCTTCCGCGAACTCTCTAAACTATGGGGCTATATGTGACATTATTGATGCTTGATATAATTTTTTTATGCTTGGTACCCCCATTCCCCCATCTCTCGCTCTTCTTGATGTTACTTTAAAAGCAATTCTTGGGGTTTTCTTAGCCCATATGAATTTGTTATATAACTTTTGAAATTCCATAAATGTTGGGGATGGTACATATATTGCAATGGATCTAAATAAGAACAACTGTTTAGGGAGTACATAATAGTTTATAACTTTTATTCTTCCACTCCATGATATATATGGGGGACTCCATTTTCTCCTCATTTCCATTAGGAGGGGAAATAGTTTATTTGTATTATTTCTTCTTTATGATATGTAATCTATATGCCCAAATAATGTATTGATTTGATGTGCCATTGAAAATTATAAGTTTTTTTTTAGTTGTTTTATAGTTTCTTTATCAGTATTTATAAGTAAGGCTTAGGATTTTTCAATATTTATCTTATATTGTGATAGCTCTGAAAAAGTTCAATCTCTTTCATTATCTTTGCGAGTGATTTCAAAGGATTAGTAAGAGTAAGTATATCATCTGCGAATGATGAAATTTTAATTTGAGACAAGGTCAGCCCCAGTCCGTCCACCTCTCCATTCCTTCTAACACTTTGAGCTATAGGCTCCATAGATAACACATATAGCATTGGTGCCAATGGGCAACCCTGACGGGTTCCGTTTGTAATTTTGAACCACGATGATATTATACCTGATCCTTTTATTCTGGCCTCTGGGGATAAGTATAGTGCCCAAATTGCATCTGAAAATATGCCCCCGAGACCATATGATCTAAGTGCATCTCTCATAAATGTCCAGCCGACCCTGTCAAAGGCCTTCTCTGCATCCAATGACAGGGTCAGCATGGATTCTCCTTTTTTGTTGGCTAAAAACATTGCCCCAAGTGTTTTGCGACTGTTATCAGTGGTATTTCTACCTGGATAAATCCAGATTGATCAATGTGGATTCATTTGTGCATAGAGTTGAGCGAACCCGAACCGCAAAGTTCGGGTTCGTACCGAACATTAGGATTTTAGGACCACGGACCCGAACACGGACATTCCACTGTATGTCCAGGTTGGAGTTTGGGGTTCGGCGATTCATATCGCCTAAACAAATTTAAAATTACTAGTGACTAGACAGCTATTGCTGCCCAGTCACTAGTAAAATAAGGTCCCCCCCTAGTCCCCACCCATTGCCCGCCGGTGGGGACCCTAATAATGTTAGGGGGGACCTAATGTCCCCCCCGGTCCCCACTCATTGCCGGCGGGTGGGCACCCTATAATAATAAGGGTGGGGAGGACCTAGTGTTTGTTTATTATTTAATAAGGATTCATTAAGTCTCCATGTTGGAGATTTTTTTTTATTTCGATTTTAATATCACTTTGACTGGGGCATGATCTGACCATATTGCAGGGAGAATGTTTACATTGATCCCACTATCAAAAGTATCTTTTTTAACCAAAAATAAATCTATTTTTGAATATGATTGTTTTGAATGAGAGAAGTGCGTAAATTCTTTAGTGTTTGGATTTAACATTCCAAATATAAAAAAGTGCATTTTTATTTAAGAAATCTGTAAAAACAATTGTTGGAAGTGTGTGGTGGTCATTTTCAAAAAAATGTTTTACACACACATTGCGTTTTGACTGTGATTTAGGAGAGCCTGTTTTAAGTTACTTCAAGAAAACACCCCAGTTTGGTTTCTGCCAAGCCTCCTGAGTACACCCATGCTCCCCATTCATAGGTTTGCCAGGATTTTTGGGAAGGTTCAGTAAGTTGTAAGACGTGGTCATTTGGATTGAAATTGAAAGTATTTATAAAATAGGGCTAGATTGCACATGAGGAGCACTATGCATAATCCTAGTGTAGCATTTCTTGGCACATAAATACTGCAGTCAAGTAAAACTTAAGGATTCTACACAGGTAGTGGTGTCAGAAGAAATAGAGAGGATTTGGGGTGATATAACAAAGGTGGTAGTGAAAAATGCTTATGTGTTTTTTACTTGTCTAATGGGGCTCCATTTGGAATCACAGGTAAAAAAAGAATATCTGGAAAGGGAAGTTTTTCTCCTTCTTCTTGTATCTGAGTTTGTGAGGAGACACACTAGCATGTCATAGGGAGATTAGGAGGCAGTTTCGGGTCTCTTTTATTGACACCACAATCTAAATTGTGGTATCAAGAGATGGGCCTATGGTGGGGGCTGCAAGAAAAGTTGATTGATGGGGAGATATTTTTGGTTAAAAAAAAACGTAGCTTTATTTTTATGGACATTTCAGAGCATGTTAGGCATCAGGGTAGGCCTTTATGGATAGTATGTTTACTGATGGTGCAGGGTAATTCTTGCACACATTGATACTTTTTTTTATAAAAGTATATGTTACTTGGGGGATCGTGGTCATATTCTTATGTAACTAAATAAGGGTATGTTTTAATATGTTTTTTAAATTATAACATTGATTACATTATTTGTGAATAAATTCTGTGACCATTGTTTTCACCAATTTCTGTGTTTCTTGGTAAGAGGTAATTGGTCAAGCGCTTCTTAGACATACATTAGGTAAATAACCAGAATTTCTCATTTAACATTTTACTTACATTATCAATTTTATAACATGGCTCAATAAAAAAATATGTAGAAAACAGAATGCTTTTTCTGGCATATATTTTCTCACCACTTGATAATTTTAGACAGTGGGTTTTAGTGTGGGTGATTGCGAGTTTAGCATCTTCTCTCACAAATATAGGCTAATCATATTAATGTTTATTTTGCTTCTATTAATATTTAATTCCCAGTACAGGTTTAAAGCTTTTGCCTTTGTTTTCAGTACTTTTTTTATGCAATTAGTTAATAATCATTTGTAAAAAAAATAAAATAATGTTTAAATAGAGATGGGCTGCAAGCAAAGTGTTTTAGTGATAAATTCGGAGGCAGACAGGGATTATAGACTTAGTGTAACTTTGACATGGTGTAAGCAACCCTTGAAAAATAAATGCATTGAAACTTACCCTAAATTGAACATAGTCTCGATAAAAATCCAGTAGTTAATAGATCTATTTCTGTTATTAAGTGGGAAAACGTTCTAATTAAAACATATACAGATTCTAGTTGGTACACTGCTTGGACTCTTACTAGAAAATCAGTGCACTGTGTTAATCTATGGGAACTATATTTTAAAATACTCCGTAGACGAATTTGGTTGCCACTAGAATTCACAGAATTGACCCCACAAAATCACCTATCTGTTGGAGATGTAAAAAGCTTCCAGGTAATATGTCCCACATTTGGTGGGATTGTGAAAGATTAAATGAGAAGAATAAAATTGCAAAACTTAGTTGATAAATTATTAGTTTTTAAGATAAATCTCACACCGCAGTTGTTTTTACTCTACCTGGATATTCCTAAGATATATAAACCTAAAAAACACTTATTGGTAAACATATTCCTAGCATGTTAACAGTCTATTTCAAGATACTGGTTAAAATGTGAGATTCCCTCCTGGAATGAGATATGCCTCCAGATAGATTACCAATGCTCTATGGAGAAATAGCATTATATAACTAACCACATACTAAACACCTATGATGATATTTGGCAACAATGGATAACACACGAAGAACTTCAATAGTATAATTAATAAACATAACCCTTATGAAGATTTAGCGCTAAACAAAAATATGATAAACCCACTACACATACTGCAAAGTAACGAGACCCCACCAAGTATGAATGATGAATGAATGAGTAGATATAAAAAGAAAAAGCAGAAAAAAATTAAGAAACAAATGTAATGGTTGACATGGGAAACGTCTTTAATATTTTAATAATCGCAAATGAAATGTACTGTTCATGCACCTGTAATCAATTTAATTATGTTTCTCTGTGTATGAATTAACAAGATATGAATAAAATATTGTAAAACATATTATGTTTAAATTAAAAAGATTTAAAAAATACATTTATTTTTTGTAAGCTTAGTTTTTTATCAGTTTATTTATATATAAAGGAAATTGTGATGCATACCCTATTTAAACATGTATATATATAGTGTTACTGGTTTAAATTGTCTTCGAAACTAGCGGTTTTGTGCAAACTTGAATGTCGATTTTGAAGATCAAGTTTGACTTATAAAAAAAAAATTGAAGTGTAATAATGGGACTTTCCAGCATTAGAGTAGGTGAGTTGAGAGAAGTGAGGTTTTTTTAAGTAAAATTTGACTTCCCAATCCGGCATCTGAGTATTATTTGGAAGAAAACACATCTAGTATAATTTTGCCTTACATAGGCAATTTTTATGCTATCTATGGAATTCAATGATGAGATAGAGTTAGAATTTGACTTTGAAAATTACATTAAGCACCATTTGTTTTGTTTGGGGGTGGATAATTGAGGCAAGACAGTATAGCCCATGGAATGCACTATACTGAACATAAGGTGTAGACCTGGGCAGCATCACATGTGTATACTGTATATGAGTAAATGAATAACTTGTCAAACCTAGTAATACTCCAAGGTGGCATCACAAGGTATAAATGCCACATTGCACATAACCAGCATATTCAGCTTCCCATTAAAAATAAAACATTTAAAAATTAATAATGTGGTAATGCATAAGTTTGGGTGGGTCACTTCTAGTTCATGATACTTTCAGGAGCTGGAACTCCCCATCAAGGCAAACTCTGCTTAGTTCACATGGCACAATGCCAGAACAATACAACTGACAAAGGATGCCATGCACCATGGACAGGGCCTGTGCAAGGATTTTCGTCTACACAGGCGAAGGTGCATTTTGGTGCCCCCCTGCTCTGATCCCTTACACAGACACAGTGACACACTTACACACACACCCTTACACAGATAAAGTGACACAGTGACACACACACACCCTTACACAGATACAGTGACACACACACACACATCCTTACACATGCACAGTGACACACTTACACACACACACCCTTACACAGAAAGTGACACACTTAAACACACCCTTACCACTTACACCACACAGTTACACCAATTCACACATAACCTGAGACACACTATTTTGCCACTCAATATGCCAGTATTTAGCCACTCAATATTCCATTATTTTGCCCCTCATTATGCCATTTAATAGGCCAGGATTTTGCCACTCAATATGCCAGGATGTTGCCCCTCAATATGCCATTTAATATCCCAGGATTTTTCCCCTCCAAAATGCCATTTAATATGCCAGGATTTTGGCCCTCAATATGCCATGATGTTGCCCCTCAATATGCCATTTAATATTCCATTATCTTGCCCCTTCAATATGCCATAAATATGCCAGGATTTTGCCCCTCCAATATGCCAGGATTGTGCCACTCAGTATCCCAGGATTTTGCCCCTCCAATATGCCAGGATTTTAACCCTCAATATGCCAGGATTTTGCCCCTCCAGTAGGCCTGGATTGTGCCACTCAATATCCCAGGATTGTTCCCCTCCAATAGGCCCGGGTTGGGCCACTCAATATGCCCGGATTTTGCCCCTCCAATATGTCAGGATTGTGCCACTCAATATGCCCGGATTTTGCCCCTCCAATATGCTAGGATTGTGCCACTCAATATGCCCGGATTTTACCCCTCCAATATGCCAGGAGTGTGCCACTCAATATGCCCAGATTTTGCCCCTCCAATATGCCAGGATTGTGCCACTCAATATGCCCAGATTTTGCCCCTCCAATATGCCAGGATTGTGCCACTCAATATGCGTGGATTTTGCCCCTCTAATATGCCAGCATTGTGCCACTCAATATGCATGGATTTTGCCCCTCCAATATGCCAGGAGTGTGCCACTCAATATGCCCGGATTTTGCCCCTCCAATATGCCAGGATTGTGCCACTCAATATGCCTGGATTTTGCCCCTCCAATATGCCAGGAGTGTGCCACTCAATATGCCCAGATTTTGCCCCTCCAATATGCCAGGAGTGTGCCACTCAATATGCCAGGATTTAGCCCCTCCAATATGCCAGGATTGTGCCACTCAATATGCATGGATTTTGCCCCTCCAATATGCCAGGAGTGTGCCACTCAATATGCCCAGATTTTGCCCCTCCAATATGCCAGGAGTGTGCCACTCAATATGCCAGGATTTAGCCCCTCCATATGCCAGGAGTGTGCCACTCAACATGCCCGGATTTTGCCCCTCCAATATGCCAGGAGTGTGCCACTCAACATGCCTGGATTTGACCCCTCCAATATGCCAGGATTGTGCCACTCAATATGCCCGGATTTTGCCCCTCCAATATGCCAGGAGTGTGCCACTCAATATGCCCGGATTTTGCCCCTCCAATATGCCAGGAGTGTGCCACTCAATATGCCCGGATTTTGCCCCTCCAATATGCCAGGAGTGTGCCACTCAATATGCCAGGAGTGTGCCACTCAATATGCCCGGATTTTGCCCCTCCAATATGCCAGGATCGTGCTACTCAATATGCCAGGATTTTGCCCCTCCAATATGCCAGGATTGTGAGACTCAGTATCCCAGGATTGTGCCCCTCAATATGCTAGGATTTTCCCACCCTCCTCCCCCCTTCCCCAGTACTTACCTTCTCCAGGTGCAGGTCCGTGGCTGAGAGGGAAGCGTTGTGCACTCCCCTCCAGCCGCGCGGATCAATAAAGGGTGTTGAAAAAAAAAGTTTCAACACACTTTATTGATCCGCGCGGCTGGAGGGGAGCGCACAACGCTTCCCTCTCAGCCAAGGACCTGAACAGCAGCATGGAGGTAAGTAAACGGGCCTGGGGGAGCGGGCAATTTTCCCTTATGGTAGCGCCGGCCCTGACCATGGACTAATAATAGTGTGAGATTCAGGGGTAAGGAGCGTAGCGCTGGGTAGCGGGTGGAGAGATGAGGTGACTCCAAAAGTGACACAAAAAAGGGTAAGGCAGTAGAATAGTCAGTCCAATCCAAAAAGTCAATGCCGGTAGTCAGGAGACACAAAACAGGTATAGAAGTGCAGGTAGGGATACAGCAATAAGGATAGTCCAGGGAAAAAGCCAAGGTCGGTACACAGGAAGTTCTTCAATAAATGTAGCAGGTAAATGGGGAATAAATGGTACTGAGAGCAGACACCACAGCTCAACAAGCAAGCAATGATTGAGGTGAGTGTGGGGTTTTTATAGGGCTGTTGATTAAGGACCTCTCCCCTTTACCCCTGGGGACCGCCCCTGCACCATGTTGTGAATAGGGAGAAGAGGTACAGCCTCTTCTTCCTATTCTCCCTGCCCCTCTGCCAACAACCAATTGCGCAACGTTTCTCGTGAGTAAGCTCCGCCCCCTAAACCTCTTGGAAGTAGTTGCATTCACTGTTAGCGGGTGAATAGCAACTCGAGGCCGGGGATGCGGCCTACCTCGCGGTCGCGCTAAAGCGCGATGGCGACAAACAGGGACAGAGGATGACTTTGGCTGTGAGGGTCCCCTGGGCAAGGTAGGTGAAGGTCCTGGGACCTGACAAATAGCATCTCATAAACCACAGGGAAACACAGGTTTAGCCCCTACTGAGACATAATAACTCACAAATCATAGCCAAATAAATAGTGAAGGAAAATCTTCTGTACATCAAGCAGTAGATAACCTCCAATAGTGTCAACATATTTAAAAAAAACTGTTTTGAAATCTGTCCCTTTCACATTAGCTATATCTGTCCTGATCTGTTTGGTTGCCAGGAGATGACGTGAAATAACTTCCTCTTTTAGGAGGAAGTGCTTGTTTGTGGGTAAATCTCTGTAACACATTGGGATGGGTTGTGTTCAAAATTAGCATATCATGTCACGCTTCCTATTGGTGGCTGAAATTATGCAAATTTATGACATCATCTCATTAAAATGTTTGCCTTACTATATTTTACTTACAGTATTTATATTAGTGTTAAAAGCACAGACACCTTCAATTCAGTATTTTCTTCATTACCTACACATCTGTGTGTTTGGTAACAGAGTCCCTTTAATGGTGGTAAAGAAAAACTTTGGTAATCACTGCCATTTTAGTTCCTGTGGTTCAAGCATGTTCTGCCATACTGTGCATTATTTCTGTTGTAACAACCAGAAGTTCTTGAAATTAGTTTCCCGTGAACACTTTGTTATTTTGGTTTTCATTAAAAAAAAATCACAATAAATGAAAATAGATTTAAATGGGACAATTAGAAAGTAATTGCATTGTTGATTAGCTACTAAACATAAGAATAGTAGATATTAGTGAACAAAACACTAAAATACATTTTAAGGCATCTGTTCAATTAAAAACATTGAACTAAAATATTTAGCTCCTTGTGGTATGATTATTTTGGCAGACAGATGACGAATAAAAGTGTGCATGGCTAAGAGAAGTGTTTTCCCATAAAGAATCAATGGGATGTGCACATGTCCTAAACTGTAGTTATGAAAGCTAGTGATCCATTACAGAAATACAGAAAAACCACTCAAGTGTTTACAAAGTGAGAACTTTATAGTGGAAATAAAGAAATATTGCTCACATTACATCAGATGAAATCAAAACATTGTTACATTGTGTACTGGAAAATCAAAAGGATAACAGTAAAATGAGAAAAACGTTAAAAAACAAAACAGACAAGTCTTCATTTTCAACAGCTTAAACCTAAAACATGACCCAAACGTTCACTAAATATTTTCACTCTGTTTAGCCATGGTCCTATTTGATCTCAGCGCTTACTTGTGGATTTTATTTAAAATACAAAGCAGTAATTATTTGAGTTGTGTAGCGGTCAGTGGTGCATTGTCCCTAACACTTTTGATCCATCATAACGTAGGTAGCATGGTAAAAAAGTGTGACATCATGCCCCCCTATTGACCCTCTTCATGCTTCAACAGTCCCAATTTTTGGAAACCGGCAAACATATACTGTGCTTGTGCAGAGGTCTGGGCACATACAGTAGCCCTGTCATTGTGAGAATCCTCCCTTGGGTCTGTTCACTGTAAGTGAACTGTGGTGAAATGCAAGCGAATGACAAAAATCAGGAGATAGGAAAATTCTCCAACTTGGCTATTTTTTCAAATCAGATATTAATGCCTAATTTTTGCGATTAACTTGTCAGTAAATACTATATTATACTTAATATAGGTAAAATTATTGTGTGCTCATGCTGGTGGAATTAAAGAAAAATTGATACATTGTGAGCTGTTGTTCCCTGGAGCATAAAAAAAGTAGAGATATTAATTACACAATCAATATTTGTTGTGACAGTAGGCTGTGAAAGAAAAATCTGTCAAATGTTTATCCTTAATAACTACTTCTCAGTTCAAATACATTCCAAGTTACCCTTCATTAGCAGATTAGGAAACAACTTTCACATTCCATCAGCTCACAACAAACTTTCTATGAGTAATTCTTCAGCTGTGTTAATCTCATCAACATGAACTCAGTAAGGTGTTCAGTAGATGACTATAGTTTACTATTATTGTTCGTTATTGCTTCTTATCACATTTTTCGAAATATGAAAAAGATATTGTTTGTGACAGCAGATGAGAACCAGTTGCTCCATCTAACTTGTATCTTTATTTGACATAATATTTTTCAAAGTAATCGAACAAAGAAAGACATTTGGTTATATTGTATGGAATAGATAGAAAGTTTCACACAGTGAATAACATTTTTAAAAAGACATCTTTGTGACCTTCAAGTCCAATTGCTTGTGCGTAAGAATTCTTAAATTCAGCTATTTACCTCAAACCTTGCCTCCTTCTATGCATTCATGCAAATCTATTAGAAATGGAGATGCACTCACAAAGGCCCTCACTAATTTACCTGACTCAGTATCTCGGTATGTGGCTAGAACCAAATGTATCTTTTGGTCTCCATATTGACAAGCTCTTGTCAAAGCTGTATCCATTATTGGCTCTCTATATAGGAACAAATCAAAGTGAGATTCAACAGCAGCACATGTTAATGCCGATCTTAGACTATGGAAATGTTGTATACGATTCTGCACCGCAAATCATCCTGCAGTCTAAAATCCCTGAAAATGAGTGTCTCCCAAATCCACAAAACATAACGTACCTGTAATAAGTTTACTAATTTGTATATATGGAAGGCGGGGCCTGAAGTTGTGGGAGGGGCTTGGTTCCCCTTCTTAAGGGGCACCAGCCCTTCCCTCACTACCGTCATAGGTCTGGTGAGTTGTGGTGTGTTTCGTGGCTTCCGGTCGGGCTTCACTCCATTCAGCTTACCTGCATCTCCTAGGCTGCTTCCAGGGTCCCACCGAGTCCTCTTCCTCCAGTTCCAGCTGTCTGAATTTGTAAGCAGACGTGGGGTCTTTCGTGGAGGCACCCGAGTGCTAAATCGTGAGTCCTACGGCCGTTGCATGTTCAGCACGGCCGTCTTTCGTCATCACTTGGTCGACGGGCCCACGCATTATAGCACATCTCGGGTCTTTCTTTGGTTTCAGTTTGTAAATTGGTATTAGGTATTAGGTTCATAGGTAGCCGCCTCGCTTGGTTGCATAGAGAGGGCCTCACTTGTCACCCCCATTCTGTCTTATGCTATTACAAGTCACGGAGAGGCCATCACCCCGCCATAATGCCAATGGCCACGTAACCCACACGAGCCAAATCATAGATAGTGCCTCTCAAAGCCGCTTGGCAACTAGCAGGGCCTCACCTGTCACGTTACTAATTAATACTTTCGCCACTTGGCATTAGTTACATCTGCCAGATGGGTAATGCCCCAGGTTACATGTCATATTTTTGTGTTTTAGCATGTCTCAGATACCTGAAGGCGGGGAAGATTTGTCCATCCCCAGTACACCGGCTAGATCGGTCACTCCATCCCGGGGTGACGACAACGCAAGCCCTGCATCACTCAGGGCATGGACCATTCCTAGGATCACTGCCGAACTGAGAAGGAGAAACATCCCTTTCCCAGCTACGGCTAGGAAAGCCGAATTATATAGACTACTGAATACTCAGACTGATAACTCGGGGGCGGGGGAAGGATCCAGTAACAGCCAGTCGGCTGATCTTACTACTGTTTTATCTTCGGTCCTGACCTCTTTGGGTCAGATTGTAGCCAGATTGGATAAGATGGATGCGGATAGCCATCAACGGTCACCTTCAGCACTGGGGAATCCGATCGCTCCGGTTCGCCCAGACCCCCTACCGGGTAATATTCCTACCGGTCTGAAAGACCCACATATTATTAACCCGGCACATATGGTGCCTGCTAACATCAAAAAGGACATCTTGGAAGGGAAGGATATCAATCTGGTATCACTTCTTATTGCCTCGCAAGATGTCCTTGAAAACAAGACATATGCTTATGGGGATGTGTCGGTTGTGTTAAAATCTAGGGACCCCAGGTTGAATCGCAAGCTGTCCATACCCGAATTTGTGTTGGCTTTCGGGATCTACAGAGACGTGATATGCTCTGTATATCCTCATAGGAGAGAAGAATTGGAAATTTATCTCCACAAGCTGGTGGATTTGGGGCACAAGTACGGTGGTACGTCTTTTTACGACTACCACCGTGCGTTTTCCGCAAAAGCATCGGCTGCTCTATCCCAGTTCAATTATTAATCTGATTGGGGTGTGCTTGATACGGAGCTGTTTTGTCGACACTTTGCAGGCCTTAAAGCCCCAGCGTGTGCTATTTGTTCATCCAACTCCCACACGGCTAATCTGTGCCCTACCTCTCCAGAGGTCAATTCCTTATTTCCCCCTACTAATATGATGCCCACTGGGAGAACAGGCAGGGTGCTGAAAGACAAACTGGGACGTGATATAGTGTTTTTGGGAAAATCCCAAGTTTGTAACAATTTTAACACTGGCACTTGCGGATACAGTGCCTGCAGACTACTCCATGTCTGCTCCCAATGTTTCCGGGCTCACTCTAAAGTAATGTGCCCTAATAAACTTTATCCCAAACAGTACCTTTTGACTCTTAATGTCTCCCTGCTAAAAGAGTTATTGGATGGTCACCCATCTCAACATCTTGTAGAATTTTTGGTGGCAGGGTTTACCTTGGGGTTTCATACGGGTATTATTCATATGCCTACTGGAATCTTAGAGTGTAAAAACTTACAGACAGCCCAGGTCGCTCCCGACACAATTGACCTACTTCTCCAGATAGAAATTGAACAGGGATTCTTAATTGGCCCTTTTGACTCCCCGCCATTCGCGGTTTGGAGAACTAACCCCATAGGACAGGTCACAAGTAAATCATCCAATAAACAAAGGTTAATTCTCGACCTCTCTGCTCCCCATGCATCTCCTACCCCGAGTCTTAACTCGCTCATTCCATCAGAAGAATTTTCTCTCCAATATGCCACCATAGATAATGCCGTCACTGCCATTCTTTCGGCTGGGGTAGGGGCATGGCTCAGCAAAACGGATATCGTGAACGCATTTAAATTACTCCCCATCCATCCGTCCCTGTGGCATTTACATGGTGTTAAGTGGCAGGGTTCATATTATTTTTTCACGCGTCTCACTTTTGGTTCCAAGAGCAGCCCCAGGATTTTTGATATATTTGCTGAGACGTTGTGCTGGATGCTGCTTAACATCTGTAAATGCCCCACCGTTATCCATTACCTAGATGATTTTCTGACCATAGAAAGTAACCTGTTACCACCCAGTAGCCTCCTTTCTATAACACGATTGTTCACACAACTAGGGGTTCCTATTTCACCAACAAAGACTGAGGGCCCGCATACCATTATCAACTTCTTGGGGGTAATGCTGGACTCTGTGCATATGCAGGCCAGCCTCCCCGGGGAGAAAATTGACCGCGTCCTTTCAGCCATTGACCATTACCTTGCAGGGGGTTCTTGTAATAGGAAGGAGTTGCAATCCCTGTTGGGGTCACTTAATTTTGCAATGAAAATTATTCCACAGGGGAGAGCATTCATATCCCGATTACTTGGCTTATTTCACCTATTGCAATCTGATTCCTCCCGCGTTACGTTAGATATACATGCCACCGCTGACCTACGCATGTGGAGGGAATTCTTGCTGAATTGGAATGGGAAAAGCATTTTTATTCCAGTATGGACAGATAGGTCGGTGTCTGTCTGGACGGATGCCGCTGCCACTTCTGGATTTGCCGCCATTTGTGGCAATGATTGGATGTGGGGTAAATGGCCGGGTGAAATTACTGAGATCCCCGGGTTCAAGGACACCTCGGCATTATTTGAGCTTTACCCAATTGTGGCAGCAGCAGTTAAGTGGGGAGCTTGCTGGTCTGGGAATACGGTGCGTTGCTTCTCGGACAACATGGCAGCATGCCATATTGTAAATAAGGGTCGTTCCTCGTCCCTAGCCATCATGCGTTTTATGAGGACTCTCACGTGGCTAGCTGCAAAACAGAGTTTTCTCTTAACTTGCATACATGTGCCTGGGGTTCTGAATATCGCTGCTGATCACTTATCGCGATCTCGGTTTCAGGAGTTCCGGGCAGCACTTCCTACAGCTACTCTGATACCAACCCCGGTACCGCAGTGGCAGGAGATGGTTTGGGACTGAAAAAACTACTCAATCACGGGCACCAACTCTCTCAACTTGGTCTCTCCGATAACACCAGGAAGGCATATGGCAGGGCTTTTCATATTTTTAATAGATTCTTGCTGGACTTTCATATCACAGACCATTTTTCCATGGAGACAATGATTGCATTTATTTCCTTTTGCCACCTTCACCTAACACTATCATTCAATACCATTAAGTTATATATCACCGGTATTCAACATCACATCCTCACCACTTGGCCTAATAGACAACGCTTCCTATCATCCTACCAAGTGAAAGCCATACTTAAGGGTATCAAGGACTCCACCCCTATACCCACACCATCCAGATTACCCATCCACGATCTATTGTTTCAGTCACTGTCAAACCTGTTAGACACCTCGCCAATCGAAAATCCTACTAACCATGTCATTAAAACCGCCATCTATTTGGCTTTTTACGGTTTTCTTCGGCCCAAAGAATTTTCCACTGCTACCTACAACTCCCCCCATTTCATCACCAGGTCAAACCTGGTCAAATCACATGATCACTATTTACTGTTCCTACACCATACAAAAACTAGCGCCAAAGGACAGAGGGTCACTATTCCATATTACCCCACTAGTAATAAATGGTGTCCGGTGGAAGTTTTCGACAAATACCTCTCCATCGTTACAATGGCTCCAACACAACCACTGCTAGCCTTACACAGTAATAGACTCACTACGAGTAAGTTCATGCTCTACGTTAGAATGTTGTTGGTTCGGTTAGGCTTGAACCCAGCAAACTATTCTGGTCACTCATTCAGGATAGGAGCAGCTACTACAGCTTCTAAAAGGAATATCCCGGCGCACATCATTAAAATATTAGGCCGATGGAAATCCACGGCTTACACTAGATACATTCCTCAGCCAGTGCAAGAGGTGCGCCTGGCATTTATGGTTATGTGATGTACTATGACGTATTTGTAGACTGAATAAACTGGTTTATATCTTTTTTGCCCTCTTTTATTTCAGGCCTACTACCTCGTCAGTTACGGCACACCACAACTGACCTTTTCCTTCCTTGTTTGTCTTAGGTTACTATTGCTACGGCTTTATGCCCTGACCACAAATGGAAGGCGGGGCCTGAAGTTGTGGGAGGGGCTTGGTTCCCCTTCTTAAGGGGCACCAGCCCTTCCCTCACTACCGTCATAGGTCTGGTGAGTTGTCCCACCCACCACACCTCCTTTTATAAGCATTTCTTAAGGTAGGCCCTCTTTTATTTCAGGCCTACTACCTCGTCAGTTACGGCACACCACAACTGACCTTTTCCTTCCTTGTTTGTCTTAGGTTACTATTGCTACGGCTTTATGCCCTGACCACAAATATATATATATATATATATATATATATATATATATATATATACTGTACGTCTTGTTCTCTATTTTTAGTTTTTTTTTTGTATTAATAATGATTTAAACCTAGGTTCTCTTTCTAACAAATAAATATATGTATGTTTGTCTGTATTCTTTTTTACTCTACTGTTAAATGTGTAACTCTGTGCAATTCCATTCTGGACTGGGTCCCCAGGAAAATGAGAGAAATATCAATGTATTCTTACTGGTAAAACACTTTCTAAATAAATAAATAATGCAAATGCCTCACTATTCCAAATAGTAGTGCAAAGCTGGTTGTCTAGTAAATGATGAGAGGACCAATTTCAGCATAGTCTCACATCTCAGTTAAGTTATCATTAGTAACTTAATCATTAGTACAGATAAACCCTGTTATTACACAACTAAACTTTTTTTTTTTTCTCACTTGTGCTTCTGCTTTATAGAAGCACAAATGAAATGTCAGTTGTTCCGATAGTGAGGATGAACTAGCGTGTATTTTTGATAGTACACACCAGTTTATCCTCTGATCGACAGCTGCCATGCTTCAATAGGAAGCAGGCAGCTGTCTGGTCGGTGACCTTAACTAGGTCCCCCTGCTGACCCCATGCAAAAACGAGGGTCTCTCTCTGTGCTAGCAGAAAGAGACCCTTGCATACGGCAGTCAGAGCAGGGCGAGCCCCCAATCTGATTGGCTGTGTGCATGCTGATGTTTGTCAGCACACGACAACCAGGAGCTACTGTGTCTCGCATGTGAGAAACAGCAGATAGTAAACCCGAGTGTCTGTATTAAGATAATGTTTTGTTTAACCCTTGGTTAAACAAGTTGGAATGTCCCTTTAAATATATTCTTGTATATTGAATGGTCAGAACTGTCAGATGTTATTATCATCATTGGAACTTTCCATATGCATGCCTCTCAAGTGTCCCTATTTAGGCAAGATAGTCCATATATTTTCTCTAAAGTGCTCAGTCCCTCTTTCCTCCTCTGATGTCCCTAATTTCTATTGGCTCAGAATTGTACCTATGTATAAATGTATTACAGAGCTTTACAGCAATAAAACCCATCAACTAGTGTGATTAAAATGCAGTTAATGTGTTTATATATTTGTTTTTGTAAAATATAATACCACATACATGTTTAAAGCATATTTTTCTTGTCAATTATGCATTTGCTTGTATTCCAGCCAGCACATTGTCATAGATGCCAAATTTTTGAAATAAATTTACAGGTACACTTTCCAGCACAGCTATCAATTACTTACTTACCAATTTACCACACCCACTGCCCAAAAACTCCACACACTCTGCCCAACCCATATAATTAGCAAAATGTATCTCTGCCTAGTTATCACAGTGCATATTATATAATTAATTTCACTATGCAGTAGATCCATTCGCAGCACAGTGAATGAATGTTATAACTTTTGCATTGACAAACTTACATGGACATTTGGCATTTACAAGTTATTTGGAGCAGTGATTGCAGTGGCTAGCTGTTTAGGGCGACAGATGGCAGTGGCAGTCTGTTTGGGAGCAGATATGGCATGGTAGACTGTTCTTCCCACCTTCCATCTACACAGAGCTGAGCTGCGGTCACAGCAGATCCACAGCAGGAGGACACTAAAGATGGCTGAAGCTCTGTGCACTACCCATGCTGGGATAAGCTACCAAATCCTGGGACTGTCCAGTGAAAAAACGGGACAGTGGGGAAACTTTGCAATCTAATTTTTGATAACTCTTTATTCTCTGCATACAAATTATAAATAATATTTAGGTGACCGACTCCTGTTAAATCTTTTTGCATGAAATATCACATTTATTATTTGTTTAGTATTACCTGCTATAATAACAAATCACAAAAGTATTATTTCTTAGTAATCTTCTTTGTTTATTTATTTTTTTCTCTACAACCTTTTGTTTTTACTTGTTGATAGCAAGGACTTATGATTTGTGGTCAAGATGTCACCAATAGCTAAATTGCAAATGGTGGCTTATTTTGTTTTTGATAATATATTGGCTTGCTTCCGATATTGCTTTTTAATGCATTATAGTAAATCTTGCAGGATTATTTTAGAATGTTTTGTATTTTTCGTATCAGTGTATTGAGTTGCTTATACATAAAAAAAAAATAATTATGTTTTGCACCATACGAAAAATGCATAGCACAGGCTTGCAATGGGTAGAAGAAATACTGCAGACCAGTCTAAATTTTACAGTCACTTTTCATAAGTGTTCCTTAATAAAACAGCAATGTGTTTAACCGAAGTAACAGGGGTGGTTTGTTTTGCACCAGTATACATGTGATAGGGTAACAACTAAAGAATATTTGTCAAGTGTGGATATGAGCACATTTATACTTTCTAGTAGCAGTCATTATTAACTGTGGACAGAGATAATTCAATTTTGTTAATTAAAAAGATTATGAAGAAAATGCTAAGATTTTTGATCAAGTACTGCTTTAATTAAATCACATTTTTAGAGAAACAATCTTCAGACCATAATTTTGGAAGAGAAAATTTAAAAAGTGAGATTATTGAAGAGAAAATATGCTCTTAATCAGAAATGAAAGGCACAGGCTGATCCTGGAGTGTCATTAGTTTTCAGTTATAATGATCAATGTCCTAAGATTGAATAGAATATCACTGAGTTATTTGGAGAAAATATATTTTAATCTTTATTACAAGAAAGACCAATGGCTGTTCATTGAGCCACCATTTTAAGGCCTTAATAAATAAAGAGAAGTCAGCAAAATAATTTCTGGTCTTAAAATCCATTGTTTTAATTTTAAACAGTTTAAGCTGTCAAACGTAGTCTCAGAGACAGAGGGAGAATCTAACAGGCACATGCTTTACAAACAACCTTTAAAAGTCATTCACAAACTATTATAGACTTGTTGGCATGATCCTTTAGACTCCAATATAGATTAAGTCTAGTACCTTAAAAAAACGTGTTTGCCTGTGCCTACCCAGAATCCCTTGCTGGGGTGATAGCACTGCAAGTTAGCATTTCTGTGGGAAAATTGAGGGTTCTGGTCTGTCTGGTGTGTGTAGATTTGTGTTTAATAATGCCTCTGCTACCACCTGAATTTTAAGTGGATGCGTTTTCCCATCACCTTTACCCCACCATAACTTAGTTAAAAAATAATGGGACATTTTGGGAAAGGAATATTATTGGGGCAGTTTGGGTTTTGTAACTTCTAAACAGATAACACCAGTTTTCTTCTTAGTTTCCCGCTCTCAAACATTTTTTTGTTCCTGGCATCAGTGACATTTGTGTATGTGAATCATTATATTTGTGGGGTTTTTCTTTTTTGTAATATATATGTGTGTGTTTGTTTTGTCCATAATTTTGTATTGTATTTCTATACATGGCCTTTGTGCCTTATCTGGTGTCAGTGTAGCTGTGACTTTAAGAATATTTGGAAACTCAACTGCAGAAATAAATGACAATCCACACAAGGTATAACGTTTAAGCAATTCTTGTATTAAAGTTTAGCAGCAAAAAGAAGAAAAAACTGACTGATATTGATTGCAGAGAAAAATTAAATGGTTTGACGTAATATGGAAAATTATATGTAACTTGATTGAAGTATTAAGTAAAAAATATGATGGAACACTTGATTGAAGATATGGAAGGCACTTGTGATTAGGTGATAGAGAAAAATGCAGGATAACAGGGACGGTCCGTATTCACAGGATTGGAGAAGTACACAATTCGATTCAGGAAGCCAAAAGTCAGGATTGGAGAAATCAGAATGGTCGAGGATATCCGGGTCAGCAACAGGTAATCAAAAATGAAAGTAGCAAGATACTCTAAGGTAGCTTGGAGCTAAGGAGTCAGGAACAACAGCTGCTAAAGACAATACTCAGCGATTTGTGTCTGTTGCAGACTGTTATTTATAGTAAAACAAGACGGAGTAGGGGCGCATGTACCGGGAAGAGAAACAAAAAAACAACAATAGTGCAACACAGTTTAAATATAATTGGATGTATAGTAAATCTCTACAGGGGTGCACTCACAAACGGATATTGAAATCAGGCTCATCAGAATATGTAGTCAGTCGGTTTTAATCATTTCCATCTAAAAAACACATTAAAAAGCCATTGCGCAGTGGCTAACACAAACCAGGCAATAAAAACAATAGATACACGTACAAAATATAAAGCACTTAAAGTGCAACTTGCGTGAAAAAAGTCCCGAGAAGTAATACTTCTTTCCTGCTGCCACCAGGATAAGATACTCAGGCTCTTTTCTTTTGAAGAAAATAAACAGCTGGATCCACTTCTCAACGCGTTTCGCCGGCTCTGCTGTCGGCTTCCTCAGGAGATTGATGCTTTGTGCAAACTTGCAAATAAAGTGCTGAAAGACTGTAGCTAAGAAAACGCCTTAAAAAGGCTTCACAAAATACAATAACGTAGAACACCTGTAAAAAACACACAAATTAGGAGAGGGCACTTGTCTATGACGCAAGTGGGGGGAGGAAAAAACCCCACTATGCGTCCAGACTATGCGCGATCACGTGACCCGGACTGGAGAGAAAGAGCCTACCTCCCTAACTAACCTCCCCGTCTATAGCTGTCACTCAGTGACTTTCTCTCCAGTCCGGGTCACGTGATCGCGCATAGTCTGGACGCATAGTGGGGTTTTTTCCTCCCCCCACTTGCGTCATAGACAAGTGCCCTCTCCTAATTTGTGTGTTTTTTACAGGTGTTCTACGTTATTGTATTTTGTGAAGCCTTTTTAAGGCGTTTTCTTAGCTACAGTCTTTCAGCACTTTATTTGCAAGTTTGCACAAAGCATCAATCTCCTGAGGAAGCCGACAGCAGAGCCGGCGAAACGCGTTGAGAAGTGGATCCAGCTGTTTATTTTCTTCAAAAGAAAAGAGCCTGAGTATCTTATCCTGGTGGCAGCAGGAAAGAAGTATTACTTCTCGGGACTTTTTTCACGCAAGTTGCACTTTAAGTGCTTTATATTTTGTACGTGTATCTATTGTTTTTATTGCCTGGTTTGTGTTAGCCACTGCGCAATGGCTTTTTAATGTGTTTTTTAGATGGAAATGATTAAAACCGACTGACTACATATTCTGATGAGCCTGATTTCAATATCCGTTTGTGAGTGCACCCCTGTAGAGATTTACTATACATCCAATTATATTTAAACTGTGTTGCACTATTGTTGTTTTTTTGTTTCTCTTCCCGGTACATGCGCCCCTACTCCGTCTTGTTTTTCTATTGTCAAGTGCCCGAGGAGCACTTTTACGGGTGCTGCAGTGCCAGAGGAGGAGTATAATTTAATTACCATTTCACTTTATTCACTATTTTGTTCACTGTTTATATTTGGGTTAAGTGTCACACCTTCTTTCTTCATATTGTTATTTATAGTCACAGGAAGATCGCGTCATTGGAGGGGGCGTGACCTAATGAAGGGGGCGTGGCCTAATGACACGATCACGGAAAAAAAAAAAAAAAGTAAAAATGAAAGCCTGACAGGATCCCCGCCAAAAGGAGCAACCACAGGGTGCTTAGGGCCGAGGCTTTTCAGGAAATTGCTTATGGAATGAGACCACGAGATTAGGAGCATGTACCTCGGTTGCATCTTCCCACGCGTCCTCCTCAGGTGAATAACCCTTCCATCGGATTAAGTATTGAAGTTTTCGTCTGAACACTCTGGAATCTAGTAATTTGTCAATTTCGTATTTAGGTTGTCCTTCGACACTCACAGGATCAGGGTTTACATATACTTTCCTGGAGAAAGGATCGGGAACGTGTGGTTTTAGGAGCGAGGTATGAAAAACGGGATGAAGACGAAGTGAAGAGGGTAAGGTTAGTTTGACTGCATTTTCGTTAATGATTTTCTCGATTAGGAAAGGTCCCATGTATAATTGGTCCAATTTCTTGGAAGGTCGAGAAGTATGAATATTCTTAGTAGAGAGAAGTACAGCATCACCAATCTGATATGAAGGACTTGGTCGTCTTCTAAGATCATAAAATTCTTTATGGCTTTGGAGAGAATTGTTGAGGTTAGTTTTCAGTTGTTGGAATAACTTTTACATTTCTGAAATTTGGTGTGTAACGGTGGGGTTTCTTTGTAGTGACGGAATGGATGGGAAGGAAGAAGGATGGAACCCGTAATTGGAGTAGAAGGGGGTCATCTTTGTGCTGGAATGGAGAGTATTATTATACGAAAATTCAGCAAGGGCCAGGAAGGAAGACCAGTCATCCTGAAGATGAGAACAGTAGCACCGTAGGAACTGTTCTAAACATTGATTGACACGCTCAGTTTGTCCATTTGACTGAGGGTGATATGCTGAGGAGAATTTGGGTGATATCTGAAGAGTTGAGCAGAATTCTCTACAAAAATGAGAAGTAAATTGAGTTCCTCTGTCAGAGATAATTTCGGTAGGTAATCCGTGTAATTTGAAGATGTTATTAATAAATAGTGAGGATAATTCTTTGGAAGAGGGTAGTTTATTTGTCGGAATGAAATGAGCCATTTTTGAAAATCTACAACAACCAGGATAGTGGTAAATTTATCGGAAGGAGGTAGTTCGACTATGAAGTCCATGGATATGGAACTCCATGGAGTATTGGGTTTAGGTAGATTCATTAATAACCCAAAGGGTTGTTGGTGACTTGGTTTATTCTTTTGGCATGTCGGACAGGAAGATACATAATCCTTGATGGTTTTTCAATGTTGAGGCCACCAAAATTGTCTTTTTAATTACTTATTTGTTTTCTTTACTCCAGGATGTCCTGCTGTAGGAGAATAATGGAACATATGGAGAATGTCTACTCGTAAAGAAGGAGGTATATAAAGTTTGGTATCTTTGAAATAAAGTCCTTCTTCCTGTTGTAAATCAGATAGGTCATCCTTGGTTGTTTCATTTTTTTGTGAAGGTTTTGAGTTGATTGATGAAGGTGGAAGAAAGGACACCAATAAATCGTGAGGGCGGTAGAATGTCTGAAGAGGTAAGATTTTCTGGTTTGACTCCTGGGATTCGGGATAAGGAATCAATTTTTATTACGAGATCCAGGTCAATATACAATCTGGAAATTGAACCTATCAAAGAATAGACTCCAACGAACCTGTCTGGCGGTGAGTGGTCTGCTCTTGTGAAGGAATTCGAGATTTCTATGATCAGTGTAGTCAACGATAGGTACCTCTGTTCCTTCCAATAAATGTCTCCAATTTTCAAAAGCTGACTTTATAGCGAGTAACTCTTTTTCCCCTATAGGATAGTTGACTTCCGCAGAGGTCAATGTACAGGAGAAAAAAGCTACAGGATGAAGGACTGATTGGGGGAGTGTTCTGTTGAGATAGAACAGCACCAAGAGTGAAATCAGAGGCATCAACTTCGAGAACGGAGGGCAGAGAAGGATTGGGAATCTTGAGGATGGGAGAGGAAGTAAACTTTGTTTTTAAAACTTCAAAAGCCTCTTGAGCTTGGGGGTTCCAGACGAAAGAAGTATTTTTCTTGGTGAGCAGAGTAAGAGGTTGGACTATAGAATAATTTTTTTTAATAAACTTTCTATAAAAATTGGCAAATCCAAGAAAACTTTGAACTTCTTTCACATTTGAAGGTATGGGCCAATTGAGTATACATTGAATCTTGGAATCGTCCATATGTACTTGTTGGGGGGTAATGACGTATCCGAGGGATGAGATTTTTGTCACCTCGAAAAGACATTTTTCTGGTTTGGCGTACAAACTATGAGTCCATAACCTTGACAACACCCATCGTACATGTTTCCGATGTTCTTCTAGATTGTCTGAATAGATTAAAATGTCGTCAAGGTATATAATGACACACACATCTAGAAGATCCCGGAATATGTAATTTATGAAGTGCTGGAATGTAGCAGGGGCGTTGCACAATCCGAATGGCATAACTAAATATTCAAATAACCCGTATCGGGTGCGAAAAGCAGTTTTCCATTCGTGATCTTTCTTTATCTTTATAAGATTGTATGCTCCTCTAAGATCAATCTTGGTGTAGATGGTTGCGGTACGTAATCGTTCAAGAAGTTCAGAGATTAGCGGTAGAGGATAACGATTTTTTACAGTGATTTTATTGAGTTGTCTGTAGTCAATAATGGGTCTGATGGTTTTGTCTTTATTTGTGACAAAGAACATCCCAGAGGCTGCAGGAGAGGTTGGCGGACGGATAAATCCTTTGCGTAGATTTTCATCCAAATACTCCTTGAGGGTGACTAATTCTTTATCAGGCAGGGGATAGATATGCCCGAATGGAATGGGAGCCCCAGGAATCAGATCGATAGGGCAATCATATATCCTGTGTGGTGGTAAAGTTTCGGCTTCTTTTTTACAGAAGACTTCCTTAAAATCAGAATAGCATGGAGGAATGAGTTGTTCTTCTGTAATTTGTAGAAGTGGAGTATGGAGGAAACAGGTCTTTTGACAGTAATGGGAATCAAGCTTTATTTCAAGATTTTCCCAGTTTATAGTAGGGTTATGTAGATGCAACCAATTCATTCCAAGAATTACAGGGTATAACGGTGAAGAGATGACATCAAATTTGATGTATTCTATGTGATGATGATTTACTGTCATCTTTAGAGGAATCGTTTCAAAGGTAGTGGGTCCTGAGGATAACATGGATCCATCAACAAGTCGGATAGATACAGGGGAAATCTTCTTTATTAGAGGTATATTCTTTTCCTTCACGAGGTCTTGATCTATGAAGAGACCAGCAGCCCCGGAGTCCAGAATGGCCTCAGTATGTATCCTTTCTTTGTCCCACTGTAAGAGGAGAGAAAGGGAAAGATGAGGAAGAGATTTCTGGGGTATGTAGAGAAGGTTTCTGTAAGAGAGGTGCTTACCACAGAATGTTCAGGGGAAGCACAGTACATGCAGAGGTTTAATGTTCTCCTCCTTATCTTTTCATCCTGTGAAAGGGGACCACGAATAACTCCCAGCTCCATAGGTTCAGGCGGGGAAGTCTTGTCGGTTTGTTTCACAGGGGTTATAGGTCTCTTCCAAGGATTGTTAGTAGAGGACCGTTCAGCATAACTCTCTCCAATACGTCTGTCGATGTTGATGGACAATTGCATTGTGGCGTCTAGAGTAGGAGGAAGAACAGTCCTGGCTAATTCATCCTTGACAGCTTCAGATAGTCCGAGACGGAATTGATTCCTTAAGGAAATATTGTTCCATTCAGTGTCTACGGCCCATCTCTTAAACTCAGCAATATAATCCTAAACAGGTCATTTCCCTTGAGACAAGGAGCGGATGGTCATATCTGCAGTGGCCTGTTTGTTTTGATCCTCATATAAAAAAGACATTTCGGTGAGGAACCGGTCTAATGAATCGATGATAGGGTCATCTCTTTCCAAAAAAGTATGAGCCCAGGACATGGGTTCACCTCTTAAAAATGAGATAATTGTACACACCTTTATCCTGTCTGTTGGATAAGATCTGGGTTTCAGGGAAAATAGAAGGGTGCAGGAATTTATGAACTCTCTGTATTTGGATCTGTCTCCAGAGAATTTTTCAGGGTTACACACAGAAGGTTCTGGATATTCCCTTGGGGGAACAGAGAGGGGAGTGGTGAAACTTCTGCTTTGCAATTCAGTGGTGTATGAAAGTAGGCGGTCGTGTGCCACACGTAAATCCTGAACACTTTGAGTGAGATGATCCACTCTTTGAGTTAATGAAAGAATTTGGGATGCCATTTCTGCTGGTTCCATTTAGTGGGCTGAGTATTTTGTCAGTGTAGCTGTGACTTTAAGAATATTTGGAAACTCAACTGCAGAAATAAATGACAATCCACACAAGGTATAACGTTTAAGCAATTCTTGTATGAAAGTTTAGCAGCAAAAAGAAAAAAAAACTGACTGATATTGATTGCAGAGAAAAAATAAATGGTTTGACGTAATATGGAAAAATATATGTAACTTGATTGAAGTATTAAGTAAAAAATATGATGGAACACTTGATTGAAGATATTACATTACATTACATTAACATTTATTTGTACAGCGCCACCAATTCTCGAAGCGCTTGGTACAGAGCAAAGAAAGGAACTACATACTAATTTAGACAAACTAGTACAGACTGGTACATGAGGTAGAGAACCCTGCTCGTAAGCTTACAATCTAGATATGGAAGGTACTTGCGATTACGTGATAGAGAAAAATGCAGGATAACAGGGACGGTCCGTATTCAGAGGATTGGAGAAGTACACAATTCGATTCAGGAAGCCAAAAGTCAGGATTGGAGAAATCAGAATGGTCGAGGATATCCGGGTCAGCAACAGGTAATCAAAAATGAAAGTAGCAAGTTACTCTAAGGTAGCTTGAGCTAAGGAGTCAGGAACAACAGCTGCTAAAGACAATACTCAGCGATTTGTGTCTGTTGCAGACTGTTATTTATAGTCACAGGAAGATCGCGTCATTGAAGGGGGCGTGACCTAATGAAGGGGGCGTGGTCTAATGACGCGATCGCGAGAAAAAACAAACAAAAGTAAAAATAAAAGCCTGACATCTGGTGTGTATGCTAATGAAAAATTGAATGAAGATTAAAAAAAAATAAAAATGGGGGAACATATATGGATATAATAAATGCAGAAAAATCTATTTTGTTACTCTGTTAAAATGGGTGAATGGTCGCACAAATATGGGAAGCCTACACGCCTATTCAATTTCACATTTAAGGTGAACATTTTGCAATGCTCTTCCAAATTTCCGAAGAGTTTAGCAGGTATCTGTGTCTACATTCATTGTCAACAATTAAATAATAATACAACTATGTAAAAATATACTGTATAGCTGCCTGCAAGTCAGTTTATTTATTGGACAGCACTAATAACTGTATAGGAGCTTGATCAGTTCTTATATCTAATATATGTAACAGCTACAATTATAATAAAAGTTTTTTTTTACTTTTTGTATAAGACAAGCTTTGATGTCCATTGAAGAGCTTTTGTTATTATTTCCTTGTACGGTGAAACATTGCTTTAATTGTATTTGGAGTGCATACACATTTGTCACAGTTTGGAATAATTGACATATTTAATTTCAAAATTTAATCACTCTGCATTCTACAAAGCATGTAAGACTTCATCAGCTATCTATAAGAAGGATGAAAAAATGTACAGCCTTATAGTTATAAGTAGAAACAGATTACCTGATGTTAATTAAGTTTAATTTCTTATCCTTCATGTTCCCCTTGAGAGGAAATATAGAAGGAATTTTGCATCACTTGGCAAACAAGAGTAACATAAATGGTAGTATACAAAAACAAAAATCTAATTTCTTTTTCAATTTTGATTATATTTTAAGTTTTGCCAATATTGTAACAGTGGGTTTTACAAATTCTAAAGAGCCATAATGACAATATTATTAGACGTGCCACCAAGCTAGTTTTTTTACTGGCATGCGGGCAAACAATTAGCTTGAGGCCCGTGCTAAGTCTACCGAAGCAATAGAATGGATGGGGTTTTAATAAAAAACATAGTAACCCTTGATATTATTGGCAACGTTTTCTTGTAATTTAAATGTAATTACAATTTTGGTTTAAATATAGCACTACAGTTGATACTCGAAAAAATTAGAATATCGTGCAAAAGTTCATTTATTTCAGTAATGCAACGTAAAAGGGAAAAATAATATATGAGATACACACATTACATGCAAAGCAAAATAGTTCAAACCGTGATTTTTCATAAGTGCGATGATTATGGCTCATGAAAACCCCAAATCCACAATCTCAGTAAATTAGAATGTTACATGCAATCAATAAAACAAGGAGTGTCCATAGAACAATATTGGACCTCTGAAAAGTATAAGCATGCATATGGACTCAGTACTTGGTTTGGGCCCCTTTTGCAGCAATTACTGCCTCAGTGTGGCGTAGCATGGAAGCTATCAGCCTGTGGCACTGCTGAGGTGTTATGGAAGACCAGGATGCTTCAATAGCGACCTTCAGCTCTTCTGCATTGTTCAGTCTCATGTCTCTCATCTTTCTCTTGGCTATGCTCCTTACATAGTAACATAGTAACATAGTAATTTAGGTTGAAAAAAGACACAAGTCCATCAAGTTTAACCATTCTACCTGTCATTACAGCTTTTGATCCAAAAGAAGGCAAAAACCCCTAAGGTAGCTATTTCGAATTTTGCCTCCTGGGGGAAAAAATTCCTTCTTGACTCCAAGAGGCAATCAGATTTCTCATTGGATCAATAAGCTCTTTTATTAATGCTTATTCTATTATTAATAGCCCTGTATGTTCTGCTTTCCTAAAAAAACATCCAAACCATTTTTAAATGCATCTATTGTGGTTGATAGCACTACCTCTCTTGGCAGGGAGTTCCATAACTTTATTGTCCTAACCGTAAAGAATCCCTTCCTTTGCTGTCTATGAAATCTTTGCTCTTCCAGTCTTAGGGGGTGACCTCTTGTTCTTTGTACCTTTCTGTTAATGAACAGGTCACTGGAGAGCTCTTTATATTGGCCCTGCACAAATTTATATAATGTTATCATATCCCCTCTGAGACGCCTTTTTTCTAACGTATATAAATGCAATTTTTTGCATAACTAAGATCCTCCAATCCCCTTATTAATTTTGTAGCTCTCCTTTGCACTTTTTCTAGTTCCTTAATATCCTTTTTAAAGACTGGTGCCCAGAACGGTACTGCATATTCAAGGTGAGGTCTTACCATTATTGGCCCTTGCAGCTGCTGACTGGCATTGGGCACTGTTGCCAAGTTTGTTATCTACAATTATTCCTAAATTCTTTTAATTAGTAGTTTTTCCCAGGGAAAAAAACATTTAAAGTATATGTTGCTTTGTTATTATTTTTCCCATAATGCATAACTTTACATTTGTCTATATTGAACCTCATTTTCCTCTTTACTGCCCAGTCCCCCACTCTGTCCAAATCTTCCTGCAAAGAAAAAACATCAAGATTAGTCTTTATTGCCTTACCTAATTTAGTGTCATCCGCAAACACGGAGACATGGCTCTCAGCACAATGTGGCAGATCATTAATAAACAAATTAAAAAGAAGAGGGCCCAAAACAGACCCCTGAGGTACTCCGCTCAATACCCTTGTCCAATTTGTGGATTTTCCCTTTGTGTTCTATCTTTTAGCCAATTTTCAATCCAAATACATACATTTGCGCCCAAGATTCTCTATGGGGTTCAGGTCAGGTGAGTTTGCTGGCCAATCAAGCACAGTAATCCCATAGTCATTGAACCAGGCTTTGGTGCTTTTGGCAGTGTTGGCAGGTGCCAAGTCCTGCTGGAAAATAAAGTCAGCATCCCCATAAAGCGTGTCTGCGGAAGGAAGCATGAAGTGCTCCAAAATCTCCTGGTAGATGGCTATGTTGATCTTGGACTTAATAAAGCACAGTGGACCAACACCAGCTAATGATATGGCTCCCCAAACCAACACAGATTGTGAAAACTTCACACTGGACTTCAAGCATCATGCAGCTTGTTCCTCTCCATTCTTCCTCCAGACTCTGGGTCCTTGGTTTCCAAATGAGATGCAAAAGTTTCTCTCATCAGAAAAGAGGACTTTGGACCACTGAGAAACAGACCAGGTCTGCTTTTCTTTAGCCCAGGTAAGACATTTCTGACATTGTTTGTTGTTCAGGTGTGACTTGACAAGAGGAATACAACATCTGAAGCCCATGTCCAGGATCCGTCTGTGTGTGGTGGCTCTTGATGCACTGACTCCAGCCTCAGTCCACTGCTTGTGAAAGTCCCCAACACATTTGAATTACCTTTTCCTGACAATCCTCTCCAGGCTACGGTCATCCCTGCTGCTTGTGCACCTTTTTCTTCCACACTTTTCCCTTCCACATAACTTTCTTTTAATGTGCTCTGATACAGCACTTTGGGAACATCCAACTTCCTTCGCAATTACCTTTTGAGGCTTTCCCACCTTATGAAGGGTGTCAAAGAGGGTTTTCTACACAACTGTCAGGTCAGCAGTCTTCCCCATGATTGTGATTCCTACTGAACCAGACTGAGAGACCATTTAAAGGTTCAGAAACCCTTTGCAGGTGTTATGGCTTACTTAGCTGATTAGAGTGGGACACTGTGAGCCTAGAATATTGCACCTTTTCACAATATTCTAATTTACTGAGATTGTGTATTTGGGGTTTTCATTAGCTGTAAGCCATAATCATCACTCTTATGATAAATCACGGCTTGAACTATCCTGCTTTGCATGTAATGCGTCTATGTCATATATTTGTTTCCCCTTTTACGATGCATTACTGAAATAAATGAACTTTTGCACGATATTCTAATTTTTCGAGTATCACCTGCAGATGTCATAAGAATGGAGTAACTTTAAGTAAAATTAGTTAACAAATAGTCCAATCATTATTTTTAATGTTTACAAATGCAATATTATCTGCCTTAAAGACCCTGTTAAAACTGAAGGTTTTATAAAGAGGGGGGCTTGGAAAAAGAAAGCAACGGGGAAAGGTTTACCTGATCTTTACATTGCACTTGCCCACTTAGAGAAAGCTCATAAACTAAATCCATCTGCAGGGACTCTGGTGGAGGTTGAGGCCGTTAGGAATTCCATCAAAATAAAGCTTAAGGAGAAATCTGATGCAATAATACTTCGGCTAAAACAACGCTGGTATTATAGTAATAGTAGAGTGGGTAAAGAAATGACCAAGAAATTGACGTTTTTAACTCACACATCAAGAATCAAAAGAATTAACTTTAAAGGGGAGACTTGCATTACCCCCCATCAGATTGGCTCAGCATTCAGAAAATATTATACCAATCTATATAACCTGGAAGAACCACGGGCTACAGTACAAGAGATGAGGGAGTTCCAGAGCGGCCTCGGTCTTCCCCAGATATCCGCTGATAAAATGAATACACTTAATCAACCTTTTTCAAATATAGAAATTGCTAACGCAATTAGAGACCTGAAGGACCGTAAGGCTCCGGGGCCTGATGGCTTCTCAGCTATATTTTATAGAATCCTAAACCCGGTAGTATCACCGATCCTTCAAAGGGTGTATAATGGAATTGACATAGAGGTGGATTTCCCTGAAGAAATGATGGTAGCTAATATCGTACCCATACCAAAGCCTGATAAGGACCCTACTCAGGTCACGAACTACAGGACAATCTCTCTGATCAATCTCGATATAAAAATCTATTCGAAAGTTTTGGCCCAGAGGTTGAAATTGGTCATATTAGACCTGATACATCAAGATCAAACAGGATTTATGCCAGGGGGATCCACGGAGGCCAACACTTGCAGGGTACTCAATATACTGGAGGCAATACATCTACAAGAAACTCCGGCTGTCCTTTTGGCGTTGGACGCCGAAAAGGCATTTGATAGAGTCAATTGGCACTTTCTTTTTGAGACCCTGCGGGCTTTTGGCCTCACGGGACCCTTTATTCAATTTTCCAGGGCACTTTATACACGTCCCTCCGCAAAAATCAAGGGCCCCTCTTTGTCATCAGATCCCTTTCAGATACATAATGGCACACGCCAGGGGTGCCTGCTTGCCCCCTTGTTATATGCACTAGCCATGGAGCCCTTTGCAGTCTCAGTCAGGAAGAATCCACAGATAAGAGGAATAAGAATTGGCTCTCAGAATCACACCATAACGCTATACGCGGACGATGTCTTAATGACTATCGCTGCTCCCTCGATTTCTGTCCCTGCTCTGATGAAAAAGATCCAATTATTCGGTCAGTACTCAAACTATAAAATGAATATAGCTAAAACCCAAATTATACCCTTGTACTTAAACATGGCCCAGCTAGATATACTAAAAATCATAGGATACAATGAAAACACTCCTGAAAGGATTGAGTACCTAGGAATCACCTTTTGTCCAAAGTTAGAGCAAATAACAGATTTAAATTATAATATATTAAAAAAACAAATAAAGTCTATGCTCTCTCGCTGGACAGGTATGGAACCATCCTGGATGGGTCGGATAGCTGTTCTGAAATCCTATGTGGTGCCGAAGTTCTTGTACCTTCTGAGGGCCATCCCGCTGAACGTGGTACGTTCTCATCTGAGAGATCTGGAGCTTCTATTCGCCTCTTATGTATGGGCGGATGGAAGGTCCAGAATATCTAAAAAAATTTTGATGAGACCTATAGAAAGGGGGGGTTTGGGGTATCCGGACCCCTTCCAGTTGTATGACATCGCACAACTGGCCCATATAATATCTTTGATCACTAATAAAGCAAGGAATCCACCATGGTTAAACATTGAATTAAATAGAAACAAACAGCTAGACCCCTTTTTACTCCTTTGGGTGACCCCTAAACAATTCCGTAGTATGGACTCTCTAGGCCTGATAACTGACAATATCATCTCATCTCTGCATGCGATGAGAGGGAGATTACATATTCGAATATCCCTATCTATGGCAGCTCCAATAGAAGCTATTCAATGGTATATAACTAATATGGATCTAACGAGGTGGCGTAGTAGGGGAATTAAAGCATTAGGAGACCTATATATAGGGGAAAATATGAAATCCTTTTCCAATCTTCAGAAAACATATAATCTTGCTGAAATGGAAATATTTACATATAACAGAATTAGACACTTCCTTAGCAGGAATCTACCAGCGGAACCCGATCATTGGGATGATTTTTTAAGTGCTACGACCTCTAAAAATATATTCTCCAAAGTTAAAAAGTTAATTTTTACTCATTCAAATTTTGAAAAGGTCAACCCTATAAAGCTCTGGGAACAGGATTTAGAAGTGGAATACTCCAACCAGGAATGGTGCTCGGCCTGGTGGAGTACTAGGAAAGCGACACACTGTATTAATATACAGGAACACTACTGTAAATTACTATACAGGTGGTACATGGTTCCGGCCCGTTTGAGAAAATACAACGTAAACTGTAATAATATTTGCTGGCGATGTCAACTAGAGGTGGGTTCACAAGCCCACATCTGGTGGCACTGCACACTTCTATCCCCAATCAAAAAACGAGCAGCGGAAATGCTACAAGCAGTAGCTGGTAGTGATACATCTATGACGGACCAACTATTTCTATTTCATATTGGATTTCCCAAAATGAGTAAACATCAAAGATATTTATTAATAAATATTTTTCTTGCAACTAAATTATGCATAGCGAGGGCCTGGAAAAAAACAACAGCACCCACTTGGACAGAAATCATGACCCAGATAGAATTCCAAGCAGGGGCGGAGAAGCTTTTCTATGGTACAGGGAGTGACCTATATAAATTTGGACAATCCCGGGAGTAAACCCTGGGGGTGGGGAGTGATGGCCCATGAGCGTTGAGAGTGGTGAATGATTTCCCCCCGGAGCCACCTGATACTTTTCCATATATGTTCTTCTCTACCGTTAGTTCCCCGTCGTATGTATAGAAAATTAATACGAGCACTTGCATTAGGGGATGTGGATTGGACCACTTAGAAGGGTAGGCGGAGAAGAAAGGGAACACAATAAACTCTTGAAGTGTACTGTCAATGTATTTTGTAATGTTTGTCTTTTCGTATTTTTGATAAAATGAATAAAGAATTATAAATTATTAAAACTGAAGGTTGAAAGTCTCTTGGTGAAGTTAATAAATTTGAATAAATACATGAATATAAAAATGTTTCAGAATAAAATATCTTCTGGAGTTTTGAAACAAAGTTACATACTGTGGAATGTGTCACTTCAAAACAACTTCCCAATATGTGTTCAGCAACATATCCTGAGTACAGGGATACCACCAATGCATAGGTTTGTTAGCTTGTTTGTGTAATACCGCCCGCTCCCTCTGTCCTCGCATCTGCCGCTGACAGTGACTTCTGGGAGCATTGCATGCATCTAGCAATCGGGCTCCGACTACCTCCGTCTCCTTGGGAGGACATGATCGCAGCACCTATGTATTGTGCATGCTCGCGCATATGTAATTCCTATAATCAGCATTACTATGACATTTCCAATTAGGCTCCACCCCAAATCCAAACACTCCCCCTACACTGGGTATATAAGGCCCACTCGAACCTGAATACAATGCTCAGAGTTTCTGTGCTACTCTTAGAGTGTACACCGCCTCCAAGTCTCTGAAGTGTTTTTTCCTGATAACCTTTACCTGACCTGTATCCATGGGCATTCGCAGAATTTTTTCAGGGGGGGGGCATAATTTTACCGTCATCCTTTCTGCGCCGCGCCTCTTTTTGACAAGTTATCATGAAGTGGAGGAGCTTTGTCATTATCAGTGAAGACATGCAAAGGGTTGATAAACCCTGCACCAGATACGATCCACAGCACCAGATATAAACAAACCACACTAGATATAGCCTCACTGCACTAAATATAGATCAACTGTGCCAGATATAGACCCACAACACCAGATATTAACCCACAGTAACAGCTAAAAACCCATGACACAAGATATAAACCACATCACCCTCCCCCTCCCCCTGTTCTGTGTCTCTCTCCCCCTCCCTTTGTCTGCGAATGTTGATCCAAGGAGGGGGCGCAGCTAACATGCTGAACAGTGTAGCTCCACCTCCACCCTGTGAAGCAGAGCAGCGTCTGCTTCACATGCAGCAAGAGAAAGTGCTGCTCGGCTCCCCATGCTTGCATTAAGCATGGGGAGCCTGCATTAAGCATGGGGAGCCGAGCAGCACTTTCTCTTGCTGCCCGTGAAGCAGACGCTGCTCTGCTTCACAGGGTGGGGGTGGAGCTACACTGTTCAGCCGGTTAGCTGCGCCCCCTCCTAGGATCAACATTCGCAGGCAAACGGAGGGGGGAGAGAGACACAGAACAGGGGGAGGGAGAGAAATAACAGGGGGAGAGACAGAGAGACAGAACAGGGGGAGGGGGAGAGAGACAGAACAGGGGGAGGGGGAGAGAGAGAAAGAACAGGGGGAGAGAGAGAGACAGAACAGGGGGAGAGGGGAGAGAGAGGCAGAACAGGGGGAGGGGGAGAGAGATACAGGGGGAGGTGGAGGGGGAGAGAGAGACAGAACAGGGGGAGGGGAAGAGAGAGAGACAGAACAGGGGGGGGGAGTGACAGAACAGAGGGGGGGAGAGAGACAGAACAGGGGGGGAGAGACAGAACATTGTGGGGGAGAGAGACAGGGGAGGGGGAGAGAGACAGAACAGAGGAGGGGGAGGAGAGAGACAGAACAGAGGGAGAGAGAGAGAAAACAGGTATGGGGGAGTTAGAGAGAGACAGACATGGCAAGGAAGAGGAAAGGGACACAGACATTGGGGGGTGAAAGAGACGGGGCTGAAAGACGGGGGGCGCCATAGCATATAATTACATGTATTCTATAAACCGAAAGTCTATAAACCAACGACCTTCGGTTTGTAGACTTTCGGTTTGTAGACTTTCGGCCTATAGAATACGTGTAATACTATTGGCTTTCTTATGAATGGGGCTCTCGTTCGGTTTATAGAAAGGCAATAGTATTACACGTATTCTATAAGCCGAAAGTCTATAAACCGAAGGTCGTTCGGTTTATAGACTTTCGGCTTATAGAATACGAGTAATACTATTGGCTTTCTATAAACCGAACGAGAGCCCCATTCATAAGAATTTCTTCACCCCCTTCACCTCCATTCCACTAAGGTTATCAGGAGCACTACCTCCTTTCGGAAGGACTACCACCTTATCAATACCTTGAATTTTGCATTTGGTCACATCTGAATTATTACAGTAGAAAAATGTGTCCCTATATGAGTGTCTAATGGTTTATCACATGTAATTGAGGACAAGTGTTCCCTAATCATACATTTTAAGTGACGGGATGTTTTCCCCACATAGAACATGTTTTGCAAGTCAAAAGATAAACCACATTTTTTGTATTACAATTTATATAGTGTTTGATATGATATTCTTGCTAACTAACCGATGACTTAAAAATATCCCCTATTATTAAAGTTTGGCAGCAAGAACGCTGCCTACTGTCACATTTAAAGGTCCCATAGTGGCTTAGCCATGTTGAAGTATTAGCTTTATCCTTAGATCTAAAAAGGATTAGTGATAACTTATTACCCAAAGTAGGGGTCCTCCTAGCTATTATCTTACAACCATGTTTCACAACATTCTGTGGGTCCCTGTCATTAAAAAGGGTAGGCAAGCGCTTCTCAAAAATTGACTGGATTTTAGTGAATTGTCTACTATAGCTTGTAACAAATAGGGGGAACTCATATGAACTACTTGGAGAAAGCTCTGGTGGACCCATAGGGGCCAACTCAGATACTGTATTATGTTTTATAAAACCCTTTTATCCACATGGATGAAAAACGGAAATTAAACACGGATTAGTTAGATTAAAAAAAAAAGATGGAAAGTATGCAGAAAAGGATAAAGGTCTACCTGACTCAATGAATGTTTTGTTAAATTTATACAGATAAAAACGAAGGAAAAAAACTTATGGGTATTTGATCCATATCAGTTTACAGAGGAAGAGGTTATACTTCTGCTGTGTAAAGTAAAGATAAATCAATTGATAGGGCATGATGGGATTCTTAAAATAACTTTGTGTGTGCTAGCAAAACCATTCTCTTTGTTAATGGGAGTAGTCCCTGAAAATTCGAAATTAGTGAATGTTTTACATTTACAAAAAAAAGTAGTAAGGAGGAGTTGGGCAACTAAATGCCAGTAAGTAATGGAAACTATGTTAAAGTATAGGATTGTTGGATATCTTAAATCACATAATATTTTGATTGTGCGCAATACTGCAGACTGTATCTCCAGAAGGATATTGATACTTTGTTCATGGATTGCAGAATAAAACTTACCACGCAATGTTAAATGATCTTAATATGTATAGAATGGGAGAAAGACAAGACAGGTGGTATATGATAGAAACTGTTAAATCCATAAAGGGAATAAACACTGTTAAGGAGAGGTGTATATTTAAAAGAAGAAAAAGAGGACACAGTTTTACATTAGAGGGGCAAAGGTTTAAAACTAATATCAGGAGGTATTACTTTATTGAGAGGGTAGTGCATGCATGGAATAGCCTTTCAGCAAAAGTGGTAGTAAAGAAGTTTAAGCATGCATAGAATAGACTTAAGGCTATCCTAGATACACGATACGACTAGGTACTAATGAAAGTATTCAAGAAATTGGGCATATTAGATGGACTGAATGGTTTTTATCTGCAAACACATTCTTTGTAATAAAGAAACAGGGGTAGAGAGTGATTTTTACTAAGACTTACAAATGAAAGGTACATATAGGAGAAGTAACTTAGCTTTGTAAAAATCAAATGCATGCTTTATAGAGAGTGATGGCTTGTTATTTTTCTCAGCATACAAATACAAATGGCACAATTTTAATGATGTTCTGCTGCTCTGGTAAATGTATTGTTTCATAAATGCATTCATAATGATGTCATTTTGCTATTGGCTGGCATGGAAATAACTCAGGAGTGTTTGTTGAAATGAGAAACTATTGATAGTGCCAAAAGATGGAAGTCCCATCCACTGCTGTTCAAGGAGACAAGCAGAGCATACTACCAATCATGGATCTATGTCATGTTTATCACTAAGGTATATTACTTTATATGGTGTGTATATACAGTGGTTGGTTTCAGCCAGTTCGCATCGGTTCGTGCGAACCTGTTACTAAAATTTTACAAGTTCGCCGAACTAGACAGAGCTGCTTTGACCAATGGCCAAAGTTTGCACTTGCCCAGGGCTGACTGGTTAAAGATGCCCTCGCTCGCCTAACATGCCCCCACGCGCTGACTGACAGCCATGTATGCAGCAGCCGGCAGAGGATGCGCTCTGGCTTAGTCTTTGTGCTGCTGGATATGACAGCACGTCATATGCGACAGCTGTTTGTCCCTCCTCCACGTGGAGGAGTAGGTGGCAATGAGAGCAGCAGAAAGGTAAGTACTGGGGCCTGGGAAGTGGGGATTTTTTTTTATTGGGCAAACTGGCTGTGGCATATTACTGAGCATACTGGCAGTGGCATATTTCTGGGCATAATGGCTGTGGCATTTTACTTGGCATATTGGCTGTGGCATGTTGATGGGCAAAGAGTGGCATATTCATGGGCATACTGACTGTGAAATGTACATTAAGTACACCCCTGACTGGAGCAATCCAAATAAACTCCACTGGGTCATAATTAGTGCTTGACAAACTAGCATTCCACCCATTGTTGAATTGCTCCTATGCCATTGCAGCTTTGATTTGGTTGTGGTAATTGGAGTTAAAGACACAAATGGAATGACAAAGACTGCAAATATCTGGTCAATGTGATGGCAACACACAGATTAAGGCTGTCTCACAATGATGGGAGTTAATGCTGAAGTAAACTGAAATTCAGCCAAAGTTAAAGTGTTTTGTATTTGGCCATTATAGCAGTATGTTGTAATACTCAAAAAAAATAAAATAAAAATGATGTTGTGTTTATCAAATATTAAAATATACCGAAGTATTATTGAAATGTTAAAACAGAGAAAAGCCCTTTCCCTAATGCTGTTTTGAAAGATTGTATCAATTATAATAGCTCTGTCATGTTGGCACTTGTTGTCATAAAAAATAATTTTGAGCAGCTTAAATCCTTAGACACACTTAATAAAAGTTAAGCTTCCCTGCCTCATTTAGATAAAACTTAAGCCAGAATTATTATATTTTTGCCTAATACTTTATGTTGCCGAAGGATAGAAAAATGACAATTTTAACAAAAGAAGCACATTTCTGTCATTTATTTGGCAGAAACAAAAACAAACAAAGAGGGCTTCTGATGAGTCAGAAGTTCAAAAAGTAATTTAATTTCACAGAATCACTAAACAATGACATTTCCTTCTACAGCTGCGGTCTATATGTCAATCATGTGAATATGTTTCAAGTGCTGTCTATTTAAAAATGATAGAACAACCATTATCACAAACAGTTGTATAGCAGGTAAGAATTAAATGATGGAAATAATAAACAGTTGATGCTTGAAAACATGTTACAACCCAATAGACTGTCATCCCCTTTTGATTTATTACACAAAATTGAACATTTTAAAGGAAATCAGAAGTCTTTGACCATAGAACATGTTCTATTCTGAGAACACAATTTATAGAACTTGACAATAGCTCATAAACTTATAAAACTGCTGAGACAAGCCTAAAAATGCATGAAACACTCTGTAAAGCTGTTGTTTTGTACTTTGCTTCCAGGGAAAGCTGAAATCCCAATATAGAACAGAGCAGGGAACCAAGCTGGCCTTTAGCTGTGGGCTAAGGCAGGATTAATCTTGATGAAGCACTTCAATGCTTCTGGCATATCTGTTAAACCTGCTACTGGATCAAATATATAACAAATGAAAGAATAGGAAATTTACAAATGTGCATTTTTTTCTTTGCTGGATCTTGTATAATGAACACATATTGATCATGTTAACGAGACATTTAAGACGTTTATGTGCAGTTAAAAAGACAGCTGAATTTTATTTTTAAATTGTGCTTCTAATAGAACCCACACAGAATATTTTTAATTTGTTTTATTCATTTTTGTTTAAGTTAATCATCTTTTTTGGTAAAGAAAATATGATTATGCGTTTAAATTATTGAAAGGGACTGTCCCCATTGGCACATTGCAAAATCAACTATCTATCTTTTGTAATACATGTAACTCACTGCTCTTCAAGCATCATTTTTTTTGTTTGGGGGTGGGTAATGGAGGCAAGACAGTATAGCCCATGGTATGCACTATAGTGGATACAGGGTGTAGGTCTAGGAAGGATCACAGATTGTAATACTCCAAGGTGGCAGCACAAGTTACAAATGCTTCTTTGCACATAACCAGCACATTCGGCTTCCCATTACAAATAACAATTCAAAATTATTAAAGCGTTGATGAATTAGTTGTGGCTGGGTCACTTCCAGTTCATGACACTATGAGGAGCTGAGGTTCGCCATTCAGGAAAGCTTCAGTCCACATGGCACAATCCCAGAAGAATAGAACTGACAAAGCAGAGCATGCACCATGGACTAATAAATAATATTATCTCATAAAACACAGGGGAACATACCTCAGTACCTACTAACTCACTTACCTAAACAAATTAATAGTGAAGGAAAATCTTCAGTGGATCAAGCAGTATGGCAAAAAAAAAAAAAAAACAGATTTGAAACAGCTGTATCTGTACTGAGCTGTATGTCTGGTTGCCAGGAGATTAAGTGACATCACTTCCCCTGCTGGGAGGAAGTGCTTGAAGCCATTTCACCAATTTGTGGCAATCCTATGCAACACACTGGAAGAGGTTATGTACCACATTAGCATATCAATCCACACTTTCCTATTGGTGGCCGCAGGTATGCAAATTTATGACAACATCTCATTAATATTTTTGCCTGCAAATAGCTTACTTACAGTATTTTTATCAGTGCTAAAAGAACAAATACCTTCAATTATTACCTACACTACTGGCGTATGTTTGGTGACATGGTCCCTTTGAGTATCACACGTACTCAAAACAAGCTACTTACTAAAACTGAACTGAAGTGTGGCAAAAATCAGACATTAATTGCTAAGTTGGAAAAATTATGTTTCCAGCTCAGCTATTACTGTCTGGTTTTGCAGTTCACTTTTTAATAGGTTTTAGGGAATACTGGTTATGGATCCCTTATACAAAATGCTTGGGATCAGAATTATTTTGGATAATGGGTCATTTCGGATAATGGATCATTTTCACCAATAAGATATATTACAGCTTCTCAGTACTCATGAAATACAATACAATAGTATCAATGCAAACACTGTATAGAGCAAATAAATCACTTTTACTGTGATGTAGCTGTGATGGGAACCTGTCATTGGCGTTGCAGGCATAGGAAGCTTTTATGGCAGCTTAAGGGGGCTGGTCACTGAATAAACTGTTGTGTGCAAGCATTCTGACAGGTGTGCATGGAATTTGCAACTTATGGAAAAATTCAAAAACATTTTTTGGATAACTGTCCATTTTGGATAACAGATTTCAGAATTTTAGATACTGAACCTGTAGTAAATCACTCTGTATTTGCAGCATGCTCACACCGGTTTGGTAAGCTTAATTTTATACATTTATAATATTTGTGACTAGCTTACAGCACCAACATTTTTCTAAACCCCATAGTAAACACTGTCTATCTCTTGGTTAACAGAACATAGAAACATAGAATGTGTCGGCAAATAAGAACCATTCGGTCCATCTAGTCTGCCAAATTTTTTTTAATACTTTTATTAGTCCCCCGTTCCCGGTCTTATAGCTAGGATAGCCTTGTGTCTATCCCATGCATGCTTAAAATCCTTGACTGTGTTTACCTCTACCACTTCTGCTGGAAGGCTATTCCATACATCCACTACCCTCTCAGTAAAGTAATACTTCCTGATATTACTTTTAAATCGTTTCCCCTCTAATTTAAGACTATGTCCTCTAGTTGTGGTAGTTTTTCTTCTTTTAAATATAATCTCTTCCTTTACTGTGTTGATTCCCTTTATGTATTTAAATGTTTCTATCATATCCCCCCTGTTACGTCTTTCCTCCAAGCTATACATGTTAAGATGCTTTCACCTTTCCTGGTAAGTTTTATCCTTCAACACATGAACCAGTTTAGTAGCCCTTCTCTGAACTCTCTCCAAAGGATCAATATCCTTCTGGAGATATGGTCTCCAATACTGCGTACAATACTCAAAGTGAGGTCTCACCAGTGCTCTGTACAATGGCATGAGCACTTCCCTCTTCCTACTGCTAAAACCTCTCCCTATGCAACCAAGCATTCTGCTAGCATTTCATGGTGCTCTATTGCATTGCCTACCTACCTTCAAGTCCTCTGAAATTATTACTCCTAAATCCCTTTCCTCAGATGTTGAGGTTAGGACTGTACCAAATAGTCTATATTCTGCTTTTGGGTTTTTACGCCCAAGGTGCATAATCTTGCACTTGTCCACATTAAATGTCAGTTGCCACTGCTCTGACCATTTTTCTAGATTAGCTACATCATTTTCCATTTGGCATATCCCTCCATGAATATCAACCCTGCTGCAAATCTTTGTATCATCAGCAAAAAGACATACTTTGCCAACAAGACCTTCTGCAATATCGCTAATAAAAATATTAAAGAGAATGGGTCCAAGAACAGATCCCTGAGGTACCCCACTAGTAACAAGACCTTGCATCGAATATACCCCATTGAATACAACCCTCTGTTGCCTGTCACTCAGCCATTGTCTAAGCCATTCAACAATATTGAAATCCAAACTTAAAGATTTCAGTTTATTGATAAGCCTTCTATGTGTGACAGTGTCAAAAGCCTTCCTGAAATCTAGGTAAGCAATGTCTACTGCACCACCCTGATCTATTATTTTAGTCACCCAATCAAAAGAATCAATAAGATTAGTTAGGCATGATCTCCCTGAAGTAAACCCATGTTGTCTCTGATCTTGAAATCCAAGCGACTTTAGATGTTCAACAATCCTATTCTTTAACAAGGTTTCCATTATTTTCCCCACTACTGAAGTAAGACTTACTGGTCTATAGTTGCCCGCCTCCTCCCTACTACCTTTCTTGTGAATGGGCACATCATTTGCTAATTTCCAATCTTCTGGAACTACTCACATTACCTCGTTCGGCAATAGGTAAAACAATCAATCACACTATGAGCTTACTGGAGATGCACTAATATTAATAAATAAGAGAGAAAGCTCTCCAACTTATCATACTGTAGAGTATATCTGATGAATATCTATATATATTGACAGAAAGCAATACAATTTGATTTTCTCATATCACATCAACACTTGCATAACCATGACTCTGGTTTAATTTGATTTTCTATTAATGTATGGAAAAGTTAAATAAAATGTTGGCTTTTTAAAAATGTCTCTAATATTCAAAAAACAGTTGCTTGTTTTCATAATCAAAACTGCATGTTAAATGGCAAATTTTATTTTCACCTAAATTGGAAAGTGGTATTACATGTAGGAAAGATCATTTTGATTTGGGCCTGCTATTTTGCTTCATTCATCTTTGAGATATAATTCCATTCCATAAATCATAGCAGAAAAATACAATCAGGACTCTGAAGCAGTTCTGAGTTATAGCCTCATTCAATTAAACATTCTGGAGGGCATGATTGCCTTAGCTCTGAAATTGAACAACATCTCAGTAGAAATTAAAAAACATAAAGAAATGAACTTAGGTAATTGCTTATTAAATTTTCAAACCCAAATGACAATAACAAGTTTAAATTGATTGCTCAATATGTTTAAATAGACAAGGCAGTTTCCAGACGTGAAGAAAGCCAGAGCAGCATGCCTTTACATAGTACTGTTTTTCCATTGAATTACAAACAACTGACGGTAGATACAAAGTTAAAGGAAATGGGAAAGGTTGAATCCATTAAGCGGGGCACACTGAGGCACAATCGCAACCAATGGATTTTAGATATAACCTACAAGTCAAGTATTTGTACATCAATACCAGCAAGGTTATTTTTAAAACAGAATATTAACTTAAACTTCGAATATCAAGGATGACATTTACAAAGCTTAGCTATTAAAAATAATTATACAGTTTTCAGAATATTTTGTTTAAAGGTATAGGCCCTCTGGAACCAATGTATAGCATACAAGTGAGGGCAGTCTTGAATGTAGGAGTAAACAGGTAACTGCCCAGGGCCTGACATTAAAAAGGTGCCCAGCTCTGCTTGTTTTAGAAATCATTTATGGAGACAGGCTACTAGGGTAGAGTAAACATGTTAACACTTTTACTCAGGTGTTGTTTAATTATATCTCCTTTATAACTGTCTTTTGGCTTATGATACACATCATCTTGGGGCCCAGATCAGAAAATAGATAGGGGCAAAGGGGTCCAAATCTGCTTGATTTAGAACTCAGTTTTGGAGGCAATCTATTGGGTTAGAGTAACATCTCTAACACTTTGACTTTTGTGTTGTTTAATTGTATCTCCAATACAGGTTGAGTATACCTTATCCAAAATGCTTGGGACCAGAAGCATTTTGGATAATGGATAATTTTCCTAATAAGATATATTAAACCCTCTCAGCACTAATGAAATACAGTAGTATCAATGTAAATATTATATGGAGCAAATAAATCACTTTTACTGTGATGCAGCTGTGATGTGAGACATCCTTAGGAACCGGCTGTTAGTGCATCAGGCCTGCCCATGTGCCATTGTATTACCCTGTGTGGGCGTGGAGGAATCTGAGAATGCATGGAAAGGCTTAAGGGAGCTGGACGCTGAATAAACTGTTGTTTGCTTGCATTCTGACAGGTGTTTCTGTAATTTTCCTTTGACTGTATGTTTCCTTTGACTGATATATACTGTGGCTTCCCTCCCATGTAAAATGTGCACATGCTTCTTGTTGAAGGTTAATTTTGCTGGTATTTAACACCCACTTTGGTTAAGTACAACACAAAATAACTGTCCAGGGCTTCTTCTACCTTACCCCACCTCTCATTGCCTTTGTGGACACATATTTTTTAACACAAAGATTTGAATAAAGGGCCCTTTTTATGGTTTTAACTGGATGGAGTGCTTCTGGAATTACTTTTTCTCATCTGAATCTTTCAGCTGACTCTTGTGACCAATAGCTAAAATGTATATTCTATTATTCCCTGCACATGGACACACCATTGTAAGATTGAAGAACCCCTATCAACTGACAGGATATTATTTCAACATAGGGTATTTTTAAAGCAAGAAGGTAGAACAGTATGGAGGATAATAGTATGGAGGATAATAGTATGTGCTTCACAAAGGTAGGGATAACTCCCTAACAGGTACTACAAGTGGTGTAAAATTGTTACAGTTCCATGTACGTTCACATCGTGAGCTGCAGAGGGGATTCAAACTTGCAGTCCTTGTTGTGCATGTTTAGAAACGTAGCCATAACACAACACCTTACTGTTGCAGTTCCACGTGTGACCACCAGGCAATGTATTGCCTCAACTAGTTCAGGGAATTACCTGTATCAACCCTAGCAACATATCACATGGGATCTGTTCACATCACCTCCTTGTTTGCAACTAAGCTGCTACAGCTGCTTTTCAGGCCATGTAAACCTTTGCTCCAGTTCAGCTTTGCCCTTGGATGGTCTTTTTCCCTAAGTCCCAGTACCTGATATTGAGTATTGTCTTCCTATTATTATTGGCAACCTGGCTTTATATACGTTTATCCTGACCTAGCTTGTATTTTTGCATGTTTTCCCGTGTGCACAGGGCAGGCCTTTGCTTCCATACTGACCATTTTCCTGTCTGCTCCACTTGTAGTTTGTGGATTTCTAGAGCTTCCATGTGAATCATCAGCATCCAGGAGTCAAAAATCCCTGGGTGTAGGCAGTTTAGGGAGCATTACTGGATGTCTGGATACCAAATCAGTGGGCTGACAAATCTGGTGAGCAGTCAAATAAGGGCTCACCTTTCACAGTCAAAGGCAATATTGCATTTGACAAGGGTAAGTCTGCCTCCCTCTCCTTGCTTTTGTTTTAGTGAGGGAGAGAGCAGGTTGTCTATATGTCAAAATTCCAACTTGGAAAACCGAAAAGCTCACTTCTCAAATGTGGGCCAAAAAATGTATGCATGAGTCATATCGCTGTACTCTGAAGATGCTGCTGAACACATATTGGAGTGTTGTTTAGCCGTCACCCTTGATTTTTCAGTACATTTGTACTAGAATTGCAATCTGTGTGGAACAAATCCCTAAAAATGTTTTTCCCCGCAAACTCTGGCAATGATTGGTAGTAAAATTGGTAGTAAAATTGCTGTACGAGAAGTGTCAAAATACCCCAAGCTGAACACCTTGGGTTGTCTCTTTTTTAAAAACATTGTTTAATCTGCTTTGGACTACATTTCCCATGATGCTGAGCCATTGTCATGGGACCCTTTTTGACGTGACATCATGGGGAGTAGATTAGTTTCCTGATATTTGCACACACTAATATTTTAGTCTAATTCGCCTGTGCACACACAATAAACTTTTTAAAGGATTTAAAAAGGAGCTATGTGTCTTGAATTAAATGTTACTCAAATTCTGACAAAAACATAGCATCAGTTAAGAGCATCACGCAGATGGATATTCTAGAATATTGGTCTGCTGTGTAGCAGCAATGATACAAGAATTCTATTATTCTCAGCACACAAATAAAAATAAATATTTAAGAAATAATTTTGTCACTTGATGAGTCAGACCCATCCAATGTTTTACATTCCAGACTGTCAAAATGTCAACCAGTCTGTCACATTAGTTGTGTTTTCTTCAGTGTCCAAAAGCAATCAATGCAAATTCGCAAGGATATACTGCTTGGAATCTGACCTTTAATTGTTGCAAGCCATATATTTGACAAATTGCATTAATATAATAAATGTTTATCCAGACCCATATTTATTTGGTTGCTGTTTCAAATGTTCTCATTATTTTGTATTTCTCAGCACCCATCCTGTAAATGTTAAAAAGGATGAGTAATCCATATTTAAGATTATTATATTTCTAGTCTTATAATAATAACATATTTAATTCGAAATGGAAGGACCAGTAAATGTAATTGAATGAAATGAACTTTCTATCTATCTTGCAACTACTTATATTTTCCAGCATATCTCTCTCCATATTCTGTATTAAGTTAGTTACCAAATCTGTATGATTTGTTGGAGTTATATAAATACATGTTAGTAAAAACAACAAAATGAATAAAAGTATCCAACAAATTATCATATGATTGGAATTACATTTTAATTAATATTAATTATATGAGTAAAATAATAGTTGCATACCTGTTAACATCCTGCGACAGGGTGGGGCCTAAAGGGGGTTGAATTATATACATTGTTAGATTACGGAGATTGTGTGACCCAGCGAGATTGAGCTTCAGCCGACCAAAAGCACTGTGCTTAGGTGACAATTATTCCAGCACAGACCCAAATATGACGGGGCAGGACCACAAAAAAGTGACTTTCCCAGCAAATCCTCAACAGCTAGCAATTATTTCTCTCTCCTGCTTGTGAGTTTTATCTCAGCATAGTAAATATTCTATATCATATCCAACCAAAACATTATTTTTAGCCACAGGAATATTCCTTTTAAGAAATGTAATGCATTAAATATTCACAATCCAAATAGGCCTATGAAAATGGCCATGTTCACTTGCTGTGCATCAAAGGAGATGCTGTGTAAAAGCTTGTCAAATATACATTTCAGATATGGGTGAAATAAACATAAGTTCAGTCAAGAGTAAACCAATCAGCTTGAAGCTGAGAATCAACATGCATATTCTTCTTATCACAGCAGTAATACAGAGCCTTGAACACACCAGTCACCAGATTTCTTGGCAGGCAGTGAGATATAGACTTCAGCCAGCTGCTATATTTTAACTGTGTTTGGCCAGAATGCAGATGTACACCGTTTAAAACGTTATGATCAAAACATGCATGAAGGTGTTTAAACCTGTTCAGCATACATATACTACAAACTAAATAACAGAATACCTAAAGAACTAGATTGTCTCCATCTGGGGTTCATATAAAAAAAACATTAAATTCCTATATATTTCCTCTATATCTAAGTTAGTTATAGATACATTTGGAGACACGACAAGCCTGATGGAAAAATAAGCTAACATACATATGAACCATATGTAGTATATTCAGTAACAGTAAATTCAGTATTTTATATGAGTTTATGCTTTTGTTATTAGGAAGAATCGTCATATAATATTTATCATGCCTTTAAACATGTACAACACACTTAATATATGTGTATTGTATGCATACCATACATAACACGGAACGCAATGTTAATTATGTTGGATGGTGGATCAAGTGCCATCTAGCTATGTGTATGAGTAGTTGGAATTCCTAGACTCACCCATCAAAAAAATGATGGCACAAAAATGTACAAATGTTATTTATAATCAATGGAATGTTTTGAATTCTCTTCAAACAGATGTGTGCTGTATGCAAACATGAATCCAGAAATAAAGAGGAGTAGTACTTTACTCCATAGTGCATTTTTGCAAGACTTCAAGTACTGTCAAAATATATTCTCAGTAAACCAGATACTAAGAAAGTTTTCACTTAAGCAGAAACCTGTGCAGTATGAAACCTTGTAGTTAATATGGTTTGCCTTCAGAAAATCTGATATTTATTTGAGATCTGCTCAGTTTGGATGAGCTTGATTAACCTTGGCCTGAGGGAGAGAGCAGTGACCCATTTTGTGCTGGTTGACAACACTTTGATATATCTATTTAATTATAAACTGTGCTGTTAGCCTTACTTTATTTGTATCTCTCTGTTGTCATTTATCCTAGGTATATCTACCTATTCTGTTTTATTGTCTGTTTTGAATTATTAAAAGTACATACTCTAAGTATTAGGCACATCTTCACAATAATATGTATAATTGTGTTACTATGTATTTATATATATATATATATATATATATATATATATATTCCCCAAATTCAACTACACTTAAATGGACTGTCTGCCCTAAATGCATCTTCCAAATATTAATGCGTATTAAGCAGCTTTCAAAGTACTTTAAAATGCATGTTTTACATTGTGCATTGCTTAAAATATAAAATACAGCTAGATGAAATTGTGAAATTACAGCAGTTTGCAAGGATCCCGGACTGCCCATAAGAGTTCCTTAGAAAAAGTAAGTACTTTTTTTGTTGTTATTGCTGCAGAAACCTATGAGAATAATGCCATTAAAATTAATGAAATTTCCTGTCTCTCTATTGATGTCATCAGACATGTGTTGCGCTGTTAAGAGATTTTACTGTGTGCAATAGCAAGGTCACTCAGGGGCCACACAATGTATTCAATTCGAGGAGTACAGGAAGTGACTAAATGAGACAAAACGTTATATCCTCAGTGTCTATATAATCAGTGCTGCCGCAGCGGCAGTAAACATGTAGAATAACCACTAGGGGAGGGCTTGAGTCAAAAATGTTCTATATGCAGAATGCCTGCATAAAGTTTGGGGTGAGTTTGGGGACTTTCATTAAAGCAAAAACAAATTTAAACATGGGAGAAAGAAGAACATTTTTTATTATCATTTGCTAATTTTCAAATAATGTTTGACTTTTTATTATTTGGTAATGTCCGCCTTTTCTGCACACTTTGTAGTATGTACCTATCACCAGAGTAGAATGGTGTAAAATTACAGTGTAAAGCTACATGGTAAAATTCAGCATTACTATTTGCATACATAGCATAGATTTGCATTCATTCATGTAATGTAATGTGATGGAAAGAATGGGAGTTCCATTCTAACATCCAAGAGCTCAGTATAAAGTCACAAATGAATAGCAACATGTCGATTATTATTATGCACGGGTGGCAATGCTCCAATTTAGCAATCCAAAAACAAGTAGTATATACGTGCAAAACGTATATAATTAAATTTGGTAAATATTATAAATGAAACAAACAAAATACCAGAAAGAGGTGTGTGCAACAAGCTCAAACGCGAATGTACTGGACATATTGTTTGCCGTATGGAAAAGTGCCCATTAAGGAGCATCTCTCAAGTAAATATCAGCAAAATAAAAATTTTAAGTGTAATAACTCTTACTTTTCTTCATTGGTACCCAGGCATGTTAATGACTGAATGTCAGTTGACCTTTTTCAAGGCTGATGAACTGCTCATCTCCTCTGGCATTTAAAGGGTTGGGTAAAATATACAGTTGTACAGTTCCTTGGAGTCAAAATATACAAGATTATTTTCAGTAACCCACATGAACATGTTCATTTTAAGTAATTTTAAAACAACATATTATTTAGATCATTGCAATTAGTTGCTACCATATAAATAGATGATATTATTATCTTTATTACTACTAAGTACTCAATGCCTAATCAAATATTTCTTTTTTTTTTTGTACACAAGAAAAATGCTGCAAGCACAAATAAGCTCCTGCTCATGTAAATACAATGTTCTCCTGACCTTTAAAATACCTTGGCTGACTTCCTATTAATTTTCTAACAAACTGAAACATTCTCCTGCTCTCTTTCTCTGACATCTTGATGCACTCCTACTCATTTCCTATGCTTGACTCAACTTTGCCTCCTCTTTGAACTTTTTACCTCATATTTCTCTTCTTTTCACTATCTATGGATGTCATATTTTCTCAGCATTTATAAAGCATCCTTGGTTCTGACCTGATTTACTTTGAAATAGATATTTCTACTACATGACTCCCAAAACTAACACAACCAACTCCAGTTGTAATCTAATACTTTCAGTTTACATTCGCAATCCGACAGCTTCATTTGACTGTGAAGTTTGCTTCAGTATGAGAAATGAAATATATGGAAATATGTATGAAAGAGAAATAGTATAATTATGTTTTTATATCACGTATACAGGTTCTCTGCAAATATGATATAAAATAGAAATAGCTAACTGAGTTTCTATAGAGAAAATGTAATAAAACAGGACAGTGCTTTTATACTGGTGACTGCGACCATGGTCCAGATCCTTGAAGCTGCAAATGACTGCAAATCCAAATCTATGAAGCAGTAATGAAAATTAATCTTGCTTACAGCTCTGTAGCAGCTATGTGGAACCACTAGGGTTGCCACCCAGCCACCATTTGACCTCCAGGACAGTATCATTTCTGTTTAAGGCCAATGTTAAGTCTCTGGAGACAATGGTATTGACAGTATTTTTTTTTAAAGGTAGCAACCCTAGGAACCATTAACCAAAACCATTAAACCCTCTCACTGAGCAGCTAATAGAAGTAATGTATTTAGAAAATTAGGCAGACTAGATGGACCGAATGGTTCTTATCTGCCGACACATTCCATGTTTCCATGATTACTGCATATGAATAGAAATCATTTTCACATACATTGTTTGATAAAGTAATATTATTACTAGGCTGCTCATTTGGTATCTTTTAAAATCTCTGGTAACAAAATATTTGGTAAGTCATTTGTAAACAATATTTATTCTTACAATTTCATCCTTAGTAAAAAGACAACAGTGAATTTTAATTCACAGTAGACAAGCTACTTACTTACTGAGTGCTGACCCAGATAAGAGTACAACCAATGGTTTAAGAATAGTGTCAATTATTTCATTAATTAGTTCATTATTAGGGCATAATAAATGTCTGTCTTTGGTGTTAGCATAAAAAAATAATTTGACTGCAGCTAAGATATTTCTAACACATTTTCACACACATTAGCTATGTTATGTTTGTGAATGTATTATTATTAGTAGGCTGCTGATCTGGAATGTTTTACAATGTCTGGAAACAAAACATATGATAAGAGCCAAAAAATGCCTTTATAATAAATAGACATTGATGGGAACTTGAAATGTATTATTGTTTTTGATAAACAAAATTTAAAGCAATTATTGTAATGTCCTACTGATTAAGTTAAAGATTGTTTTGTTGGCATTTATTGAATGCCACTATTTTGTTAGTAATGTTTCTTTGTCATATTCCAGCCATTATTCACTGGTGCTTTTTCTTTATAATAGGTCTGCTTCTAAATGGATTAGCTGTGCAAGCATGACAGATATTTCATTTTATATTACTTTAGGTTCTACTCAGGTAGGGCTGCTTTTCCCAATGAAAATCGGAACTCTGAGCAGATTGTACTTGAAGTTAGGCTACTCAGATAGTGCCCCCCTATGTAGGTATAGGGAACAGCCCATTAACCCCTTCGCGACAATGGTCGTGTCAGGCATGTCCTGCCGGGAAACTCCGTTTCCTGACACTGGACGTGTCTGGCACGTCCTGCGGTGAATCAAGTGGTTTTCGTGATCAACGATCGCGAAAACCACTTTAATGGTGCTGGTCTATTGCCTCGAAATCGAGGCAATAGCCAGCACCAAATTTTCTCTAATGGGGCACCCACGATCACCCCATGGAGCGATCGTGGGAGCCATATTGATGGAGCTATGTCCTCTGGAGGTGCCCCAAGTGGTAGTTAAGCAGCATAGCAATGTAAAAAAAAATGTAAATAAATATTTTATTAGGATAAAACTGGTTAAATAGTGAGATTAGCCTATTGTGTTAAAATTAAATAATTTTTAGCATAAGGGATAGGGTTAAAATTAAATTAAAATTTAAATATATAAAGGGATAGCATAAGGGTTAGAGTTGGGGTTAAATTTAGTGTTAGGGTTCAATTTTGGGTTTGGGTTGGGGTCAAAAGTTCAAAATAGGAAAAAAACAAAAACATACCGAAAAATATGTAAACATACATATTTATGAACTCGTGACAACATTTAGAAACTATTTAGACAGGGTTTTTTTAATGATTGTATTTGTCTAAATTATATTTTAGGTCAAAGTTAGAAAAAGTGGGTTTTTTAAAAATTTTCATCATATTTTATGATTTTTTTTGTAGTAAATTATAAGATATGATGAACATAATGGTATCTAGTGAAAGCCCTTCTTATGACAATAAAAACACGATATAATTTGTGTGGGTACAGTATGTGAGAAAGAAGAAAATTGCAGCTAAACACAAACACCCCAGAAATGTCAAAACAGCCATTGTCACCAAGGGAAAGTCAAGGTGAAAACGGCTTGTCACTAAGAGGTTAATTATAGCGACAGGGCAAGTAGCCCTGACCCTAAATATATTATACTGGGGCTGGGAGCATTTTCCCAGATCCTAGCCCAGTTTTTAATAAGGGGGTTAGAGCTACTTTCCCTAGCACTCCAATGTATATTATGGAGGGTGAGAGTCATTTGGTCTTTGGTTACAGTATAAACACTAAAGGGTTTATTCATGAAAGAGAGAATGGCAGAGAATTGAGATTGGAATGTCAAACTTAAGGCCAATGGGCTACAAGACCATCACCAAGCAGCTCAGTAAGAAGGTGACAACAGTTGGTGCAATTATTCACAAATGGAAGAAACACAAAATAACTGTCAGTCTCCCTCAGTCTGGTGCTCCATGCAAGATAACACCTCGTGGAGTTTCAATAATCATAAAAATAGTGAGGAATAACATAACTACATGGGAGGATCTTGTTAATAATCTTAAGGAAGCTGGAACCATAGTCACCAAGAAAACAATTGGTAACACACTCCGCCGTGAAGGACTGTAATCCTATAGCACATGCAAGGTCCCCCTGCTCAAGAAAGCACATGTACAGGCCCGTCTGAAGTTTGCCAATGAACATCTGAATGATTCAGAGGAGAACTGGGTAAAAATGTTGTGGAAAAATGAGCCAAAAATCAAGCTCTTTGCATCAACTCAACTCGCAGTGTTTGGAGGAGGAGGAGGAATGCTGTCTCTGACCCCTTAGTTTCTGCGAAGGGGACAGGACAACTGCACCGCATCAAAGGGACGATGGACTGGTCAAATCTTGGATTAGAACCTCCTTACCTCAGCCAGGGCATTGAAAATGGGTTGTGGATGGTTATTCCAGCATGACAATGACTCCAAACAGAGAACCAAGGCAACAGAGGAGTGGTTCAAGAAGAAGCATATTAAGGTCCTGGAGTGGCCTAGCCAGTCTCCAGACCTTGATCCCATAGAAAATCTGTGGAGGGAGCTGAAGGTTCGAGTTGCCAACCGCCAGCCTCAAAACCTTAATGACTTGGAGAGAATCTACAAAGAGCAGTGGGACAAAATCCCTCCTGAGATGTGCGCAAACCTGGTGGCCAACTACAAGACGTCTGACCTTTGTGATTGCCAACAAGGGTTTTGCCACAAAGTAATAAGTCATAGGGGTAAAATATTCTTTTCACTCATTGACGTGCAAATCAATTTATAACTTTTTTTACGTGTTTTTCTGTATTTTTTTAATTTTATTCTGTCTCTCACTGTTAAAATACATCTACCATTAAAATTATAGACTGATCATTTCTTTGTCAGTGGGCAAACGTTCAAAGTAAGCAGAGGATCAAATACTTTTTTCCCTCAGTGTAGCTAATAAAAACATACCTAAAATAGGAAAATTGGTTTCATCAAATTATAAAATAAAATGTAACCTATGGAAACCTTTAAGAAAAAAAAGAAAAATGCACAGCGCTTAAGATATAAGGATAATAATATAATTATATGGGTATGATGTGTATAACCCCTTCACCAAAAACTGTATAAAAAATATAAATATATGAATAAAAGTCAAAAATACTAACCAGTATAATGGATACACAAAAGACAAAAAAAAGGGGGCGGGAGGGCATGCACTGGAATGTAGAGAAAAGTCTCCCAGTTTTGTGGTGGGAGGGTCTCCACCAGACAAAAAAGTGGTAGTGGTGAGCAGCTAGTCTTAAAGCTGCAGTGACTGCAAGAGAGAGGCACAGTAATAAAAAAGACAGCACTTAAAAGATAATAAATAAATAATAAAATATAAAACATATTACATAAATAATATAATAGAAAGCTGGTCACATAGACAGAATCAGCTGAAGAAGTTTTCACGAAAGTCGTCCTGTGGGGTGTAGTTTGTTTTGTAAGTGCCATATCGATTGTTTGCTAATGTTCAATTACCTGGTCAGGTGAACTAAAACCAGTGGGTAAGTACCCTCTCCTTTTTCTGTATATTTTTTGTATCATATTGATATTTTATGTATTTTTATAGTATGCGCGTTCTGCCTATGTGACCAGCTTTTTATTATATTACATATTGGCACTTTTTCTTCTGTTTTATATGTATATACATTTTATTGCTCTGTGTTCTTGGCATGTAATAAATGTATACTTTATATATTATATTTCTATTTTTGGAGTTTATTATTTATTTATTATCTTTTAAGCGCTGTCTCTTATTTTTTTTTCTAATACTATGGAAACCTATGACAACAGCACAGGGAAAAAAATAATTGAACCTAACTTAGAAAAAGTAACACAATGAAAAAAGTGAAAAAAAGCTCTGGCCTAGACATCTCTGCTATTAGAAAATAACGCCCCATAACTCATGTTCATCTCTGCCTTCCAAGAGGTGTCTGACACACTGGGCAAATTTGATATCACGGACAAGGAAAGCAGTCAGTCTCTCAATATGGTCAGGGCCGTCTTTAAAGCGGGGCAAACGGGCCAGCTGCCCTGGGCCCATTTACTCCTGGGGGGCCCCAAGGCAGCTGTCCCGTGGGCCCCCAGCCCTGCTTGCCGCGTTCACAGCGCATTGCGCTTGTGAACGCTTTTTTCCGGCAAGCCGCATCCGATGGATGCGACGGCCGAAAAAAAAAAAAACTGACGTGTCACGTCCGGTGACTGTTTCCCTCCTCCGTGCAAGAGGGAAGACTGCACGGAGGAGACATCCGGCGGGGGACACGGAGCAGGTTCATGTAAGTACTTGGGAACGGGGGCGGGGGGCTGACTGGCACAATATTACTGGGCATCTGGCTGGCACAATAATACTGGGCATCTGAATGGCAGAATATTACTGGGCTCTGGCTGGCACAATATTACTGGGCATCTGAATGGCAGAATATTACTGGGCTCTGGCTGGCACAATATTACTGGGCATCTGAATGGCAGAATAATATTGGGCATCTGAATGGCAGAATATTACTGGGCTCTGGCTGGCACAATATTACTGGGCATCTGAATGGCAGAATAATATTGGGCATCTGAATGGCAGAATATTACTGGGCTCTGGCTGGCACAATATTACTAGGCATCTGGCTGGCAGGCACTATATTACTGGGCTCTGACTGGCACTATATTACTGGGCTCTGACTGGCACTATATTACTGGGCATCTGAATGGCAGAATATTACTGGGCTCTGGCTGGCACAATATTACTGGGCATCTGGCTGGCACAATATTACTGGGCATCTGGCTGGCACAATATTACTGGGCTCTGACTGGCACAATAATACTGGGCATCTGACTGGCACAATAATACTGGGCATCTGGCTGGCATAATATTACAGGCATCTGGCTGGCATAATATTACAGGCATCTGGCTGGCATAATATTACAGGCATCTGGCTGGCACTATATTACTGGGCTCTGACTGGCATAATATTACAAGCATCTGGCTTGTGACTGTTTCCCTCCTCCGTGCAAGAGGGAAGACTGCACGGAGGAGACATCCGGCGGGGGACACGGAGCAGGTTCATGTAAGTACTTGGGAACGGGGGCGGGGGGCTGACTGGCACAATATTACTGGGCATCTGGCTGGCACAATAATACTGGGCATCTGAATGGCAGAATATTACTGGGCTCTGGCTGGCACAATATTACTGGGCATCTGAATGGCAGAATATTACTGGGCTCTGGCTGGCACAATATTACTGGGCATCTGAATGGCAGAATAATATTGGGCATCTGAATGGCAGAATATTACTGGGCTCTGGCTGGCACAATATTACTGGGCATCTGAATGGCAGAATAATATTGGGCATCTGAATGGCAGAATATTACTGGGCTCTGGCTGGCACAATATTACTAGGCATCTGGCTGGCAGGCACTATATTACTGGGCTCTGACTGGCACTATATTACTGGGCTCTGACTGGCACTATATTACTGGGCATCTGAATGGCAGAATATTACTGGGCTCTGGCTGGCACAATATTACTGGGCATCTGGCTGGCACAATATTACTGGGCATCTGGCTGGCACAATATTACTGGGCTCTGACTGGCACAATAATACTGGGCATCTGACTGGCACAATAATACTGGGCATCTGGCTGGCATAATATTACAGGCATCTGGCTGGCATAATATTACAGACATCTGGCTGGCATAATATTACAGGCATCTGGCTGGCACTCTATTACTGGGCTCTGACTGGCATAATATTACAAGCATCTGGCTGGCACTATATTACTGGGCTCTGACTGGCATAATATTACAGGCATCTGGCTGGCACAATATTACTGGTCTCTGACTGGCACAATAATACTGGTATCTGACAGGCACAATATTCCTGGTATCTGACTGGCACAATATTACAGGTATCTGGCTGGCACAATATTACTGGGCATCTGGCTGGCACAATATTACTGGGCTCTGACTGGCACAATAATACTGGGCATCTGACTGGCACAATATTACAGGCATCTGACTGGCACAATATTACTGGGCATCTGACTGGCACAATAATACTGGTATCTGACAGGCACAATATTCCTGGTATCTGACAAGCACAATATTACAGGTATCTGGCTGGCACAATATTACTGGGCATCTGGCTGGTACAATATTACTGGGCATCTGGCTGGCACAATATTACTGGGCTCTAACTGGCACAATAATTCTGGGCATCTGACTGGCACAATATTACAGGCATCTGACTGGCACAATATTACTGGGCATCTGACTGGCACAATATTACTGGGGTCTGAATTTCACAATATTACTGGGCTCTGACTGGCACAATAATACTGCACTCTGAATGGCACAATATTACTGGCATCTGAATGGCACAACAATTATGGCATATGTGTGTGTGGGGGGGGGGGGGTAACATTGCGATGGATGGCGGGATTGAATGCAGGGGAGGGGGCAGGGTCCAGGGGGCCCAAACAAATGCTTGCCCAGGGTCCAATCACTATTAAAGACGGCCCTGAATATGGTATCAAGTTTCATAACCTGACACATGAGACATAATGGGATTATTATGCTCCAGGCTTTGATCATGCTCTGAATGATACCTTGAAGCAAGCATTAACCTATAAAAATCTCTCTGAAGACCTAGAGGATCTGGTCATAGTGTGTCATATTAGATGCCAGGACAGGAAAGAAGGTGGGAACACAACAGAGAAAAGGAGGTTTTTCCTCTGTTCTCACCTTGCATCAAACACTTCCTCACACTCTACAGAGCCCAGCCAAAAATGGGCCTCTCTAGGGTTGTCTGAAGACAGATCTAAGGGCTCCACTTTTACTGTGGCCAGAATGGATATGTAGCAAAATAAAAATGCAAAATGCCACCCAACCTACCATAATCCCAAAGGGGTTGGATGATTTTTATTTTGTGGCCAATAAAGAGGCTCACCCATAATGTATTTGCAGCTGAGTAGAAGACCAATTCCACTATTGTTAAAATTATACTGACATGTTCACCTAGCTTCACTCCTTTGTAGGTACCTCTGCATTTTGCCATTAAAACTTTACATTGTGTTTACTGAATTGCTTATTTTTTTATTTATATAGGCTGCAGTAAATTAGATGGAACTCATTGGACTACTTTGTGCACAATTCCAACTGCGGTTTTCAACAATAACTGTTGCATAATTGTATGTTCAAAATATATTTTTTACTTGATTTCTCTTTAAACTTTTACATTTCAATTTTTGTCTGCCTTGCATTTTCATGATTTAGGGTTAAATAAAAATGGGTTAGCAAAAACTAAGTATGTATATTAAGTCATAAAAATCACATTTGGAAACCACAGTCAGTTATTTCTTAAAATTCATTATGCATTAAAGTAACTATCATGACTTTATAATTTGTATCCATTTTACCACAATTAACTTTTCAATAGCTATTTTTCTGTAGTATGTATCAATAAGTCTAAATATATTGTTATATGTTAGCATAGAAATATGTGCAGACGAGATGGTCTAAATGGGTCATACTATTACTCTAGTTCTTAACCCTATAAGCAGGGCCATTGCTCTTATTATTGCATATATAAAATTGTTATTGTGTATATACTATACCCTTTTTATCATATGTTTATGTGATTATATATTTCTATGTTTGTATATTTTGTATTTATTTTGTATTTTTCTATTTTTATTCTATTTTAGCTTGCTGGTGGGAAAATAACAATCAAATATATAGAGTTTATTTCCAATAAAATGGTCTGGTGTTTTTTTTTTTTTTGAAATTCTGAGCAGTGCTCGTTACTGTTTTCCTAGATAAATAAATGGTAATGCAATATTTGGAAATGTCAGAAATCTCAATAGGATGAATGATTTGTATCTGCAGACATATTTTATGATTCAATGTTGCTATATCAGCATGCCTATGAATTGTACACTGTCAAATTAGTTGGCAATTCATTGGAAATTTATACATATTATAGTGATGGTTTAGATGTCTGTTTTACTTGAAATCATAGTAATACAAATTTTAATGGAGGCTTTGAAATATTGCAAAAAACACAAAATAAATGAAATAGTTTGTTGTGATTCATTTTTAAATCATAATGGGGTTTTTTCAGCTTAAGCTGCCTGGTTCTCCCATTCTTGGAGAACACATGTTGTGTCTCAGCAATATCTTAAGCGACAGAACAGGACTAGGGAGATGCTTACTTCAGATATGTTTTAGAATCTCTGGATTTGGCTCACATATGTTATGCGGTCAAAAGAATTTCGACTAAACCTGCAAGAAATGCGATGCTTCTGCTGGCTGCAAAGAAAGAACCTTCCTTTCCATACTTTGAAATTCCTATTCACAATATTCAGCAAGAATAACAACAAAAACCTAGTGTGTTTACATTCATGTAAGTTTTGAGACATTTACTGAAGAATTTCGTAATATGTTCTATTTTTCCATAATTCAATAAATTATACAAAAAACATGCATGCTGTTATTGTTATTATTAATAATTAATAATATTATCAGAGACTTTGACTACTATTTTGCATGTCCATTGTTATATATAATCTACACATTTTCCAATGTATCTTTCTAATATTTTTAGCTCTATTAAATTTGTCTATCTTATAGAACTAGGAGTGAGATTGTAACTGTGTTATAATGGTCCTTTAAGCACTATAATAAGTGCTGTGGATATTCTTGGAGCTACACAAATAAGCACTTCTATAAGTTAATGTTAATATAGAGGAGGTCTGACAAGTTATTTGAGAGACTACAATAAGTTTCCCATATTGTCAGAAGCCCTTATTGGAAAGCATGATTATCTTTTGTTCTAAAATGAATCCTACATCTGAGATTTAGATTGACATTATATAAAATATTCCAGAATTAGGGTATCACTAACTCTAAATACATGATAGCTACAGCTTTAAATGCAATATCTTTATTAGATATGCATGTCAGAATAAATATGAGTTATTTACGTAACATAGTACATCTATCACAAATAATGTTATAGTTAATTAATTTCAGTGTGTTACTCTGCCAAATGAAGTTTATTAAATTGTAGTTTCTAAAGATCATCTTACAAATGATCTTTCCAACACAGAAGTTTACTTTAAATGTCAGTTTCTGCTCAATTACACAAATATTTAAATTTGGCTTGAAAAGGTTATTTTGAATTGGTGATGTGTTCAATACATTTTATGACACCAATTATATTGCTGCTCAGGATAAGGCAATGTGGGTTTTAATTGTAATCTTCTATACATTGTAGGCAGTTTTTCTATATTTAAAAAGACTCTGTCAACAAACAGACAACATATATTCAGGCCATATAGAAAATAGAAAATTGAAAGTATGTAGGATTTTCACAGTTTTACATGTAAAGATAAATACATTGTATTCAAAAATATATCTGCATTCTTGCAGCCACCAATGGCATTGTGTGGGATGATATGCTAATGTTTGACACAAAACTCGTAAACGGGTTCAATAACGCATGAAGCCAGGACTGTTTACAGCTGACACTACAATGGATGCACAAACCATGGAGATGCAGTATCTACAGGAAATACTTAGAACCGAGTCTGTAGAATAGTAACATTATTCAGTTGTATACAATATCAAGTTATTGCTCAGTGCTGCATATAGAGAAGAATACAAGTAGAGTTAAAATTATATTATTTATTTGCTAAGTGAGAGTTTGTTTACAAACTTTCAAGACCAAGTTCCTAGGTCCTTTCCTAATTAATGAGCCTAAAACAAAATGCCTAATAACAAAACATAGATAACAGCTAAAAAATGACCTCACTTTAAAAGCTAATAAACTCTCAGTTAGCCAATAAATGGTATCATTTTAACTCTACTCGTTTCCTGTTTTTCCATGGCTAACACAGAACTACTCTTCTAACTAGCACATAAAGAACACCACAGAGCCCTGCACATTCATTGTGCAAGTGATACACTAACTGAAGAAATAAATGATTTAGACAAATCCCACACATATGTTTAGTTACTGTTTCAAACTTTGAGTCTAGTGATCCCTGCATCTCTGTATTGCAGCTGGAAAAGTGTTTCCAACTACTCGAAAGTCCCAGGTGAAATTACAATACAGAGAATGGTTTCACTTTTTGAGGAATGTTGTCATCTGACAAACGGGGATCACAAGATTCAGACTCTGACACAGTAACTCACTGGTGTTGATAACCGACTTGGGCAATGGTGAAATTTTGGGTTCATCAGAACACGTTTGGACAAAAGAAAACTTTGGTTCGTCCAAACCAATTTTTGTCCATTGACAAATTCAATTTGGATGAAATCCATCCAATATTTTTGTTTCTGGAATTTGAATGAATATAATTCTCATGCATGCATTTTGCTCTTTAAAACAGGCTCCTTATAGGCCACCAAAGTCATCTCTAAATGGTAGGAAAATCGGCCAATGCAATGGGTACTCTCCCCGTATTGCGGTTCACCAGCGATTACCTTTCCCCGATCAGGGCTTCCAGCAGGTGAGAAACAACATGTCCCATCTGAATCCAAGATGGGGGGCACAACTCTGTGCGGCTCCACCCCCAAACAGAGTGAGTACCATCTGTTAGGCACGCCCTTCACTCATCATCATCATCAGGGGGCATGGCCTAGAATAAAGGAGAGACTCAGTATCATAATGTTGCCATGGTATCGCCATGACAAACCCAAGCTAAGTCTGTTGCTCCTCCTTCTAAACCAATCAAGGTAATTACCAACAGGGCTATATAAACCCACACCTCCAAGCATCCATTGCTACTTGATTCTAGAGCTGCTAAGTAGTTAAAGCTTGCTTACTACTTAGCCTTTTTTGCCCTTCCTTTGTGTACCTGATTATCCTGTTGCTAATTTCTGCCTATTATCTGACCTTGAACCTCTGCTACCTGCCTCAACCTCTGCCTGCCCCTGACTTTGATTCCTGCCTGATCCTTGTCTGTACCTCATTTTTGGACACAACAATATCACCCTCGTGCACTGTCACACCATCCCACTATTGTATCCACCTTCAATTATTGGGTTTGGTGTCCCATTTGTACGTATATGTGCTTCTCATCTTCCTGCCACTGGACTCCTACTAATCCAGTAAGCAATCCCGGCATTACAAAAATAGAAGTCTATGGGGAGAACTACAGCTTATTCAGGGGCCATTTTGGGAGGACATCGGCTATTACAGATATTGTCTAAGTCCTTCCATAGAAGTCAAGTTCCATAATAGCCAAGGATCTCCAAAATCTGGGATCCCAAAATGTCAAAGTCCTCCCCATAGACTTCTATGGGGAGAAACTTTCTTCTAGAAAATTGGAGCTTCCTGGGTTAACCTCAGAAAGAATGAAATGATTTTTGTTTGTTAACATTCAAATTTGTTTTTATGAGTGTCTGAATGGATGACACAGCCAACTTTTGTCCCAAATGGCATTCAACAAAAATAAATGCCCAAGTCTAATAAATAACTGTATTACTAGCACAATGGATGTGCAGAACTCTGTGTTCTATTTGTTCTACTGTGCAATAAGTTCATTTTGTATACAGCTGATTAGTGCTACTATTCTTCAGACCACTCAGCTCTGAGCAGCAACTACATGTCTATGTATTTGCTATGCAATGTTATAAAAGTCCCTGTTGGTCAAGTGTCCCAATACTTTTGTCTATTTATTGTGTATTATAGTAATTTATTATATATTATTACTATAATATATATAGCATTAATTCAATCATTTTTAAATATATTATTATTCATTTATTTTAATTTGTTTTTATATTTATTTATTTATTTTTATTTAATTTATTTTTATCTATTATAGCTTATTTTAATATATTTTATTCTGCAACATTAAAGAGGTGCTTTTCAATGATGGTATGAAAGATGCCAAATATAATCATGGCAAGAGATGCATTTTTTCTTGTTTCTTTCATAGCATATTAAATGTTTGTAACTAAGTATTCTAGGGTTGGAACTTGAAACATTTTAACAGTTAAAATAATTGTACAGCTGAGTCATAGATGGCATGTTTGTCATGGGTCAAATGTTCAGACTGTGTGGCTTGATGTTATGATGAATGAATGACAGGCTGCCTCTGGAGTACTCATCAGTACTGAGTAACAACACCACACAAAATAACAATGGCCTATCTAAGGTAGTGCTAGAACCAGTTTCTTTTCGTATTACAGGATAGGTCATTAATTATAAAGGAACATTTTGGTACAGGAAATAAAGATACTTTAGAAAGATTGGGATTTAGGCAATGGTGGGACATCCAGGAAGTGATTTTTGACAGGCAGTATATGAGAGAAGGACAGAGATCAGAGATTTGTGTTCTATCTGCATATAAATGATACTGAATTTTTTTTAGTTCATTTCCAATACAGGAATAGTTGGTAGCTAGAGCACAGAAATCAATGTTGAAAAGAGATGCTGTGTGTTTGATGAAAATGATAAAATGAAAACGAGAGAGCAGAGTAGTAGGATCACAGCATTAATTTATTATAAAGACCATCTTTTTTTTATATAAAAGCATGCCACGGTTTTCGTCTAGGTTTCTGGGAATGGCAATGAGTGTAATCCTGTCAAGAGCAGAAGACAGTGTATTGTTATGGGTAGATGCTGCTTCCTCAGGACAGGTAAATATTAGCATAGAAGGGAGGAGTTCTTCCAAAGAAGCAGACTCATTAGAATAAGTCAGGAGGAATATCAGCCATTCTCCACTGGTGGGGCCAATGTAGGCTGAAAGATGAGGCCAATATAAGCTGAGAGGTCTTGCAGAAATTCTACTGACTGGTCATATGTAATGCAAAATAAAACAAATGCTTTATAAATGTAGGTATTTAAATACTTTTTATGTTACTTTGTGCTGCTTATCTACCTAATTACTATAGTAATTAAGTAATTACTAATTATCTAATTAATTATTTGGTAGATCTCTTTAATTTTATTTTTAAATTATTTAATGAATTTTGCAAATTAGAAAATTAACTAAATTGCCTGGAAATGTATTCAGTTTTAGTTACATAGAATGGAGGTAAATCATGGACACTAAATACAGCTACATATGTATGATGAAAAGACCATATTTGTAACAACTAGCTATATGCTAAAGCAAAATTATTTTAAATCAAATAAAATTAAATGTACACATTTACTCAACATATAACTATCATTATGTTTGCATAGTAGGAATACTTTAATACACACTGTAAGTAAACCTAAAAAAATCAATAGTCACATTACAATTAAGGATAACTTTTTTAACTGGTTCATAGATCTGTTTCTGTCAATACTGACTAAACAATCAAGACACTTTGCTGATTCATGCATACTTTTGATGGTATCACATTCACATCCTGATTATTGAAATTATGGAAAATGTCAAATTTTTCAATGGAATAACCTGTTCAGTATTTATAATTGTGTGTTTTATACTTATACTTTATATTTAGAGCTTATTAAATTCCAATTGTCTAACTAATTTAACTAATCAAACTATACCTGGTTCTGTTCATTATTCACATACAAATTGTATACATTTTTTAAGCCAAAATAGTTTTACTCGCTTGACATTCTGGAAAACTTTTCAAAACATTTTTATAATCTTGTTGGTTTTTTTAACATTTTCTACATGGAAATGTAATGTCATTTAATTGCACGTACTTAAAAGAAACTTTAGATTCAGTCTAACAGATTGTGACCATTAGTGCCCTTCTAAAAAAATGTCACATTATAATACTTTTAGTGTCGTATAAGGTTTTCAAACATTCTTTTTCAACTACACATGAATCAGACCTGATTTTCTTTAGTTTATTTAATTCGCTAAACAAGATTCATGTCATCTCACTAACACTTCAGTGGTTATGTGTTTTTAAAGGTGGTATTAATGCTTGATTTACAGGATTAAAGATCTTTCAGCCACTCACTTTCACCTACGCCAGGGTGGGGAACCAGCGGCCCACCAACTGATGATCTCCCATTATGCTCTTTCAGCTAAGAGGCTGGCAAAGGAGTATGGGAAATGTATCCCTGTGGCATCTTGAGGGACACAGGTTCGCCACCCCGACCCATACTTATATTTTGGTACATTACTTAATTCTAGGTTCGAGCAAGCCTATCAAATATTTTAAAGGTAAAATATATAAAGTAAAAATAAACAGATCTGTCTTATCAGCTTTTCCTCAACTTATTCTATCTTCTAAAAACTGCCAATAAAGTATAAAACATGTATTGCTGTTGTTATAGCATCAGTCCTGCCTATCTCCCCAAGTACTCGTTATTGGATGCCGCTGAATTTTGAAGCACAGATTACATTGTTTTTAATGTAAAACTACAGGATTATTTTAAAGTACAAATAAGTGCATGTAATATATATTAGAAACATATACAACATACAGAAAATAGACTAGATTAAACTGCCTTTTTAAATTATTGTTTGTAAATACAACTGTGTGAGACATATAGGAGTCTCTGTTTATCCTTATGAGATTGTTTGAGGCAATTAGGTACACTAAAGAACAATTTATACAAAACTACTGCATTTTCTTGTGGTGTGGAATCTATAATATATAAATAATACATACTCCAATATTTTAATTTTCTTAAACTTTAACCTTGCTTTGGAAGGCTATTCTAGATATATATTTCCACAGTACTTTCCATTGCAATTCAATGTCATATTATATCAATGAGCAATTGTTTCCCGGTCATGTAACAGCCCTTAGCATTAATGAAGGAGGCTGGTAAATATGAAATTGGTGGTTCTCTTAACTATGTGGCTATTTATACATCATATATGGATTAATTGGGTGAAATAAGTATAAAGCAGGGTCAATGTTTCAGTCCAGCTCAATTAGATGCCTAAAGCAGTCCATTACTTCTTAACATAATGTGTTCAACTGAGTGGCAGAGACCCAAAGAAAACACTTTAAACATGTGCTGGTAGAGATTGGTGTGTATTGAGGCCTCATAGTTCCCATGACAAAGAGAAACATGTAATGATTACTGTGCTTTGGTGGGCTCAAACTATGAACATGGCTGCTTATTGCAAGGATATACTTATTTCTTTGTGGCCATGTTCTGTGCGTTTGATTCTCATTGGGGAGGTCTGGCAACTTTCCTCAATGAAACGTTTGCCAATTTCTCATGTACCTTGACTCAAAATTTCTGGCACCAAAGAACAATAAATTTGTCCTACTGTCAAAATGCAATTATGGTTTTATTTTAGTGGGAAAGTAAGATACATATTGCATCTGTCTTATATAAAACATCATAAATCTCAGTATTATTTTGGTTCTTTGCCTGGTAAAACATGCACTTTTTGGACTATCTGAAAGGAAACGAAATTGATAGTGTGATATATTTTGTGAGCAGACTGAACTATGAAATGGAGACAGTTGCTTGCAAGAAGATAGGTTTCTTTTGATCAAGGGAAAGTGAATCCACCTAAAAAAAAAAGCATTAAATAAAACAAATAAGCGTTTCCTTGCTATCAGGATCCATTTCAAAATATATAATTATTATTGATGAGTAAAGGTCAACATTACATCATTCATCAAACAACATTATTCAAAAACCACCAAGGAAGCTTTTCAATAATATGTTTTAAATATTCAGATAATGAATGAAATAAAAAGAGAGAAAAACTGTCAAGGAGTTAAATTACCCCAAATGTGTGGGATAATTTAATCGGTTGTAGTAAAAACTGAAGAGGACAAACATATTTTTCATAGACCATACCTGATCTAACAGCTGTAAAATGTATATACTTTGTATCTGAACCAAAAAATCCAAGTGTCTTGTTTATAAAGTGATGTCTCCTCAAATAATGTGAAAAAGAGTCAATGCAGAAATACAAGTTGCATAATTTGTATGTGCATTGAACCCATTATTAAGTATTTATCTGTAAACTTGAAATTCTCCTGCCTCTGTGCAAGAGATACAAAGGTTCAGTGTAGTAATAGTCGTAATTGTGTAAACAGGGAAAGACATCAACAATTTCATACAATGAAGACTCCATACTCCTAAGTTCAGAGCCATCCCTAGCGTCCCAAGAACCCAGGTGGCAATTTAAAGGGGGCAACACATTGCCTCCCCCCCCCCCCTTCCTGCCTTGAAACAGCAGTGAGATATTGTCACAAGAGATTGAAAAGAGAAAGTGCAGAACACCCACTAAGGCACACAAGTAGTATTTGTGTGAAGGGGTAACGGGATCACCCGGTGATCACACCATATCATGGATTGAGGAAAATAAAATAACCACTTGGCAGTCCACTAGCTGCCACAAAATAAAAGCTCCAGACACTGTAGACGTTGTAAATGTGAAATGATTTATTCACAAGAGATTGACTGGCATTGGGGATCACTTAGTCTACTTTGAATGTCTTCAGGTAACTGTAGGCAATGAACAATGAAATGACTGTGTATGTAACTATGTGTGTATATGCATGTGACCCTATGAGACTGTGTGTGTGTCTGTATGACTGCATTTGTATGAGACTGTGTGTGTGTATTTGCTTGCATGACTTTGCATATGTGTGTGCGTGGTTGGAGGCAGCATTTTGTTCATGGACCCAGGCAGCAAGAAGTCTTGGGACACCCTTGCTGAAGATACACCGCAACCCTAAAATTTGCAAGCATGACAAATTTTAACATACAATTAGGGAATTAGAATTGCTTTTTATTTCCTTGAGGAATGCTAATAAACCTTTTTCAATTGGAGAAGAAATTTTGTCTGACTTTAACTCCTTCCACGTGTCCTCACTTACCAGTAAATGGCTGTATACTTTTGGGCTTGAACGTAATCGTGGAAGAACTTGAAGGCACATTATGCTTGACATATATACACTTCATTGAGGTGACTCCACAGATATGAATGCTAATATAATGCGTAAGATAATGCCTATAATATCTCAGAAGAGGACCCTAGTCCTGCTGGGAAATTACAAACAACTGATACAGTCAATTATATACTACTAAAAGTTAATAATAATTTCATGCATGTTACTGAAGGGTTTAATATGATAAATTACTTTTTATTAGATATGTGAAAGGTATTAACTTGAATTACAATAGAATACACTTTAAAGGGCAGCTGTATGAAGGAAAATGAACCTGTGTTTAACTGAAGGATTACATGTGTCATCATTTAAATAGAAATGCTTTATTGAAATAATATAATAAAGTGATCTATTGCTGTATCAGTGGGTTGGCATGTTGTTTAGAATATAATACTGCATCTTATTTCTAATGAATGAAGAGGAGACCCAAGGTTCAAATACACTGGGAGAGCTTTTATGAATAAAATAGGGTTCAACAAGGTACTTTTAATTAAATATTTCTGATTAAAAACTCTGCACTTGATGAAATCTTTCTATTAAACATATGACTTTTTTGCCTATAAATATAAAAAAAATCCTTAACACAACAAGGCACACATGATTGTTGGAAAGATGTTTGTTAACATTATTACATAAATATATTATGAAAAGTGAATTAGTGCACTTATCCCAACACTCTGCACACTTGGGCTACCCTGTTAGATGGGACAATCTCTCTTCCCAGTATTATGCAAAGCAAAAAAAAAAAATACATAAAACAAAATATAGTGTAGTATGTCAAAACAAAAGTACATGTGCTTAGACAGTAAGATGGATCCACTCACAAACTTTTCCTCCCTCCACACAACTTGCTTCGCCTCTTCAAACAGGCTTTTTCAAGAAAAAAAAACGCATTATGTGGAAGGAGGACATGTTTTTTGCTGAAACACAGCACACTTTACAAAGGATTCTTTTACTTTCAAGCATCTACTGGATATTGTTGTTTTTAATGTAAGATTCTACTTTGATTTGCTATTGCACAAATACATGTGCTTTTCTCATAGTCCTGCCCTTTTCCCCTTGTCTTCTTCAACATCTCATTGGAGTCTTTGGAGTGCTCAGATACATGTGAGTGGATCCATCTATTGTCTATGCACATGCACTTTTGTTTTCACATTCTTCATTATATTTTATTTTATGTTTTTGTTTTTTCCCTTTTCATAATACTGGGAAGAGAGATTGTCTCATCTAGCAGGGTAACCCAAGTGTGCAGAGTGTTGGGGATAAGCGCGCTGATTCACTTTTTTTTTTATATTTGCACTTTGTTCTAGTAGTGAGACACTAGCTGTTTCTGGTTCTGCTCTTTCTATCACATACAGGCATAGTTTATTATATTTGTCTTCTTTATAAATATTATATGGACATTAGCATTGATTAGGTATTTTCAGAAAAAAAAAACCTCATAAACAGTTAATGTTTCTCAATCTTTGAGGCAAATAAATAAACAGATAACTAAATATTTCTCTTTTTAATCTAATAAAAATGTATATGTACAAATTTGCAATTTATAATGCATCTAATCTGCAAGGTACACAAACATATTTGTGTCACCATCATGTAAACCATTGCTGTTAACTTATTGCAATTCTCATTAAACCTTTTCAATTTACTAAATCTTCTCTCACTAATGACAATATTACTACACCTAAGCAGCAGTACATTTATTTTTTTAATAGTCTTATTATTTTAAATTGCAAAAACATTTTTAATTTTTCCAAAATAATTAAATGAACTTCCAAAGAGCCATTGCATAGAGTATTGTTCTCTTGTTTTATTACTGAACTTCATTTAACATTAATTGAGCTTCAGATTTTTTTTCTCATTACTTTATTCATGCAAAAGTCAGCTTGCTGTTTTTGTCTGTTCTCTGATATATCAGTAAGTCATTTTGTATTGTAATACATATTGTTTGGACATCCTTGTAAATCCAGTCTCTAGTTGCCACACACATTATAGTTGTTTTGTGTTTATCTACAAAGGTTTGTTATGTACTGGGTTATATATGTTTTGAATGACCAAACTTTATTTGCATTACAATAAAAAAAAAAGTGAATCTTATTTTTAGACATGTAATAGAAATTACTAAGCAAATACATGAATTTTAAAACAATAATGTGCACAATTTAAGCAATCTCACAACAATGACTGTTAGCAATGCCTCTTTTCATTAAATAAATGAAGACTGAGAAATGAATGACATTATATAATTAAAACTACAAACACTAAGCAAATAAGTTACTTCAGTAAATTCAAAAGACCAATTATTTTGATTATTTTTTAATGGTAATGTAGAATCTTGATTTATCGCCTGATGAAACTCATGATATGCATTGTCTTGCATCAAAAGATTTTTGGGGTTTTGAATAGGACACTATAAACCTGATTTCAACAGACTGAAAACAAGATGTGACAAGCAGTTTGACAGAGGCCCTCTGCTAATTTCCGCTATTTGCAAAGAGGCACATCTCAATGGAAACTGCTCAGCAAAATGGGTCACTATAGTTGAGGCCATGTCAGTCCACATATAAAAACTCAGTACAGGGAAAAATAAGCAACCATTGATTACCAGTGAAAGCATAAGAGTGTAAGGGAAAGTAGCCAAAGCGCGGCACCAGCTGTTCCCTGCTGGAAGTCTTTTGTGGAAGAGAAAGAGAACTGAGAGAAAGCAAGAGAAATCTGTTGGAACCTGAAAGGGCAAATGACATCGGAATGAGTATTTGAGATGTAATGGTGATTGTTTTTGCTGTATTTCAACTGTGTAGTTTAACATACAGTTTCTTCAAAGTTTGTTCATGTGTACATTTCATTCCATACAGTATATTTAATATTTTCTCATTTTTTATGTTTCATTGAGTGATCAAACTATTTTATTATGTATATATTTAATAAATAATAATAAAGCATTGTATTTTGTTATCAGTTTAATAATAGTATGCAGAATTCACAGTATGAAGTATAAACTAACTAGATATTTCAATTTTATATTAAAAAATTTTTTTTAATATTGTCTGTGTTAAACAAGACATTTTACTATGCTAATTTTATTTATGTATCTAAAATATAAACCACCTGATGACTAATGAAGAATTTGTTTTAATATGGTTCTTTCTAACATTTAATAAACTACATACTTTTGCCTGGTTTGAGCTAAATTATACTTCATTTCATTCTCAAGATACAAATTATAGTCTGCCCATTCAATTACTAAAACATGTTTAAACATTTTACAAAACCTAATTGAAATGGCTGCTGGGGAATCCACTGGGAAAAAAGCCAACATACAAACCCAAGGAAATGAGCTTGGTGGTCTTTGTTTGATTGTGACAAGAAAGAATGGTAGTGACTGTTAAGTACTGTGCTTGAATCAAGGCAGTAATGTCACTTTTCCCATGGGAGGCCTATTTTCCCTGATCAAGATGAGGTCATTATTGGTTAAACATACTTCTAAAGGGTATAAAAAGGCAGGATAAGACTTAGCAGCGACTCATGGAATGCCAACCAGACTTTGTAGCCACTTTGGAAGACAGGAGAAGCAAAATTCAACTTTATGGAATGTTCCAAACCAATCTTTGTTTGTGAAATGCAGATATATTTAACTGTAAGCCTATTTCATAACTATAACTTAACATACTATTATTTAATAAGAAGCACAAACACTCAATTATCCTGTTTCTTTTATTAAATTTGTAGAGTTTCACTGATTTCTAATACAACTAGAATGATATTGCTTAGAAAGAAGTAATACATTTTAATTTGGATTCTGAGTAATTAAATAGAGAATACATTGTACAGCATTCAATATACGTAATGAGACTATTGTCAATATATTTATTTTCTAGAAAAGAAATAGGTCTGTTCTGAATTAAAGTCATGATTTATTGACCAGTGTGAACTCCCAACTGAACCCATTTATTTAGCTACAGTAATTAGCAAAGCTTTCTTTTTGTGTCTGGTGCACTTTTTCTAATGGACATTTAAGAACAATATTTCAAGCTAATTGGTAAGCCTGTATACTTATAAAAAGTGGAGCACTGTAAGATTGTCTCGCTAGGATTCACAATAAGGTATATAGGGATATATATGTATGATGTGAAACATCAAAATATTTTGCGGTGTACACAATGAAGAGTATGGTGTATAAACCATGTATTTATATCAGCAAATATACAATTTTAGCTCATTTTTAATATTCCTTTTCTGTCACTTGTTGTCTATTTTAGAGGAATATACATTAAGGTGCTGTGTAATAGCAGACAAAAGCAAAAGTATAGAAATGCAAGTAAAGTAAAAAAAAATATATACTTGTAAACCTTCTTCTTATTTTATATTTATTTAGAAAGTGTTTTACTAGGAAGAATACATTGAGATTTCTCTCATTTTCAAGTATGTCCTGGGGACCCAGTCCAGAATGGAGTTACACAGAGTTACATATAGAATGGTCTACTCAATAAACAAAGAATTGCAAGGAACTGAGATTAGCAATTTAAATATTAGGCCAAGGCTGGAAAAAATCTCCAATTCAGCTGAATGGGAGATTGTTTTCTAACTCAGCTACTTTGAAATTATCATCTCAATTCCCTGCTTGGCAAAACCCAGTTATAAAATGACTGCTCTCCCAACACATATAAAATGTAATATATATTAAGTGCACAAACATAATGTAAATGAGAGGTTTTGTTTATGTGGTTTGGCCAAAGCACAATTAAACTTACCCAAGAGTTCAAGAGGAAAGTACTATAATTATCAAATGGGCATGCCATGCAGTCTATACAGCAGCCAAAAGGTTTTAATGTGTTTATGGAGGTTGATGGTTATGATTCATATCAAACATGATGCAAGTTCAACACCATGCAAATCCAGTATAGCAATCATTAACATTCAATGAATTTCCACAAAGTATACATTTTTCTGCTCACTGTAGCCATGACATAGAGAGAGCATCCTGGAACACATCAAACTAATCCCAGCCACAAGAGACAATCCAGACCCAATATATGTGAAGGAAACTCGCCATGCCAAAATATCTGAAGATCATTTATAATCTGTAATGCTTTTAAAGGTACCAACCATTAGTGCAGAACTTTCTTTCCTTGGTTTGAATTGTGCCCCATCCTCCTTTTTTTCTTGCCATAGTTTAAAGTTGCCACTAGCCATATAAGGCATGTTTATGAAGAAAATGCTTTAGGAAATGTGCATAGAGCTGGAGTAAGATAAAATATTTGGATGGAGACTTTCTGTTGGCTAATAGACGAAAAAAGTTTCCAACTGATAATAAACTGGGGCACTAAATATTACTAACCAAACAGTATATAAACCCCTGAACTAGATAAAAATATATGCTTATGTGTGTAATCTGCATATTAGTTTCAAACATATGTACTTAGGGTTGCCATCCAGCCAGTATTTTACTGACAGGCTGGTAATAAATTGTCTTGATGCCAATGTTAAGTCTATGGAGAAACCAGCAAGGCCAGTATTTTGTTTGTAGAAAAGGTGACAAACCTATATGCACTCCATTTGCAAAAAGCCAGGAATGAGGATAGTATTATAGCGTTTTGATTCTATAACATGTTCTCTGTTGTGTTCTCTGATAACCATATGCATAACAGATGCACAATTTGCACTTACACTATATACTTTGCTCATCACATACCTCCCAACTTCTTCCCCCGTCAAAGAGGGAGCAATTGGGGGATTGTGTGTCAGATCAGAGTGTATTCATTGTCTGGTGTCTCAATGAATGGCTCAGGAGTCACAAACAAGACTGTAATAGCAGAAAAGCAAAATACAAAAGTGGAGAAGGTCTAATCTTATAATTTGCATAAAGAGATATCTTAAAAGAGCTTTCATGTTTACATGTTGGACCTGGAAAAATGTCTCATAAAAACAGTCCCTGAGGATCGTGCTGAACATTCTGACTAGTGGTGCACTCCAGACAGTGTTATAAGCACATACTGATGATTTCTAGGCAAAGAGATGAAGTTCCCCCTACAGAAATTTTTATCTGATTTTATAGAGGGTCCAACTCTCTTTGGAGAACATAGTGAGTGCCTAACAATACAATGTAGTACAGTACAACAAAACATAACGCATACTGGGTGGATAACTGAGGGGTGCAACTTATCCTTCTCAGGTAATCTTAATAGTGATATTGCATCAAAAAACAAGAACAAAAAACATTCTTTGACTTATTGCTCCAGTTATCCCCCCACCCTCTTCCCACTTATGGGAATTTTAATTATTGGGAGATTCCTTTCTCCATTTTTAGCTGGTGGGCAACCTGCAGCTATCGCTCGTTTTGCTACTAATAACACACAAATCCTTATTTTTTCTTGGCTACCTTTTTACCATCAGCTGAAGCAGAAAGGTTTCTGGTGTGAAGGTCAACAGAGTATAACAGAGGTTTTGAATTTTCCTTGCGATCATGGACCAGAATAACTGGATCGGGCCACAAGTCCAAAACATATGTAGAAGGTCTACCTTTACTGAACCGCAACACCAACATCTATCCAGCTTTTAGGAAACATTTTTACCATACAGGAAGGAACCAGATACCAATGATCCATGAGTTTGAACTGAATTTTTAAATTAAGGCAATGGACTGCTTTATAGGTCGACTTCAATGCCTTAGTCCTATTATCCTCCGGAATTTCAAAGCCCATATCTTTCGCTATTTTAAAGCAGTTTTGCCTTTCCATCTCCCTTCTTTGTGTAGCAATTGCCTGTGCTAATTTATATGCTGTATAGTATCCGAGCATATTTGGTGCTTCCAGGCCCCCTTATGAAACCCTCTTTGCCAACTGTCCTCTCCCTATCCTCGGGTGTTTGCCCTGCCATATAAACTTGTCCATATAGGACTGCAGCAACTTTAGCCAGGTGGGGAGTACAGGCAGGGGAAGCATCTTAAATAGGAATGTCCATCTTGGGAGAATATATGACTTTAATACCCAGATAAAGTAAGCTGTTCTTAACCCATGTAAACGCTTTTTTTTTTTTTTTGAGCAGTGGTCTTATTTCATCAGGGAGATTATTTCCCAAAGCCCGAGATTTATTCAGATTCAGTTTGTATACTGAGTATTTCGCGGAATGCTCAATTACTTTAATCGCTGCCTCCATAGAGGTGACTGGGTCCTGCAGGGTTAGAATGATATTGTCCACATACATACTTACTAACAACTGCCCTTGAATGTTGCCAAACCTTTTATCCCCTGTTCTTGGCTAGAGGTTCAGTTGTTAACAAAAACTGCATGGGGGGACAGCCCTGTCTGACTCTGTTGTTTACCTCAAACCAACTTGACATAAAGCCCCTGCGAGTAACCCTCGCAGTTGGACCCTTGTACAGCGACAGTATATGGTCTATTATTCTGCCCTTGAGGCCAAATTTCTGCAAGACCCCTCTTATGAACACCCAGCTGACCCTGTCAAAGACCTTTTCGGCATCTAAGAACGGGGTTAGCATGGGTGTTTGGTTCCGATCGACCGAGTCCAGTGTATCTATCAGCCTTCTCAGGTTGCTAGTGGAGACCCTCCGTTGGACAAACCCCACCTGGTCCTGATTGATCAAGTCAGGGATTAACCCTTTGAAAATTCTGCCAGAATACTTGAATATAACTTGATATCTACATTTAGCATGGTTGTCCTTGTTCTTTTTAACAAAACCATCCAATTTAATATACAGTTGTGCTAATGAAGCCGTTCTTTTTCTTTTCTCGATAGTACCCAACTTTATCAAGTATCCTCTTGTTACTGCTTTAAATGCGCATCATGTAATAGGGGCTTTAGTTCCCTTATCTTTATTTTCTCGAAAAAAACAGATCGGTCATTTTAAGTATGTATTCTAAATTTTGTTTCTTATTTAGGATTTGGTCATTCAGCTTTTATTGAGGTCTACTACCCTCGGTGACATCGTCAGTCTCCATCATTACTACGTTATGGTCTGACCACGTGATATTGACAATATAAATTTTTAAAATTATTTTTGCTAAGCTGGCTTTACCCATAATCATATCAATCCTGGAGAGCGTTAAGTGAGCCCTGAAGAAACATGAGAAATCCATTTCCTCAGGATAATATATCCTCCATAAATCTAAACCTTCTTGCATTACTAAGCATGTTTTTATTTTTTATATTCTGAATATAGAAGTTGGATGTTTCCTTTTAAAAAATGGCCATATGTATGAATCAGAAGTAGATTAATGAAAACAGCAGACTATATATAGTTTTTTTGCAAAATCCCTTCTAGAAGAAAGTCTGTGAGATGTCAGAACTAGAACTAGATAGAAAAAACGTTAGTTAGGACTACAAAAAGTAAAGATGGCATTCCAAATATTCTGGAGTCAAATACATTTAAATTGTATTTTATCACAAAATACAATACTAAAGCATATAATAGCATAAAAAAGACATTAGAGAAAGTGTGGCCCATATTAGAGGTTGGTCCTTTTACTTTTACGTCCTAATATTACCTTTGATAAAGCCAACAATTTTAAATCCATTAAAGCACCTAATGCCTTGCTTATAAAAAATCTATGGAAGCACCCAAACACTTTCTTAGAGAAAAAAACTGTTTTTTAAAAAATGTGGCTACTGTAAGATGCATAGACATCAGCCAAGAAGAATTACCAACTTTACCCATTTTACCACTAAGAAAGAATTACAGACAGAATACATATAAATGAAACATTTTGTAGCACTGCTTGTGAGTTAACCATCACATCACATAATGTAATACATGCTTTATACTCTTTATAGCCATAAGCAACACAAAAGGCTAAATAAGTGAAATGCAGCAAACATTTGAACAAAACACATTTACTTTTCTGAAATGAATCCATGTTTTTAACAATGCTTTTGAGAGATATGTGATAAAAACTGGGCTTAACAAGTATGCATATATTTAGACTATATAACCATGAATTTACAGCTGCAACGCTAAAAGGAATCGAGAGAACTACAAATCAAAGTTGTTAGGTTACATAGTCAGCATCCTTCAAATGTCTATAATGTCAGATTTTCATGCCAATTCGGGAGCACCCCGGAGATCCCTGAGTAGTCCTAATTCATTTGGATTAACAAAGTGATCAGATTTGGTCCGAAACTGGGCACTATGATTTTCTCTAAGAAACATGAGTTACCTGAGTACTAGACATATGTGTCCCTGACTTAATAAGAGTGCTGAGATAACTGAAACCAATCTGAGTTTGTAATGGTATGAAATGAAAGTGAATTGATTCAATGACCTATGGACATTCCCATGTATGCATTCCCTGAGGATTATTCACATATCTTTTAATGGTTATGCCAGATGAATGACGGACTGATGAAGTGATTCCACAATATAAAGCTAATTATACATAACTTTACTTTCCTTTTACACTGTGGGGGGAGACCTGCACACATGGACTATGATTGATACAAACTAACTTGACACCCCTTGAGCAGAAGTATTGTAATATTGTATTACATTTTTCTGAATTTTAAAATACTCCCAGCCCTTTATTTTGAGTTGAGTTAGGTGACCTTTTTTGCATGTTGATATTTTCAACTGAATGGGCAGATTTTTAGCTGTGGAATATTTTTTATACCCACCATCAGATTTTGATGAAAAAACTCCAGTTACATGGAGTATACTTTTTTTTAAATTCAGATAATAAAATCAAACTACTTTTCTGGTGTTTATCGAAGCAAAAAGTGTGAGCTCTTTATTGTCATCATTATTATTTTTAATTGCACCTTCGAGTTTAATTATAAATTATTCTGTGTTTTTCTGTGTAAAGGTACATTATGGATGTTTTGCAAGCTGTTTTTTGGGGCCAGTACGCTCCTGTATACTTTTTCCTTTTCTGAATCCTTATCTGTTCCCATGCAAACACACGGATACTCATCAAACCCAAAACACACAAAAAATGTTTCACATTTTTCTGAGTAGTATAATGAAACTGGCCCTTAATATATTTTTATCCCTCAGTCAGTCACTTGAGTAGTGGTCTGCTTCAAAGATTTCATAGACCTCATTTCCATATGAATATTGATTCCCCTCACATGAATGGTCCATCCTTTTATAGTTCTCTCACGTGAATTTCCTTTTCTGAGAATACATTTTTGTAGCTTCTGCAGGGATCTGCATTGCTTTTAAAGTTAAAAAGATTCCCCAGTTTTTTTTTATATAAAAGAAGCTACAGCTTATCCACAGTTCTTCCTCTGTCAAGCATACACATTTAAATGTCCTGCTAGTGAAAGGCTGAACATTTGACCTTCAGCATTACCTCACCAGATTAGGCGACTGACACACTGTGAGAATTCTTTTTTTTATATATATGTTTATACATGTTAGGGATGAATATACAAATCTAAAACTATGAGGCACAGTGGGATCATATTTGCCCAAAGGTAAGTGGGATATTATCATCAAAGCTATCAGAAAAGATGTTTTCCTGATTTTCAATATAATGCAATAAGATAGTTCCACTAACAATATGCAACTTCTTAGATTTTAATATAAGTTTTATAAATTTAGCTCTGATGTTTTAAAGCCGTGGCATAGGTGGATCTGTAACTAGTAAGGGGCCCACAGGAATGGGAGAAAAGATATGTGGAGCATACATTTTCCATCTACTTCTTATTTGAGTCCACACTGAGAAGCACAGCCAGGTTCCAACATGTAATGGTACATAAATACATTGTAATCCTAATGCTTGCCTGAAAAATGCAGCGGCCAGACTGATAACCAACCACTCTGGAAATTTGGGAGCACAAGGGACCAAAACATGCCACAGACACCTGTGCGCCATCATGATCCTACTTGTTCTGGTGAAACCAGAGCTCATAACCACATGTAGGGAGAGCCTGTCCTCTAGCTGATGGGGCACAGAGGTCACTCTCAGTGATCTCTTCTGCTGTTACTATGGACCACCTCAAAGTGGCCTACATTTTTGACTCATGATATTAAAATCTTAAATAACCCTGGAACATTTTCTGCAGATGCTCTTTGTAGAAAGTATTTTATCATACATGTAGAGAAGGAGGGCAGGAGAGATCCTGAACATACCTACATATTAAATATACAAACCTAGAAAAAAGTCTATGGGGATTACCATTCACAATAAACAGGTTATAGTGACTTCTAAGTAAGAGAAGTTTACCATGATGCATGTATAAAATAACTTTTTTTTTTTTTTAATCTGCAAGAATTTCTTATTCCTCACAGACAAACAGGCTGGTGGAAATTCCCAGTCCTGTGAAATATTTGTTTGTGTATTGAAAGATGTCTAGCATTATCCTTGTTTAAATCAATATATCAAAAGCCCTCTCATTTCATGTTTAATATTCATGTTAGCAAAGCTAAACTCATTAATTCTAATGGAGACTGGAAACAAAGAGAAACATTGAAACATAACTGATGCATTTGTGTAGCAAGTTGTCTTTGATATTAGGACAATAACATTTTAACTGTTTAAGTTTTATAAAGCATCTAAAGATGAAAGATGTGTCTTCCAAAATACAGTAATGGTTTGTAACCACTAACTATTTAAAAAGAGTTGTTTGCAGTGATTAATGCATCAGCCTAATGCTTGGTGCCTTAACCTTTCACCTCACAGAGGTCTCTATGTCTGTTCTTTGATGAAAACATACTGCTGCTATTTCAAACTAGATTGAATTGAATATGCTGTTATTAGGGAGTTTATGTTTAAAACACTATATATTACGTGTCAGCATAAAACCAGTGTTAATCCACAGAGAGGAATGCATGTTGTAAGCTCACTGTATGTATTTGTGCTACCAAAAACAAATAGAACAAAATGGATGTTTTTTTACAAACAACATACTAGTATGCTTACTTTTGTGTCATGAAGTATGGAGTCTTTGATGGTCAATTCAAATATTATTATCAATACAATACAATACCACTCTCAATTTTTTTTAACGGTGAACAACATACCTGCTAATGTTTAAAAAGTAGGTCACGAGATGTGTGTGTGTGTGTGTGTGGGGGGGGGGGGGGGGGGGGGTTTAGCCATAAGATATCAGGGATACTTGCATAATCCCGCAATAGTGAGCTCTCAGCTCCCCAGTACAGGTACCTGGTGTCTGGAACATAATTCTTTTTTTATTTTTTATATTTTTATTAATAGAAAAACATTAGCAATACACAAGATGTGAAGTTATTACATTAAAATCACATCTAATAACACAGACTCCATATGGGCACCCAGAATAACTTATAGCAGCCGCACTTCCCCTTATAGTAAGAGACTGCAACTAACGTGTTGCCTCAGACTCTCAATAACAATCATATCAAAGGGTAGCAAGGGTAATTTAAGATTATTTAGAAAGCTATTATGTTGGAGTATAACATACAGAAATGCCTTAGTATATTATACCACCTGTCTCCAGGAGTAAAAGAAGGAGAGAATTTTTTCCTTTTTTTCTCTTTTTTTCTTTTTTCCTTTCCACCCTTTTTTTTAACCACATACTTCCCCTCATGTGGCAAACTTATTCCATAAGCAAGTTCATTAGGAGTCACATAAAAAACAATACTACATTTATCGGACAATAAACATTTAGACAATAATCTATCCCGCTGGCGGACAAGGGGGGGGGGGAGAGGGGGGTCGATCTCCAGGCAGGTAGGGCAGACAAGAGAGCACGGTACCCTCAAACCGTTCCACCGATATATCCCACTAAAACCCCATTTATTTTCTTTCGTCCCTAAGCTCCTCAAACCCCTAGGGGGCCCGACTACAGTTCCTTCGTCCACTTATTCCAATATTGTGCCTCTGAGGGGATCCCCAAAACATAAAAAGCCCTGCCACTCTCCATCCTACATTGATGGATCACCTGTGCTTTTATCTTTGGCCATTTTGGTGCCTTCGTGCTGGAGCATAATTCTTTAATGTTTAGTCCATGTATATTTAATTGACATATGCAGTTTAAACTCAATGGTGCCTGTATACATCGGGCAGCTCTATCCCTAATGGCAAAAAAAACATAATAACATCTACATTGGAAAATTTTCCAACTTCCCTGTTTGTTTCTAAACTAGCTATTAATGCCTAATTTATGTCACTGACTTATCGGTTCATAAAAGCTTACTGGTTAGTGAACAGACCTTAGTTACTTTGAGCAATTATATGCTCTAAAAATAAATAAATAACATAGCAAGGTGCCAACATATTGCATAACACACATGTATGAATGCCATTTAAATATGTAGAAAACAGTACGGCAAAACACAGAGCTTTAGCAAATACTTAACCCCTTGACGACAAAGGACGTGCCAGGCACGTCCTGGGAGAAACTCCCTTAACGACAAAGGACGTGCCTGGCACGTCCTGCATTGAATGAAGCGGTTTTCGCGATCAACGATCGCGAAAACCGCTTTAACAGTGCTGGTCTATTGCCTCGAATAACCAGCACCGAAATTTCTATTTCGGGACCCCCACGATCACCCCACGGAACGATCGTGCGGAGCCATATTGACGGAGCATGCTGCTCCGTCAATATGGCTAAGTCCTCTGCCGGTCTGAGCTTCCGAAGTGAAAGTAACTTCACTTCCGTCGCTCTGAATATGCTACTTGACTACCCCTAGTGGTAGTTTAGTAGCATTGCAATGGGAACTATTTAAAATAAATATTTAATTAATTAAAAACAGGTTATTTAGCTATATTAGCCTATAGGGTTACAATTAAATATTTTTTAGCATAATGGACAGGGTTAAAATTAAATTAAAGTTAAAAAATATTAAGGGATATAATAAGGATTAGAGTTGGGGTTAAATTTAGTGTTAGGGTTAAATTTTGGGTTCTGGTTGGGGTCAAAAGATCAATATAGGAAAAAAACACAAAAAACACTATTTTTGGTTTTTGCCCCATAACTCGCAAAAAAAACCATGGAAACATGCATATTTTTGAACTCGGGGGAACATTTAGAAACTATTTAGATGGGGTATTTTTTAATGATTTTATTTGTGTAAATTATATTTTAGGTCAAAGTTAGAAAAAGTGTGTTTTTTTAAATTTTTCATCATATTTTATGATTTTTTTTGTAGTAAATTATAAGATATGATGAACATAATGGTATCTAATGAAACCCCTTCTTATGACAATAAAAACAACATATAATTTGTGTGGGTACTGTATCTGAGAAAGAAAAAAATTACAGCTAAACACAAACACCCTAGAGATGTCAAAACAGCCATTGTCACCAAGGGAAAGTCAAGGTGAAAATGTCTTGTCACTAAGGGGTTAATGCCACATATAACAATATTCACTAATACTGATTACCACCATGCACTCACACAGTACACGAAATGGCTTCTAAGGACAAGAAGTGGCATCATTGCATGGTTGAATTGTGGTGAGTGACTTGCTTCATTGTTTCTCTTCAACATTCACTAATACCTTGTAAGTTAGGAGGGCTGGCAAGAGGGGCAATTGCCCCCAGGCCTGCTCTCTAATCTGCCTTAATGGGATGATAAACCTAAACGACTGTCTTGTCTGCCTGTCAATCTGTGTACCTTATCGATATGTAATGTGAAAAAAAATGGATAATTTTCTGCTTTTCTTTGAGTTTGAAGAAGTGCACAGGGGTTAGTTCTTGAATGGACTATCTTTTTAGCTAAATATCTGTCCATTCAGTTTATATTCAACCATTAGACTGATGACATATTTTACTTGATTTGTTGGCTTTATATTTTTCTTTTATTCACTTGAATGTAATTAAATGTCCAGCTGGGGGTTGTTTAATATAAACAAATTTGTAACTGGATGTTGTTGAATGAATAGTTGAACGTACTTGTATTAGACCATTTCTTTTTATTAAGATCACATCTCTTTTCCGCTTGCTAGATGTCAGGTCAACACAGCTTATAATGCTGTCTGAATTTAGATTTTATCATTAATATTCATATCTGTATTAATTACATGTGTTTTTTTTTTTTTTTGCTTTCTGTCGCAGTAGAGAAATCTTTATATTCAGCACATAGATGTTATAAAGAAAGTATAAATCTTATAGTTTTCTTTAGTTCTCAATATCAGAATTTATTGATTCTATGTTTTGCTTTTTTAATGTTAGTATATCATTTTTAAACACTGGAAAAAAGAAAACAAATAACTAAGAAATGTAGATAATAATATAGATGTTGCACAATAATGAACCAGTTAAAAATGATCTGCTATCTTTTATTGATGCTATAATCCTGCATCAATAAAATCCTCTACAAAATCCCAAACAAAACAATGTTAATTTAAAAAAAAGAGAAATGTTTAGGTAGTATAAGTATTTTTTTAAATTTAAACCCCAAAACTTGCATCTGCTAATGTTTAGAACTATTGTTATATTGTTATAACTACTAACGTGTTGATTTTGTATATATATATATATATATATATATATATATATATATATATATATATATATATATTAATATATATATATATATACACACACAGAGAGAGAGTTGCTCTCTAATTAATCTATGTTGTAGTTGCGCCCTCATTGTATATCTAACAAGGTATGCATACTGTTAATTGAAGTTAATTTTAGACATCTATGACATTAATTGCTGTTAACTTTTAACTTTCTGCAATTAGTGCATTTTTTTAAGTAGACATTTTCTTATTGGCATGTCGAAATAATTATACTACTTTCTTATTCTTTCACACACAATCTGTCAGCTGAATCTATCTTTATTGTTCTATTTCCATCATTTATCACTCTTTTTCAAGTGTAACTGTATCTGCCTGCCCTACACTTAACAATTGGTGTGTCTTAAGCTGAGGTCACTGTATTTTCATGTGTAAGATAGAGTTAGGAAAAACAAACATTTTTATTTCGTTTTCATCCCTTTGGATGAAAATGTTTTTTTGTTTCATCTGAAATGAATTTGAAATGAAAATGAAATTTAATTAATTTGTTATTTTTGTATGAATGGAAAATTCACCTATGTTCAATAGTATAAGAATTCGGATGAAAGAGCCAAATTATGACCGAATGTCATCTGCAATCTAACAGGAATTTCACCTAAGCTCAATATTATAAGGCAGCGGATGAAATTCAGATGAAATGCTGCCTTTTGATTCGAATTCCCCAAAATCATACTCGTATACATACATATATAACAACTAAATCGACATTGTTTCAAAACTGAGTTTAATTAACCTAACTGTCTACATCCACAGATCAAAGTCATCAGACAGTCAGTATTAATTTCAGATTATTTTTTATTCTGCATACCATTATGCTTTACGGAATAAAAACTTTCATTCGTTTTTCATTTTCTTTATTCGGACAAATGGCCAAAAATGCTATTTTTGACCAAAAATGCGTTTATCCGAAAGTGAATGCATATGTCTAGCGAAAAGTTGTTTACATGATGCACAAGGTCCCTGGCATATTCCTGCCCTCCAATTTTGTAACCTAGTGATTATCTGGGCTATATTGTCCCAGTCAATCACCATGCATTTATGAATTCCGATTCACAATTACCATTTATGATCACATGTTTGAAGTTCAAAGTATCACTGGAAAATAGGCTTGTTTGTCAGCTTTAATTTTAATTTTAATTTTGAATAAATGTTGTAGAAATATGTTATGATTTTAGTTAACTTTCTTAGTGTGGGTACAAATTATTGGGATGTAATGTGTGCATATCACATTGTATTCACCTCTTTTTCACAAATTCTTTAGTTCTAACTGTTCCTATGGACTTCATTGATACTGTAAAGTAGACCTTTTGGGTTCTACCTGGGTTGTGATTTGCTGTAATGATTTATGTTTCACTGAACAACCACATCTCCAATTAGTAAATACTACTTATAGTTTCATCTGGCTATGTTCTTTACTTGCCATTTGTTTGTCATTAAATTCCATTGGCCTTTATTTGTTATTTTTCTGTTTTGTCTCTTTTCCGCTTGCTAGTTGTCAGGTCAACACAACTTATAATGCTGTCTGAATTTAGATTTTATCATCAATATTCATATCTTTATTAATTACATGTGTTTTTTTTGGGGGGGGGGCTTTCTGTCGCAGCAGAGAAATCTTTATATTCAGCACATAGATGTTATAAAGAAAGTATAAGTTCAAGCTCTAGATTTTTGAGTACAATTTCTACAAATCTTACTTGAGTTTGGATATATTTTACTTTTGTCTTTTTTAATAATTATCTTTACGAGCACAATCTATTCAGTCACATAAGTTACTTACAAATCCTTTGTAGAAACCTGATATTAATATGGGAGCTAAATAGTGTTTAAAGTTTTGTGGCCATAGGTAAAGATGGACTAATAAATAAGTGATAAAACAAGCACAAGACTTAAGCAAAAGAACAAACACATAATTGCATTGTGTGCTGCCAGTCCCTGTTATGACACAGTCTATAATGGAATAGAAAACAATCAGTTTCAGATGAGTAAATTCTTTAGTGAGTATCTATTATTTCTATGTTATAAGTGTGAAAGGGACATATCACCATCTGACCTGTCTCTATTATAAGCTAGTGTACTTCAAGAGGTTCCAGTTGAGTTAATGCCATTGTTGAATGAAGGACTTAAAAGGACAAATGCGTATTGCTAGACTATTTATCAGAGTAGATGCTGTAGTAGTGGAGGAATTAGTGCTAAATTACTGATTTATTATGACTAGAAATATATATATATATATGTATATATATATATATCCACAAAATAAGCACTTGTGGGATTACCTGCAATACATTATATTATACTTGAAATATTGAAATCTCCACTAGTGCTTATTTTGTATATTTTCTTGTGGAGCTGGTAGCACCAGGCTGCTATACCGATGAATATGTACTATATATAGCGTATTTGCTCTAATATAAGACGACCCTGAACTCCTGGAGGTCCTTTCTGTACCATTCTGCTACGTTTCCAAAGTTGTAATCCTCCTGGAGACTGTTCAATAGTAATCCCGGGCCGCTGATGTCATAGCCCTCTATTGGAATGTTATCCTCCTGAAAACATTATCTTTTTAGTTAACAAATCTGCTCTCTTCATTCTCATCATTAAATGGTATCATTTGACAAATTATGTGGGTACCCGCTATCATAAAACTTTTTAGACATCTCATGTAATCTATTTATTTGTATACTCCATGTGTTACAATTGGTTACACATGGCTCTAATTTTATTAAATTGGCAATGATTTTACAACATTTTCAGGATGTGTCAAATCATATATTAACATTATATCTGTTGGTTTTATTTAGAGGTCTATAGTTAAATATCTACCACATTTCATAATACTAGTATCAAAACAATTAATTTTCTATAATTTGTGTGTTACAGGAACTACAAGTGTGTGTGCTATGTGTGTAGTGCAATTTTACATGAGGCCTTTGGTATAGATGCATTTTAAATGCACTTACCTTTTTCATCACACCACCCTAGACTTGTTATTCTCACCAACTTTGTTGAATGCAACCAAGGCATCCTTCCAGATCTTATTCTTCCTCCTAAGGCTTGTTTTCTTGGCTGCTGCTTCTATCAACCAATTGTTTTTACCAGAGTCATGTTCTCCCCTGCTGAAACACTCTGGGCATCATGTTTAGGCCTTGGCTTACCCCCATTCCTGCTACCAATGCCATGGTTTCCCATGCCCTGCTTCCTGGCTTGCCATTTTGGTTTTAAATTAGTTTAATTGCACATTAATGTGCTGCTGGCTACAGATCATGCTCTAAAATGGTGGTCCTGACATGTGCTCAATATTTATGCACACATTCCTCGACATTGATAGGCTGTAATTTGATTGTAACAATATTTTGTTTCAGCTTCTTAAAACTGGGCCATTTTCCTTTGGAGAGTTCAGTTTATTTTGGTTGTATTTTGGATGATTCTCAGTATTTGGGGCATTTTTCCAGTGTGCAAAACCTCATATTGGAGATATTGGGGTATATGATGCTACCACTTCATTTCGGTGCCTTTTGGCTTTGTGTCGACTGATCTTGGTGTTGGTACATACCAATGTGGGATCGCCTATTATTTTCGAAGTCCAGGCATAATTTGTCCGGACTTCCAGGGCATGATTTCAGCTTCGATAATCAGAGCTTAGAACTTCAAGGCACTATCTAAATTTGGACAGCAGGACTGCCATGTTAAGTAGGTGCATACCTGACAATATCCTATACTAACAGTGTGGCAGAAGACATTCAGTGTGTCTATCTTGCAAAATAAAACCTCATCCAACTCTGACAGATTCACAGTAGTAAAATATGTGAGCAAAGCTAACATTGTTTATTTTTTTTTGTGGTAATCAGTGATATGTGATAAATCAATTCTAGATAACACAAACAGTTCATCAATCAATATACTTTCCAAATTTACAGTGTTGGGAATCCAAGCACACAAAGCATATTGTCCCCAAGTCTCCTAGCAATTTATTTGGTTGTTTCCTTCTCTCAAGGAAAGCATTTGCTAACTTGCAAAAATGATTGGTGATAACCAATACATCTTCAGGTTATTACAGTTATCTTCAGCAGACCAAAAATCAATATAAGCCAACTCCATTGGCACAGTAGTAAGAGAGCTTTGGCAGACATTTCAAAGTGATTCTCTTTCATAAAAACTTATCAATATCAAACACATGCCTAATGTATTACGCCATTTAATAGCAACATGATTATTCTCTGATCAAATGAAAAATATCATATAATCTGGATGACTTTCAAGGTCAAAAACTACCAAAAAAAAAATATTTAGAGAAAATGTTAAATGTTTTAACTACATGATTGACAGTTTCACCCAAAAAAGACAAAGTATTGATAATGAACATTATTTGGAAAAGAATAACATGTAATTCAACACAAACAGAATGCCCAGAATTAACTGGTGCAAGCTCAGCAACAATGATTTTTCAACAACAAAAAATGTTTTACAGTCACACAATGGTTAATGTATTCTATTCAGAGTGTGTTTCTATGTTAGAGATTGGGCTATTTTAATGGAATATGGATGCTGTAGTGATTTTAATTGGTGCTGTAATTATTTTAATGGATGTAATGGAGGACCTTGAATCACTTTTGCCCCTTAATTTGCCACAAATTGCCTTTTTTTCAAGAACACACTCCATCAATTTTGCCCCAAATATATCTTCAGTTTTATACAATCCCCATCACTGATTCTACATTGTACTGCTGCATCAAATTATTTTATGAGAAGCCAGAAAAACTGTGAAATTGGATTTTCATATGTTAAACATAGAAACATACAATGTGTTGACAGACAAGAACCATTATGTCTATCCAACGAATGCTTAAACTCCTTTACTTTGCTAACCTCTATCACTACTGCTAGAAGGCTATTCCATGCAATCTAAAGCAATGATTCTTTATATTCCTTCTAAACCCTTGTCCATGTAATTTAAGACTATATCCTCTACAGGGCCAACATAAGAAATGTAAGGTAATTACATTACTGAAAAAACTTCTGAGCCCCCCCCCATATCTCCCTCTCACCCCAATACCCTCCAAAGTAATTTTATCCAGGCCTTTGTATATCATGCCAATTATTTAAATACACCCCATGGACATGCCTCATAACCTGTATTACACATCCAGGATTTGTTGCCGCACCCCAAGATTTGCCCCATTACCCGCATTGCACATCCAAGACTTAAAATCCCACAGCCATTTTTCCATTATTATGCCACAGCCAGTATGCCCATTACTATGCCACACACAGTATGCCAATTTAAATACCACAGACAGTATTCTCATTAATATGCCACAGCCAGTATTCCCATTAAAATGTCACAGCCAGTATTCCCATTAAAATGCCACAGTCAGCATGCCCATCAAAATTTCACAGACAGTATGTTCATTAACATACCAGAAAGTTTGCTCTTTAAAATGCCACAGCCAACATGCCCATTAAAATGCCACAGCCAATATGCCCATTAAAATGCCACAGACAGTATGCTCACTAATATTGCACAGCCAGTATGCTCATTAGTATGCCATATGCAGTATGCCCATTAATATGCCAGAGACAGTATGCCCATCAAAATGCCACATTCAGTATGCTCATTAATATACCACAGACAGTATGCCATTTAAAATGCCACAGACAGTTTTTCCATTAAAATATCACAGGCAGTATGTTCATTAATATGCCACAGACAGCTTGCTCATTAAAATGCCACAGCCAATATGCCCATTAAAATGTCACAAACAGTATGCCCCTTAAAATGCCACATACAGTATGCCCATTAATATGCCACAGCCAGTATGCCCATTAAAATGCCACAGACAATATTCTCATTAATATGTCACAACCAGTATGCCCATTAAAATTCCACAGCCAGTATGCCAATTACAATGCCACAGCCAGTATGCCCATTAAAATGTCACAAACAGTATGCCCCTTAAAATGCCACATACAGTATGCCCATTAATATGCCACAGCCAGTATGCCCATTAAAATGCCACAGACAATATTCTCATTAATATGTCACAACCAGTATGCCCATTAAAATTCCACAGCCAGTATGCCAATTACAATGCCACAGCCAGTATGCCCATTAAAATTCCACAGACAGCCATGGGAGTAATTAGAAAGTTCAGTCCGGCGGAAGCCCAGTAGGTTCATCTTACAGATGAGACTAAAACTAACAGTGGCGATGGTGGCCAAAAGCTCTTTCGACCAGCACACCTATGGGAGGACACCTAGGGGTCGTCACAGCCTAGGAAGGGTTTTATGTATGTCTGTTTGGTGTATTTTTTGTGACACAGTTGACACCACCTCAGATTTGTACCATTGGACTAGAGAGAAGGAGAGCCATATAGACCCCACCATTAAAATCCATTAGAATGGCCATAATTAACGCACAGGGAATTAATTCTACTAAAAAAAAAGACAGTTGATATTTGACCATTTGATTAAAGAGAATATACAGATTTGCGCCATTCCAAGAAACACACTTTAGGAAAGATGAATGTTTAAGAATGAAAAATAAGACATTTCCAACCATTCTGGAATCATCACTCCATGATAAAAAGAAAAGAGGGGTGGCCCTTCTTTTTTCCAAAGATCTGTCAGTAAAGATTATTTACATAGACAGAGATGAGGAAGCTAGATATCTTCTAGTAGCAGCCGACACAGATAAAATGGAGTTCACTTTTGTATGTATATATGCCCCAATCAGTCCCCAATGATATTTTTTAATCAAGTTATAAATAAAATAGACCAAGTAGGACAGAGGCATGTGGTGCTGTTGGGAGATTTTAGTTGTCCCCCGGAACCCAACATAGACACAAAAAATGTAAGGGGGAAGCCCCCGAATAGGATTATCATCAGTACTTCTAGATGCTTCAGGGACCTAATGAAAAAAAAAAATCCTAGATCTCTGGAAGATATGGCACCCTGGAGTAAGAGATTTCTCTTGTTTTTAAGCAACCCATCTGCTCTACACTAGAATCAGTCTAATTCTAGGGAAACTCCAAATGGCCAGACATAAAAAAAAATCAAAATAATTACTACTACCTGGTTGGATCATAATACAGTTCTAATGGAATTAAATGTTCACACGAGATCGCAAAGACCAGAATGGAGGTTAAATAGCCATCTTTTAAACAACAAAAATAATCTGGAAATAATAGAGAATATGACAGATTTGTTTTGTAAAGAAAACAGCAATGAAGAGGTAAAACCCTCCATAATCTGGTGTGCGTATAAAAGTGTAATTAGGGGACACAGTAGAAAACTAGGAGCTACAGAGAAAGAAAAAAAAAGGAAATGCAACTATGGCCGAATTATATATAGAACTTGATACCCTAACCGCATTAAATAAGGAATCTCCAACGTGTGAGACTTCCCAAAGAATAAAAAAACAGGAATCCTCAATAATAGGAAGAGAAATTGGTATTATCAGGGTAACAGAGCCCAAAAAGGCATGACAGAAAAACTAAAACAACTGAAAGCATATAGAATAATTTCTAAAATTAAAGAAGAAGAGGAGTCTTTACTCCTACCTGATAAGATAGGTGCCGCCTTTCAGAAATGTAATGAAGGACTGTATAAAATACCACAACCTAATAAACCTAAGGAGATTCAAGACTACTTAGAACAGCTTAAGATACCCAAGATCACAGAACAACAACTAAATAAGCGGAACCAACCACTAACAGAGAGAGAATTATTGACAGCAATAAATAAGCTTAAAAAAAACAAAACCCCTGGACCCGATGGCTTTAATAATTGGTTTTAGAAAGTCTTAAATAGAGTTGAGCGAACCCGAGCCGCAAAGTTCGGGTTTGTACTGAACATTACGTTTTTTTGGACCCCAGACTCGAACACGGACATTTCACTGTATGTTCGGGTTGGTGTTCGGCAATTTAATGGCGCATTTTGAAAGGCTGCAGGGCAGCCATTCAACAAGCGTTTGATTCATTTACCCTTAGAAGCCATCATAGCAATGCCTACTAATGGCATGGCTGTGATTGGCCAGTGCAGCATGTGACCCAGCCTCTATATATAAGCTGGAGTCACGTAGCGCTGCACGTCACAAGAGCTCATTTTTACATACTGCAATTTTTTTGGTGCTAAATAGTACATTTGCATACTGCATTTCTTGCAGACTAATAAAACCCTTAAATACTACTGTTACATTGTTGTTTTAAAAAAATCACACTTTTTTGTGCTAAATAGTACATTTGCGTCCTGCGGTGCACTTCATATCTGAGATATGTCAAATAGAACCATCAAATACTGTGCTTACAGCGCACTTTAAAAAATTCTAATAGTTTTGGGTGCTAAATAGTACATTTACGTCCTGCACTTCATATCTGACAGTCAAATAGAACCGTCAAACACTGTGCTTACAGCGCAGTTTGACCCATTCAAATTTTTAGGGTGATAAAAAGTAAATTTGGGGAGTGCACTTCATATCTGAGAGTCAAATAGAACTGTCAAATACTGTGCTTACAGCACATTTTTTAAAATTCTAATTGTTTTGGGTGCTAATTTGTACATTTGTGGCCTGCGGTGCATTTCTTGCAGTCCAATAAACAAAACAAAACAAAAAAATACAAATAAAAATTGTTGACTATTGGCGGTTACATTACCATCTGTTACTTAGGTGGGTGAACAAAAAGAATGAGGAGAGCATCAAATGAGGGACGTGGCCCTGGTCGTGGTGCTGCTGGTGTTGGTGGAGCTCCTGTTGCAAGGAGAGGACGTGGTCGATCTGTGCCAGCTACACGCACAAGTGAAACACCTTCCTCAGGTGCGAGTACGCGACAGAACCTTCAGCGTTATTTGGTAGGCCCGAATCCCGCTCTTAGAAAGGGGAGGCCAGAACAAGTACAGGCTCATACACACACACTTATACTGTGCTACCCTCATCCACACACTTACACTATGCCGCCATCATACACACAGGGCCGGCCTTAAGTGTTCCGGCACCCTGTGCGGGCTTCCCCTGTGGTGTTCTCTCTCTCCTCCCCTTCCTCTATTCTGTCTCTCTCCCCCTCCCCTGTTCTGTCTCCCCCCCTCCCCTGTACTCTCTCTCTCCCCCTCCCATGTTCTGTATCTCCCCCCTCCCCTGTACTGTATCTCTCCCCCTCCCCTGTTCTGTCTCTCTCCCCCTCCCCTGTACTCTCTCTCTCCCCCTCCCATGTTCTGTATCTCCCCCTCCCCTGTCTCATCTCTCTCCCCCCTCCCCTGTACTGTCTCTCTCCCCCTCCAATGTTCTGTATATCCCCCTCCCCTGTGCTGTCTCTCTCCCCATCCCATGTTCTGTATCTCCCCCCTCCCCTGTCTCTCTCCCCCTCCCCTTTTCTGTCTCTCTCTCTCCCCCCTCCCCTGTATGGTCTCTCTCTCTCTCCATCCCCTGTACTGTCTCTCTGTCTCCCCCCTCCGCTTTCTCTCTCTCTCTCCCCACCTCCCCTGTTCTGCCTCTCTCCCCCACTCCCTTTGCCTGCACATGTGGATCCAGGGAGGTGGTGGAGCTAACCGGCTGAGAGGTGTAGCTCCGCACCCACCCTGTGAAGCAGAGCAACGTCTGCTTCACTGGGAGCCACAGGCAGCAAGAGAAAGTGCTGCTCGGCTCCCCATGCTTAATGCGGGCTCCACATGCTTAATGCAAGCACGGGGAGCCGAGCAGCACTTTCTCTTGCTGCCCGCAGCTCCCCGTAAAGCAGATGCTGCTTCATATGATGGGGCGGAGCTACATCTCTCAACCAGTTAGCTCCGCCCCCTCCCCGGATCCAGCAGAGCTTGCCGAGCAGAGGGCTGGTGAGGGGGGATCTTTTGATCTTCCCAATCCAGTGCTTCTACCGGCTTTTAAAAAAAAAAAATTCTGAGTGTGCTGGCGCCCCCTGGGGTGTTGCGCCATGTGCACTCACACAGGTCGCACACCCCTAAGGTCGGCCCTACATACACACAGACTTACACTGTGCTACCCTCATACACACACTTACACTATGCCACCATCATACACACACACTTACACTATGCCACCCTCATAGACCCAATTACACTATTCCACCCTCATACATGCACACTCTCTGCCACAAACACAGTTACACTATGCCATCCTCATATACAACACATACTTAAACTATGCCATCCTCACACATACACACACACCGGGCTAAATTAAAAGCATGTTTTAATTTCAATAGTATTACAATGCCATTTAGGCTCTTACCTCAAGGGCCTCCTATCCGCAATGCAAAGCAGGAGAATGCACTGTGTGCGCCGAAGTAAACATCGTTGGAATCGTTATATCTGTGTCGTGTAGCTACAAACACCAAATCCTGCAACTTCAGAGAGATCACAAGACCGCTGACTGAGGATGTGCAGTCGCCCGGTGTTGAAAGATCCAGAGATCCCAGGAGTCCTGGGTGGTGCTCGGGGATTCACTGGGGCCACAACAGATAGATCTTGCCAAATTACCTGTAGGGCCGTATTAAACCGGGACACTGGCTGCAATTGGTCCGCGGGCCAGACTTTGGACATGACTGCCTTAGAGTGATAGGGGGCATGTATAAAAACTCCTGCACAGTAAAGTGTCTAGAGGGGTAAACAAAAGGAGCAATCACCATTTGTTTTGTTTAAATCCTGACACTTTTCAGTGCGGGAGAAGGACCTCCGCCAAACATTGTTCCACGACTCTAATCATGATTTTCAGCACCTGGCACAAACAGAATGTATGTAACCGTGGGAGGCAGGATCCTGATTTATACATAGTCAAACAAGTCAAATGAGCTAGTATATGGCACTGTGTGCATGTGCTCCATGTTTATACACAACCTCCATAATTCAATACAATAATTTACCTGCATATCAATAAACTATATTCTACACGTTGCTACTTTATGTAAATCTCAATAATATTGCTTTGTTGACTTATCATTGGCATGTAATGCATATAACATTGCAGCTAGTTTGAAACAATCAAAGGGCATGTGAGTTGAGTAACAATTTTAAGAACTATCTATATTTATTTTTAAACAACCAATCATGCTAACATTTTTAATGATTCTATTAAAATAAAATTGACATTCATACACATTTTAAATAAATTGTGCAACACTCAAACAGTAAATGGAATAATATACTACTTTTCATAAGAATGGAAAACAGTGTCATGTACATTTATTATTGCATTTAAGAAGTTGTTTTTATTTGAAGAGATTTTTAGGTTGATTTGCTTATAATTATGTAGCGAAAGAAAGGCATTTTTAACATCATATAAAACGATTTCTCTTCTACTAAATAATATATCACACTACTTGTATAAAAAACCCAACAACATTGTTCAGATATTTATTTATTTTTTAATTCCGTTAACTTTAAAGTAGAAATACTGCAGGTAATATAGATTTTTAGGAAACAAGTGCTTTGAAGGTCAATTAACCTCAGGTGACTGATGACAAAATGGCTATATTAAACTGTGACAGGTAACTTATTTAACTTCACGTCAGAGGTTACCCAGAGAGATCAACTCTAATCTATAATCTACAGTTTCTTCTAAATTTAGAATAGAACACACAGAGTTCTATGTCTCAATTACTGAATGTAACATTTATTGGTTCATGCATTTTGACCTGTTTTTTTTTTTTTTTTTTTTTTTTATTGATTTGATTTTTAATGTTTAACTGTGGACTTAAAAGAGTCATATTAAATTATCAATTTTAACTCTTGGTATCAAGTTGCAAATACATAGCAAGGTCATTTCAGTCTGTTTAATGTCCTATTTTATTTTTAATCATATTCAACACCTTTGATGAACAGAAACAGAATGTGTTCTACTTTTCTTTTATAATTCTCCATATTAATCTAAATGAATTGACATAATTCATGGTGCTTATTCAATCACCATATACTTTAAAGGATTATTATGTCCCTCTTTGACTACCGTAATGACGAAGCATTCAGAATTAGTGAATCCCACTATGACACTGGAGAAAATCCAACTTTATCCATTATGTTTTCAGATTTGGAAAAACATCTTATTAAAGAAACAAAGATTAAGTGGGAGATAGTTACCCTCAAAAGATATCTTAATGAAAGAATCACTCCAAGAGGTCTTAGACTATTTAAGAATCCCACCTTTGATTTAGAAGATGACCATTTTATCCTAGAGTGGAATAACACTCTGGAAGAATGTACACGTCATCTTATAAAGATTATAATAGAACAAAGAGAAAAAAACTTGAACACTATAGATAAAGAAATCAATAAACTCCATGCTCAGCTGGATCCCCATGTAGATCTTGAGGAATATAAAGAAAACACCTCGTATATAATCAAAAAACTTGAGAAACTAGAAGCAGAAACAAAACAAATTAAAATTAAGAAATATTTGCGAGATAGAGAAGACTATAGACTTAACACAGTAAGGCAACCAACAGACTATCGCAACAAAAAAGTTAATTATAAAGAACAACAATATGGATATAATACACAGGCATCTAAAAATCATTTTGTTAAACAACACACACTTAGAGGCGACCCCAATTTTGGCCATATAGACTATCACCGCAAATCGCAAGAAAAAGAAGTAAATAGGAATACCACTTATTCACACACGAATAGATCACATATATCCCCTGTTCTAAACACTCAGAACAGACTAAGAAAAATTGAGGAAGACAACAATAGATTAAAACGAACACCTACCACTAGGACTAATCCTTTTTTTGAATCAAATCAATATCAAGTTCTATCACAGTTAGGAGACACTTCACCTATTCTAGATCACCAACGTAGATTGCTTAAACCACTACCTTATGACACCAAGGCACTAGCCAATCATAACACACAAGACTCACATTTTTTAGAGTTGGATCACAGGACACTAAGAATTCCACCAAAACCCCAAAGAACACAATATCACAAAAAAAGAAACACATTTCAGGGAGAGGAAAAAGAGGGGGCAGATTGGTACAGAGGAAGAAGATAAAAAAAGAAACAAATACCACTCCCTCTTTCTCTGGAATTTTCAATCTGTCCCAAAAAACCCTCTCCCAAGAGCAATTGTTGATTCTCAGTAAAGGCCTTAAATTTGCCCCCACTAAGAAATTTGACACCTTTGCTGCATACATTGATGTTAACAAGTTTGTCAGACAAGCTACTCTCAAAAGATTTTATACCCTAAAACCAAAAATAGAAAATAATACAACCCAGATACCAAATGAAAATAATATTACTGATTCCAATTTAAAGAAGAGGTCGCATTTTTTCCCAACATCTTACAAATCAGGAGCCCTAGAAATATTTGAAAAATCTGTCACAGAGGACTTTAAAAGAATTAAACAAACCAAATACGATAAGGGAAATTTTACAAAAAAAGATCTACAGATCCTGAAGGAACTACAAACAGATGAAAATATTATCATCAAACCCGCCGATAAGGGCGGAGGAATTGTAGTTCTGTCTCGGGAATACTATAGATCAGAGGCATATAAACATCTAGATGATAAAAAAACCTATTGTCTACTCAAAGAAGATCCTACTAATAAATACAGAGGCGTCCTAGCCCTATTCCTAGATAAAGGTAAAACCAATAATTTCATTACCAAAAAAGAATATGACTACATGAATACTGATTTTCCAAAAATTCCGACCATTTATTTCCTTCCAAAAATTCACAAAGATCCTGTCAAACCACAAGGTAGACCGATAGTTTCAGGGATAGGGTCTATTTTTTCAAATCTATCCGAGTACCTAGATATAGTACTCCAACCATATGTTAAAAACTTAAAATCATATCTAAAAGACTCGATAGGCCTAATCAATCTTCTAGAGCCCCTGAAGTGGAAGGATGACTACATATTAGTGTCCAGTGATGTGTCCTCTTTATACACCATCATTGACCATAATCAAGGTTACTATGCAGTAAGTAAAATTTTGGAAAAAGAAAATAATTTAACACCAGCCCAAAGAGAATATATACTCGAGGGACTTAAAGTCGTTTTGGAACATAATTTCTTTTGGTTCGAGGACAAATTCTATTTGCAACAGACAGGGACAGCCATGGGGACCAGGGTCGCCCCCAGCTATGCTAATCTCTTTATGGGAAATTGGGAAGACCAATTCATATGGGGTGACCATGGCTGGGAGGCGAACCTGGTCCTATATAAAAGATACATAGACGACCTCTTCTTCATTTGGAAGGGAGACCAACTGAGTTTAGATGGTTTCCTTAAATCTTTAAAAGAAAATAATAACAATATTGTTCTCAACACTGTTTGCAGCAATGTAAATATACAATTTTTAGATCTAGACATTTTTATTGATGAGGGATGTTTAAAAACTAAGACTTTCTTTAAGAAAGTAGATACTAACAGCTTTATCGAACGCAATAGCTGCCACTATCCCCCATGGTTAGAGGGAATTCCGAAAAGTCAGTGCATGAGATTAAGAAGAAATTGCACTGACACTGATACATATCAACAACAAGCTCATATTCTTAAAAGCAGATTTGAAGAAAGGGGCTATGACTTACTAAATATAGAAAAAACAATAGCAGATATGGGAACTACAAATAGGAACACATTACTTTATCCGAACAAAAACAGAAAAACAAAGTTGTTGGAAGACAGACCCAATATGCCATTGGTTTTTGATTTCAACAATAAATCATCAAAAATTAAGAAAATTATAAAAAAACACTGGAACATTCTCCAGAAGGATGAGGTTTTAAAAAACCTCATCCCTGATATTCCAAAAATAGTATTTAGAGGAGCTCCTAATCTCAAAAACAAGCTCACAAAGAGTTTTTTTGAAAAACACCATCAAAAAAAGAATACCCCCCAACATTTTCTTACACAAAGGGTGGGTTTCTATGGATGCAAGGGATGTGAAGGATGCAAGGTGTCTGCACCCCAAAAATACCCCATCACCAAATACTTCTCATTCTACAATAAAAGAGAATTTTCAGTTAAACAGTTCCTGACATGCTCCTCCACTAATATCATTTATCTTATAGAGTGCCCGTGTGGCCTACAATATATAGGACGAACATCAAGAACTTTAAAAAAAAGAATAGGGGAGCATGTCAGGAACATCAGAAAGGGAATTACACAACACTCACTTTCCAAACATTTCTTAGAAAACCATAATAAAAACCCAAAAGGCATAAAATTCTGGGCAATTGATAAAGTAAAAAAATATTGGAGAGGAGGGAATAATATAAAAGAGATGGGCAAGGTTGAAATGAAGTGGGTGTATGATGCAGACACCTTGCAGCCTCGAGGCTTGAACGCAGACTTTGACTTATTTAATTTTTTTATAGGGGTAGTTACAATGAATAAACATCCCTTTATTTTGAAGAATGTCCCCTCTTTATATTACATAAGATATTTCTTTCCTAAATATATATATTTTTTCTGAGATATGTCCCAGTAAGTGTTAATATTCATGCGTTGAACATAATATGAGGAATATTTTTTACATGTAATAAAACGATTTTTATACAATTTATATAATTTTAATTATCATATATACTTTTTATAATTTTTCATTCTTGATATGAATAATGTTTTTACAAATATATGTCTTTCCTAAAATTCTCTACTTTACTGCTCCTAATATGGAGTGCTGGAGCCACTTATATATAGTCCACGCATGAATGTAAAACTGCAGACAAATACGAGGTTTATATGAATAGTAAATCCCCGTTTTCTGCTTTTCCCTTTTTTCGCCTATGTGTTCATATATTACCACTGAGCCAACCATGCCAACCACATGGCTGACTCCCGCGAGATCTCCAACTACAATCTCGCAATGCGACTATGTCGCGATGACGTCATCAACTAGGGAACCCGGAAGTCTTCAGACGAAAAGTATTTAAAGACCCAACAAAGTACAGCTGATACACGCCAGGAGGAAGCCTTTGATTTAGGCGAAACGCGTTCGTGTACTGTACTTATCAGGACCAGCCACCTCTGGCTAACTTTGGACTTTTATTTATTTTATTTATTTTTATGCTATATCTATTCTACATCCTGGAAGACATCGTGGAGCTGTTGTTCCAGTATAGTACATGTAAGGTACTACTGTTTTTTTATATTAAAATTGTTTACATTTACCATTTATACCTCCCGTTTGTATCTTTTTCCTACTGAACAACGTCATATACTGGAGGAAGAGGGAGAAGGTGCAACTACCTACAACAGATGAGCCTGTCTATCTGAAAGTTTTGTGAGTGCAAAGACATATCCTGTACATATCACTATTTTTTGCAGCAGTATTGTGCTATGTTTTCTTGTTCTCTTTTTTTACATATGTAATTGGATGAACATCATGATATCTGCTTAAGAACATCCTTTCAGGCAATTATCAATATCCCTTTTTTTTTTGTTTTTTGTTTTTTTGCCTTTTCTTTTGGTGAGGTTTACAGAGCGCACCTACCACCCTTTTTCTGTATTTTGACATAATTCTAAGTAACCTCCAGAAAATGCAATTCAGAACTTTGTTTTTATTCATGTGTGTCATTGACTTCCCATTTATATGTTTCTGTTTTCTTGTGTTAAAAGGTGGACACTGGACTGGGGTTTGCAGCACAGTGATTAGCTCTGTCATTCATCTGGTTGTTTATGTGTGTATGTTGCAGATATAATAAAATGTAGTAGGCGGATTCATTAAAACCCCAAATAACATGAGAGTTTAGGGTGTAAAATTGTCACAGGAGTGGCTATTTGGCCTTTTGGTAAAGTGTATTTAGCTACATGTTCATATTTTTAGCATTCAAATGAATGCATGGATTCCATAGAACCCTGAATCTGCTACTCTTATACTGTTTTCTTAGCTCCTCTGCTTATGTGACTTTAATACTCACTTTAAATTTTTCATGTTTCCTGCAGTTATATACTAGTCTTCTAAGTACCTGTGTGCTAGATATCCTCAGTAAATCCAACACTCTTACTCTAATCTTTGGGTAACTTTGTGGGTGCTGGCAGTGGTGTATTAAGGTTTTGCGCTGCCCTAGGCCTGACTAAACTCATGCATCCCTCAATTGTTAATGGTCACATTCTTCCTGTCCAGGTTGCACCCTTTCCCTACATGGGGCAACCAGGCTGTCTTTGAAGGCAGTGAGGGAGGATGTACCAACACCCATGATGTCTCATGTTCTGATGTCGCCTCCTCCAATCTACAGTCCTGGGCCTCATTGGCCTATGTAGAAATATAACACTTTGTGCTTGAGGGTATCCAACATATGTGGGGTATATAAGGTTAGGAAATAATATATGATAAATAGTAGAGATATAAAGGTTTAAAAATAATTTCAAACAAAATTGCATTCAAAATATACATAAATATAAACTCAAGAAGCTGTACAGCTGACTTGTTTTGATGAATTAGCTCACAAACTAATGATATGCTTTTTATAAATCTTTACTAGGATCTAGTAAGTAAGTTGCCTCTTCTATGGTCTCATTCTTGGAACACATTTTGTGTAGCATTTGCACTGGATTCTAAATTAAAATGATAAAAGAAAACGTATTTTAAAGTACTTTTTCCTTTTGTCAATAATATTCACACGTAATTGACTATGGTATTCATATATTGGTATCTAATGACTGTTCCAAAGCATCATATATGCCAGCTTCTATTTATTTTGAAGTTAAGGCCACTGCCAAAGGCCAAATATAGTTTCAAGTTCCAAATTATGACATATCTTGACATAGAATGTCACCACTTTCTCAGAACGTACATCTGTGCATGAGTCCCTTAGTAGATAATTATCTGAGTTTGCAGAGATACAGAAGCAGAGGATTTCGAAATGACAGCTGAATCACAAATGCATACAGTTATTTGGCAAGTGAAATGACCTTTCATGAAAAAGCCTGTACATATCTAAGAAGAGCCACAAGAGGGGAGAGCACTTACTGACAATTTGGAAAACGTTGGCTAACCCAATCAACTTACATGTTCGCTTAAGTAAGAACTTATTACCTTCAGTTAGATCTTTAAAGCTTCACTTTATGATTTCCTTTGCCTAACAATGGGTTATATAACTCATTTGCTGATAACTGCTCTAGAGTGCTTAAAATAGTAAAGTATTTCTAAAACATTACAAATCTTAGCTCCAAGGACTACAGACATACTTCTCTGCAAATAATGCTCCTACGCCGCCATACCCAGAGCCCAAACACAAAGAATCCCCCGCCATGGCCTAAGCTGAAGCGGGAACTACCACAAATGCTCCAAGGTCAACTTACCTAACTCTTATGGAGTTAAAAGGGAGAACAACATTAAAAAAGGACTGACTGACCTGACATAGAACATTGCAATCAAAGGGACCAGAACGGACTACGGGATCACCGGTATGGAAGTTAATAAAGAGATCTCCAAAGTGAACCTATTCACTGATGATGTCCCATTGACGATATCTTTACCTCTGGAGTTTCTCCCCAATTTGTATTATTTGCTTTCACAGTTCTCATCTCTCTCTCTCTTTCGCCCCACATTGTTAAATGTTTCACATTGGATTTTAGGCTTAAATGTAACAATAACTGAATATTGTTAACTTAGGGGATAAGCTCCTAAAACATATCCATCAAATATATGAGGTAAATTCTCATTCTCTAATAATTACTTTACAGAGATATTTAAAAACATGGAATAATGAAAATTAATACTCTCCCAAAAATCTTAGTTACAAAGTTTCAGTTAATGTGATTTATTGCAAGTCATTTTATATAATTTTCTTATCACCAAGCACAGAAAAAAATACTATGTAATATATCATGAGCAGTTGATACTTCATAACATGTGCCTAAAGGGAATTGTCTTAAAGTTGTATAAAGTAGCAAAACTGATTTGCATGCAGTGGCACGGACCAATATTGTTCATCGTAGAAATTGACTAGGCTTTGTTAAGAACAATTTAATGATATTCTATATACTGTCACAAACCCTGCCACAGACACCGATATCGTTACATGAACAACTTACCTGTACATGTTTGCATATAGTATACAGCATTTAATTTCCTAGTGAGATTTGAGAACTAAAAGTTAAAAGAAAAAAAAAACTATTTAAGTAATCTTTCTGTCAACCAAAATATGGTATGTCACTGTTTCAAATGTTGCAAAGATTATGTGATTATAAATGATTATGTTAGCATTCCAAAAAACATATAATAACATTGAAATGTTAAATTCATAATGCATGGCAATATATTGACATTTTTACATTTGAATATTTATATCATAAAACTCTACTAAATGGAAACTCACCAGGTTTGTCCCTGCACGATGGATAGTTAGAATGGTGAAATGAAATGTTTACCTCAAATCACCTGCAATTCACCTTTTAGTGAATAGACCCTTAAGAAGTTTAATTATTGGTGGTTGTGACCTGTCTGCCGACAAACATATCCACTACTGGACAGTCAAACAGTCCATGATTACAGTACTAAAATGATTTTAGTAGGGGAGCATGTCTATATACCAAGCCCTCACGCAGACACTGGTGGAAGCAAATTTCTCTTTGCTCAGCTAGATGACCTCCTAACTTTGATTGGAAATACATTCAGGCTCCCATACATTCAATCATGGCTCTCCAAAATTCTTTAACTCTCTGTCCCATTTAAACAGAGCATCACTATGGATTAAAAAGGCTCCAGACTAACCTTTTTTAACATGCATTCAAGTCAGTACCTCTTCTTGGCAGGAAAACAACATTTTAGCAAGAAAATCACAAATTATTAATATTATTACGATTGTTTTTATCATTACTTCAAAAAATAATATATTTATTACATTATAATCATTACTTTACATCAAAATGTACCCACACATAAAGAAATTAGAAATATAAAATATAAAAAGTATAAAAAATACAAAGACATGCTAATTAGTATAGTACTGCATAAACTGTTAATTCTCAATTGTACTTTTTGTGGTAGATGAAAAAAGCTGTGCAATGCATAAATACATTTATCTTTTGGTCCAGAAGACATTTTAGCACATTTGGGAGGGAAAATGGATAGCCCCAACAACTGTTAATATTATAGGGAAAGCGAGAACATTTGTTATATCTCTGAGATACTTTTTCATCCTGAATGCCTAGAATCTTAAACTTCTTAAATGGAAGCAATTTCTCATGAATACTAGCAACCTTATTCTCTGTATTCTCTTCCTTTAGTGATTAATCAAAGGCATTTAGTTCATGCAGCATTCTTAAAAGATCCTGTTCCAGAGAGTCATGAACTCTGTAGTGTCACTAGCAAATTCAAATCTTAAGGCCTTTGGTGTTTCTGTTTCTGTGAGAGATGTATCAATTCATCTTCTTTCTAAGTAATTTTTCCTAAATTAAGAAGAGTGACTTATAATAAATGACGATCAGGAATGTCTTTATATGCAACAAAATGTAAAGCACTGCTCAAAAGAACTAAATATATAGTTGCTCATTGGAGTAAACAAATAAAAGGAAACCCTCCCACTGCAGTATTTTAGGAAACTGCTTTTATTTAACCCACAAAAGAGACAGCATATGTATCACCTTAAATATTAATTTTTTATAAACAATTTACTCTTAAACAAATGTTTAACTTCCCAAGTTAAAAATATAAAAGAATATACATTGTGTTTTTATTTTATTTTTTAGGAGAGTTTCCCCAAATAGATAAACAACAAAGTGTGTGTGTGTGTGTGTATATATATATATATATATATATAATGTGACACTACATATTTTTTAAAACTTTTGCTTCTTTAATCTAAGGGACCCTAGTTAGGATAACTGCTTCACAGTAAAGCATGGAGGATACTGGTTATATGATAATATTAAATACTAGTGTAGGGTTGCCACCTATTCTCTAAAAAAAATACCATTGGACACAAGACAATTTTTTTTACCAGCCTGCTGGCAAAATACTGTCTATGTGACTACCCTATACTAGGGCCATGTTGTTCACATGTTCTGATACAACATACCTCCCAACTTCTGCCCCCGGCAATTCAAGATGCCATGGAAGAACTTGGGAGTTGTCAGCACTACGCTGCAAGCAAGGTAGCACTGTCAGTTAAACTGACAGTGCTAGTGCGCATGTGGACAACATGCAGTATGCATGTGCAGTTTGCATCCTCCAGTGTCCTAGACCCAAGGCAATGAGATCAGAACCCCATTGTGGTCCAAATCCTGCTTTTCCAATTTTAAGGCAGCTAAATGTGGGAAATACCATAAGTAAATATTTCACATTAAAACTCAAAAAAAGACCACCTTACCTAGAAAAGGGGGGAGAAGGGCCAGGCCAGGCAAGCACCAAACTGGACACATTTCAAACTATGTCTTCTTTTGCTGTACATAAGTCTTCAATATATACTTTATAGTTCTGTAATTTCCTTCCTCCATCAATTACAATAAATGCAGACAGAAATATAAAGACTTGTAAGTAATGCACCTAACAGTGGCACAATCTCTGTGTGTGGCAATGTATAACACAACTTATTACAAAAGTCTGGAGTTTGCTCTACCTGTGCTGTACCATACGTGTTATACTATTGGCTTTCTATAAACCGAACGAGAGCCCCATTCATAAGAAATTATTATGAATGGGGCTCTCGTTCGGTTCATAGAAAGGCAATAGTACTACACGTTTTCTATAAGCCGACATTCTATAAGCCGAAGGTAGTTCGGTTTATAGACTTTCGGTTTACAGAATACATAGAATTACATGTAGAATTTCTTATGAATGGGGACTCTAGTTCGGTTTATAGAAAGCCAATAGTATTACATAAGCCGAAAGTCTATAAACCAAACGACCTTCGGTTTATAGACTTTCGGCTTATAGAATACATAGAATTACATGTATTCTATAAACCCAAAGTCTATAAACTGAACGACCTTTGGTTTATAAACTTTCGGCTTATAGAATACATGTAATACTATTGGCTTTCTATAAACCGAACTAGAGTCCCCATTTATAAGAAATTCTTATGAATGGTAACTCTAGTTCGGTTTATAGAAAGCCAATAGTATTACATGCATTCCATAAACCGAAAGTCGTTCATTATGCCGGTTTATGGAATGTATATGTAATGCTATTGGTATTCTATAAACCGACTCTATTTCGGTTTATAGAATGCCAATAGCACGAATGGACGAATGATTTTCGTTTATTAACCATTCAATCATTCGTCTTTAGTTAGTTCAGCATTTTCGTTATTCGTTTTTCGGATGAATGGACGAAAATCCTATTTTCGGACGAAAATGCATTCGTTCGAAAACGAATACACATGTCTAGTACCGACAGCTGAACAAGCTTCTGTTCAGCTATTATAAAAATATTTTGATTAGACATTTACACCTATGCACACATTATCATTATCGCTGAGTGCTCCATAATAATTCTATATTACTGTTGTTATCGATATTTATATTTACTTGTGTATTATAGTTTGCCATAAAAACGTTTATATCTGAGTTTTTTTTATTTATTTATAGGGCTGTCTCTATGTACAACTAACTTTCTAACTGTAACAGGGCACATGAACTTGTGTGTTGATTTATCAGTTTTTTTAAATTAGCATCCAAACCTCTCCCAATCATATTTGTTTTGTTGGAAAGTAAGACATGTTTGAGAAGGCTGTTTTTTATATTTCATGGGCAATTTGCTTATCAGGACACTATCATGTACTTTTTTGGGACCCCCTGTCTTCTTTTCCAGAATAATAAATACATTATTGGTGATATCTTGTTCCCTAATGGGCAAACATCTGAAATTTGGACTTCCAGCTCTTTTGTAGCATTACATCTCCATGTTAACTACCAAGATACACAGAAATTGAGACAATTATTTTCTGTTACCAATTGTATTCTTTGACTATCTCAGAGGTTCAATGACTTTCATTTAATTGCTAACTAGAGCAAAACCTGGTCTTTGTCCTTTATGATTCACACTTTTCACTGTCCAGTTATCCAAAAACCTCACATTGGTAACCCTAGATGTCCACACTCAAGGCAAACATCCACTTTGTATAGGTGTTGGCATATGTATATATGCAACCTGAGTGCTTATTATGAGTGAATACATTTAATATTAAATACATTATGTGAAGAAAAACCTATTGAATAAAACAAAAGGCAACTTATGCTTTCCAAACAATTATATCTGAAAGTTCCTGAGGAAAATAGTTTCTGTTTTATGCCTTTTTGTCACCATGGGATACATCTCTTTACTGTACAAAATTATAAATGTGAGCATAAATGTCTCTGCAGAAGTATAATTCACCACAGAGAAGCTATTTCTCCAATCTTTCCATAGTGAGTTATTTCTCAGCATCCGCTGCCTGCATTTGAGCATCTAAAAGGATTGAGTGCTGTGTGCCATTAAATGAAACTTCAGTGGGTGATAATAACTTCTCTCTAGGAAAGCTTCCTTTCCTATCCCTGTTTGTTCAGTAGTTGAAGAGCACAGAAAATTACACAACAAAATTATCAAGTCAAGATACAGTTGTACACAGGAAAAAGAGTGAAGGTAAGTTCCATGTGAAATCAATGAAACTCAGTGGGGGTATCGTACTAAGTTGAAACTACATTTCTAAATAATAAGATTAAATATGTACAAGGTGTAAGTGGAAACAGAAAAAAACTCCAATGGAGATGAATTGGAGAGATTTTCCTACCTGACTACTTTTGCCTAAATGTTTGAATTCCCATCTCAATTCCCTGTAATTATCTCTTTATTGAGTAGACCCTTTATTATATTTATGCCATATGTTGGAAGTTTGTGGGTGTTTATTACATACATGATGCAAGGGTGTTTTTCTAATAAAATCTTTTTGTTACAGAAATTCTCTCTTTGTTGAATGGACCCTCATATCCATGCTTCCTTACCATCATTGGTCAGAAATACATTTACTATACATGCAAAATGTTCTCAAAGACAAAATGTGTTTTAAGAGCATATTCACCAAAATAAACCAGGGATTCACTTAGATTTCCATATACTTTGGCTCTCAAGTACTCATTGTACACCACTTTTACACATCATTTTACTTCAAATGGCATGAACTTGGTTAATAAAAACACAATCATTTATTTAGATAAATACATATTTTGATCTAATTAAACTACCATAGTAAAAATACAGAATATCTGTATTTATCTTTGGCATTCACCAACTTTCTCCCAACCTTTTCAAACACCATTGATTTCTACATTGTCGTACTAGAATTACAGACATGTGCATGTATTAGAAAAGTGTCTTCTTAATTTTGTCCATGCTGTCACCTATATATTTAGATTAATTTTGGCACTGTATGCAATATGGCATCATGAAAACATTATATCATAAAAAAGTGACATTGTTTTTTTAAACTCCGACTAGACTTTAAAAATTATTTTTTCTTTTTTAATAGAGTAGTTCTTACATTGAGCTTAGTGTGAGAATAAAAGTGGCCTGTACTTAAAACATATTATAATGCCATTTTCTAACATATTCAGAACATGTATGTTTTAACATAAAAGACATGTGACTCTGGTAGCCAATAGTCACTCAATGTCATAACAGTAAGAGAAGCAAATATTTTTAAACAAAAACATCATTTAATTGTGCCCTGTTTGTTATAATAATTAATAACGGTCCAGTAGGCCTACATATGCATATTCATTTGTAGAAAACAAATTAAAATGTGTGGGTTTCTTTAAATGGGTTTCTTTTAAGATCATTTATCTCTTGAGTGAAAGAATATGTCAACAAGCCTTGTGACATTTGCCATACGTGTTTTTCTGTTTCATTTGATGCAAGCTTTATACAAAGAATTTTCAGATGGTGCTTATGGCAATCTTTATTACTCTAACCTTCCCTGCTCAAGTATTCTGGAGAGCATTACATTGAAGCTAAAAAGCATGAATAAAATTTGAGAAAAGGACAAATTTGAGAGAAGGAAATTTGGAAGGACAAATGGAAATATCAGTGTCATGCAGTAAAGAAGAGAAAGGTTGATCTTACTATTAGTTAATATAGTTGTTTCCAGGATATATTTTACACTTTATCATCTTCAGTGCCTTTTCTATTTTTCTGAATGCTGAAAAAAGCTTCAGGTCTTTTTCTCCCTTCTCATCCCTTCTAATGTCTGCCCCCTACAATGCCGGATGATGGGGATGCGGAACTTTGGAGGTTGAGTATGCTACTTTGCATGTGTGGTAGCACTATTAATAAACTTGATGGCACTACTGGACATGCACAGACCTTCTAACAAGTATTCATTCTCCAGTGTTGGGATCGTGACATTGCAGTCCCAAATTGGAAGTGGGACAATCAGGGGTCATGTTTTATGGTGCCTGTTATACCGGTGTTCTACAGATATATTCCACAGATGTAGGTTGCTGAGGGTGAATACAATTTTCCAGGTACTAGATGCTCTTTGAACATCATTCAGGAGTGTTTACTCTAACACAAGATGGTGACCGTTTTTTTTCCATGTGCTTAAAGGTCCAACAGTCACCTAAATTGTGTTTTGGCAAAGTAACAGAGAATTCTGTTGGCAGCTTACATAATTATCATGAACTTGCAGTACTGTTTTTACACAAAGGCATGTGAAGCAGAGTTGTGTGCTGCTGTCGACACTCCACCACTTTTGAACTGAGCACTACTGACCGCTAATAGATACAGTTAACACAATTGTTACCCTCAATTACTAAGCCTAACATTATTCAATAAGTGTATTTCAAACATATACAAGTCTTACATGGGATAAGGCTGCCAGTGAGGCACAACCTGTAGAAATCTGAAGGAGAAAAGGGAATATACAGTAATTACCATAAAGGCCATTAGCTTGAAACTATTGTTACACTTTGGAGAACATTACCATTCATTACATAAGAATTGTGATAATTTCACAATCCCCCAGCACAGAGGCGTCATTAGGGTTGGTGTCTCCCGGTGCGGTAAGATGGCCCACAAATTATGCCACATACAGGAACCCCACAAATTATGCCACACACAGGAGCCCATTAACTATGCCACACCAGAGCCCCATAAATTATGCCACTCTAAGGAACCCAATTAATTATGCCACACACACAGGAGCCCCTTAATTATGCCACACACACACAAGAGCCCCTTAATTATGCCACACATGAGTGCCCCATAGTTATACCACACACAAGCACCCCATAGTTATGCCACACACAAGTGCCCCATAATTATGCAACACACAAGTGTCCCATAATTATGCCACACAAAAGATACCCTTAATTATGCCACACATGGGGGCCCAATACATATGCAACACATGGGACTGCCATTCATTATGCGACACACGGGAGCCCCACAAGGTGACAATTGTATAATTCTAAAACAATAGAATTCGAACAATAGAATAGAACAAGCTATACACAGACATCTCTCTCTATAATTAGTTGCATTTATACTTATCTGAACTTTTTAATATTATATTCAACTATTTTCATATGTAATAAAAAATGTTCTTGAAAAATTACATTCCTTGTTTTTATTCCCTTCCTCTGCACCTACATTGCACCTAAACGACTTAACAAAGCACCATACAGTACCCACAGCCCTTATATTACACCTTGGCTTACACTCATATTGCAGCAAAACGATTTGGCATGTCCCACTGAACATACCACAGTTGTCACTTTGCCCCACAGAACTGCCACTTTCCCCATAGTACATATTATTTTGCCTCACATACCATGCAACAGCATCACTTTGCCAATTAAAATATGCCACAGCCAATTTGCCCAATATTATGCCAGTATGTTGCCATTAATAATCCACAGAAAATTTGCCCAATAATATGCCAGTATTATCTTGCCATTAATGTGCCACAGATAATTTGCCCAATAATATGCCAGTATTTTGCCATCTAATATGCCACAGCCAATTTGCCCAATAATATGCTAGTATTATTTTGCCATTAATGTGCCACAGATAATTTGCCCAATACTATGCCAGTATTTTGCCTTTAATGAGCCACAGACAGTTTGTCCAATAACATGCCAGTATTATTTTGCCATAAATAAGCCAAAACCAATTTGCCCAAAAAATATGACAGTATTATTTTGCCATTTAATATATGCCAGTATCTTGCTATTTCATATATGCCAGTATTTTGCCATTTAATATGCCAGTATTTTGCCATTAAATATATGCCATTGTTTTTCCATTTAATATATGACAGTATTTTTCCATTTAATATGCCAGTATTTTGCCATATTTTATTTGCCAGGATGTTTCCATTTATTATATGCCAGTATGTTGCCATTAAATTTATGCCAGTATGTTGCCATTGAATATGCCAGTATTTTACCATTAAATATATGCCCGTATTTTGCCATTTAAAATGCCAGTATTTTGCCATTAAATAAATGCCAGTATTATTGTGCTTGTTAAATACTAGACATGTGCATTCGTTTTCGGATGAATGCATTTTCGTCCGAAAATAGCATTTTCGTCCATTCGTCCGAAAAACGAAGAACGAAAATGCTAAGCTAACGAAAGCCGAATGAACGAATGGTTAATAAACGAAAATCATTCGTTCATTCGTCCATTCGTAGTACTATTGCATTCTATAAGCCGAAATAGAGTCGGTTTATAGAATACAATAGCATTTAACTATACGGAGACAGAGTCTCCATTCATAAAATTATGAATGGAGACTTTGTCTCCGTATAGTTAAAAGCCGACAGCCTATAAACCGAACGTTCGGTTAATAGACTTTCGGCTTATGGAATACATGTATTCCTATTGCTATTCTATAAACCGAACGTTCGGTTTATAGAATAGCAATAGGAATACATGTATTCCATAAGCCGACAGACTATAAACCGAACGTTCGGTTTATAGGCTGTCGGCATTTTACTACACGGAGACAAAGTCTCCATTCATAATTTTATGAATGGAGACTCTGTCTCCGTATAGTTAAATGCCCACAGCCTATAAACCGAACGTTCGGTTTATAGGCTGTGGGCATTTAACTATACGGAGACAGAGTCTCCATTCATATGAATGGAGACTTTGTCTCCGTATAGTTAAAAGCCGACAGCTTATAAACCGAACGTTCGGTTTATAGGCTGTCGGCTTTTAACTATACGGAGACAGAGTCTCCATTCATAAAATTATGAATGGAGACTTTGTCTCCGTATAGTTAAAAGCCGACAGCCTATAAACCGTTTTTCCATTTAATATATGACAGTATTCTTCCATTTAATATGCCAGTATTTTGCCATTTTTTATTTGCCAGGATGTTTCCATTTATTATATGCCAGTATGTTGCCATTAAATTTATGCCAGTATGTTGCCATTGAATATGCCAGTATTTTACCATTAAATATATGCCCGTATTTTGCCATTTAAAATGCCAGTATTTTGCCATTAAATAAATGCCAGTATTATTGTGCTTGTTAAATACTAGACATGTGCATTCGTTTTCGGATGAATGCATTTTCGTCCGAAAATAGCATTTTCGTCCATTCGTCCGAAAAACGAAGAACGAAAATGCTAAGCTAACGAAAGCCGAATGAACGAATGGTTAATAAACGAAAATCATTCGTTCATTCGTCCATTCGTAGTACTATTGCATTCTATAAGCCAAAATAGAGTCGGTTTATAGAATACAATAGCAACGTTCGGTTTATAGAATAGCAATAGGAATACATGTATTCCATAAGCCGACAGACTATAAACCGAACGTTCGGTTTATAGGCTGTCGGCATTTTACTACACGGAGACAAAGTCTCCATTCATAATTTTATGAATGGAGACTCTGTCTCCGTATAGTTAAATGCCCACAGCCTATAAACCGAACGTTCGGTTTATAGGCTGTGGGCATTTAACTATACGGAGACAGAGTCTCCATTCATATGAATGGAGACTTTGTCTCCGTATAGTTAAAAGCCGACAGCCTATAAACCGAACGTTCGGTTTATAGACTTTCGGCTTATGGAATACATGTAATCCTATGGCTATTCTATAAACCGAACTTTCGGTTTATAGAATAGCAATAGGAATACATGTATTCCATAAGCCGAAAGTCTATAAACCGAAAGTCGTTCGGTTTATATGCTGTCGGCTTTTAACTATACGGAGACAGAGTCTCCATTCATAAAATTATGAATGGAGACTTTGTCTCCGTATAGTTAAAAGCCGACAGCCTATAAACCGAACGTTCTGTTTATAGGCTGTCGGCTTTTAACTATGCGGAGACAAAGTCTCCATTCATAATTTTATGAATGGAGACTCTGTCTCCGTATAGTTAAAAGCCAACAGCCTATAAACCGAACGTTCGGTTTATAAGCTGTCGGCTTTTAACTATACGGAGACAAAGACTTTGTCTCCGTATAGTTAAAAGCCGACAGCCTATAAACTGAACGTTCGGTTTATAGGCTGTCGGCTTTTAACTATACGGAGACAGAGTCTCCATTCATATGAATGGAGACCTTGTCTCCGTATAGTTAAAAGCCGACAGCTTATAAACCGAACGTTCGGTTTATAGGCTGTCGGCTTTTAACTATATGGAGACAAAGTCTCCATTCATATGAATGGAGACTCTGTCTCCGTATAGTTAAAAGCCAACAGCCTATAAACCGAACGTTCGGTTTATAAGCTGTCGGCTTTTAACTATACGGAGACAAAGTCTCCATTCATAATTTTATGAATGGAGACTCTGTCTCCGTATAGTTAAAAGCCGACAGCCTATAAACCGAACGACTTTCGGTTTATAGACTTTCGGCTTATGGAATACATGTAATCCTATGGCTATTCTATAAACCGAACGTTCGGTTTATAGAATAGCCATAGGATTACATGTATTCCATAAGCCGAAAGTCTATAAACCGAAAGTCGTTCGGTTTATAGACTTTCGGCTTATAGAAAACATGTAGTACTATTGCCTTTCTATAAACCGAACGAGAGCCCCATTCATAAGAATTTCTTATCAATGGGGCTCTCGTTCGGTTTATAGAAAGCCAATAGTATTACATTGTATTTCTATAAAACGAACGAATTAAAATTAACGAAACTAAAATAATGAACGAATTTCGTCTGAAACGAATGCAGTAATGAACGAAATTCGTTTTAGACTAAATAAATAACATTTTCGTCCGAATGGACGAAAACGAAACGAAAATTTTAGTTTTGCACATGTCTATTAAATACCACCCTCATCCCCCTGCCCCAGTACTCACCTTCTGGCTACTCCATATTCCCAGTTGTCTCCTCTGCACAGAGGAGGGAAATACAGATATGACATAAGGTCATATGCGGTGTCAATGATTTTTTTTGTTTTTTTACTTATTTTTTCCGGGAGCCAAATCTAGCAGATATGGCTGCCAGAAGAAAAAAAAAAAATGTTCAGTTGTGCGATGCGCTGCGGTAGGATATCGGCAGCATGGAAGTCACCCCTGCTGGGGTTGTCACCTGGTGCAGTCTGCACCCCCTGCACCCCCCTTTGGGATGCCACTGCCCCAGCAATTAGCTTTACTAATGAAAGAAGGAATTGCAGGGAATTGACAAAGAATTTCAAACTTAAGACCAAAAGCAGTCAAGGTGGAAAATTCTCCAATTCAGCTAAATTACTACTTTGCCTTAGGTTTGAAATGCTTTTGTAAATTTTCATGAATAAAGTCTTGTAAGTTGCATTAATTGAGATACCAGTGTGTGTGAAACTAGTTCAGCCAAGGCAGGACACTGTAAAATTAACATTCCCTGCATGGTTACAGGTCAGTTTTACTGAATTGCCTCCAAATAGGTTAGTTAAGCATAACACATTTGCTGATTAACCCCTTAGGGACAAGACATTTTGACCTTGACTTTCCCTTGGTGACAATCACTGTTTTTACATTTCTGGGGTAAATGTGTTTAGCTGTTATTTTCTTCTCACATACTGCACCCACACAAATTATATGTTGTTTTTATCGTCATAAGAAGGACTTTCATTAGATAGCATTATGTTCATCATATCTTATAATTTACTACAAAAAAACATAAAATATTATGATTTAAAAAAAACTTTTTCTAACTTTGACCTAAAATATAATTTACACAAATACAATCATTAAAAAATACCCCATCTAAATCGTTTATAAATGTTGTCCTGAGTTCAGAAATATGCATGTTTCCATATTTGTCTTCATTTTATTGTGAGTTATGGGGCAAAAACCAAAAATAGTGTTTTTTTCCTATATTGATCTTTTGACCCCAACCTAAACCCTAAATTTAACCTAAACACTAAATTTAACCCCAACTCTAACCCTTATGCTATCCCTTTAGATATTTTAATTTAATTTTAACCCTATCCCTTATGCTAAAAATTATTTAATTTTAACCCTAACAACTAATCCAGTCCTAATTCTAGTTTTAAGCTAATTAAATCTTTTTTTTTTTTTTACATTGCAATGTTGCTGACTGCCTCTAGGGGCAGTCAAGCAACATATTCAGAGTGACAGAAGTTAATTTTTTTTTCATTTCCGAAGCTCTTGACCACAAGAGGGCATAGCCATATTGCTGGATTTGGTGCCCCAAACACCACATTTCAGTGCTGACTATTGCCACGACATGGAGGCAATAGACCAGCACCACTTGTTTCACCGCAGGACGTGTCAGGCACGTCCATTGTTGGGAACGCAGTTCCCGGCAGGACGTGCCTGACACATCCATTGTCATGAAGATGTTAAAATAATAGCATTATTAAATTAGCTCATGGGAGTGGGGTAACTGAACCAATAATGGTTACTTCACAGTTTCAGCATTTATGATTATTATATGCACAGACATATAATTAATTAATCAGAGTACAGATCTCATACCATGATTACTCAAGGTTCTATTTGGTGCATATATATACCCTAAATACTGTGGGATGCTCTTTCTGCAACATGTGGGATATATATATATATATATATATCCCACATGTTGCAGGCTATATATATATATATATATATATATATAGCTATAGATATATATATAGCCATCTCCACTTGGATGTCTGATCGCTACCTGAAACTTAACCTCTCCAAAACAGAACTGATTATCTTCCCTCCCTTAACCGCTGTCCCTACACCTGGGTTCATAGTCACCGTTGATAATGCTACAATCTTACCGGCTGACCGTGTCCGATGTGTTAAGGTCACTTTTGACTCTGCTCTCTCCTTCGTTCCTCAAATTCAGTCCTTGGCCAAATCCTGTCGGCTGCACCTAAGGAACATTGCACTCATTCGCCCGTTCCTCAGCGAAGAGACTGCCAAAATTCTAGTGCACTCGCTTGTGATCTCTCGCCTGGACTACTGTAACGGTCTTCTGACTGGACTACCTCTGGCTCATCTGGCTCCCCTACAGTCTATCCAAAATGCTGCAGCCAGACTCATCTTTCTTGCCCGTTGGTCTAATTTGGCGGCTCCTCTGCAACGCCCTCCACTGGCTTCCCGTCTGCTCGAGACTAAAAAAAAATTCTGTCTTTAACCTACAAAGCCCTCCACTCCTCCGCTCCTACGTACATTTCCTCCCTTGTTAACCGTTACCTCCCTGCACGACCTTTGCGCTCCTCAAAGGGGTTAACACTCTCTTCTAATATCATCACCACTTCTCACTCGCGTCTCCCTTCCCCGGAGCATCCAGCTCTCTCCCTCCTTTACAAACTTTAAAAAGTCCCTCAAAAATCATCTCTTTAGACTTACTACACAACCCACTAGATTACCAGTCACTTTGCCTCTAGCTGATCCCACCTAGCTGGAACATACACTCCCTCTTTGACTTATCCCACCTAGTGCTTCTCATCCACTCTACTGTTACTACAACTTCAATCCCTCTGACCTCTTCAATCCCTTAATTGTCTCATGGACCCCATTCCCTCTAGATTGTAAGCTTACGAGCAGGGTTCTCTACCTCATGTACCAGTCTTGTCTAGTTTGTCTAACTTAGTATGTAGTTCCCTTCTATGCTCTGTACCAAGCGCTACGAGAATTGGTGGCGCTGTACAAATAAATGTTAATGTAATGTAATATATATATATATATATATATATATGCACCTTGGAAACATGTGTTACTTGTTAATTGCAGTTGCAAATTTGCAAAAGATGTATTAACACTCCCTATGCTAGTGGAAATGTGTCCCTGTTAACCTACTTATTTCTTTATATCTTGGTATGTTGGTGCTGATACACTGCTGTGCAGTCATAATCTCTGGAATTACTTTGCAGGTGTACATGTTTAAAGTTATGAAATGTCTAAGTACCTATTTAACAACAGAATGTCATACTACTTCAAATTCACCCTACAGCTGCCATACAAAATGCCACAGTATGTAAAAATTCCTTTAGAAGGTTGTCTAATCTGAAACATGATATATTGACAAGCTTTCAGCCAGCGCAGGCCCAGATTATTGAAAATAAATCATTCATACTGCTCCATCAGCTACTTCAGTGTTATGATAAATAGTGAAAATGACATCATCCAATTTAATATGAAGTTCTTACTCTTAAAATGTCTCTTAGTAACTGACAGTACCAATGATATTAGATATGGGTTTTTTTCCTGGAGTAACAATTTATGGTTCTTTGTTTATACAGATTTAACAGGATTACTATTTCCCAAACTGTAAAAAATAATAACAAAATATTATTTTTGGTGTTTCTCTGAGTTGTCTGCAACATGTAATGTTTCATATTTAAAAGAATTATGGTAAATATCTAGTCAGTTTTCATTTTTTATTATACTTTTAAAACAGCTGGTACTATAGAAAGTGATTTGGGGACAAATTGGGTACTGTGGAAAGTGTTTTGCACTGGTGGTATAATGATGATACATGATTGCAGGAGTGGAAAAATATCCTTAAGGCTGATGATTAATAACCAGTAATGTGATGCCAATCAATAGCTGATCATTGATACTGTTATTCCACAAGAGTTGTTATCTTGGTGTGTGAAGTAATATATGTAAATGTATATTCATACATATATATGTGTATGCCCTAACTTTTATTGAGGTTATTAACTGGTGTATGGCAATACATACAATAGTACAGAAAAACAATACTCCCCTCATTGCCTGCAAGGATTCATCCAATTCCAAAATACAAAACCACAGCAAAGAGACACCTTAGATTGAGCGGAAATGGACTAGGCTGGATGTCTCCTCAAAGATGCGAGTGGACATGTGAAGAAAGGGAAGATGGAAAGAATTTTAAAGTACAATACTGATACTTAATCAAAACCATAACAATGTATTAAAACAAATGCACTCATATATAAAATGTGCATAGAGGGTTAACTCAAGTGCAAATATCGCTTTAAATCAATAAGGTAACCGCCAGAATGATCAATGCTGTGCTTGTGCTTATACTGGACCAATTGAATCTCTTTAGGTGCAATTAAAGATGTTGAATAAGGTGCCCTCTGGTTGGTCCTGCCTTTGAAAATCTTCATAGAAAACTATTGTAATGTTCCATGGCAGGTGAAACAAGTCCTCAAAATAGTTTAAAAAAAGACTCTGCGGGAACCTAATATATTATACAATAAAAAATAAATTAACAGATAAATAAGTGGTGTCTCCCTATACTCAACACGTTTCTTCAGATAAACTGACTTCCTCGGGAGCTGGGATAACCACCTCTTAAAAAACTAATTGGCGTATAGGATTCATAGGTTTTGAATATGGGACATTAAAAATAACAGATTAATTTGCGAGGAAATTGCATCATTTAGACCAACAGTTATTTTTCAAATAACAAATGTGCAAATCTCCAAATCCTACCTCACATTTTGAGTAAAATTACATAATTGCATTGCTATTCGGTAAAATTCAGGGATAGAGGGGATAGGGGGATCCTATGCATTATCAGGAAAGTTCCTTGCATTTTGTATGAACTGAATTGACAGAGCCATGTTGGGTAGAATAGCTGTACAATAGTCCTTTCTCACAATTCAGCACTTCTTCACTTTGTAAATAAACACCTTACTTAAATCAGCTTTGCTTTTATTATTATATCTCCCCCCCCCCCCCTTCCTTTTGAGCGCTGTTGCACTGATTCAGCAGCTACTGATTTTAAAGTGAAAGGGGTTTTAATGCCAGGGCTTTGTAGCTTGATTTAAGTAATGGATTTGAAACAGACTTTAATAATGTGTCCTTACCCTGCTAAGAGAGGATAGATTACTTTAACTTGGAATCTTCCTTATATGTAGTGGATCTTCGGTCTGTAGACACTCTTAGGCAATTGCTTTCATAACTATTGATTAAATTCTATTGGTACATATATATGGTTAACTATAGTGGAATCTTTTCCCTCTTTTTGCTCAGTTCTGAGCTATTGTGATCCCGTACTTAGATAACTAAAGGCAACTCTCCATTCAATTATAGTAACAATGTTTTAAGAGTTTAGTTTACATGCACAAGTTGGTCTATTCTCCAGTGCATATTTTAAACACTGCTGAGCCCTGATCTTTCTCCCCCTACCATGTATATATATATTATATATATATATATATATATATATATAATAATTACTATATATATATATATATATATATATATATATATATATATACCCCCAGCACTAATACCACTGAATAAAACTGACCTTTGTAAATATCCACCATCCCATGTCACCGGAATTTTACTTGTAAAGGACTGAACCCCCCCCCCCTCCCAAAGTTGCCCCAAAATCAACAAGAACTTGCTGATTTTCTGGCAGTTTTATTATCAAAATTCAAGCTGGATAATTGAATAGAAAAGTTTACATTTACTTATGTATGAATATTATATAATAGTATGTTTACATTAATAGAAGCATTTTATAATTTTAATAAAAAATATTTTATACAATTTTATGTTCAATTATGTTATTTATGTATATATATATATATATCTATCATGTTTTACATTTTTATATGGATTTCAATTTTAATTTAGAGCCATTTGTGCATTTTTTAATTTCGCAATTGCCAAAGCTTTCCCACTGACCTCTATGGGAAAATTTGGGCTATTTCTGTAAAAACCCCCAAATAAACTGAAGTACTATCTCTCTAGGACCATTTCCCCCTGGCTCTAAATCATTTACGAAATTTACGAATTTCAAGCAATTCCATTCTCCAAATTGTAGCTGGAGAATTGAACAGAAAAGTGTATAAACAGATTTCAAGCACAAAAATATTTATATACTCTATATTAATGTAATTTATTATAATTGTATATTTATATTATTTTTTCATTGAAAAAGTTTTTATTAATTTATGTTCATGTACTTTATTTTTATGTATTTACTTAATATATCCAATTTTATTAAAAAAAATTAGATTTTATTTTATTTTATTTTGGGACATTTTCAGCAGGACTTCAAATGGGAAGATTGACTTCAAATGGGAAGATTTCAGCTATTTCCTTAATAGCCGAGGTCCTTCTGAAATGGCCCCTGAAATAAGCCAAAGTCATCCTCATATAAGTCTATGGGAAGGATAAAGGCTACCATTTCGGTAGCCAAACTCTACAGGTGTTAATTTTGATGTCAAATTGTGATTTTGTTTTAGTCATAGTCTTTTGACATAAATGCCATTTTAGTTTAGTTGTATTTTAGTCATCTGAATTGTTTTAATTTTAGTCTAGTTTTAATCAACTAAATCTCCAGTCGATTTTAGTCAACTAACTCTCCAGCATTAAGGGAGGGAACAGGTCTGAGAAGGCTGTTACATAGTGTAAGGTTAACTTGCTATCCTGGTTAACAGTATCCTGTTCCTCTGCAGTTTCGGGTGGCAGACACACAAGGGGGGCCTGCACCTCTACCAATTTAGCTGCAGATAGAGTCAGGGGTCTGGACTTTGACAAATATCCATGGGAACTAGAACCAGAAATACAAATAGGGAAGTCCCTCCCTAACATTAGTCACATTTTCGACAAAAATTGCAATGGATTTTAGTCATAGTTTTAGTTCTAGTGAATTATTTATTATTTAGCTATGGTTTAGTTTTAGTCACTGAAAACATGCAGTTGATAAAAACTTTGACGAAAATGTTTAGTCGGCAAAATTAACACTGCTTTGGTGGTCTCTGAGTAGCTCGAATTTGAGGGCTTCTTGGATCACGAAAGTGAACTGAAAAAAATCAGATCTACCTGAGCTGACCCTTAAATACATCAAATGCCTTTTGTTGTTTTGGGCTATGTACGACAATAAATGCATGTACAACATTTGAAAACATATATAAATAATTGAAATCTTGCATAAACCAGGTATAGAAAAGACAAGATATTGAAAAAAATCGGAAAAACCATTGTGCTCTACATCTTACCTTTAACCACAGAGTTATAAACTGTTTCTTCACTTAGCTGTGACAGAAGCATTTTACCTTGAGGCTGGAACAGTAATAATTGAAAACCTTACTTGATCAGTGATGTAGATCAGTAATCGAGTTTCATTTAAAGTTAGCCAGGGAATGTTTACCAGGGCATATGCTGAATCAGATATTCACTATAACAAAATTTAAAAAATAAACCCACTTGCATGTTATTTACACACAGATAAATATCCAGACCACCTACATAAATGAATAATTTTGTTTGTGAACCTGCCACCAACAAGATGTAACCCTCTCTCTCTCTCTCTCTCTCTCTATATATATATATATCTTTTATATATCTTAGCTACTATGGTTATTTCTTTACTTTCAAGCTCACTGTTAACAAGATTATAATAGAATCTAGTAGAACAAAAAAACTGAAGAAGACAGCAGTGTATAAATGACATGACCATTCTGCAAAGTACAGTCAGGTCCTTAACAGTAACAACTACAATTGTATCTGACGAGTTTGGAAATCTCAATAGCAGAAACAATCATCATACAATTCCTGAAACTCTTAAAGTAGATAGAGTACTTGTGTTACTTTATTACAATTTATTTGCCAAGGTTTTTTCGGTTACCTGTTGAATCAGACTCCACTTTCCTCATGAAAAGAGAACATAGCCTAGGAACTTTATAATTTAAAAACACCTTAAGTGCCTGTGACTTCAGCAGTATTAACCTGGAACTCCACTCAGCTGCTGATATAGCCTCTGGTTCAGCACGTCTCTACAGCGCTGTGCGTTCAAGCCCCCAAAATTAACAGGATAAATGAAGAATAGTAGCTGAGTGACAAGCTCATGGAAACCAGTGTCAGTTAAATGGTGCTTAACTGGCACTGGTTTCCATGAGCTCATCACTCAGATACTATTCTTCATTTATCGTGTTAACTTTAGAATGATGATGAACAAGTTATAGCTATGTCCCTGGCTGAAGTTTTGTTTACCTTTCAGGAAATACCTGACTTGGAAATTATCTACTTTGTCCTTCAAAAAGTTCCTCATAACTTTGTTTATGTATTTGGTTCATGCTGATTTGATAGTATTACACTGAACAAAATTAAAAACGCAACAGTTTTGTTTTTGCTCCCATTTTTCATGAGCTGAACTCAAAGATCTATGACTTTTTCTATGTACACAAAATACATATTTCTCTCAAATATTGTTCACAAAATCTGTCTAAATCTGTGTAAGTGAGCACTTCTTCATTGCCGAGATAATCCATCCACCTCACAGGTGTGGCACATCAGGATGCTGATTACACAGCATGATTATTGCAAAGGTGCGCCTTAGGCTGGCTACAATAAAAGGCTACTCTAAAATGTGCAGTTTTAGCACACTGCACAATGCCACAGATGTTGCAAGTTTTGAGGGAGCGTGCAATTGGAATGCTGACTGCAGGAATGTCCACCAGAGCTGTTGCCCGTGAATTGAATGTTCATTTCTCTAACATAAGTTGTCTCTAAAGGCGTTTCAGAAAAACCTGGGTCCAAGTATACAAGCTAGATTAAAAAGAGTGTATTCTTATGTAATTAATTTTGCTAATAAAGCTTCATATAGCAAATAAAGCTCACGTAACATCTAAAAACTGAGGTGCAGTATGGTAAAACAATGGATCCAATCAATAAAAGTAGTAATTCAGTGCACTCGGCTAATAAATTGATAAATCCAAAAAGGGCTGTTTATGTACATCTTTATTAATAAAATTCAATTTACAGGTGCAAATAAGCCAAACCTGGCTCAATTTGTTTTCACATGTAATGTTAATTGCTTTAATAAATATCTTCATAAATAGCACTTTTTGGATAAGCTTACCTGCACCTGTAATTTGAATTGCACTAATAAAGATCTTCATAAGCAGAGTGAAGTGTGCACTGGATTACTTCAATCATTACTATCTTGTATAAAATTCATGTTTCTTTACCGTTTAGGTTTATTACCTTTTCTATTTCTGTGTAGCTCAGGCAGTGTTACATATTTTCACATATATGCATCTAATGTGTATCATGAGCAAAAATTACAAACATAGAGTTTGAAAAAAATAATAAAAGTAAATATGTCAACCTCAGAGTCATGCAAATAAAGTAAATCAACTGTTTTCGAAACATAAAAAACAAAAATACCAGCTGTAAAACATAATGCAGTCAGCAAAAGTTAATAGAGAGTGGAGTTCACGTTAAAGGAAATTAAATATAATGCTCACAGCAAAACATATAAAGATGTTATCGTTACCAATGTGAATAGAGTGTACTATTTTATGACACATGCAATTTATGCAATAAAATATATGGTCTTGTAACATTTATAAATATGCTGATATGAAAATTAAGAGGAATACAATCTTATAAAATAATCGTCTTATTAGAAATACCTATGAAGCTCTTAAAATGTTAAAGCTTGATTTTTGTTTCATGTGGAACCAATATACACTCGTAAAACAAAGAATATTTGAAATGCCTGGTGGGGAAAGCCAAAGAAAGTGGTGAGTATTACCTTAGTGTACACCTCAACTAAAGCCATGGTGATCTGCAGGTTTGGGGTGAGAGATGTCACCCGTGATCATGTCTGTCTGATGCTATCACCGAATGCACATTGGCATCCGAAATAACATTTTCTTAAAGGTAAATTGTCACCCCTGTCAAAGTGCTGCCCGGCTACAATGATGCTACTGGACACATGTAAGACGGCTCTGATTTCATGATATGCTATTAACACTTTTATTGTTGCACAGAAATGTATTGATTTTTTTATTTTTTAAAGAGTTTCTCTATTGCAGCTTTGCTATCCTTAAAAGAACAGTTGAATGAAGGCAGACAGCTCTGTCACAGGAGGAAAAAAAGAGTCCAAAATATCCCATTATAATGTTTAATTAAAAAAACACAATGACATGGGGGTGACTGCAAGGCAGGGACACAGTAATAAATACCTCAGTAGACTCATTGTGGGTCATTGTGATCTTTTAGGGCCCTTTTTTACTACTGTGTCAACATTGTCTGCCTTCATCTGACTATTGCTTTAATAAATTGTGTGGCCGAGTTTCTAACAGATAACAGTGCCAGAATAGGGATGAGCCCACCCAGTTTTACTACCTACCAGCTTATCGAGTGGATATTAGCCGGTACAGAAGGGTATTATATTTATATAGTATAGATTGCTTCCTTCCTATTGATGCAGTGTAACAAATCACACAATCTGAAGACGTTAAAATAGATTAAATCTTATCTAGTATGGTCATTACTTTACCCAATTGACAAACGATTTCCAACACACTCTTAACAAGCTTATAACAGAATCTAGTAGAACTAGAAGATTATGATAGAATTTAGTAGAACTAGAGGAAGACTAGAGGAAGACAGCAGAGTATAAATGACATGATCTACAAAGTACAGTCTGGTCCTTAAGAGTAACTACTACAATTGTATCTGAGGAGTTTGGAAATCTCAATAACAAGAGCAGCAGAAACAGTCATCATACAATCCCTGAAACTCTTAAAGAAGAGGCAGTACTTGTGTTACTTTATTACAAATTCTGCTGAATCAGACTCCACTTTGCTGGTGAAAAGAGCACATAGACTAAACACTTTATAATTTAACCCTTACAGAAACATAGGATTGTTCACTATTACATTTTCAGGCTTTGGAAGTAATGTAATTCATGACAAGCAGAAAACCAAGATCCTATCATCTTTTCTTTTTGTATTTCTTTTTTAGCATTATGCATTACAATTCTTTATCAAACGCTCCTTCAATAAGCTGAGACCAACAACGGAGATTGATGAACCTATTATGGAAGGGGATGTCCCTGGCTACAATAATATGTTACAAAATCCCAATTGAGTATTTTCCCAAATGGTACACTATTAAGTCCACTGTACATATTAAGGCCATAAATATTAAGGTGATACATAATTTCATAATTTGAGAAAAAAATTAATATGTTTGTTGATTAAACACTTAACATCATATTAGCTATGCACACAAGGTCATAATAAATGTTTTCTAGATGTACAATTATGTTTCTTACTGTGTTCTCTGTGTTCTTAGTTGTTCTATGAACTATGACTAATTAAGCATTTCTGAATCAAGGCAATACATAATTTCATAATTTGAGAAGAACAATCTTAATTTGTTTGTCGATCAAACACTTAATATCATATTTAGCTAATGCATGTTTTTAAGATATATAATTATGATTCTTACTTGGTTGTTTGTGTTGTTCAGCATTAATGAAATAATATAGAGATGAGCTGAGGTGAGGTCTTCTATGCAGATGAAATGCATAGCGTTGGCGGCTATTTTATTAATTGCATATGCTTCCCATACTAACCATCCTTTTGGAGGAATCACAGTGTAGAATACTTCTTTCACACACAGTTACTATTATGTCATTGACCCATATATTCTCTGAGCCAGCAGCTGACCCTAATATTCTCTGAAGCTGCTGATATTATAAGACTCGATAGTGTAATACAAAAACGTCGCTGGCATGTAAATTAGCTTAGTAAATTAGTTCTAATGAATGTCCACTTAAATTATACATCTGCAAACATTTTGTTAAACTGTTTAATAGGCATCTGTTTTACTCAGTTCACTGGTTTAGTTTATTATCACTGTAAATCCCTATGCATTTGACATCAGTGCTACATTGAGCATAGTATACAGCATAAATGACAAATATACAGTATATAAAATCAATACTAAACACACAAAGGGAAATAGAATCAGAATACCAGTATGTAGACTGCTGTCACAATCCTTATTTCCTAGAACACATAATAATTAGAAATTTTCATTCACACTGTTGCATTCTGACACAAAATCATTTCTTAAAGGGTTATCCTTCTGAAACGATGTTAAATTCAAGATCTGCCTTGCAGCACTATAGCTATTAAGATTCAATTCTCTTTGATGCTGTTGCTCACAAAGATTTCCCTTACAGCTAAACGTTATCATTTTACATTTCTAAAACATTCAACAACAAAAAAGACATCATAAAGTATCAGTAAAATAATATGACTATAGGCAGATTTATTCTTCCTTTAACCAGTAAGTTATCTAACTAGACTATTCTTCTAATATAACCTTAGGGTTCTTTATGAGGTCATCCACTTTAACTTGACCCAGGCACTTGGTCATTGATCTCCGTTCAGCTTTCATCACTTGAAAATCGGAAATTTTTCATATATTTTACCAATATATTCTGCAGAAACAGGACCTGAGATCCTGACCCTATGAGGTAGGGTTCCTTAGCAATTTGAGACTCACAATGCATTTTCTGAAACTAGGAGACTTATTTAAACATCATGAGTAGTGTTGAGCAAACCCGAATTGCACTGTTCGGGTTCGTACCGAACATTACGGTTTCTGGACCTTGGACCCGGACATTTCACTGTATGTTCGGGTTGGAGTTCGGGGTTTGGCGATTTAATGGCGTGTTTTGAAAGGCTGCAGGGCAGCCAATCAACAAGCGTTTGACTCGTTTGCCCTTAGAAGCCATCACAGCCATGCCTACTAATGGAATGGCTGTGATTGGCCAGTGCAGCCATAAATCAAATCGAGGTCAGACTATAAGACTGGGATCCAGGTCCCCCGCAGAGCTGCAGGGGACCTGGATTCCCCTCTCTAACAGCAGGGGAATGCTGCCGCCGAGCATGACCGCCGGGACTTCTATGATGAAGCCGGGTCCTTCCGGCGTCATCATAAAAGTCCCGGCGGTTGTGACGGGCGGCAGCAGGGGAGGTCTGCGCTCATCGCACAGACATCCTCTGCTGCCCCGCTAGCCACCAGGAGAATCGTGGAGACATCCTCCATGCTGCCCGACACTTCCATCTATTATGACGGACCAGCTGTCCGTCATAATAGACGGAGGTGTCGGGCAGCATGGAGGATATCTGCACGTATTGTGCAGACATCCCCCGGCTGCCCCACTAGCTGCCCCACTTTCCTATAGGGTAGTCTTCTATTCAGGCTTTTAGTTTTTTTCCTAAAGGAATATACAAAGTTTGGGGGGTCGTCTTATAATCAGGGTCATCTTATTATCAAGCAAATACGGTATAAGCTGGAGTCACGTACACGCACATCACATGAGCTCTTCTTAGTGTAGGGAGAAGATGCTGCAGCTGTGAGGGACAGATTAAAAAAAATTCTGGTGTTGAATCTGCAAACTACAGCGATTATTCAAACTACAGCGATTATTCAAATAACAGTGATTATTTTAGTGGGTGCTGTACTACATATTTGTACCCTGCCCTGAGCCCAGTGCCACAGAGAGTGCAGTGCACTTGCAACTGCATGTGTGCCAGGCACATGACTTTAATCCTGTTCTGTTAGCTCAGTGGGCAACATCTAGGCATTTTTAAATACTGCAATTTGTTGGTGTTAAATATTACATTTGCGTCCTGCACTTCATATCTGAGAGTCAAATAGAACCATCAAATACTGTGCTTACAGCGCACTTTGAAAAATTCTAATAGTTTTGGGTGGTAAATAGTAAGTTTGCAGCCTGCACTTCATATTTGGGAGTCAAATAGAACCGTCAAATACTGAGCTTACAGCGCACTTTGAAAAATTCGAATTGTTTTGGGTGCTAAATAGTACATTTGCGTCTCGCGGTGCACTTCATATCTGAGAGTGAAGTAGAACAGTCCAATACTGTGCTTACAGCGCACTTTGAAAAATTCTAATTGTTTTGGGTGCTAAATAGTACATTTGTGTCTTGTGGTGCACTTCATATCTGAGAGTCAAATAGAACCGTCAAATACTGTGCTTACAGCGCACTTTGAAAAATTCTATTTGTTTTGGGTGCTAAATAGTACATTTGGGTCTTGTGGTGCACTTCATATCTGAGAGTCAAATAGAACAGTCCAATACTGTGCTTACAGCGCACTTTGAAAAATTCTAATTGTTGTGCTAAATAGTACATTTGCGGCCTGCACTTCATATCTGAGAGTCAAATAGAACCGTCAAATACTGTGCTTACAGCGCACTTTGAAAAATTCTAATTGTTGTGCTAAATAGTACATTTATGTCTTGCGGTGCATTTTTTGTAGTCCAATGAACAAAAAAAGAAAAAAATTACAAATAAAAAACAGTGTTGGCTACCTCCTCCTCCAGCGCCGCTTCCACCTACACCGCCACAGTCACCGCCTTCTCAACCTATGGGTCACTTAGTATAAACTGAAAGAGAATACCCTGCACTCCAACCCTTTCTCAAATGGATAATTCTGTGGATCCTCTTGGCAGCCATGCTTTAGATTTAGATTTATGTTCTTCCAAAGCTAAAATCAAAGATTCCATCTTGTGCTATTTTATGGCTCAGCTGTATTTGTAATTTGTATGTATTTTATGTTATTTTAAGTTATTTCCCTATACACATTTGCTTGCAGGGCACTTGTCCTACTCTTACCCACATTTTACTTCCTTTTGCAGCCCTCTAGCCCTTTCCATGACTTTTTTAGAGGAATTTTAGTGACCAAAAGTTTGTGTCCCCATTGACTTCAATGGGGTTCGGGGTCAAGTTCGGGGTCAAGTTCGAGCACGGACCCGGACATTTTTTCAAAGTTCGGTCGAACCTGCCGAATACGAACATCCAGGTGTCCGCTCAACTCTAATCATGAGCATTGCTGTGGTGTCATGATGCCACTCTGGTTACTTGGTGGTAATAGCTCCAGTTTTAACATTTGAATAAGCTACTAATATCCCACAATGTACAGTATATTTGAGGTCACACAGTCCTTATACCACACAGATTATTGTCTTTAAAAAATTATGTGACATGGCCTGATCCATCAACCATTGTAAAAGGATAAAATGTTATTAGCAGATTTGGTCCTAATTTTATTCAGCAGTAGTGAACTAAAAATCATTTTAACAATCGCTGCTTTGCTGTAAAGTAGTATTAGTCATTGAAAACAAATGATTTTTCAATTTGAGAAAAAAATTTAATCTCTAGTATGGATGGATTATCTCTCTTGCTAATGTCTTGCCAACGTACTTATGCCTTGGCTTATTATCAGCACATGACTAAATTCATGTAATTGACAGACAGAATTGCCAAATGTTCCATGCCAATACTAATCCTCAGCCAATCTCATCCAAGTTCAAAATTGAGGAGTATATTTACTAACTATCACATTTAACCCCTTAACCACGGCAAAAGCTCTAAAACTGCTTTTTTATGCTCCTGGCTTCTGATCACACAGTGGCAGAGACCTGATCAGAATGGAAGAAACCCTCTGGGTCCCATCCGAAGACACACGAGACCCCACAACATCACCCATTTAGATAAATGTAGCTGGGGTTCAATTTAAGCATTGGTTATATTTTCCCTGTCAGACTGAGGCCACACAAAGCACAGCTCATCTCGGGGTGCCACAAAGAGCTGTTAAATTAACCCCCTGCCGACATAGGACAGTCTAGGCCCGTCCTGTCTGGCAAAGCGTTGCCAACATTGGACAGACCTAGACTGTCTTGCAGTTAAACGAGCAGTTAAATGACCTAAGATCGCAAACACCAAATGGTGATGCTTTAATGCATTCAGGTTGAGGCATTAAGCAACACCAAAATCCGCTGCCTGGGGCACCTGATATCGCACCACAGAACAAATTTTGTGCTCCATAATGAAGAGCAAGATGCTCCCTCAATATGGCTGCTGCCCTCTTGTGGGAAGAGCATCGAAAGTGAAAAAAATGTCACTTCCATTGCTCTGATGCTGTTGCTAGACTGCCCCTAGAGGCAGTCAGCTACATTGCAATGAATAAAACTGACTGGCTACAAATCTAGGGTTAGGGTTAGCATTTAGATGCCCTGAGTCCCTGCAATGGGGCTGTCCTATCTTAGAGCCCCTTAAGGGGAATGTCTTGTTATAGTTCTCCCTTGCTATAGTTTTAATCTCTTGTTCTGATTAATTTCTGGTTTTCCTGCTGTTAATTTTGGGTTTTTGTATAGCTTATTTCCTTGCTGCTATAAAATTTGCCATACCGTTTGCTCTGTTTCTTCAAGCTTCCAGTCTGTGCATTCTACAGGTATATCATGTGTCTGTGTAGTGTCAGTCTTATAGATTCAGTTATCTATAAGGGCAGGGATAGTGCCAAGAATTTCCATTGTGTGGGGTACCATGATGTTTTTGGCAAGCTTAATCATCTCATGGCCATTTGGTGGAACTAAAACCCCATTATTTACTATCTAGAGTCCTAGGCTAGTTCCTGTATTCATGTATACAGGCACAAATTTGTTAAGTTTTCTTTAGATTTTTGCTTTTTCTCTGTTTATATACAGTGGATATAAAAAGTCTACACACCCCTGTTAAAATGTCAGGTTTCTGTGCTGTAAGAAGAAAAAATATAAAAATAAAATAATGTGGTTGCATAAGTGTGAACATCCCAAATCATGTTAAATAGGAGTATTAACCCCAAATAAAGTTCAGCTGCTCTAGTTGGTTCTTTCCTGAAATTTTCTTAGTCGCATCCCACAGCAAAAGCCATGGTCCACAGAGAGCTTCCAAAGCATCAGAGGGATCTCATTGTTAAAAGGTATCAGTCAGGAGAAGGGTACAAAAGAATTTCCAAGGCATTAGATATACCATGGAACACAGTGAAGACAGTCATCATCAAGTGGAGAAAATATGGCACAACAGTGACATTACCAATAACTGGAGCTCCCTCCAAAATTGATGAAAAGACGAGAAGAAAACTGGTCTGGGAGGCTACCAAGAGGCCTACAGCAACATTAAAGGAGCTGCAGGAATATCTGGCAAGTACTGGCTGTGTGGTACATGTGACAACAATCTCCCGTATTCTTCATATGTCTGGGCTATGTGGTAGAGTGGCAAGACGAAAGCCTTTTCTTACGAAGAAAAACATCCAAGCCAGGCTACATTTTGCAAAAACACATCTGAAGTCTCCCAGAAGCATGTGGGAAAAGGTGTTATTGTCTGATGAAACCAAGGTTGAACTTTTTGGCCATAATTCCAAAAGATATGTTTGGCGCAAAAACAACACTGCACATCACCAAAAGAACACCATACCCACAGTGAAGCATGGTGGTGGCAGCATCATGCTTTGGGGCTGTTTTTCTTCAGCTGGAACTGTTGGCTTAGTTAAGATAGAGGGAATTATTAACAGTTCCAAATACCAGTCAATATTGGCACAAAACCTTCAGGCGCTAGAAAGCTGAACATGAAGAGGAACTTCATTTTCAGCATGACAACGACCCAAAGCATGCATCCAAATCAACAAAGGAATGGCTTCACCAGAAGAAGATTAAAGTTTTGGAATGGCCCAGCCAGAGCCCAGACCTGAATCCGATTGAAAATCTGTGGGGTGATCTGAAGAGGGCTGTGCACAGGAGATGCCCTCGCAATCTGACAGATTTGGAGTGTTTTTGCAAAGAAGAGTTGGCAAATCTTGCCAAGTCAAAATGTGCCATGCTGATAGACTCATACCCAAAAAGACTGAGTGCTGTAATAAAATCAAAAGGTGCTTCAACAAAGTATTAGTTTAAGGGTGTGCACACTTATCCAACCACATTATTTTATTTTTATATTTTTTCTTCCCTCTACCTAAAAGATTTCAGTTTGTTTTTCAATTGAGTTGTACAGTTTATAGGTCACATTAAAGGTGGAAAAAAGTCTGAAATGATTTATCTTTGTCTCATTTTTTTACAGCACAGAAACCTGACATTTTAACAGGGGTGTGTAGACTTTTTTATATCCACTGTATGTGCTTGCAAATGTCTATAAGTTCTGTTGCAATGCCCTTTGTCTGTGCCCTGTCTATCTCTGCACTGTATTTATGTTCTTTTTTTATGTTTATGTGAGTTGAGGCACTACTGACATTAACATCATGGACATGTTATTTTGTTTGTTTTTTTTAGTTACCAGATTGCCTTTTCTTCTCATGTAGGCTATGTCAAGACCAAATGTTAATATTGTCCTGGAACACATTTTAATCGATATGCCCCTGATTCATATTTTGTTGTACTGTATTCACATTACCTTGCAAATGGCTTAATACAAGAAATTATTTAGTTAATTGGATTTTTTCAAAATGGTGAATTTTTAATTAAGCACTATTAAAGTTCTTTTTTTTTTTTTTCATTTTATTTTACTATTGACATTAACCTTAACTTTGCTTAGCAATCTGGTGGTGCAAATGTGTATGGGAACCATGCCTTCAGATGATACATTCTGAAAAAAAGACAGTCCAAGGTAAAATGTACATGCAAAGTTCAGCCCTTCCTTGGTAAAAAGCCCAAAATGGAAGAACAAAGGCAGGAATCCAGTAAGAATAGCTATTTGGAAACTAGAAAAAAACAGCTTTTTCAAGGCTTACTGAGCACTGAACAGATTACTTTGAGAATGTGAGAGATACTGAAAAAGCCAGGTAGAAAAAGCCAGGCACAGACCTTATTAGTTGGTAATTGAATCCACTGCACTTTCAACAGAATGACAAATTTCAACTAGAACTCCAATCCCATCCGGCCTTGACCGCAATGAAAAGCTAAAAGAAAAACATAAAAAGAGGGAGTTAAAACTGGCAAAATACGGCCACCGATATCAGTTTGTCAGGGCACATTCTATGTCTGGCCTCCAAGTTGGGCTGAGCAGTATTGTGTTTTATTCAATCCCTTGAGAGCATAGCGGAAAATTTTAATTTAGGAATAGCTTTTATTACTGAGCCATTGTGAATAAACCCTAAAGCTTTTGTGCAGAAACAGTTTGAGGTCAGCCATAAGCACATGAACTCCTAGGGCATAAATAATTTCATAATTTCAGACTAAAATCTTAATTTGTTTGTAGATTAAACACTTAACATCATATTTAGCTATGCACACAAGGTCATAATGAATGTTTTCTAGAACTACAGCTATGTTTCTTACTGGGTTGTTCATGTTGGTCTTAGTTGTTTTATGAACTATGACTAATTTAAAATTTCTGAATACTCTGAAAAGAAATTGGTTCAGCATGAATAATATAATTTCAATTAATTGTTCACTGAACTATCACAATCCACTGTTGTTAATTGCATTAGATATTTCAACATTATGGTCCCTGCAGATGTTAAGATACTAAACTAAAGCTACTTGATGCTTTCTTGGATTAATGTGTGTGCGTATGATTTTATTTAACATCTGAATATAAATATGCATTAGTTGAATAAACCCTGGTACTAAACAGTGACTCCAGTGGAATGCATGACTGTACAGATAATATTTTAAAGAAACATTTTGTAATAGAAAGTTAATCATCATATTCCTTAAAGTCCTGCAAGATTTTAAGTTTTTATACCAATTAAGTGTACCATCCCATGGTCGTCACACAGATCTGCTGGTTCCTGGAGTCACTGAACATCTTTTGTGAGATGCCTTATAATGGACCTTGCTTGTTGACCAAAAGCTTTAAAAGCAATGACAAATATACATCTCCCTGTTCCCTCCAAGAAACTCGGACCATTGGGTACCACACTGGGCTTAAACCCAGTGACTGTTCATTTACAACTTCTCCCTGTGTGTCCCCTACACCCATTCTTCCACATCTTACCTCTGAAACTTTAGGTCACTGATCCTATTCCCAGCTTAGTTCCTTCTTCACCTACTCCAGTCATAGGGAAAAGGGAAGAGCAGTACATTGCTCAAATGATAAGTGATTCATGGGTATGTCAGGGTCATCTCTAACAAATTAATTGGAAGGGTTACAGTCCTGATGAAAGTCCTTGGGAACCCACAGTTCATGTTCCTGTCTATGTACATGTCTTTGATAGACTTCATCCCAAAATATATGCAATTCTCTGTGTCTGGATGTTTCTTTTTATGGGGAAACAGAGTTGACTTCTGTTCTCCTGACCCTAGCTTACAAATTTAAACCTGTGACTAGCTATTACAGTTAATCCTATGACTTCTGATATCCTGATCTAGGTTTATATATGTAACCCTGTGATTTTTGGTATCCTGACCTTCCTACACCGTATCCTCACCATCTGTCCACCATTGCTTACAGTTAACTAGTATGTGAATATTACTGATCAGCTGATAATGAGTGCAATAGAAATGTGTTATCCCAATCTCACATAGGAGTTAACTAAAGTTGCATCATATTTTCCAGTATTGTACAGGAGACTTGTAAGCAACTGTTGTTGGCCATGTTCCCTACATATATAGTAAATTTGTACCCCATATATATATATGAATATATCCATATTGGCTTATATCCACTAACAGTCGAGTTTAACAAAAGGTGGTCGAGTCGGGTGGTATGGTTTGACATTCAACCTCTCAACTCAAACATCTTGAGCTCTAAAGTTGGCAAGCGGAGTTTCATTAAGGTTAATTGCTCCTCCCCCGTTAAATGAAAAGCCCTCCATTATTTAACATGTTCAGTAAAATCATTACACACATACATGAAAAAAGATTGGCTGTCCCAAGAGTTCGATTTTATTACCTCTTGAGCAGGGGTTTTAGCTAAATTTTATTACCTCTCAAAAAGATAGTGTTTTGCATCAGATTTTACTGGAGATGATGTCATTGAAAGGTGTATTACCTTGCTCGTCTTTTTTTCGTCTTTTCAAGGCAAATTTTTGTATTCAAGTTTAGGATGTAAATGCTTTTCTAGCTTTCCCTGATTTCCCTACTTTCACAAATTTGTTTGCAGTCCAGAATTCCTCTGAATTTTTGGGGGTACCATTTACACAAACAGGTAACATTTATTCTTTTAAATTGCTGATGAGAGTGACGTAAAAAAAAAGTCCAGCATCAAGTTGACAGCTCATTGTTTTGTCTTCCCTATTAAGTGAAAAACAATAAAAAAATAGATTACTGAGCACTCAAAATACACTTGCTGGGGGATATGTTTTAATGCCCGATAGCCTCCCTGCATTGGTGGATGTGGGGAAGGTGGAGCTGAACTGAGGGAGCAGCTGGAGCTGAGCTTGAATATTGAACCACTATGTTTGGTTCTCCCTGCCTACTTAGAAAAATGTGTATACATACTGACCACATGGCAAGATGGACATGGCAAGCATGAATGGTGAAAAAGTGATGTATAGGCGCTACTTTAGTTAATTATATAATTATGTGATTGTGCTGCTCACTGATAGTGGAGAAATACCTCTATTTCCACCTAAGTAAAAAGTGTGTAAGGGAAAAGAAACAGGAGCGCAGTGTATAATTAACTATAATAATTGTGAACAACTTGTGAAAATATGTGACACTATGTTGATACAAAAAAGGAATACTTATATTTAATAAAAGGCACAGCTTTCTTTTGAAACTTGATTGAAGAACTCAATTTGTTCAGGAGTACCCAGAAATTAGGAGAAAAAAGATACAATAGTGTTCTCTGTTTCAATATACAATATTGCAATTTTATAAATGGTAAGTATTTCACTCACACTTTTCAGAGCAGTGTACTACTCTAAATACAGGTATTCAGAGCAGTGTACAATTAGTGACATTTTAAAGCATGATTACAGCCAGGAGAATAAGGAAACAAATTATAATTAAAAAAGGAGGAGGTGAAATTCTGTCATCAAACTAATATGTTGACCAGGAGTCATGTGACCAACCTCATGTATTTGTAGCCTTACATATGGTAATTGGGTAATTCGAGACCATTACAGGTCAGGAAGTGATTGTCACTCCCCCTGTCTTCACTTCTTGGTTTCCTGAATAGCGACTATTTTTGCAGAATTTGGACCAGATCGTGTCAAATTAAGTAGACCCTATGTGTAAAAAACAAACAAAAAGTCTCCATCTTTTAAAATGCTCATGATTTAAATTTATTGATACAATTCCCAACTCATTACATCCTACAGTTAAATAAACACCTTAAATGTAATTATGTTTAGCATGCCAATGTATATGCATGTACACAAACACATACGCCCACGTCTACATCCACATACATATTTATACATATCATCACATTTTATAACTTAAAAATGAATACTTTTCCTTCAGGGAGTAGTAAAGAAAGAGGAAGATGAAATGCTGGACTTAGATATTGTGTTGAATATTATTAACCATAAAAATATGAATATGGTTTATTAATTATGAATCATCCAAAATATGAAAAATCTATATGATGGTACCAAATATACCCAAATAAAGAATGTGTTACATATATAGAGAGTTTGGAGGACGTATTTACAGAAGTAAATACAATGCAAAAAGTATTAATACAATAACAATTAATATATTGAAATGAAAAGTTTTTTTTTAATATATAAATTTGTTGTGTTATCCCTGTCTAGTTTTCCCCTCCCCACCACCACCCGCAATGGGAGTTATTTGTTTTGTTTTTGTTATTTTTTACCCTTTTTTCCCAAACCGGGTTATTATACAATCTTAGATCTGCCAGTATTATTCTCTGTTGCACATCAGAACGTGAACTTATACCAACATGTATATTGTCTCCCATAATGTTAAGGGGCTTAACGTCCCAGAAAAAAAGGTCATTTTTGTTGAAAGACCTAAAAGGTAAAAAGGCATCGGTGGCGTTTCTACAAGAAACACACTTTAAGGGTCCTGCGGCCCCCACTTTGACCAATCGTGATTTTCATGTTGGATTTTATAGTAACAACCCAGTGACTAAATCCAAAGGAGTAGCAATACTTATTTCTAAATATCTCCCCTTCAAAAACCTCTCCCATCTTGCGGATCCTGAGGGCAGATATCTGTTCGTCAAGGGTGAAATGGCAGGGCACCTATACACATTCGCTAACACAAAACAGAACGTTTGGTTTTCTAAGACAATGTCTCTTTTAGCAACCTTCCAGGAAGGTATGCTGATTCTGGGCGGTGACCTCAATATCGCCCTTGATCCCGCGGTAGATACATCCACCGGCCACACTCAAACACCCGCACATGTCACAAGTAAAATTAGGAAATCCCTCCAAGATTTACAACTAGTAGACTGCTGGAGAGTGCTCCATCCCACTGACAGGGACTACAGCTCTTATTCTATCCCTCACCGCCGGTACACGCGGATAGATTATATTTTAACCACACACTATCCTCTACCTCATATGACTAAGGCCGATTATGGGCTAATCCCATGGTCTGATCATGCCCCTCTGGGAATCTCCTTCACTATTCCTTGGTTGAAACTGCCCCAACGCACCTGGCGTATGAATGAATCTATGCTAGCTGACCCAGAGGTCGCAGCCTCCACAGAAACCCTATTACAGGAATATTTTATAGAAAACGTGACTCCCGAGGTCCCTTTCCCTACAATATGGGAAGCCCACAAATGTTTCTTGAGAGGCCATTTAATCCGATTGGCCACAAAACAAAAGAAGGAGCGCTCAGCGGCCTTGAGCGCAATCTGTACACAAATAGGAGTATTTGAAAGAGCACACAAACGCACACTGGCCGACACTGACTTCCAAAAACTTTTGTTATTGCGCAAAGATTTGGCAGACATTTTACACAAACAGGCACACAGAAACTATATCAGATTGAAAGCCATATACCATGAACACGGGGACAAACCTGGCAAATATTTAGCTAGGGCCCTAAGGAAAAGACTTCAATAGACATATATCCCTTAGAGACTCCAATGGTACCCCAAAAATGATGCCGGGAGGAATTGCAGCAGAATTTGTGTCTTTTTATACCCGATTGTACAACCAATCACCTCCACTGACTGACCCGGGGGCACTTTCTATATTTCAAACTAAAATTCGAACATACCTTAGTAAACATGTCACTCGTACTCTGACCAAAGAAGATTCAGATTCCTTGGAATCCGAAATAACCGCGGGGGAGCTGGCTTGGGCTGTTAAATGTACCACGACGGGCAAAAGCCCTGGACCTGATGGAATACCCCTTAGCTACTATTAAAAAATTGCCACATTACTTAGCCCACATATGGTTACCATGTTTAACTCTGTTCTGCAAGGTACCCCGTTTCATCCCCACACGTTAGCAGCGACTATCGCAATTATACCAAAAGAAGGTAGAGACCCTGAGCTCTGTGAAAACTTCCGTCCTATTTCCCTACTTAATGTAGACTTAAAATTATTTTCCAAAGTCCTGGACTCACGCATCCAAGTGTTTCTTCACAGCTTGGTCCACCCAGACCAGTCGGGTTTTGTACCGGGACGGGAGTCCAGGGACAGCACCATCCGAGCTCTTAACTTAATCCAATAAGCCCAAACCACATCTACAGAAACGGTCCTGTTATCAACGGATGCCGAAAAGGCCTTTGACCGTCTAGACTGGACGTATATGCTGGAAGACCTTAAATCAATGGGATTTGGCCCACACATGATAACCTGGGTGACCTCCTTGTACTCCCGTCCCTGTGCTTGAGTGCGGATTAATGGAGCTTTGTCCAACCCCTTTCCTATCTCGAATGGGACCAGGCAGGGATGCCCACTCTCGCCCCTTCTTTTTGTCCTCTCCTTGGAACCTTTTATGCAGGCGATAAGAGAGGAACAAGATATCACTGGAATCCAGGCTGGATATAATCACCACAAAGTCCTGGGTTTTGCAGACGATCTACTATTTGTTTTCTCGCAACCAAGAGTGTCCCTGCCTGTTCTCCTTCGTGAATTCCGCACTTATGGGGAACTGTCCAATCTTAAAATCAACTACACCAAATCAGAAATTATGAATGTAAACTTGTCCAGTGATGTTTTTAGGACCCTCGTTTCATCCTTTCCATTTCAAGGGTGCACACAAAAAATTAAGTATCTAGGTATCTGGCTTTCAAGTGAACTCACGGGGTGGGGCCCACTTTTTATCTCTTGGACGGGTAGTATAAACGCCCTAAAAATGAACATCCTCCCACGACTCTTATATCTATTCCAAACTATTCCAATACAGCTCCCAAGGGCCTTTTTTGCATCCCTACGAACTCTTTTCATCAGATACATATGGGCACAAAATTCCCAACGCCTTACCGCTCTCCTGCAAAAACAGAAATCACACGGAGGTCTGGGACTACCTTGCCCAAAAACGTATTATATTATTACAACAATTATATATTATTGTCTGGAATGGACATACCAACCCCCCACAAATTGTGGATCCCATTGGAATCTCATATGTTAAAAACCCCTCTTCAACCTCTTCTGTGGCTCTACCCAAATATAGCTCGCCGGATCGCAAGTACCCATCCCTTTGCAGTAGCCTCTTTGACTGTACTCCACCGCCTGTATAGGAAACACAAATTGACTACCTTCCCCTCTCCTCACACGCCGATCAGACACAACCCCGATTTTCCTCCAGGGCAAAAAAGAGGCGATTTTCTCCAAACTACACTTGAGGCCAGCCCTACATTACAAAGTTTTATGACAGGAAACAAACTTAAACCTCTGCACAATATTTTGCAGGACACAGTCCCCACTGGACTACATAATTTACAATACTTCCAGCTTCAATCCTTTTTTAACAGCACCACTCAGAAACACAATCTACAAAGGGAGTTATTACCCTTCGAGGAATTTTTTGGCCAAGAGACCATCCCACTACATGGGATATCTATGGTATATAAGTTCCTGATCCACATGGACGACGATCCCCTTCCAGCTTATGTTGAGAAATGGGAGACTGCACTAGACCAAACATTCTCGAAAGCCCAATGGGAAAAGATGTTTACACTCACCCATAGAAGTTCTATAAACACCAAGACCCAGGAAGCATCATACAAACTCCTAACACATTGGTACCGCACCCCTAGCAAACTGCATGCGATGTTCCCTGACCAACCAGATACCTGTTGGAGATGTAACTCTGCCACAGGTACGGTCCTCCATATTTGGTGGGAATGCCCCCTCATACGTCCATTCTGGACACGTTATCTAAGTTTACAGACTCACCCCCGCCATTTCACCCTGTGAATTACCTGTTCCACCACACAACCCAGCCAATATCGATTTATAAGAAGTCGATTATTCGACACTTATTAAATGAGGCCAAGGTCTTGATCTCCGGCCATTGGGCTACCACCACCACCCCTACATTCGAGGAGTGGATAAAGAAAGTAGAGGGTATCAGATCACTGGAAAGTTTGATCTCGCACTCTACAGACCAAATTGAACAATATACCCAGAGGTGGTTTTATTGGATGGAATTTATTGAAGGTCTGAAGACCTGAACATCCCCTAGGTCCTTCCCCCTAGATATGTATTTTATCAGTTTGTTCTTGTTTTCATCAAAGGTTACAGACACCGAGCACGGTCTGTGCTACTCTTATTTTTGATGTGAACATTTCCCAGAGACATTTTTTTTTCTTTTCTTTTTTCTCCCCATGTAAATATACTGTATTGTGTTGCATTTCTGCTGGGAGTATTGGAAACATTATATTATATGTCTGTTTTGAAAAGCTGTGACAGTAGAAGAGATATTTGTGACCACCCTGCTGTGTCAGTGGTGAATTGTCTTTTTGCCCGGAACCCCCCCCCTAATTTCCCTCTTTTTTATGTATACCCTTTCCCTAACCCTATACCCCAATATCTATGTTTTTTTCTGAAAAATCAATAAAAATCGATTTACTAAAAAAAAATTAAAAGAAAGAAATTAAAAATTAAATTAATTAAAATTAAGATCAAAAGGTAAGCAAAATAGTGTAACAACAAAATACAATCTCAATAGATGGTAATTATAATTCACATGCATGACTTATAACAGATGTAAATAAGATAAAACAAGAATTATGCATCTATATAGCAGTATTATCCTACCATTACTTACATGGTTTGTTCTTTCTTGAATTATATCAGCAGTAAATAAGCCATAAAAACACAAAGATTCAAATAAATGCATATTCTTTATGTGTTGCAGTCCACACAGACTTTGATCTCCTTCTCGAGTACTGACCTGCATTGTCATTCACATAAGTTTAATTTATCTTTAATAATGGTGACATGTATGTGAACTATGTGCTATGTCTTCTTTAATTTATGTGTGATATTATCAAGATGGTTTCTTATAATCAAATTGTTCATGTTGAGTTTTTAACCAAAAGAACCATGTGTGCCATTTTGTTCTCTGAAAAAAACTAAAATAAACAACAGGTAAAAGTAAAAAGAAAGAGACTATTATTAAACAAGGAAAACAGTTACCAGTGCATTTAATTTGAAAATGTCACAAAAAAAAAATCTGTTCATTTCTTTTGGCTGCAGGTTAAAGAAGTAACTCGCCAAAATGTAACCTTTAAAACTGTACATATTACTTATTTTTTTATGTCGTAAGGGTTTGATGAATCTTGTGATGAAAATTCCAAAATACAACGTTCAATTTGAAGAAAAAGTAATAGAACTAAAATTAAACACTAGCAATTTTTAATTTCAGATTGAAATTAAAAATAGAATTCACTTTTCAATGGAGAATATTTCCAAAGAAACATATGAAGAGATTAATCTAAAATGTAAAAAATGTTTTGTTTTGTTATAACATTTTTTCTTGTGAAATTAATTACCATAGGTTAAACGAGGGAAAGTGTATATTGTAACTATGGGAAACATTCTTTAAAAGTGAACTGTAAAGCATTAATTTCTGTATTGGAAAAAGACAAGTTGAATGATTTTCTAACTTAGCTATTAGTGCCTGACATGCACAGCTCACTTTTAAGATAATTGTAAGAGAATAGATCCCTATAGATATGACAGTACATACCACCAAGTCTGTGTCCAACTAGCTACAATGATTAAGAAAAATAAAAAGATGTTAATATTGATCATTTAATTTTAAAATAATTAAGCTAATAATTGAATGAATATTGTTTATAAAGGCCAAATTACCCGTTGTCAGCGGTAGGCTGCTACTTGATGCATAGAATACCTTACAGCAGAATTGGTAGAGGTAATTATAGTGAAAGAGTTTAAGTATGCATGGGATAGGCATAAGGCTACCCTAGATGTTAGCCAGGGCATTAATAAGTATTCAGATACTGAAGAAATTGGGCAGACTACATGGGCCGACTGGTCCCTATCTGTCAGCATATTCTATGTTTCACAGAGTCTCCTTCCCAGAAGCCTTGGAGCTTTATTCCTGGCTGTTGGCAACAGCCTCCTACAACATTGCAGGCGTTAACCATCTTTCTCTGTGTATGTAACATTACTAAATGTATATGATAACAATAATTGATTGTATAAAAAGCTCATAAATTCATATACATAGATTTTTAAAATGTGCTGCTGTATAATGAAAGTCCCATTATATGATCTTGTTACAAGTGAATTCAAAAATTCTAGGTCGAGGCAAGAAATATTCTGCTACAACAGCATAGGTTCCACTCCCCAATAACCAGTAAGCATGTAAAAGATTTATCCTATTATAAAAGATAACTGTTACTATGGTTAGTGTTATTTATTTCTTATTATGTTTAGTTTTTGTCAAGTAAAAACATGAGTTCTTAAACTAAAGTGTTTTAAGAATTTTCTGCTTACAGGAAAAATCAATTTAACAAAAGATTGTGCATTATGATTATAAATATTTCTGTAGCAAGGTCATTTAAGAAATGTTAGGCTGTAGGTAGAGAGGACTCAAGAAACTTGCTGCATAATTAATGTGATTTTAATTATGTAGAAAATATGGAGCTTCAGTCGGAATAGCCGATGAACAATTTTATCAAAATTACATTTTTTTAAAAAGTAAAAAATATGTAGTGTACATTATTAATTGCTTTGATTTCATTATATCATGAATTCCACATCGGAACTGTGGGAAACATCTCTTGAAATAATGTACATATTAGCATTATCACAACCTCAGTAAGTTATATACTATACAAATTATCTACAAAGTATTTGTTTCCATGTGATAGGCAATAAAAGATCACCTGGCTTGCTCTATACTTTTCTGTGAATATGCTTGAGGACAGAATCACATTATGTTCACACACTAAAATATATCTGAGGTTATTAATGTCAGAAGTTCTGTATGTTTTATATTATATTAAAACACTGAGTCATTTTGTGCATTAGGCTGAGATTTATAATGTTATGGAAAATGTATGTTCATACACATCAACTGTTCCACAAGACAGTTCTGCATTCAGGACTGTTATCCTATGGCCTAGCATCATCCTCTGGTGTCCTGATTCTCTGGCAGAATAATGCAGCACTATTGAGCATGCACAGTGGTGCTTACACAGTTTTTTCCAAGCCACACCCCCTATCCTGCATCACTGGGCCATCCTAAGAGCTGTGTTATATTGCATATTTTAGATATCTGTATTTTAATTAAATATTAACATATTCAATACAATTAAACATTCAATAAAACATGTCTTTCATAAGAAATTAAATACAGTGCACAAATGCAGCCTAGCTTTTAGATTTTTTATTGCATTTCTTCAGGAAAACCCCATTGGAGCCCCTTATCCTGGAAGGAAAATCAGTAAGAAGGTAAGAGTGCCTGCTATGCTAAATATGTGGATCACATAAATTCCACAGCTAAATGCAAACTCACCCAGTGAAATTATTAGCATAACAAATATTTTTTTTTTTTTGTATTTTAATGTGACTGAGTTGTGCCACCTTCAATGCACTGATGACTGAAATGTACTCTGGAACTAAAAATCGGCCATTGGAAGTGGTTATTTAAATACATACAGTACAATTATTAAAATATATATTGTTTGCATCAGCTTAATCTTAAAATACAATTTAATTCTTCCATTTGCTTGCCTTGGATAATGAAATGATATTCTAAAGCCAATTGTTTCACATCAGGAGATGAGTATCCATATGTTGCTATATACATTCTAAAAGTCCTTTTTTAAAATTGTGTATTTTAGAGTACTATCTTTAAGAAGTTAGTTTGACTATGGACCAGCATGTCCCTGATTATGTTTGATAATGTTGATAAAATCAGCCTTGAAAACACAGAACTCTAGCTAAGGGTTAACTATGGCTTAAGAAGTTTGAATAATAATGTGTACATTTATATTGATCAATAAAACCCAATTAAATTGCATGCTAAGCATAGTGAAATTACCCTATGGCAATGGAAAATGAACTTCTTAACAAGAAACTTCAAATATTTTTAATTGCTCTGGAAGCAAATGTTTGGTAAATAAAATAAAAAAAAGTAAACCAGTTCTGCATTGAAAAACCTTTGATGTATAAATATGCATGTCATCTTGAAGATACATTAAACTTCAACTTGCACTGCAAATCCTTACTGATATCCTGACAGATATAAGAGTTTCCTTACTTCATCAGAGAACATTACAATGATTCCGGAATAAGTATTGAACAATTCATTTTTCCTTTATTAAACATTTTTATAACTTTTTAAAGTTAGAAATATATACATTTTTAGCGATGTATATACACATCATTTGTTTAGATAATTTATAACATGAAATTCTATTTCATTTCTATATAAGATGTTCAGGACTATCTTTTGTAAACCTATTTCCTCATATGGTGTTATGAAGTTAGGAATGGGTATGTTTTTTCTTATTTATTATATAAGGTTTTAATTGGGAATATGTACATTTATTTTTAAAAGTATTGTTTTCTTTGACAAAGTTTTCAAAAAAATTTATTTTTGAATTTTCTATTATATGTCCTAATCTTATAATATATAAGTAACATCTTCAGTTATACAATATTTGATATATATATAATTTTTTTTAACAGGAAGGAAATCCCCAAAATTATATATTATGTCCCAAAATTATGAGATATAGATGTTGGAAGGCTTGGATTATATATTTAATTATTTTTTGTTTTTTCCCCCCCTGTATTTTTATAGTATGAGATGTAATTGGTTTATTATCCTCCATATAAAAACATGGGTTATCTGATAACCATGATGGTGATTGATATAGGTGCAAGAACTTTTTTGAAATACACCTATTGTCCATTCTGTTTTTCTTCTCAGTAAGTTTGCGATACAGTATTTTTCGAGAGCCGTTACTCCAGTTTCTTTCTTTCTTGTTAGTAAACTGTGTCTTATTCTGTGTGCTTTGTTTTTCCATAAGAAGTCTCTTATTATGCATTCTGGGGTTTTGAAAAAATAAGTTGTAAGAGTTTGTATTATATATAGTACTCTAGGTAAGATATTAATTGTAATCGTACTTAAACACCAGTTTAACTGTAATAAAAAATGCTGACTGTAGTTTCTCTTTTGGAATGGATTCTATGGTTGCTAATAAATAAGACTGGTGTTAACTACAGTTAAGAATCCCTTTTTTTTTAATGTACACATTTATAACCCAAATGAAACATGACATTTGCTACATTTCTCCTTAATAGATTGTGTTGCTAATAGGAAAAAAGACATAAATATAAGGCTTGATTTATGTATTAGTGTCTGATTAATTTGAAATGAGGAGCAAACAAGGAACCATTCAGATAAGCTCATTAACATCCTGACTTTGATATTTCAATGTAGTTTCCTTTTGCTATTTTATAGATCTTGCATCCATCACTTTGTGCTATAAAAGGCATCTCAGGTTTCCATTTGATTGCTTTCAGAACATTTACATGACAGGAATAAATGCTGGGCCATTAAAGCATCAGTCGTTCTGCACTATTTAATGAAAGAAATAAAATCGAGACATATAATTTATTTAATTTTATTCTTTTCTGAATTCCCAGTAGCTTACTTGTGTCTACACATGCCTGCAAAGGCATGTCTCCCAAAAGTCCCACTTTGCCCGAGACAGTCGCGATCTTTGGAGGTAATCCCGATGTTCCACCAAGCTCTACTTCTGTCCCAATTTTCAGGAGCGAGGTAGAGCTCAACGGGACGTAAGACAGCAAACCTATAATATAAATGTAGTCATCAACCTCCCAAGCTCCTCCCCTCAGCATCCCAATTTGCTTGGGAGGTATGCAAAGGTCCTTTGCAAATTGTGGCATAATAAACACACACACACTTATGACATAATGTCCCTTGGTCCATAGCCCTTGAATAAAAAAGTTTTTCTAAGTCTTAAGCACAAGTTTAAAAGTTGCTAGATTTTTAAAAATAAAAAAATCCTTAATGAGATTTACTCAGCTTGGAATCACATATTCTTCAGTAGATGTAAATCAGTAGAGAATTAAAAAAATATATCCACACATTCCAGTTAAATCTCTAATTTACAGTGCTATTACTAGTGTTATTGTGTGCCCACAAAAATTGAATATATAAAACATATATAGATATAATTTAAAAGAATGTTGCTGGGTTTAGATTATTATAACATTAACATACCTTGCTACTGATCACAGTAAATTGGCTAAACATAAAAAAAAATGTTCTTAATTTATAAGAGTTAATTAAAGTACATTAGGTTCAATTGTAAAAGCTACAAACCATTTTAATTATAAATGGTCACATAAGAATATGTTCTAAAAATTTTGCAAATAGAATTAAGCAACTGTCACCCTATTGAATCAAAAAAGATCAAGGCGGCTTTTTGTAGCGGAGGCAGTGTAATGCGTTGGGCAATGTTCTGCTTTGAATCCTTTGCTCCTGCCATTCATGTGGATGTTACTTTGACATGTATCACCTACCTAAGCATTGTTGCAGACCATGTACACCTCTTGGAAAGGGTATTCCCTGGTGGCAATAGCTTCTTTAAGCAGGATAATGCACAGTGCCACGAAGCAAAAATGGTTCAGAAATGGTTTGCTGAACACAAAAACGAGTTCAAGGCGTTGACTTGGCCTCCAATTTCACCAGATCTCAATCCAATTGTGCATTTGTGAGATGTGCTGGACAAAGAAGTCAGATTCATGGAGGCCACACCTCACAACTTATAGGACTTAAAGGATCTCCTGCTAACATCTTGGTACCAGGTACCATAGCTCACCTTCAGAGGTCTAGTGGAATCCATGCCTCGACAGGTCAGGGCTGTTTTGGCATAAAAAGGGGACCTACACAATATTAGAATGGTAGTCTTAATGTTATGCCTGATCTATGTGTATCCCAAAATCTGCTTCAAATTTTATATTGTTATCAGTTGAATGATCATTTAAAAGGGTGAACTGGATGTTTCTTATACTTTTTTTTATATATACTTTTACAAAGGTTAAGCTTTTAAGAATCAGGAGAAATGATAGACAAGAGGCAGAGTTGACCTCTGTCTCTTTTACTTCGAATTTTATGTTTATTAAATCATCATTAACAGTCTTAAATAGTTTGGATATATCACCAGTTTTAAAATAAATATGCCAAAAAGTCCCAAATACTAAACATTAACATACCTAATAGAGTATGTTAGTGAATAATAATAGTACTGCACATTATAACAGTAAGGTTTCTCATTGCGAATAGAGGAATAAGCGATATAAAAATTATCGATGATCTGATGATTTTAATCCTCTATTTTTTGGTTCTTAGAATTCTTTCACTATATTTGTACGATATGCAATTTAAAATAATACGGAGGTTGAACCCTCAAGGATAAATACTACCTTGCGATTGCAGGAAAACTGATTTAAATACTAAATCAGTCCTCCGTATGATCATTTAAATTAGTTTTAGTACTTTTTTCTTTGAGCAATTTTATTAAGTAAAAACATCTGGATACGTATAATATAACAATGGATACTGCTCCCCCTCCCCTCCCCCTGTCCCTTTCTTCTTTTCCACCTTCCCCGGCCTAGATACAGTTAATTGCTCCGCTACCTAATTTAGTAAAACGGAGCATAAATGTGTGAATATTTTTCCACATTTTGTATGAATGTAAGTATGAATGTTAGAATTAATGTTATTCAGAACTTTGGGCCATATTTTCTGCAGAGGTACAAGCTGGGGACGACAACGTTTGATCCCTTCTAATGAAGGGGCTAAAACTGATGTCACTGAACTGTAGGGGCTTGAACTCTCCGCAGAAAAGAGCATATCTATACAACACTTTGACTGAAGAGAAAATCGATGTTGCTTTTTTGCAAGAACACACTGGGATGTAGAAAGCAGATTATTTTGGAAATATAAGAAATACCAAAATATCTATTGCTGTAGTTTAAATGATAAAAAAAAGAGAGGTGTTGCAATTTTGGTTTCCAACTCAGTCAAATTCGAATACATTTACCACGAGCCTGATGAAATAGGAAGGTCAGTCATTTTGATTTGTAGGATTGATGATATATTGTACACTTTTCGAAATATCTACACACCAAATGATTTTCCAGTTAGATTTCTAATTCATATAACCGAGAGATGGGATAAACTAATTCAGGGAGTCCCTATTCTGGGGGGCGACTTCAACACCTTTACAGATATTAAACTTGATAAAAGCCTTCTCCCAGGAAAACTGATTGATCCAAAATTGAAGAGAGCGGCTCAAATATTTCCAAATTATATACTTAACCATAACCTTTATGATTTTTGGCGGGTGATGCACCCCCTAGAGTGAGATTTCACTTATTATTCGGAAGCCTATTAGTCTTACTCTAGAATCGATACCTTCTTTACTCGTCCCCTGTGTTTGTATAGTTGTAAAACAATAAAAATTGGTAGTATAGTGTGGTCTGACCATGCTCCAGTTTTTCTGGAGCTTGAGCAGAAGTCACAATATTCTGCTAGACCAGAATGGAGACTAAAAGATGTCGTTATATCTTCAGAAACAGACAGAGACAACCTCAAGAACAAAGTTGAACAATTCCTTGTAGATACCGACGATAATCAAGTATCTAGAGGCACTTTATAGTGCACACTCAAATGCTGTATAAGAGGCTATTTTATTAGCAAACATATGCTTATATCAGCCCTATATATTGCATTAGCGTTAAAGGAAAATGAAAACAAACTAAACCCTTCTCTACCCCTAGCTTTGGAAATCAAGAAATTGCAACAACATATTAAAGAAAAACTTAATCAGAAAGCAGAACATATGCTCCTTAAACTGAAACAAAATTGGTACCATAATGATGGAATAGCAGGACAAATTATGTCAAGAAAACTAAAATATGATCAGGTTAGAAACAGAATTGAGAGAATCGAATATAAAAACCAGACCTGTCTTTCACCTGATACCATTGGTAAAGTATTCGGGGATAATTAAAGTTCACTCTATAATCTCCCTGAAGCTAAGCAAGATGACCAGGGAATGCTGGAATATCATGGATCTCTTGGGCTGCCGAGGATTTCCAATGCCGATTTGAATGCTCCGTTCACGCTGATAGAAATTAGGAATGCAATCAGGGGTTTGAAGTGAAATAAGGCTCCTGGCCCAGATGGTTACATAGCACAATTCTTTCAAATCTTGGAAGATGTTATTTCCCCACTGCTATTAGACCTGTTCAACGAGATTGGTCAAAGAAAATGCTGAAATGCTTCACGCTTCTATAAGCCCTATTCTGAAACCAGGGAAAGATCCAAAACTAGTAACAAACTATAGACTGATCTCGCTGATTAATATTGATGTCAAGATTTTTTCTAAAATCTTGGCCAATAGACTTAGCCTAGTTGTAGCCGGTTTGGTGCATGAGGACAAGACGGGCTGTATTACAGGGCGCACTGTAGAAGACAACGTACGTAAAGTGCTCAATTTGATCTCGGTCGTTCGGTATAAGAAACATCCAGGAGCTTTTCTCACCCTGGACGCTGATAAAGCTTTCGACCGGTTCAATTGGCGCTTTCTCTCCCATACCCTTAAAGCCTTCGGCCTGAGCGGAGCATTCAAAGACTGCTCTATGGCATTATTTCTCCCTTAAAGCTAGAGTGCTCAGCCCTTCGCTAAGATCAGAACTCTTTAACATCAAAAAAGGAACTAGGCAGGGCTGCCCACTCACCCCCTTATTATAAACCTTGTCCATTGAACCCCTGGCAGCCCAAATAAGAGCTAATCAAAATATTATAGGAATCAGCTATGGAAGATCTGAATTTAAAATCACCCTATATGCCGATAATATCCTACTAACACTATCATCACCAGAACGATCAATTTCAGCGGTCCTTAAAAATCTACAAAAATATGCCTTGTATTCCAACTACAAGGTTAATCTAAGTAAATCTCAGGTCATCATGTACGAGGTACCTGCAGTACAGATAAATGTTCTGGAAAAAACTATCCGTTTCAATTTGACTAAAAACATCATAAAACATCTGGGCATCAAGATTATGTTCTACTTACAACAATGTAAAGAGACTAATTATTCCACCTTAAGATCCAACTTAAGAAAACAACTCCTCAAATGGAAATACCTGGAAACCTCCTGGATGGGTCGTACATTATTCCCAAAATACTTGATATTTTCAGAACCATTCCCCATCGAGCAACGAAATCAAACAATAATCTCTAATTATGTTTGGAATTCTAAAACCCCTAGGAAACAAAGGATTCAATATTAAAAGCAAAATTAAACCAAGACGGTTTGGGCTTCCCTGATCTATATGAACTACATGAAATCTGTATGTTAGCCCACTGTCTATCATGGAATTCAACTAATTCTAATGCAGGATGGCTTAAGATAGAGAGAGAAAATATTAAACTAAACGATCCTTTCTATTTATTTTGGTTATCTCCCGCAGTCTACAATAAATTTAACTCTTGCCATGATATCATCCATGATGCTCTGATTACACTTCAGAGAGCCAAAAGAATGTATCACCTTATCCCCTCTCTCACCCTAGACTCTCCAATTGGGGTCATAAGTTTGAGTATGTCGGATCTCGACTTATCCAGCTGGGAAAGCTGGGTTAGTAGATTTCAATACACTAAGCGGAATTATCCCACTTTCAGAAATACAAAATAAATATGGCGCACACCAGGGTGATTTTTTACTATACAAATGAGTAAACTACTTTATAAATACCAACTCAATTAGACCCAATATCCCATTGGACGACCTTATTAAAAAGAAGTAATCTGCTAATATAATCACAGAAATTATGGCTCTCGCTAGCATAGAACCTCGCCTTAATAAATCTCCTTCCATCCGTAAATGGGAACGGGATTTAGGAATGGAATTTGCTAGTGGAGAGTGGTTTGAAGCTTAGGGTCTCACAAGGAAGTCGATCCACTCAGTGGCTCTCCGGGAACTTTACTTCAAGGTTCTCCATAGGTGGTACATGGTACCAATAAGATTAAATAAAATCAATCCCTTAGCGTTAACAACTTGATGTCAGAAGCACCCTGGTACCATGTTCCACATATGGTGGACCTGTGAGAATTTGACGGAGCTAAAGAACAATGGGGAACATCTACTTTTGGATTTGTTTGTCAATACTACACCTATTTCATCCCAAATGTTTTGTTTCACGTAGATCTACCTAAATTAAACAAATGAAAAATCCTTAATCGTTAATATCTTCCTAGCCTGTAAAATTCTGGTAGCTAGATATTGGCTGAGACCCGATTTACCAAAGGGGAGAGAACTAATTACCCAGATACATTACCAATATATCATGGAAAAAAGTTTTTATGCAATTAATGGTACTTTGTAGAAGTATGACGCAATCTGGGACAAATGGAAAAATATCTATACTTCCATTAAAGACCCCTAATTGTATTCCATGTATCATGTCCCCTTATAAGTTCAGTTTCACTTCCATTTGGATATCCCCAGCAAACAGCATCCTTAAGCCCTCTCATATGAATAGTATGAATGTTCTGTATAAATGTTGTATGGATGCACTAAAGCTAGGTAAGAGTTAATGCATATTATTAAACTAATTCCACTTATTCATGCTCAACTCGTGCAGGAAGTCTTTTGGTCTTCATCTTACTAATAAAATCTATAAACAGATAACATACCTAATAGAAGTGTTTTAAATGGTGCTTAGTCTAAATTAAATATTAAAGCATACTTCTAGTCCCACATTTTCAAAACTTATTTGGACTGGGGTTTAAGCGATTATTAAATAAAATTAGATATTCAAAGATGGCCGTTAAATAATATATTTTGGTTGTCTAACATTATGACAATTCTGCCTTGGACTCTCTATGTTTTATGATGCATGCCAATCAAACTTATAAGATCCTATTTTTAGGACATATGATGATTATTTACTTAATGTATCTGGTATAATAAATGCCATAGATTTGTCTCTAAATGTAATGTAAATAACTTTAGCATTGCCTGATACTGTATAGCATGGTACAGTTCTTCCGAGTAAAAGTTTGAATGGTCTGTTATAGATATACCAATATCTATGCAATATAACACAGCTCTTAGATGGCCCAGTGACTTGGTCTACGTTTCTCAACTTTTAAAGGTCATCCAATCTGTTTTAGTACATTACACTGGTCGCGGAATTAGGATATATATATTATTGGGGTTATCCACAAAACAAGGTGATCAATGGGAGATATTTTAGGCTTGGCGTATAAAGATATGTTAAAATAGGTTTAAAGAAAGATTGGTAACTGTTAGTGTTATATTATGCTGAGGTACATACTTGAGGAATCATTTTTCATTTCTAGTTGTTTATTAGTTATTAAAGGTTAACCATTAAATATACAGTCATATCTATTCAACAACATTTGCATGGCATTAACAAGCATCCATTATCAGATGGTCTCATAAAACCATTCAATGAATCTGTTATTTTATATAGGTTTTTTTTTTCTAAAAAGTAACAGTATGAGAGTATAAAAAAGAAGAAATACACAGACAAAGGAAAATTGAAGTCTTGATAACAATATTGGTGTAGGAAGGAGTGCTATTCTTGAGTTACTCAGCAATAACCTTGCAAAGTTAAAGAGAAACAGTATAATAGTTTTCTATTATTTAGCCATAGCAACAGATATATATTGCTGTGGATCAGCAGCACTCTTAAGATAAGCTAAAATGCTGGTCTATAATAAATCTCAACTTCATACTGAAAGGTGTACTGCGTTATTTTACGAAATTGTTTTTGCAGATCTCAAATGATCAGTCTTTCAGTACTGGACCCACCAAATATTCTTAATGCATTTGGATCTGTTATTTTAGACAAGTGTTGTTACTGTACAGTGAATGAATGGTTTAGGTTAAGATAAAAAAAAATCCTTGTGCAACTGACATTACAAAACACATGTTTATTATTCAATTAATTAATTAATATGTATATATCTTACAGTCTCTCAGACTATAGCTGTTCATCATATTCTAGGCATGATTTGTTGTAAAAACCCATTATTATTAATAAATTACTGTATTTCTCTTATGGAACATTAATTTTTACTTCTTAGTAATATTTGTATAGATTTATAACATTATGTTAAGTAAGAATTTGCAGATTTGTTCATTTCTCCTGTGGTTTTCAGAGTCCTGTTTGAATTGTCATTTTCAGTATCTTGTAGATTACATCTGCATTAAATATCTTTTTCAAATTAGAATTACGTCTTCAATTTGGAAAACCGATGCTGGCTTTTGTTCCATGAAACAAAGCACATTTTTAAATAAATGAAAAAATATATTGCTTTATTCAGGCATATTGTCACACTTGTACAAATTGTACTTTTCAGTTTGTTTAAAACACACAAGCTAATCTGTATAAAATATTTAGACTAAGCTTTCTACAGATTACTGCTATTATAGTTTATAGCTTAACTGTAATAACATTCTGGCTGCTGCATTCACCGTTTTCCAAATGAGCTTTGGTTGGCTTCTTTCTGGCACTGCAAAAAGACATTCTTTAATTAGTATCATAAATATGTCTAAAAGATTACAGTAGACACTTTCACTATGGGTATTTTTTTTTGCATAAATTATTTTCTATTTACTATGTCATGTATGTCCTTTGAAAAAAGTCTTCCCGATTATTTGATTGCGCATTCAAAGTAAATAAGTCTTGGATGAATTCGGAGGGTGGTTAAACTAGAAATTACATAAAATGAAATATGTAATACATTTGTTGATATTTTCTGCAACCACACTTAAAGCATTCAGTTGTTAAAAAGGAATGCCAGCAGATTTTCTGCCTTATGATGTATTGATTTAAAATCAAAAACCATATGTTTGATAAATTAGTAATTAATTGCACTGGCCCAATATCAAGGCACTCTTGGTTTAAGGCTGCTTTCCTCTAGGATCTATTCACTTAAAATCAAATGAGCCAAAGGGCAGTCCTGTATCCCCCTCAAACCTTGGTACTACTGAGACCCAGACTCACAATTGGGCAGACTAGATGGTCCAAATGGTTCTTATCTGCCGATACATTCTATGTTTCTATGTCTCGTCTTTACCAGCACTGGTAGCTGAGGTCCCAAAAAAAAAAAAGGAGTGCATTTGCCTGCCTGATTTTGTTACAGGCCAAATCTATGTATTTTTTGAGGGGCAGTTGGCGGCTTACCTTTAGCCGGTACAATGAAGGAGGCTTTGGTACAATGAATACATTTAAATCTTTTTCTAATTGTATTCAGGCCTTTGTGATTTTAGCTAGTGTAGTGGGTGAAAAATATCCCCAAAACACTCTGCGGGCATCTTTTGTCCATACCCGGTATATAGCAAGCAGGCCTGGTATGCTGAGCAATTGTGTTTTTGTTTGTTCTTCTTACTTTCATTAAAGTCAAGGTGGTCTATTTTTTTCACAAACTGCAAGGGTTTTAATGGATGCACAGTACTTATTTTTGGGTTATATACAGTCATGGGTAAAAGTGACTACCTCTATAAATGCCAAAGTTTATGCAGTCTGCTGGTTGAGCATTCAGGGGTGTTAGCACAATGGCAAGGAGGAAAGACATCAGCAATTATCTTAGAGAAGGAATTGTTGCTGCCCATAAAATTGGGAACAGTTGTAATGTAATTTCCAAACAATTTAAAGTCCATCATTCTACAGTGAGAAATATTTTTCAAAAGTGGAAAGCATACAAGACAGTTGGCAACCTTCCCAGGAGTGGACGTCGTAGCAAAATTCACCCCAAGGTCATACTGTCAGGTTTCTACCCTGACCTCCTGACACATGCATTTAAAAGAGCTTATTTTTCTGCTCATATACCTCCTTCCTCCTCTAGAGGCCACCCTACCTTTGCTTGCTCATATTTCTTCCCTTCCGTTAGATTCAAGTGGGCTCATTAACTTGTGCAACACACCCTTCTAAATACCTACAGTTTATTGCAAACAGGACTTTTGCACTGAAGTTGGATGCCTGACTTCTGAGAGCTGCTTCATCTGTTCTGGATCCTCTACTGAAGCTGAATTTAACAGCTACAAAAAGATCCACTGCTTTTAGCTGCTCTGAATTTCAAATACAATACAAAAGTAAGTAGGGTCACTAGATGTGTGTTCAAGGATTTGGATGATTTGGGTAAGTGGGCAGATAAATGGCAGGTGAGATGTAGACAAATGTAAAAATATGCATTGTGGGTATAATATATAATTTTGCAACGTATAGTTTAAATGGTGTTTCCTTGGGGCAATCTACTAATGAAAAAGATGTGGGAGTAATTATAGACAAAAGACTAGCACAGTGCCAGCTGGCAGCTGCAAAGGTCAATGAAATATTAGCATGTATTAAAAGGGGCATTGACTCACGGGAGGAAGGTATTATTATGCCTCTTTACTAGTCCACAGTAAGACCACACCTTGAATATATAGTTCAATTCTGGGCACCTTGTCTAAAAAAAGAAATTATAGAACTAGAAAAAGTGCAGAAGAGGGCCACAAAACTAATAACGGGAATGAAAGTTTTAGATATGAAGAAAGGTACTTATTTGATCTTATTGGAATCCAGCAAACTTGAGTGACGACTTTTTCTTTGCAACTAGAATATAATGAATAATTATAGACGCCATTAGAATTGATTGCTTCAGATATCACAATTTGCTCCAGATTTATTCCAACTGTGTCTTGATATATATGATTTTATGGACAAGTATTTTTCAACATACAAAATAACACTATAAGCGTGATCTCTATGGACGTACAAATTCAGTTAGTTACAACTAACTGCTCCATTTTACATTCATTATTTTAGTTAATGAATAGCATTATCATGTACTAGATTAATAAGTAATGGAGTGCTATGGAAGGTAAAGGCAAAAAACTTTAAATTGCATTAGTAAATGACCCATTATGATTAACACAATTTGTAAAAATATATATATATATATATATATATTTATGTAATAATGCAAATAAGTTACTTTTTAATATTGTTTCTGTCATATTTGTTAATATAAATAAGCAAACAATTAATTGCACAACATTTGAGAATATATTTCAATCTTAATTATTTTAAAAAAATCTGCCAGTCTCATCTTAAATGCTTGTGTAAGCAACAGGCTTGTAGATAGTTATTATTTTAATAAAACTTGCTTATTGCATACAATTCTTAGTTGACTAAGCAAATACAAACTTAGTCTTAATTATCTGGGTAATAATAATGCCAAACCACTGTGTCAAATTGCTGATGCACTTATTTTGACAGAGTTACCATCAGCAGTTATATTAATGCTGTATATCTTATTGCTTCAGTGGATTGAATAGCTTTTAGCAAAAAAAAAAAAGATATTAAAACTATAGCCTATTATAAACAATAATGATAATTTTGCATAATTTTAGTAATTGCCTTCTCGTTTATGTTACACTTAACTAAACAAACAAGAAATGTGGCAACATTGCATAACTATTTATTTGGAGTATATTAAAATAATTGCAATCCAATTTTATTTTCCATAGTTTTTGGTGGTTGCATAGTTTTTCGTCATTGTTACTTTCCTTAAAGGGAAATTAAACGTTGTTTAACTCTTGCTTCCTTAAAGGAAGCGTGGCAGCTGTTGGTCAGAGGATAAACTGGCATGTACTATCAATAGTACACGCCAGTTCATCCTCATACTAGGGGCAACTAACTTTTCCCTTCTATATTAGAAGCACAAGTGAAAAAAAAAGTTTAGTGTCCCTTTAAATTAGTGGTAAGAGGAAAATACAATTGTTGAGTCATCCAATCAACAGCATTTATGTTTGATGATTATTTAGGCTTACTTAAAAAAAAATTCTAAGTATAACTGCATTCTCGAAAGGGGCTGTTCCATCTAGTTTATAGTCTACAAATTGGACATGTTTTTATTATTATATGTGAGAGGCACTTATTTTTTTAAGACAGTAGGGCTTAGCAAGATTGGCAAGATTGTTGCTGTAGCAATAACAGATACACTTCTTTTTCTTTGCTTTACATGAAGTAACATTATCTGAAAATATTTTTGGACACTGCAGATGTACCTTTTAAAGTTGCTATCCTATAATAAAACATTATAAAATGTTGTAATATACATAAGTATCCTTTCATCTAGAGGAATAAGAAACACAGAGAGACAATACCATAGTTCAGTACATAACATGGGCACAACAAGGGCAAATCCTGGATGTAGATGTCTGGCCAAGAACATGTCAGCATTTATCAATTTAAAAATACAACATTTATTAGAATCACACTCATAACATGTGCAATCAAGACCAGCTGGTATTGCAAATACAACTTATTTTTGTTGGGTTTACATATAACAGCTCTCAGGCACCACAATGGACTCAGGTGACGGTCCTGACTTGTATATGTCCTCCAAACTGTTAGAATGCAGAGAAAACCAGATCCACTGAAAAGAATGTCACCACTGCACAGGGACATAAATGGACAAAATGCTCCACAAGGAAAATGTCCAAGATAAAAGGTAGTTAAAAATAAAAAAAACTCAAAGTCCTATGAGTTTCATTAGGTTAAACCTAACTTCAACAGGAGACTTCCACGATTCCGTTCAATCTGGGATACACCAGGAATTAAAGTATTCTTTTTAAACCCTTGATTATATTCTCTCCTTTTATGTGGGGTACTAGGCATATCTATGTTATCATCTTCCTCTCACTATTTCTTCTATAATAATGGAGAGTTCACACTTGCTACACACCTCCAGTCAATCATTATTGAATCCATTGTCTGGATTTAATGTCCAGTTTAATATATTTTCATTTCTCATGAATAGCTTTCAGTTCCTGCATTTAATTATTGGTGACCTATACTGCTTGTCAGGATCAAGTGCATGCATAATTTAAGTGAAGTGATTCCATATTCTTGGGGTAGTGAAAGAGGGAATACTCTGTTTGAATGTCTATAGTTGATGCATGTAACATAGGTTAGAATTTGGACTCAACATTACACGGATATAATAAGCTGATAAAGGGAAGATCAAACTTGACAGTGTACAAAAAAAATGAGTCCCTATGCATAACAAAAGCTATTATCTTATGAAACTGGATTGAGAATGTGATAATGTAGCCAGTTAATAACAGGAGGATAAACAAACATGATATAATAGCAGCCGAGATGGAGGGGAATAGCTAGCTGAAGGAGGTTTGCCCTATGCCTGTCAGCAGGATGAGGGGGTAAGACTGGCAGAGAGTTGCCTGAGGGGGATGAGTCAAATGGCAGAGTGCTTGCTATAAAACCATTTAGTCCCCTATCAGTGATGAAAACCAGTGATGACTTTCTATGCTATACTGCTGCTAAACGGCTTGGAGTTTGATGCCCACTGCCAAAATCAGCAAATTAGTTGAAGTACTTCCATGATGATGAATATCTAGAAATAAGAATATTTCGAGAAAATATATATATTTTATAATGCATGTATTAGCAGCTTCAAAAATACCTTTGCTGTATTTAAAATGACAATATAAAAAATAACCACTAAATATGGTTAATGGAGAATAGCTGGTTGTTAGTCAGTGCAATTAAGTATTTAAGGTTTACCTCCTATAACATCTGCAGGCTTGATGTAATCAGCTTATATTAATTATCATAATTTTAAGAAAGCTGAGTAATTAAGAGTATATGGATTAATTGTACCCACATGTATACGGTTAAATGGTTTGTGTTCTAGTAAATGTGCACTGGCATGAATATATTTAGATAAAACTATTACTTTGAAGTGCAAGATCAGGTAATAAAAACATGTTCATTTTAAGGATGAATAGAAATTCAATGAAATTATCATTTGCTTTCAATTAAAATACACATACACCTTTACCTACTCAGTAGCATAAACATACTGAAACCAACAAGCATACATGCTATGAACAACAAAATCGGTTTTAGTAAAGAATTACATTTTATTGTATAATGTTGGTTTAAATGCAAGCCACTGATTACCCCAAAATATGTAATTTTGTATTTCTCAGTGAGCTACTGCTCTAACCACTGTATTAATAAACAAAAGTATCACATCTTATATGATAATGTCACGATATTGCATTATATTGTGCACTTTGTATTGGCACTTTTGAGGTTGCAAATCATTTTCCATTTTTTTTAGTTCATATGGGCAAACAAGCTAAATGTAATTGACACATGCACTACTGAATTGCCTGGGGCACCCTAAAAGTCATGAAAATATTTTCCAATGCGTGTTTTATGAATTAATACATTGTCACTCACTGATGTTTAATTTCCTAGGGGAAAAGTTTCTGTCAACATTTTATAAATCAATCCTTTGAAATAATTGAATTACAAACTGCCATTAAGAAAATACGGCAATATAGTGACAATATTGTTTCAGATGGGGTGTATTACGGATTAAATAGAATACAAAAATATACATGGGTTGTGTTCACTCTTGAAATATACATAAAGGGAAATCAAACCATATACAAAAAAATCTTTTATTGTCCTTTGAAAATTATGTCTTCCAATACACTCATAAAGGAAAGGAAAAAAAACCACAAAAACATATAATGCCATTTGGTGTAGTATGTTGAAAACAGGTACGCAGAAATAAATCAGGCAAGTGATAATATTAGACGTACTTGTTACTTGTAACCTGCGCTGATGTTGGTGGTGCTCTCTTTGTATATTTGCTGCTCTCAAGGAGTATAAAGGGCAGCCTTAGATTTAGAGATATAATGATCAAGAAAGAAAAACTTTCTTAAGTAGCAATCAATATAGAAATGTAATGAATAAAGTAGTATCTTACATTAAAACATGAAACATCACTCTAGTTACAGACAGCAGAGTATGGGCAACCTGCACCCAGGAGATCACCAAGGTACGTATGAATTTGAAAATAGAATTTCCTCATAATACAAACACAACGTGCTTCACAAAAAACATAAATATGGCACCATCAGGTGCACATAAGGTCCTGTCCTGTAGCTGTATTATATACACAAACGGCATAGGGTCGGTATTTCTGGTCTGACTTCTGGTATGTAATCTGACTTACATACATTTTTGGGTTATATTTAACAAAAAGTTTAAATCTTGGGAAAGGCAAAATATTATTATGCAAATGCAGTTAAGATGACACCTATGCTAAACTAGATGAATTAATAAGTGCCCCGAAATTAGTTTATAAGCTTGATTCCAGAACATTCTGGAATCAAAGGAGCTTTGACCTAAACTTCTAATTGACTTTTTTGTCAATGGGATAAGCACTATCCTAAAACATCAAATCTGTTTCTGTGATAAGTTTTTTCTTCAGATGAGAGGTACAGCTATGGGTACGTGGTCTGCACCCAGCTATGGAAACATTTGGCCAATTGGGCCAATTAGGCCAATTATGGCCAATTGAGAAGACAAATATGTCTGTTGCCAGCATGACTGGGAGGCACACATACTCCAATATTTGGTAATTTTCTTTATCTGGAAAGACAATTAAACTGACCTCAATGATTCCCTTGCACACCTTAATCCTAATCAAGAGGGTATTATACTCACAAAAGAATCCCCTTAAAAGTCTTGGTCCTTAACATCCATGTCCAAGAGAATATCATAAAAACTGAAACTGATCTTAAACAAGAGGAAGCAGAAATGTGCCACTATGTCTATTGGCTGGATTGGGTTCCTAAAAGCCAGTTCATGAGGATTAAAATAAATTGCAAGAACCAAATAGTCTGCAATGAACAAGAGATCATTCTGAAAGACAGACTAGTGGAGAAAAATTAGGATGGAGTATCAAGATCAAATGACATCCCATATGACTATGTTATAAAACGTAGGTTTATCTTGAGGATCATTCACCATGGAGATGAGAAGAGCACAAATTCGGGCAATCCTGAAACAGGGGAAAATCCAGTAGCATTCGAAAATTATTTCTCTGATAAACAGACCCTAAGTAATTTTCGGCAATCCTGGCTAACAGAATTAAGGTAATATTTGATATACTAATTCATAAAGGTTATAGTCCAAGAAGAGCATGAGGCTTCAATACCAGATGAATGATTGATGTACTGGATTTGGCGACAAGGCATTGGATTCCTTTTCTGACTCAATTAATACCGAGAAGGCATTCGACAGAGTCCATTGGGGATTCTTTAGTGCTGCACTTAAGAAAATGAGCTTACAAGTTTGGATACATCAGGCCATAATGGCACTGTACAAATGCCCAACAGCCAGAACAGTGGGTCCCGATATCTGCTCTGAAGGGTTCAAAGTAATGAAACGGGCAAGGCACAGATGCAAACATAAAAAATAATAAAAAAGATTACAGGTTTTATGCTAAATCAGAGAGACTAAAGGTCAGCTTATATGCTGATGACGTTCTTATTATATTTACCAATCCCGTCAACTTTTTACAATAGCTCATGGAAGACATAAGCTATTATAGTAAAATAGCAAACTATACAATTAATATTAATAAAACAACCTTACTGGATTTAAACATAGATATAGAGACCCTGGGAAAGCATTTGCTTGGGCCCCCTGGACTCTGCCCCCCTCCCTGGAATGCAATCATGTCCTCCATCGCAATGTTAGCCCCCCCCCCGCATTGCATAACATGTGTATATTAAGTGTATAATTGCAGTGTATAAAATGTTTATATGGATCCTTCTTACTATGCAACACTGCAATACAACTACTCATTACCTAAATTACAAAAATATAAACAGATATCAGAGAGCACTTACATATGTTCATATATATTTATACATATCTATACACATCTCGCTCTCTCTCACTAGTTGTATTTATACTTATATGAACTTCTTAATATTATATTCAACCATTTTCATATGTAATAAAAATGTTTTTGAAGAGTTGCATTTCTTGTTTTATTACCTTTTTTCTGCACCCACATTGCACCTAAAGGACATAACATAGCTCCATAGAGTAGCCACAGCACTTGGCTTTCACTCATTTTGCACCCAGAGCACTTGTCATGCACCAATATTGCACCACAGCACTTGTCATGCACCTATATTGCACCGACAGCACATGGCTTGCACTCATATTGCACCCACATAATTTGGCATACCACAGTGTAAATTTGCCCCACAGAACACACCACAGTGTCACTTTCTCCCAGTGCAACAAAAATGAAAGACCAGCACTCGGTTGTAAAGTGATGAATTTTTAGTCACACGTAGGAAACGTTTCAATCCTTGCAGATCTTTCTCCCACTGAACTGCCCATGCAGAACAATAAATGGAAACTGGAGCACTAAAGATAATCAATAGGTGCAATAAATAATAATAAAAGACACAAAATACTTATATATGTTCGTGTCTTCTTGATGATATCAGATCTTCTTATATGAGTCAGTCTTGGGAAGAGATGAAAATGTATGCAAAACAGAAACCAGAAAAAAGGCATAGTGTTACCTGGATCAAACACTTAGAATAAATGTAGAGACAAATCTGTTGTTATAAAGGTAAAGCAATATACCAAATCTGTGGGGCAATAATATAGAAAAATCCAAGGAATATATCGAAAAAATACAAAATGTTAATCTATTGGATGAACACATATACATTTAAAAAATATGTACCTATTACAGCTGTATATATATTTCAATAAACATGGATGAACAAACATACAAGACTAAACAGACAAAGGTTAAAAATGCAAGTAATATAAATGAACAGTAAATTAAATAGGACAATCTCCCTTTTAAAAAGCTTACGGGGAGTGTTGGTGGGACCTAATTAAAGGACGCCACTTGAAAGCTTTGGGCGTCGGGCGCCCTATTTAGAAATTACTTTTAATGTTCACCCGGCTCCTGGACTCTAAATACTTTTAAGTGGCATTGCTTTCGATGAATAACTCTTTTTGACCACAGCAAAATCAACTGTCCCGGGAATAGCAGCAGTCCTTAATGCGACAAAACAGTGGGTATCAGCTGAGTATATTTAAAGTCCACAGCGAAGAGCAGGGCAAATAAAAAGTAGCAAAATAAAACGTTTTCTTTACGGATCATAGTGCAGAACAAAAACAAAGTACAGGGCACTACGCGTTTTGCCACTGAAAGGCTTCTTCAAGGTGCATAATTCAAGGGCATTGCCTCTTTTTATACATTCTCTCTACCCAATCTATTATTCTAATGAACAAAGTATACTAACCTTTAACTCTTTCAGGGTTTATTTTGAGTTGCAACAGATTTGTATACATTGGTGGATGATAGCTCATTCAAAAAAAGGAAAATTTGTGTATATTTATATATATTTATAACACTTAACCCTTCTGAAGGACAAAAAGTAGATGCATACGCTGGATATATTATCAATATAGATCAACAGTTACATTTTTTGTTAGTATGATAATCATTTTACATTGAGATGTTTTTTAACAGTTAAAAAGAAATTATTTGTACAATGACATGTTACAATTTACAATACTTTGTATCTTTCTGTAATAAAATACTTCCAGATACTTACAATGGTTAAGTTTTTGCTTTACTTTTGAGATACATATCTTGCCCTGATCACAGAAATACTGTGCAGAATATATTAGAGAAAAATTCAAGAAAATAAAAATATTTAAGGGAAAAAGTGGCAGTATACAATCTTTGGATAGAAATGAAATAAAAATATGTATAATAAAAAATAATATAGATAGAAATACTAAATGTATATAAAAATAAAAATCAAACAAGCCACATTGTCACTTTCCCCCATAGTACATGTTATTTAGCCCCACAGAACATGCCACTGTCAGGTACCAATTAACGTACCACAGTCACTTTTCATTAACATATGCAACAGCCAGCTTGTCTGTTAAAATATGCTACTGTTTGTCCATTAAATATGCTACAGTGTGCCTATTAATATGCCACAGCCAATTTTCCTATCAATATGCCAGTATTATTTTGCCATTAATATGCCACAGACAATTTGCCCATTAATATACCAGTATTATTGTGCTATTCAGATGCCAGTAATATTGTGCCATTAAGATGCCAGTATTATTTTGCTATTCAGATGCCAGAAATATTGTACCATTCAGATGCCAGTATTATTGTGCCATTCAGATGCCAGTAATATTGTGCCATTCAGATGCCAATAGTATTGTGCCATTAAGATGCTAGTATTATTTTGCCATTCAGATGCAGTATTATTTTGCCATTCTGATGTCAGTAATATTGTGCCAGTAAGATGCAAGTAATACTGTGCCATTAAGATGCTAGTATTATTGTGCCATTAAGATGCCAGTATTATTGTGCCATTAAGATGATGGTAATATTGTGCCAGTAATATTGTGCCATTAAGATGCTAGTATTATTGTGCCATTAGGATGCCAGTATTATTGTGCCATTAAGATGCAAGTAATAGTGTGCCATTAAGATGCTAGTATTATTGTGCCATTAAGATGCAAGTAATACTGTGCCATTAAGATGCCAGTATTATTGTGCCATTAAGACACCAGTATTATTTTGCTATTCAGATGCCAGAAATATTGTACCATTCATATGCCAGTATTATTGTGCCATTCAGATGCCAGAAATATTGTACTATTCAGATGCCAGTATTATTTTGCCACTCAGATGCCAGTATTATTTTGCCATTCATATGCAGTATTATTGTGCCATTCAGATGCCAGTAATATTGTGCCATTCAGATGCCAGTAATATTGTGCAAGTAAGACGCAAGTAATACTGTGCCATTAAGATGCCAGTAATATTGTGCCATTAAGATTCCAGTATTATTGTGCCATTCAGATGCCATTAATAGTTTGCCATTCAGATGCCAGTCATATTGTGCCATTCAGATGCCCGTATTATTGCACCATTAAGATGCCAGTATTATTGCACCATTAAGATGCCAGTAATACTGTGTCATTCAGATGCCAGTAATATTGTGCCATTCAGATGCCAGTAATAGTTTGTCATTCAGATGCAAGTATTCTTGTGCAATTAAGATGCCAGTAATATTGTGCCATTAAGATGTAAGTAATTTTTGTGCCATTCAGATTCCAGTATTATTGCACCATTAAGATGATAATAATATCGTGTCATTAAGATGCCAGTAATATTGTGCCATTAAGATGCAAGTAATACTGTGCCATAAAGATGCTAGTATTATTGTGCCATTAGGATGCCAGTATTATTGCACCATTAAGATGCCAGTAATATTGTGCCATTAAAATGCCAGTAATACTGTGCTATTCAGATGCCAGTAATAGTGTGCCATTCAGATGCAAGTAATACTGTGCCACTAAGATGCCAGTATTCTTGTGCAATTAAGATGCCAGTGATATTGTGTCATTAAGATGTAAGTAATATTGTGCCATTCAGATGCCAGTAATAGTTTGCCATTCAGATGCCAGTATTATTGTGCCATTCAGATGACAGTTATATTGTGGCATTAAGATGCAAGTAATACTGTGCCATTAAGATGCGAGTATCACATCCAAAAGTATCACAACTTTTATAAAAACAAATTCCACCTCCTTGATGAGTTTCACTAAGTGTAGAGAAAATTTACCACAATTAAATATTAAATGGAACCAATATCTACAAATACAAGAATTCGCAAGAATCCAATTTCATGTGTATAAAAATGTATGTAAATAAAAAAAAAAAGAATACAATTTCAAAAACTTAGACAAACAGATTGGGACAACATTTTTGATAATAAAATAAGATTATCAACAGAACTTAATAGATCTACAAAATTAATATATAAAGAAATGCAAGAAACAAAATTTACAAAGGATATTCCTAAGGGTATTAAAAAATGGTTAACTCATTTTCCCAATATAAATCTAGAAGACATAACAAAACAAACCATAATAACATGCAAAATAATACCAGCAATCTCATACACTGAAATGCAGTATAAAATTATACATTATACATATTTGTCAACACATAGACAATATCTTATGGGTATTATTTCTATAGATTCTTATCAAAAATGTGGTTTAAAAAATGCGAACTTAATACATAATTTTTGGGAATGTCCAAAGATTAATACCTTTTGGAATAACATTTAACAATTCCTAAATATAATTAAAATAGTTAATTATAAAATACAAGCTGAAGAAGCCATTCTTGGTATAATCACAAAGAAAAATTATACCATTGAAAATATATTTGTATTACGTATTACATTGGCTATAGCAAGAAAATGTATATTACAACAATGGATAAGTAAAGAAACACCAACGATGTCATTATTTCATAATTTTTTGTTTTATTTTTACTCAAAATGGATTGGATGGAAGCTACCCTACATAAAGAAAAAGATACCGAATAATTTTTTTAAAAATGGGAAAACTATATAGACACATTAGATAATAATTACAAAAAACAAATACGAATGGCATTTCAGGAAACAATGTGGTACTCAAAACAACTATTAAGCGGTAGAACACCATGTACATAAATGAAAATGGTAAATAAGATATCTAAACATAAATATATAGAATAAACTGACATAAATAAAGACATTAGAAAAATGTATTAATATTAGAAAAATTAGTAAATTAAAAGAGAAAGGGATGGAAAAATAAAATTGAAATACATATGATTGATATATAAGTGATATAGAAATGTAAGTATTGTTGTCATTATATATATATTGTATTGTATCATTATATTTATTATTATTGATTATAATATATGATAATGTTTTGTTGTTAATAATTATATATATTATATTTAAAATTATGTTAAAATATATGGTGTTATTGATATTGTACGATATTGTAATATATATTTGTTATATTTAAATGTGTTATGCATTAATATTAACTTGAAATTATATGATAAAATACATAAGATATAATATAAGTTATAAATTAAAATTTGAAATAAAAAGATATGAAAAAAAAATAATTAATACACGATATCACAACATAGTTTCAAAAAAAAAAAACAGGTTTACAATCCAGAGGAAATGGGGCCAACTTGACCACAAAAAAAGAGACTTTGAGAAACAAATCCAACAAGTAAATATGTAGCCTAGACAATTGTAGGCTGTTTATAGTACTGTGTTTTGATGTGATTTCTGAAAATTGAGAGTTAGGAAGAAGGCTGGAGTTTTCATGGGAATGTGTGTCAAAGATATTAGGTAGCTCAGGCTAAGACTACATTTTCAACCATATAAACTGAGGACTTTCCAAATGAAATGGCGGAGGCTGGCTTGATTACATTTTAACCTCAGTCATGCTTGTTTATATTGTGCCCCTATTTGCTGGTACGTCTTTTCTACCTTCTATCTCTGCACCTATCACAAAGCCTTACCTGATATATTGTTTGAAAACTCTTGATCCCATGACAGAATAGATATTATGAGTGATGCTTGAAATGCATGGAAGGGAAGAATTATAAATGACTTTGCACACTATAGTCACAATACTTGCATCACGAGCAAATAGAAATCTATGGAAAAATGGTGAATACGAATTTAAAATGAAATCAAGAGGAATGCTGACCAAGCAGCAAGGTACATAGCTTTAGATAGAATCTTATTTTTTTTTTAGGTTGGTATATACTGCATGTGTTTTGTATGTCATGCTTTCTTATTTAGGTATTAACATCTAATAATAAATTGTTAATGATAAAAAAAAAGATGCTAGTATTATTGTGCCATTAGGATGCCAGTATTATTGTGCCATTAAGATGCCAGTATGATTGTGCTATTAAGATGCCAGTAATATTGTGCCATTCAAATGCCTGTATTATTGTGCCTTTAAGATGCCAGTAATATTGTGCCATTGAGATGCCCCAGTCAATTTGCCCATTAAGATGCCAGTATTATATTAGAAAAAGTTCCAATGCTCGATATATATATATATATATGTTGTTGTTTTTTTTTTGGTTTGTTTTTTCTGGCCGCCGTATCCAGCAAATGAGGCTTGCCAAAAAAAAGCGTTCAGCAGCACAATGAAGAGGGCACACGAGGGCTGGGGGCCCATGGGGAAGCTGCCAGGGGCTCCCAGGAGTAACTGGGTCCAGGGCAGCTGCCCCGTTTGCCCCGCGTTAAAGATGGCGCTGGTTATGGTCCTATTGCAAGAGACCAATAAATTATTAAAGAGTGGACGAAGTTAGAAATCCCTTGGCAAGGGAAAGTAAATACAATAGATACATAAATAGATTTATCTGTTCCAGATGATATCTCTGAATGTCTCAGACCTTTGGTTAAGCTTGGTTCAAAGCAGGTAATCTGAAAGGGTAAAAAAACATGATTCACACAGAACCTTTTAGTGCAAAAGACAACAGATCGGGAAGGGGGATACGTTTTCTACTAATTAAAAGGTATTATGTAGCTAGAAATCTATACCACACAAACAGACCAAGAAAATAGCAAGGGTTGGCACCTTGCAGAAAGTGGAGTTCCTGGAATAAAGTATTTGAGCCTATTATTGAGCTACCCTGCAGAGTCTAAAGCTGTAAAAAAGGAGAGGGAATCCAATTTAGTACTTAATTATATAATGGATTTATGGAGAGGGCTGAAGGCTAAGCTAAGATTAGCAAATAAGTTTCTCAAACATTTAAAATTAGATGGCTGGTGGAAAATTCAGACACTTAACCAATAGAGTATATTAGCATTTCCCATTTTAGTTCAGGACTTTAAAATTCCTGGCACAGAACTATTTACCTTCCTGAGATTAAAAAACGTCCTGGCTGTAAAACTTATAAAAGATAAATCTGACATAAGTAAAAACACCTTTTTTAAGTCAAACGAGGTGAATAGAGTGATGGCTAAAATGTGTAGTTCATTGGAAGAATCAGTAGAAAGGAAAGATTTTCCATTTGTACCAAATGGGAGCAAAATCTTTGGTAAGAAAGACTATGCACTGTGTCAGCCTGGTTGAGACCCAGTTCAAAGTTGCCAACAGGTGGTATCTTGCCGCCACCAGGCTGGTAAAGTTCTATCTGGCTTCTCCATCAGTATGTTGGAGGTGCATAAGCAAGAGAGCACATACCTGCACATCTGGTGGGGTTGGCAGCTGATTAAAAAATGTGGAGTAGAGCTTTTCATTTGATAGAGAAACTCACAGAAGTTAAATTTAAATTGCACTTATGTATCTAAACTGGCCCACCCTAAGCAGGGAACAGAGGTATCTGATGATTAACTGCTTTGTGATGGTCAACACTGTGATAGCAAGAGGGTGGAAACAGCTAGTAGCCCTCTATGGTCATCTATTAGAAACCAATTGCTCTTCTAATTAAAAATGGAATGACTATTGAGTTATAAGTTTAAAACATACATTATGGCAGATAAATGGTTGAGGAAAGTTGTTTCAGTAGATTTGAAGGATTACACGGCTACAGTACTGAATAAAGCGGAGTCCAGTGAAAACACAATAGATGCTCATTTTCACGTGTATGCAAATTCGACCACATTTTAGTTTCAGATAAGGAGGATGGGCAGTCACATTGTCCTAGCTATGGGATAGTGCCATTTTCACCCTAGCAGAGTTGGTGGTAGTGTTCACTAAAGACAAGTAAGGGGGTTTGAACCCATTCAAAAAGACACAGACATGGGACTAGAAAGTGATTATAGAATCAAACAATGGTTTAAAGACACACTTATTTTGGTGTATGCTTCATTGATAAGTAAATATATAGATATTACATACAATATAGATATGAAAGTGATATATAAATCACCTCTTATATTAATAATGGTAATTTTTAATTAGGTGTTGTGTCTTTGATTTGAAAAATATTCATGTCCAGGGATGTTTTATTCATCTGTTGTAGGATTCTTTTAATTATTTTAGATAACAACTTTTCCTTTAACTCACATATGGTACATTGTACATTCTGTTTCTTTACACTGCCGGCATAGAAACATAGAAACATAGAAACATAGAATGTGTTGGCAGATAAGAACCATTCGGTCCATCTAGTCTGCCCAATTTTTTTTGAGTACTTTTATTAGTCCCCCGTTCCCGGTCTTATAGCTAGGATAGCCTTGTGTCTATCCCACGCTGCTTAAAATCCTTGACTGTGTTTACCTCTACCACTTCTGCTGGCAGGCTATTCCATACATCCACTACCCTCTCAGTAAAGTAATACTTCCTGATATTACTTTTAAATCGTTGCCCCTCTAATTTAAGACTATGTCCTCTAGTTGTGGTAGTTTTTCTTCTTTTAAATATACTCTCTTCCTTTACTGTGTTGATTCCCTTTATGTATTTAAATGTTTCTATCATATCCCCCCTGTTAAGTCTTTCCTCCAAGCTATACATGTTATGATGCTTTAACCTTTCCTGGTAAGTTTTATCCTTCAACCCATGAACCAGTTTAGTAGCCCTTCTCTGAACTCTCTCCAAAGTATCAATATCCTTCTGGAGATACGGTCTCCAGTACTGCGTACAATACTCCAAGTGAGGTCTCATCAGTGCTCTGTACAATGGCATGAGCACTTCCCTTTCCTACTGCTAATACCTCTCCCAATGCAACCAAGCATTCTGCTAGCATTTCCTGCTGCTCTATTGCATTGCCTACCTACCTTCAAGTTCTCTGAAATTATTACTCCTAAATCCCTTTCCTTAGATGTTGAGGTTAGGACTGTACCAAATAGTCTATATTCTGCTTTTGGGTATTTACGCCCAAGGTGCATAATCTTGCACTTGTCCACATTAAATGTCAGTTGCCACTGCTCTGACCATTTTTCTAGTTTAGCTAAATCATTTGCCATTTGGTTTATCCCTCCATGAATATCAACCCTGCTGCAAATCTTTGTATCATCAGCAAAAAGACATACTTTGCCAACAAGACCTTCTGCAATATCGCTAATAAAAATATTAAAGAGAATGGGTCCAAGTACAGATCCCTGAGGTACCCCACTAGTAACAAGACCTTGCATCGAATATACCCCATTGACTACAACCCTCTGTTGCCTGTCACTCAGCCATTGTCTAATCCATTCAACAATATTGAAATCCAGGCACACACTGGGGATGTTCTTACTAAATGTATCTATTAGATGGGGAGTTCTATACCATCTATGGTAAATTTTATAATGTAATTTGTGCATATCAACACAGTGTGTTTGTTTTCTGATCTGCGTGTATGCCTAATTCCATTCCTCCAGGGTTTGTGAGCTGTTCATATCTTTTCCCAATTTTTTTGTTCTGTGGCGTTTGTTAAAAAACCACTGACTCCCAGTGAGGTTAGTAGGTGCTGGATTCTTAAATAATTATAGTTTTCTGTTTCCATAATTAATTACTATTTGAGGATAAGTTAAGATATATGGTGTATTTTCTTAAGCTTCCACTTCTTCAAGTTTAAGTTATTTATATATACTTTTAATGTTTCTATTGAGGCCTATGGGAACAGTGAATTTCCTTTTTTATTTTATTTTTAACTTGCATAAAGTAGTAATTATATTATTTATTACTGTATTAGTATTCCCTATATATTTTGTTGGTTCAAAGTTTAACCATATCAGGTTAAATGGATAAGGATTACATATTGTCACTCTCTCCAGATCAAACCAGGGCATCACATCTTTACCCCTATGAAACTGAGAACTACAATTTTCATGCAGTTCCTTGGTATTCGGTAATGACATACCTCCACTATTAACATCTCTTGCAAGGCTCTCAAAGGAATTTCTGGGTTTCTTTCCCTGCCAAATAAATGTGGTTATTACTCTCTGAAATTGTGATAGTATTAAAAATGGAACTCTTGAGGGGGCGTGTCTAACCACCGATGTAGAAGGACGTGTGTGAGAACAGCTCCTGCCCGGCATCGTGTAAACCTACCGGAATTCAGAGCCTTCTATACCCCTAAACATGGGGGGAAAGCAAAAGAACCCTTCTACCTTACCTTCCATCAACAATGGAAAAAGCAGTGGTGAATACCCGTCATCGCGTGACTTTCTGTACAAGCCGCAGGGGTCCTCAGTCGCAGGCCGCAACATGGCGTCTTCACGCCAAAACTCACCTAGACCTGAGGAATCCTCATCAGAGGAGGAGTCACAATCGAAATCCCGATGATCAGACTCCCCTTATTAAGAGCGACTTGGATGCCTTGTCCCGACACCTGCTGCTCCAACTAAAAGACTACCAAACGGAGCTTGCCTCCCACCTTAAACAGGTTATCAAGGAGCACACAAGTGAAAACGTGCGCTGTGACCCAACACTTCAAAACACACAACTCAGGAAAAATAAATAATAAATTGTTACCCTTAAAGTAAATCAGCCTTAAAGTAAATCAGCTCAATATTCAATCCGAAGGGAAAAAAATAAAACAAAACAGAACAGAAATAATATAGTGTAGTATATCACATAAAAGTGCTGATAACAAATAATAAGTGAGAACACACTCACATCTTCCTGAGCAGAGATCTGCTCAGTCTATACAGCATCCAGGGAGCCCACCAAGGGGTTAAAGATCCAACTGGTTCACAGAGGAATCCTAGGCAGCTTATTCAGGGTAGCAGACCCAGAAGGTACTCCCAGCAGTAGTATAAGAGAGGGTAAGGAGGAGACTATTTAGCTTCAACGATTTTAATACCAATAAAAACATATAAAGAATCTTACATTCAAAGATCCACTTGAACAATACATATATAGAGTCCCAGTAGCAGTCTCCTCTTGTCCAGTGGGACTCTATATATGTATTGTTCAAGGGGGGAGGGCACCTAATGTGACCAGTGACCTGCATCACAGAAGTTAACCCCTTTATCCACACACTCCCTCACAAACATATACAGTCAGTCTGTCACTCACACTGACATACACACACTCTCACTTACACTGACATACACACACACACTCACACTGACATACACACACCCACACACTGACATACACACACACTGACATACACACACACACACACACACTGACATACACACACTCACTCACACACACACTCACATTGACATCCATACACACACTCACTCACACTGACATCCACACTCACTCACTCCCACTGACATCCGCACACACTCACTCACACTGACATCCACACACACTCACTCACACTGACATCCGCACTCACTCACTCACTCACACTGACATATACACACTCTCACTCACACTGACATAACCACACGCTCACTCACACTGACATACATACACACACTCACTCACACTGACATACACACACACTCTCACTAACACTGGCATACACACACACTCTGACTCACACTGACATACATACACACTCACTCACACTGACATACAAACACACTCTCACTCACACTGACTTACACACACACTGACATACACACACTCTCACTCATACTGACATACACACACTCACTCTCTCACTCACACTGACATACACACACACTCACTCACACTGAAATACACACACACACTGTGTGAGCTCTGTGTGAAGGAGGTCTCAGCCAATCACAGGAGGCTTCTGAACTCTCAGACAATCAGGAGAGTTGAGAGGTCTCAGCTGATTGGCTGAGACCTCTTTCTATCAAGCTTTTGCCTTACTCTCTTGTTTATGTTTTATGCTTGTTCCTGTGTTTTCCCTGTACCTTGCATATCTTCCCCAGTCCAGTCACAGTGTGGAGCTTTACCAGTCTGGCCATACAGTGGCCCATTCCTAGTCTGGCCACAGACCGGATCCTGCCCTGTTCTTTGTATTCCTGTATCTGTGTCCTGAATCCTAGAGCCCTTTTAGGGGTTGCCCTGTATCCTGAAGCCATATTAGGGGCTGCCTGTATCCTGGAGCCCTGTTAGGAGCTGTTCTGTATCCTTGTACCCTTTGGAGTTCTCCCCTGTCCTAGAGCCCTGTTGTAGTTCCCCCTCTCTTGAACCCTGTTGGAGGGTTTCTCTGTTCCATGTTTCTGGTTAATTTATTCTCTTGCTTTGATTCATTGCTGGTTTATTTGCTGTTTATTATACTCTTGTTCCATTCTGGGTTTTCTTTGTCTCTTCTTACTTTGTTCTCTGTTCCTCTATTTCAGTGGTGCCACAACCATTTCGTTTGTCTCAAGCTGTCAGTTTGTGCACTCTGCAAGTTTGTTTTATATCATAATACATTAGGATCTATACATACTTTGGTCATATCCTTGTAGCCAGTGTTTTCCATAATCCTTGAGGGCAACAAACATACAAGGAGAGCGTCGTCCACACCAGAGTATGTTATTTGCTCTGTAACAAGTAAGTTTACATTTTTCACTTACCTCACTTATTTCTTTATACCTGTTATCAACACAATACACTCTATGGTATTATCGATTTGCTTTCTCTATTTTATCATTTTATTGGAAGATATCTTTTATTTTTTTGAAGGAAAATATAAATATTTTTGATACTGTTTCCCATGTGTGATTTCACTATTTAAATATGGAAGCGAGAACACAGCGCACATATTGTTTTTTTATTCTGTTTACTATTGCATCCACTGACATCAACAAGCTGTGTAGTTGGCAGTTCCTTTCTTAGTTAGCAAGTGAAATCCATTGTACCTATAATGCTCTTTGTGATTAAATACTGTAATGAATGCTACAGCAATGATATGTATGCCAGTGAAAATGGGGCACAAAGTAAATTTACATTAATTATTTTGCAACCTCGTAGTAAAATAATAAGAACCCAAATGTTAAGGTTCCTAAAATACCAACCCTGCAAATATTTTGTATTTAGATTTGTAAGGACCTTCATATCAGTATTTGGCATTATTTACACAACCTGCAAGGCACCAACTTGGAGCCCTGCACCAACTATTTTATAAGTTTTTCTTTTATTTAAATGTTGCTGTGTCATCCCCCTCTTTTACATACCAAATCTGTTAAATAGTATTTACTATTCCCACAAAAGTTTTGTCATCTTTACTTATAAACATTATTTATTTAAAGCTTCCTCCCAGGAAGAAAAGTAAAAATAAAAGAGAATACGTTTAAAACTATGCACAACAAAACCTCTGTAGACCAGATGTTGCTTTGGTTGCTTTTTATTTTTTTATACCAAAATAACAAGAAATGCAATCAAAGATTTGACAGCAAAGAAAACAAATATGAGAAAAAGGAAATCTATCTAAACTCGCTGTGAAACAAAGTGCAACAAATGAAAAGGAAATATGAATGCAAAGTACTTTGTTCTGTTTATGACTTCATAAATGATATATTTTTGAAAACACAATCTGTTCATTAATTGTTATGCAAACCATATATCTTCCATTTGAAAACTACATATAATATGTAGAAACTGAATGTATTTGTGGAGATAAACACAGTCCATCTTTTTTTTGTAGTTAATATGAATATATTTATGTAAGTACACAGTGTCTATGGGGTCTGTTCACTAAATTCCAAGATTAGCACTAATTTTGACCTTCAAACCCAAACAGACTATCCCCAGCCCCCCACCCCTTGGATGCCTAGTTTCAAATCACCTCCCATTATAGTCTATGGAAGGTGAATTAAGACTACCAGGATTTTTTCCAAGACAAATTTGACCTCATAATCTGAAAAATGTATTATTCCAGTGATTTGCCCAGGGACCCTGGCCCGTTACTAAATCTATCCCACTACCCGCACATTGATGGTGAAAATAATATGCATGGTGCTTATCCAAGGCCCAACAAATAACATAAATAAATTAATGTAATCCTTCCCACCTTGGCACAGGTAGGGGGGATGATTCTTAACTAGTGGCAAAAGCCTGTAAATAAAAACACCCTTTGAGTGCCACGAGGGCAGTGAAAATCACTGCCATCCCACTGGCACACAAAGGGTGCCCTGTACGTAAATTATTACCTGAATGATGATCAACAATGTTTTTTCTCTTTATCTTCTGCCCACCATAATAGCACAAAAGGATTTTATTTTACAGGTTATTAATTAAGATTTTCTTCCCCCTCTACCTGTGCCAAAGTAGGGGTGGGGTTTTGGGTAGGGTTACATGTATTTATTTTTATTATGTTATGCATTGGGCCTTTGGCAAGCCCACAGAATATCTTCACATCACTGTGTGTGTGGGGGCGGGGGTAGGTAAATAAACGGGCTAGGGACACTGGGCAAGTGCCTGACTATTCATTTTAGTGGAATTCTTGGAGCTCCGGTAATCATTTTAAAGTGAAAGTCATCATCCCAAGTCTACCTCCTCACACTTTTCTCAGATTTTAGTGAATAGACCCCACTGTTACCATTTTTAGATATCCTAATGAGTTAACTATATATTTAAAGATTATGTACAAATATTCAAACAGAATTTCAATTTTGAAATATATACAGTTTATACTATTTTGACCATTTCTCTTTGGTGTTTTGGAGTGCTCATCACATTGACACGATGCTTGGTACATTTCACTAACCTAGTTAATGCTGGTGATAAATGCTTAATTTGATGATTTTGCAGGTGAAGTTATATTTGATATTGTGAAGGTAATTGTGGGGAAGAGACCAATATGCAAAATATAACAGGATACCAGAATCAGACCACAGAATAGCAATATACACCTGGAATCTGTGTTGGTTCAAGGATTTAGGTAATGATAGTCCAAATGACCAAGTAGCCATCTTGACACCAAACTCTTTAAGCCGCAGGTGAGTAGAGGTGGATTATTAAGTAATCCACAATACAGATAAAATATACACTTGTAGAAATTATGTGAATTGAATACTTGCAGGAATACAGGCAAAGTAACGCAACGATAAACAATCCAGGTCAGTGGCACAGGCAAAGTAGCACAACGATAAACAATCCGGGTCAGGGGCACAGGCAAGGTAGCACAACGATAAACACTCCAGGTCAGGGGCACAGGCAAGGCAGAACAACGGTAAACAATCCAGGTCAGGGGCATAGGCTAGGTAGCACAACGGTAAACAATCTGGGTCAGGTGCACAGGCAAGTTAGCACAACGGTAAACAGTCCAAGTCAGGGGCACAGGCAAGGCAGCACAATGGTAAACAATCCAGGTCAGGGGCACAGGCAAGGTAGCACAACGGTAAACAGTCCAGGTCAGGGGCACAGGTAGCACAATAGTAAACAGTCCAGGTCAGGCGCACAGGCAAGGTAGGACAACATAAACAATCCGGGTCAGGGGCACAGATAAGGTAGCACAACGATAAACAGTCCAGGTCAGGGGCACATGCAAGGCAGCACAATGGTAAAAAATCCAGGTCAGGGGCACAGGCAAGGTAGCACAACGGTAAACAATCCGGGTCAATAATAGGAATACACTTAAGGAAAATACGCCAGGAACAAACTCATGAGAATCACTGAGCACAGTGGATAGCGCGGTGATTACTGGTGGCCACAGTTATGCAAATTTAGGACATCATTTCATGAATATTTTTGCTTGAAAATAGCTTGCTTACAGTATTTGTATCAGTGTTAAAAAAAAAGATACCTTCAATTTAGTATTTTTGCCTGCACATCTGTTGTGTGTTTGGTAATAGAGTCCCTTTCACATTGATTTTTTTGATATGATATCAAATTGTGGTACAGTGAATAAAATATGTGGTTATGCTTACTCTACAGTATACAATCAAACATAAACAATTAAACAGAAACGGTTTAATAGAAAAAAATGTGGAATCAGACGAAGCAGGCAATGTGATTGTTTAGAAAGTAGCAATGTGGAATTCTCTTACAAAAAGGATGGGTGCTACTTATGAAGGCATGCATCATTTGTATTACTTTTCTACAATCTCTAATACATATTCTAGCTTTAATTAAATATTGCACTCCAGTTAAAGGCCCAATGCCTTGAATGTGTGATACTCAACTGAAGAGGCTTGAGGTCTTTGTAAGAACATTTTCAACTGCTGGTAACTAAATTGGATTTGACATTCTGAACACTAACACCTGTTAAATTCATGTATTTAATTCAATTAGTTATGAAGGGCAGCTTAAATAACAATTGTCCAATCCTCCTGCAGCGGTGAAGTTTTATACTTTATATTACGGGATAACTTGATTGGCTTGACATTTCCACACCAAAGACTACACATGCAACACATATACATACAGTGATTTAAGCAGTGCTTCCTTTTCTTCAGGTACTTTGTCAGTAGTCAATGAGACCATGTAAGGGAAGGATCTGAACTAATCCAAATCTATAGAGATAGGACACATAAATATTAAATAAAAGTTAGCAGTAGCACTAGATGAATTAAATGGTTTTTGAATGGATAATAGAATAGCAAATAGAAACAAAGGAGCCAATTACATTATAACTGAAAAGGCATCTGGATTGAATCATTTTCATGGCAGCTAGTTTTTGTGCCTGAATCTTCACATTAGCTTAACAGTCAGGAAAGAAGCTTTCAACAGAGTAATTAGCTTTAGTTGGAGCAGACAAAACATTACATTACATTAACATGTATTTACATAGCGCCAACAATTTACATAGCGCTTTGTACAGAGCATAGAATGGAACTACATAATACATTAGACGGACAGAGACAGATGGATGCATGAGGCAGAGAGCCCTGCTCGCAAGCTTACAATCTAGAGGGAGTGAGGGACAGAAGACACATAAAAGAGTGAAAAGGTCAGAGAAGAAGGTGGAGTATTTGGGGACAGTGGGAGCTAGATGGCTTCATCCAGAGCTTAATTAATGGGTGTTTTAGAGTTCCAGTGGGATGAATAGTAAGATTCCTTATTCTTAACAGTTTTTGGGGACAGTGAGATCTAGCTGGGTTTGACCAGCGGTTAATAATGGGTGTTCTAGTGGGATGAGTAGTAAGCTTCCTTTAAAGAGGTGAGGTTTGAGAGGGACTATTTGAAGATTGAGAAAAGGCTACTATTTATGAATGAAAGACATAATGAAGTGGGAGGCATTCATACCACCTATGGGTACAGTCATAAGTGTCTATCAGAGGTATAGAAAACCTGTTCATGTACAGGTATGTCTTTAATGTCTGTCATGGCTCTTCTTCCATGCAGATTCAATTTATATTTCCTTTGGTTTTTATAGCATGAAATCACTGAGCTTCACCACTTGATTTTTAACTAGTTTATGTGTTTTAGGAATTTATAATATTGTTTTAAGGTTCACATAAGTCAAGCATCAGACTGAGTCAGAAAAGTACTTCAAACTGAACATGGTAAAATTAGATCTTTGACTCCAAGTCTAGGTGTAAAATTCAATTGTATGCTATTATTTTACAGGAGTCTGGTTATGTAGCTGGCTGAGTCAGCCACTGAATTCACAGGATGGACTGAAATCCTTGTCTTTTACTTTGTAAAAGTTATATAGTTAATGTACTAAATCACAGAAATACTGAAAGAACATTTAAGGGTCTAGCACAATGATGTAAAGAAACGGTCATATTTTAACACAATGTGCCAATGTCACATTTATTCCTCCTTTGATAATAAAAAATAATTTTTAATGTTTTATCCAATTTTATACTGTCTGAATATCCCACAGAATGACACTTGAAAAAATGGTATGTATTCATGGTAAAATATTCTAAAAAGTGATTAAACTCCCAAAATTATTTTTGTATATATATATATATATATATATATATATATATATATATATATATAGCTATTTCTCCCTGTTTTATATCATTTTTGAATGATACTTTGAAAGTATCATTCATAACATATCCATGGTCTAGGACAAAAGGTACGTATTAGAGGAAAACAACATAACAACTCCCTGTTGTGAGACATTATTAACCTTTCTTGAAAAGATATCTAAAGTATTACTGAAACTGGAAAATCATAGCATATTACGCTTTAAAGTGAAATGTATTTACTGATTTTTGTACAGCACCAACATAGTTCACAGTATTAAATGCACTGAGTCAAGGCTATTACATGTATGATGTTAATATGGTGAAAAGATAAAATATATACTTATATGAACTTATGTTATTGGTGAATTTTGACAAATCTGACAAGCTTTGAAACATCTATTTATATAGTTAACATGAAGATTCAAATGTTCATTCATTAAAACATTTATTTTTAGCATAACTTTTTTGAGATGCATTGTAATATGCACTACAGTTATTATATAGAATTGTGTTGAGCAAAACATTTTTGTATTGAGATCTGGGATATTTTCAGCACATTACATAATGTGTCAAATGCCAGTCAGCTAGATAATATAAAAAGTGGAATTTGACAAGCTAGCATCTCAACCAAAATACTGTGTTTTGGGTATTCATCAGTGCTGTCAACCAGTTGTTATAAAATAGAAAATAGTTCAGAAACTTCATTCTGGAAAATAATAAAGAAGTCTGCAAGTTTATTGATAACTAGAGTTGAGCGGACACTTGGATGTTCGGGTTCGGCAGGTTCGACCGAACTTCGAAAAAATGTCCGGGTCCGTGCTCGAACTTGACCCCGAACCCCATTGAAGTCAATGGGGACACAAACTTTTGGCCACTAAAATGCCTGTAAAAAAGTCCTGGAAAGGGCTAGAGGGCTGCAAAAGGAAGTAAAATGTGGGTACAAGTGCCCTGCAAGCAAATGGGGATAGGGAAATAACTTAAAATAACATAAAATACATACAAATTACAAATACAGCTGAGCCATAAAATAGCACTAGATGGAATCTTTGATTTTAGCTTTGGAAGAACATAAATCTAAATCTAAAGCGTGGCTGCCAGGAGGATCAACATAATTATCCATTTGAGAGAGGGTTGGAGTGCAGGGTATTCTCTTTCAGTTTATACTAAGTGACCCATAGGTTGAGGAGGCGGTGACTGTGGCGGTGTAGGTGGAAGCGGCGCTGGAGGAGGAGGAGGTAGCCAACACTGTTTTTTATTTGGCTTTGTTTTTTTTAAATGGGGTAGCCCCCAAAATATTGGGACATATAACAAGAGAAAACAAAGAATAAGTGCACTTGAGTATAACAATGACTCGGTGAGGCCGGTATAAATGTCTATTCTGCACAAGGTACAGACTAGTCTGGTGGGATCCATGCCTGGTTCATCTTAATAAACGTGAGCTTGTCCACGTTGGCTCTGGACAGGCCGCTGCGCTTGTCTGTGATAACGCCCCCTGCCATGCTAAACACACGTTCAGACAATACACTGGCTGGAGGGCAGGCCAGCACCTCAAAGGCATAAAGGGCAAGCTCAGACCATGTGCCCATTTGGAGACCCAGAAGTTGAATGGGGCAGACTCATCAGTCAGTACGTGTAGGCCTGTGCACACTTACTGTTCCACCATGTTTCTGAAATGCTGCCTCCTGCTAAGACGTTGCATATCAGATGGTGGTGCTGCTTCTTGTGGCGTGCTGACAAAGCTTTTCCACATTTTGGTCATGCTAACCCTGCCTTATGAGGTGCTGGCGGTGCCCCAGCTGCGTTGGCGACCTTTTCCTCCTCCTCCTCCTTATCATCCTCATCCTCCTCAAAAACTGTGCCCTGGCTTGACAGTTGTGTACCTGGCCTATGCTGGGGCAGGAACCCACCCTCCAAGCCACTTGTGAATGACTGGCCTGATAACCGTGGAAATGACCCCTCTTCTTCCTCCTCCTCTTCCTCCTGTGCCACATCCTCTTCCATCATCGCTCTACGTGTTTTTTTCAAGGAGACATACAAGCGGGATAGTTAGGCGGAGAATGGCGTCATTGGCACTGGCCATGTTGGTGGAGTACTCGAAACAGTGCAAAATGGCACACAGGTCTCGCATGGAGGCCCACTCATTGGTGGTGAAGTGGTGCTGTTCCGCAGAGTGACTGACCCGTGCGTGCTGCAGCTGATACTCCACTATCGCATATGCAAGGTGGAGTTCCACCTTGTGGGCATGTCGCATATGAGGCGGTGAGCAGGAAGGCCTAAGTTACACTGCAGCGCAGACAGGCGAGCAGCAGCAGGGTGAGAACGCCTAAAGTGTGCACAGATGGCCCGCAATTTCTGGTGGTAGAGGAGGTTGTAGAGGAGAATGAAGAAGCTGAGTAGGAGGAGGAGGCAACAGGAGGCAAAGATAAATGCCCAGTAATCCTCGGTTGCGGAAGGACATGCGCCAAACTGCTATCTGCCTCAGGTCCAGCCGCCACTACATTTGCCCAGTGTGCAGTTAGGGAGATATAGCATCCCTGCCCGTGCTTACAGGTCCACGTATCTGTGGTTATGTGGACCTTGCCACAGATGGCGTTGCGCAGTGCACACCTGATTTTGTCCGCCAATTGCTTGTGCAGGGAAGGGATGGCTCGCCTAGAAAAGTAGTGGCGGCCGGGAACCACGTACTGTGGTACAGCCACCGCCATCAGGTTTTTAAAACTGTCCGTCTCAGACGGAATGACAGCATTTCAAAGGCCAGGAATTTGGAAATGCTGGCATTCAGGGCCAGTGTGTGCGGGTAGGTAGGGCCATACTTCCTCTTTCTCTCCGGTGTTTGGGAGATGGACAGCTGAACGCTTCCATGGGACAGTGTTTTGATGCTTGGGGACAGTGGCGGACGTGGTGGCGTTGCTGCCACTTCCTCTATTTGCTCGGTGGCAGGTGCCACTGTGACTCCAGAGCTGGAGGAAGAGGCCAAGACAGCAGAAGAAGAGGAAGCAGGAGGAGCCTGAGACCTTTCTTGGGTTTTGAGATGCTTACTCCACTGCAGCTAGTGCTTTGCATGTAGATGCCTGGTCATGCAGGTTGTGCACGTTTATGCCTTGCTTAAGGTTCTGATTGCACAGCTTGCAAACCACTCGTGTCTTGTCGTCAGCACATTGTCTAAAGAACTGCCACGCCAGGAAACTCCTTGGAGCTGGCTTTGGTGTGCTTGGCCCCTGGGTGCGGTGGGCAGTAGATGCCGTACTTTCTAGGGGGCAGCCACTACGGTTTTGCACCCTGCTCCCTCTAATGCTGCGCTGGTGCCTCTTTGCGACCACCACCTCTTCCTCCAAACTGGACACGTCACTTGCATGACCTTGATTCCATGTGGGGTCTAGGACCTCATCATCCTCCACATCATCTTCCACCCACTCCTCAACCCTGCCCTCCTGGCCGGTCTGCACACTGCTGAAAGCCACAGCAGTTGGCACCTGTGTTTCATCATCATCAGAGACGTGCTGCGGTGGTCCTCGCATGTCCACATCCTGACACATAAGTGGTTTTGCATCAGTGCACTCAATCTCTTCCACTTCTGGGGCAAGGCTAGGTTTGATGACCAAGCCAGCAGAGTCATCAAAAAGCATAAAAGACTGCTGCATGACTTGTGGCTCAGACTGCTTGGCTGATTTGCAAGGGGGTGAGGTGAAAGACAGATGGCCATGGGCTGCAGGTGTCAACTCTGAGCTTTCAGCAGGGGACTGGGTGGGTGACAATGTGAAGGAAGGAAGTGGCAATAGCAAACGAATTCAATAACTATTTTGTAGGATGCGCCACAGCTCTTATAGCAAAACTTCACAATGAATATTATGAAGATGAGTCACCACCGATATCACCCCTGGCCAAACACATTGCTGAATTTGAATTTGCTCCTATATCAGATAGTGAAATAGCATTGCATCTCCTCAATCAAAAAATGAAACTACAATGTGGGCCGGACCTACTTCCGTCAATGCTGCTGAGGCTGAGTGCGCCAGTTACTGCGCGACCCATTGCCTGCCTAATCAATGAGTCCCTGTCCTCCGGTTATGTCCCCAAAGCCTGTAAAAAAGCCAGAGTTATCCCCATCCACAAAAATAGTGATGTAAACATAATGGCAAACTACAGTCCTATCTCACTGCTACCCGTCCTTTCTAAAATCCTGGAAAAATGTGCCCATGATCAACTGTGCAAGTATTATCAATGGTCCAACTATCTAACCTCGCTTCAAAATGGGTTTTGGTCAATTCACTCCACGGTAACTGCCCTCTTAAAGGTGACCAATGACATTCAGAGTGGTATGGAGAGTGGTGAATTCACAGGTGCAGTTTTCCTTGACTTTGCAAAGGTTTTTTAATACGGTTGATCATGATCTGCTGCTACACAAGCTAAATTGTTCTGGTATAAAAGAGAAGTCGCTCTGCTGGTTTCGTTCGTACTTGTCTGATATAACTCAATTCAAGTTGCCAATCAAGTGTGGAGTGCCTCAAGGATCTGTTCTTGGGCCTCTGCTTTTCTCACTATTTGTTAATGATCTACCTTCGGCGTGTGACCTGGCTCGTGAGCATATGTATGCTGATGATACGGTCATTAATACGTACGGTACTAAACTATCGCAAGTGGAATCCGTGCTACAGGGGCAGTTTTCTAAAGTTGTAAGCTAGAAACAAATTATTCCTTAACGCTGAAAAAACTGTGTCCGTGTTGTTTGGGACAAATGCTAAGCTACTTAAATTAAACAATCCTCAAATAAACATCAAGACCAAATCTAGTTATAACATGACCCAAGTCAATTCATACAAGTATCTTGGCATGTGGCTAGACCCAAACTTATCTTTCGGTCTCACTATTGATAAGCTAGTGTCAAAGCTATATCCTAGGATAGGCTTTCTGTATAGAAACAAATCAAACCTAGATTCCACGGTAAGGAAACGTATTGTGCAGCAAATGTTAATGCCGATCTTGGACTATGGAGATGTTGTGTATGATTCTGCCACCCAGACACATCTCGGTAAACTCGACACTCCAATACATTGTGTCATTTTGCACTACAGTGCGATTATAACACGCATCACTGTAAAATGTTAAAAGAGTTAAATTGACCGACGCGTACCTCCAGGCTCGCTCTCCACCTAGCGTGCTTAGTGCATAACCACTTCTCTGGAACGCTTCCCCCTCTACCTGAGCGGCATGCTCGCCCTTACTCCCTGCACATCCTACTATCTCAGATCTTGCACCAACCCTTCGCTAGCGATCCCTCACTTCAAAAAGGAAGTGGGTCGAGGTGCATTCTCTTTCAGAGCTCCTCATATGTGGAATAGCTTTCCTGCTTCTGCCAAATCAGCAGCTAGTCTAAAATCACTGAAAGTAAATGTCTCCAAAATCCTCAAAACAGATTGTACCTGTTATTAGTTTACAAACTCCTTCATATCCCGTACATGTTGTTCCTTCTTTGTATCAATAATGGTTTACCCTGTATGTTCACCTTCCAACTTGTTTATATATATGTATGTATGTATTTATTTTAATCTACTGTTAAATGTGTAACTCTGTAACTCCATTCTGGACTGGGTCCCCAGGACATACTTGAAAACGAGAGAAATATCAATGTATTCTTCCTGGTAAAACACTTTCTAAATAAATAAATAAACTGGAGGCACTGTCAGCCACCCAATCTACTATCGCCTGTACTTGTTCTGGCCTCACCATTCTAAGAGCGGCATTCGGGCCTACCAAATAACGCTGAAGGTTCTGTCACGTACTAGCACCTGAGGAAGGTGTTTCACTTGTGCATGTAGCTGGCACAGATCGACCACATCCCCTACTTGCAACATGAGCTCCCCCAACACCAGCAGCACCACGACCAGAGCCACGTCGCTTATTTGACGCTCTCCTCATTCTTTGCGGTCACCCACCAAAGTATCAGATGGTTTATGTCAGGCGACAATGTAACCGCCAATAGTCAACAATTTTTGTTTGTATTTTTTTATTTTTTTTGTTTATTGGACTGCAAAAAATGCACCGCAAGACGTAAATGTACTATTTAGCACAACAATTTTAATTTTTCAAAGTGCGCTGTAAGCAAAGTATTGGACTGTTCTATTTGACTCTCAGATATGAAGTGCAGGCCGTAAATGTACTATTTAGCACAACAATTAGAATTTTTCAAAGTGCGCTGTAAGCACAGTATTTGACGGTTCTATTTGACTCTCAGATATGAAGTGCACCACAAGACGCAAATGTACTATTTAGCACCCAAAACAATTAGAATTTTTCAAAGTGCACTGTAACCACAGTATTTCACTGTTCTATTTGACTCTCAGATATGAAGTGCACCGCAAGATGCAAATGTACTATTTAGCACCCAAAACAATTAGAATTTTTCAAAGTGCACTGTAACCACAGTATTTCACTGTTCTATTTGACTCTCAGATATGAAGTGCACCGCAAGACGCAAATGTACTATTTAGCACCCAAAACAATTAGAATTTTTCAAAGTGCTCTGTAAGCACAGTATTGGACTGTTTTATTTGACTCTCAGATATGAAGTGCACCGCAAGACGCAAATGTACTATTTACCACCCAAAACTATTCAAATTTTTCAAAGTGCTCTGTAAGCACAGTATTTGACGGTTCTATTTGACTCTCAGATATGAAGTGCAGGACGCAAATGTACTACTTAACACCAACAAATTGCAGTATTTAAAAAAATAAGAGCTCATGTGATGTGCGTGTACGTGACTCCAGCTTATATATAGAGGCTGGGTCACATGCTGCACTGGCCAATCACAGCCATGCCATTAGTATGCATGGCTGTGATGGCTTCTAAGGGCAAACGAGTCAAACGCTTGTTGACTGGCTGCCCTGCAGCCTTTCAAAATGCGCCATTAAATCGCCGAACCCCGAACTCCAACACGAACATACAGTGGAATGTCCGTGTTCGGGTCCGGGGTCCAAAAAACGTTATGTTCGGTTCGGGTTCGCTCAACACTATTGATAACTCAAGGTTAAGATATTAATGATAAAAAGCAATGAAGATTTACGCAAAAGTAGAGCTCATGTTTATGCTACAAGTAAGACCAAACTTCCACAAAAGATTCAGTATATTTGCATTAACTTTTTAAAAAAAAAAAATAAAGTTGTTTCTGTTTTGTTTTTATAAAGTTTGCCCATTATGTAAATTGAATGTAGAAAATGAATTATGTTAATTCCTTCTCCATTACAATTAAATATACTGGAGCAATTATAAAAGTTTTTACATAATAAGAGTTTCATAATACAAATAGGAGAAGTTCACAATGTATAGATAAATCCAATAAAACAGTAGTAAACATTGGACGTGTTTACATATGCTAGTAGAGTGTTATCTGTGTTTGTACAGATAGATCTATCTGCGAAACTGAGCAAGGATTGTATTGACCATGGAAGGTGAGCTTTAATCACTGCTATAATCACTAACCACAAGCAGTGTGTTAGAGAACAGGATCAAAAATAGATTACATAAACGGATTAGCAGCAGCTTATTGAATATCCTGCCATAATTTGATGTTTTGAAGAACTCTTGGGAAAGCACCAGAAATCCTTCGTTAAATCATAAGTGTTTATGAAAAATCTGTTGAAATGCACATGTAACAAACATTTAGAAATCACTTACAAAATCCAGTAATATGTTACCACCTGTTAGAGACATGGATTTCTTTAGGGTGGAATATGATGGTCTTTTTCACTGATAGGCAATGAAAGTGTCCACACATAGATAATAGTGTCCATGGTTTGTGAAGGTACATACAAAATCATTAGATTGTCCACCAACTAAATGTCCACTGTGAATAGTGTCGGTGCCTAGAACTGGCTATTTTACAGAAATTACTAATTGTAAACAGAGCAGAGAGTTATCGATGTCAACTGAATTGCTACTACCATTACATTACCCTATCTAAAATAACAGAAAAGATTTACACTCTTTCTGGGAGAAATGGACACACTACATCAGATAAGTAGGTAACTTACTATAGCGCCACCTACTTTGCAGAGTGCTATTTCAACTTTATTTAACTTCATTCCCCGATACTGGTACTCGCTCGGCCTGTAGTTGGAGGTGCGGCTCCTGAAGCAGAGTTTATGCACCTTGATGCCCAGGAGGTTGCATTTGGCCTGTGGGCCGCATGCTGGACATCCCTGACATAGTAAATATATCATAATAAACACTGTATATACAAGCTATTCCTATTTTAACATATTGAGGTGCCAGTTTTTATATTTCATGATTCTATTATCAAATGGCATTTGAGTACTTAAAGAAAAAGATTAAAGATTGAAGAAGAAAGATCAAGAAGGAAAATAGAAAAAAGAGGAAGGAGAGAAGAGCAAAAAAGAAAGTGGGAATTTAAAAAAAGATGCAATCACTTTTATAAATTAGAGCTCTGACAGCGGGTTATCCAATATATTAATATGCATAGAGCTGCATAGTTCATTGCTCGGAAAATGTACAGGACTATTTATAGCTTGATGTTGGGACTGTGCAAAGTCTTTACTAAAATTACTTTTAAATATAGTAAAATATAATTACAGTCATTGATAAGAAATATATACAGGCTGTGATATACAGGCTGTGGCCAACGAAAGAAACAGTATCCAATTTTTACTATTTTTTACTCTATTGCTATTTTGTCATTTTGTTGTCATTCTTTCATTTTCTACTATTTTATTTACAGTGTTGTATTGCTTGTTTTCTATTTACTTATTTATTGCCTGCTCTTTGCTTTTTCTATTTTTGCATTTTTTTCTCTCTCCTTCATAGCTTTTTTCCTTAACTATTGACCAACGATACATTTTTATACAATACAGAAATATATTTATACAAATTGTCAGTGTGCATGTTTGCTTTTTTGATATATTTTGATGAAACAGTATCCCATAGTTTGTGAATATAGCTAATATATTGTGGTTAAACATGACATTTAATAATAGACCACAATGTCAGAAGCTCATAAAACACATAGATGAAATAAAATGAAGCCATTTATAATGACACATTAATATTAATGAATGAACAAAAACATCTTTCAAAATCTTTCAAAAGTAATTTTCTGTAATTATTTGATAACAATCTACAGAAAACCCCAAAGCACTGTCATAATATTCTTAATGACTAGACTAAACCTTTGTGACATGCGCATCCATTAGGCTGTCTTAAAAAACATGCTTTGTTGGAACTTTTTTATGAAGTTTGTAATGGTTTTCTGGCACTTCAACTTCAAAAGCACATGCACATTGTAAGTAATTCTAAGCACGAAAGTGGAGAAATTGAAAAAAAAGATAGTTCTTCACTTTTAAAGTTTATTTTCATTTACATGCTGGGGACCCATTGTGTATCTGCAGTTATTGCACAGGAAAGCTATTGGATTCACTGAAAATATTGAAACCAAAGAAAACAGTTTATTTAAAAATCCTATATAAATTACTGTAGCTTTGAAGGTTGACTTTGGTTTAAACTGCAAAATGTATCCCATGGATCCTAAATGGATGGTCAAGGTTTCACTCCATAGTCATTATCTAGCTCTGTCCCTGTCCTGCGCTATGTTTACAGCATGCATATGCTTGACAGGATCCATGTATAAAGTGGACATAGAGTCAAAAGGTTACCAGTGGATTTGGCAATCCAGATGGATACTACATTCATATATGCTATGCTGGAAGTGTGAGCTAGTATACCCAATCTGGAAACAGGCCTTCAATTGGTTTAAGTTGCTAGCTAGGTAGATCTCAGTATGGAAATAATCATTGTTACTTCTAAATTTGGCTCATTTGACCAAGGACTTGAGAACCTTGGCCATCCACTGTTTTGTCAGCTACAAAGATGATAATAGCAAGGAATGGGAGATGCTATACATCTTAGGTACCAATTGTATTTCCAACTGACAATGGAATGAGACCTCAGTCCATCCAAATAAATAAAAAAATAAAAAAATCTATAGATCAGATGCTTAAACCAATTGATATATTTCAATGCTGATTGAATAGGATGCTGAGTAGCTAGGATCCCTGAGATGTTCTAAATGTATTGAGTCAAATGTGTATATGCTTTATTTTCTCTTGGTCTGGTATCTCCCTGCGATACCTATGTGTGGCCCTTTCCATCTCTAACAATGTAAACATCAGTATAATATTTGTATTTTTAATATAATGGCTGCCAAATGGTTTGGAGTATAATTAGTAAGCTGTCTTTTTATATTTAATCAATATTTGTGTGTAATTTGTTATATTTATGATTTTGAAAAACAAAACAAATAAAGAATGTAAGAAAAAAACTCCTTATTTGACCTTATTTGTATATCCCAAGCAGCAGCGGTGGTAGCACTGTGAAAGTGAGATATCTTTGGGAAAAGAAGTTGTTTGATTTGTCCGGTGTGTTTAGATTTGTGTTTCATAATGTTACACCATATTAGAGTAATATGAAATGTACTAGTTTACAAAAGACTTGTGTCATAAAAAAAGCATTAGGTTTAGTAATCCCTAGTATTTATTATCTAATCCAGGAGTAGGCACCGTTTGGCACTCCAGATGTTGTGGACTACATTGCCCATGATGCTCTTACCGCTGTAAGGCTTGCAAAGCATCAAGGGAAATATAGTTCACAACATCTGGAGTGCCGGAGGTTGCCTAACCCTGTTCTTTTAACAATTTAGGAAAGTGTTGCTTGGTTGGGCAATAAGCATTTAGAGAGCAGAGAGTTTTTGCACAGTCTGTTATTATATATTTTAAATGAATATTTCCATGGTGTATTTCAAAGCATGAACTGTTCTGGAATACACAACACACCCAGATTAGGCAAGCCAAATATCCACCTTCTTCATGAGAACCTCTGAAGGTGTATAAAGAGTTTTCCATCCTGTTCTGCTGGCCTAAATTGAACCAATTTAATTGCGATTAAGTAATGCCAACTAAAAACTTAATAGCAGTGTTTTTTTTCGCTTAGAATGACAAAATGTAACATTTCATAGATTGTATGTTTAAGCATTTAAACAAATTAATTTAATATCCTTCTGTGCACTGTAACAGAAAAGCAGATTTGTTTTGTGGATGTAACTGATACAGTTGCAATGAGCCCTTACTTCACATGCATTGCCAATATAAATATTTTGCTTCCACATGTAAAAGTAGTTGAATAGAACCTGGAGGGATTATGAAAACAATGATTGTCTTTAAAGTGTATTTTTAATGAATTGTTAACTTAATCAGTATTTAGGGCAGGTTTGGCAAATATGCCTGGAAAGTGAAAAGATCACATTTGCAGTATGCTTTGTATAGTTGAAGCTATGTAGGATCTTTTTGCATGTAACTTCCATGTGATGTAGAAAGTAAGTATGGAGTTAGACTGAATTACATTTCAGTATTGATTGTTTTCACTGTATTGCAGTCTGAATTTTGAAACCCCAACTTTCCCACTTATTGATTTATAATTCTGTTCCCTTATAAGCAGTTTAACTTGCATATTGCGTGTTTGGACATATATCCTAGCGCCTAATCTATAACTGGGCTGCACCCGCCTGCATATTGACCTGCAATTAAAAATATATTTATTCTTTGTACTACAGCTGCCCTTAAAGACTTGGAGATTTCTGGTTCTTCAAGGGATAAAGTCATGAAAATCAGTTAATGGACAATTAAATTAATGTTTTAACCCTTTCTTCCATGATATACACTCTTCCTAAATCTTTCTTTTTTGTATACACATTCTTTATTACATTTTATCAAAAGCAGACAATAAAAACATGAGGATACATTTGTCATACAATAAATACAGCACGTATACAACAGAGGACATAACACACATTATCAAAAATAACATAAGAAAACCATTATAGTAATGCCCATATATCATGAAGTGAAGTGCAAACGCATCCTAACAACACACACATTCATTAAGTAGGTGCTTCAAAATTAAGGGAGGCGCAAACATCTAGAACCACCATACTCCAAAACATTATTATTCTGAGCTGATTCTGGCTAGGGAGCGGCATAAACCTTATCTTCCCAGCTATCTAAACTGATATTTTGTTGTCCTGGTTCCCAGATCTCAAAAAACAAGTCAAGTTTTTTTCATATTCCTCTATACTGCTTTTTCCATAAAACACTCATAGTCAATGTGTCTTTATTTCCCTCCAGCAAGGGCATATAGTTTTTTCCAGTATCTAGATAGACATAGTTTGAAGGCCATACTACGTTTATTGATAAGATACCTGAAAGCTATACTTATTACAGGCATATCCAAATGATACATAAATAGCTGAATTGAGATATTTACAGCAAAGCCACAGATTGCACTCAGTAGCGCATTTATTATAACAGCATACAGTCACACCATTTGTGTTTTAAAGTGCTTTATACAGAGCTGCATCTCCAGCATAGCTCAGAAGTGTCATTGTAGAACCTGCTCATTTTAACTGGTACAAGGCATCGCCTATGAATCAACTTTAAGAAGGATTCGTGGATATTAATATAGTGAATTGCTTTACCCAGCAATGTACATGTTTGTATCCATGCCTCTAATGATCACAGTTTCCCCATATCTTCTTCCCATTTCACTTGAGTACACTTTTTTCTCTAGATTTATTTGTAGTCGTTTTTAATTGTGCTCGTAACTACCTTCTTACTGTATCATTAGTCAATGTAACAAATCTCAGAAAAACTATTATTCTAATATACTGAAAATTATTATTCCTATAAGTAAGATTACATTTTTCTTGGAGCTGTAGGAAGGATCTGACTTTGGTGTCATCAAACAAGTCTCCACATTTTAATATCCCTGCATCCTTCCATTTTATATTATCAATATAGAACATATTAACTCCATTGGGGTTGATACCCAGTATTGATTAGGTTCTGAAAATGTTGTTCTAACCCTGTTCATTATTAAGAAGAGTGACTGTGTCAGCGTGTGCACAGGCAATCAGAACGGGAGCTTGACCTTCTCATTTGATTGGGGTCTACAGTGCTAGTGCTAAGAGAGATCCTGTTTTTTGCATGAGATGATAAAAAGGGAACTAGTTTACCACTTTTTCAGAATATATGAAAATATCACACGCACAAATGAAAATAAGTCTTCAAATCCTCTGCGTTAATTAACTATTTCCTAGTTAGAACTATCGTTCTTCTAGTTTCTCTAACATTTAGGAAGAAAGTCAGCTTTGTCCTGCCACTTCTTGTATAATCCAACACTGGCACTAGTAAGGTTTTTGCAACCCTCTTCCAAAGTCTTTACTTATGTGTTTGTTACTGTCAATATCTCCAGCCCAAACGCATTTGTGGTGATTTACAGTAATGTATAATAATGTCATCTCATCTCCATCAAGTGTAAAAAATTTTAGCTGTCTCCTAGCCAGGAAAGAGCTCTGTTTTGTGACTTTGTCTCAATTCAGATAGTAGTTGAAGATGTAGGCCCTAAGCCATAGCACCAATGTCTAGTAAATAAACTCTTAAAAAGTCCAAGACTGAAATGTAATTAACAACCAGCCATAGATGCAGGTAGCCAGGCTTAGAAACCGACATTTTTCATGGTGAATATTTACTGACACTGTGATGGATGCTGCCATGGATACAGGTTATCTTGAACAGACACTTTACCTAACCCTTGGCCAGTGGCATCCCGAGGGGGGGGCGGGGAGGCTGACCGCACCTGGTGACACCTCCAGCGGGGGTGACACCCGTGCTGCCTGCTCCCCCCGCACCGCGCTACTTACCTTTTTTTTCTTTTTCCTGGCAGCCGCATCCCCTGGATGCGGACGCCTAAAAAAAAAATCAAAAAAAAATCACAGCAACCGTATCGTCACATCCGGCGTCTGTGTTTCCCTCCTCCGTGCAGGAGGGAAGACTGCACGGAGGAAGCGTCCGTCCGGGGACACAGAGCAGCAGCTACTCGGTAAGTGATGGGGAAGGGGGGGGAGGAGGGTGGTTTAAAACGAGCACTGGCATGGCACAATATTCCTTGGCATCTGACTGGCACACTATTACTGGGCTCTGACTGGCACACTATTACTGGGCTCTGACTGGCACACTATTACTGGGCTCTGACTTTCACAATATTACTGGGCTCTGACTGGCACAATATTACTGGGCTCTGACTGGCACACTATTACTGGGCTCTGACTGGCACAATATTACTGGGCTCTGACTGGCACAATATTCCTGGTCTTTGACTGGCACACTATTACTGGGCTCTGACAGGCACAATATTCCTGGTATCTGACTGGCACACTATTACTGGGCTCTGACTGGCACAATATTACTGGTATCTGACTGGCACAATATTCCTGGTCTTTGACTGGCACACTATTACTGGGCTCTGACAGGCACAATATTCCTGGTATCTGACTGGCACAATATTACTGGTATCTGACTGGCACAATATTCCTGGGCTCTGACTGGCACAATATTACTGGGCTCTGACTGGCACAATATTACTGGGCTCTGACTGGCACACTATTACTGGGCTCTGAGTGGCACACTATTCCTGGGCTCTGACTGGCACAATATTCCTTGGCTTTGTGTCGCACAATATTTCTGGTTTCATACTGGCACAATATTCCTGGGCTCTGACTGGCACAATATTACTGGTTTCTGACTGGCACAATATTCCTGGGCTCTGACTGGCACAATATTCCTGGGCTCTGACTGGCACAATATTACTGGTCTCTGAGTGGCACACTATTCTTGGTTTCATACTGGCACAATATTCCTGGGCTCTGACTGGCACACTATTACTGGTATCTGACTGACACACTATTACTGGGCTCTGACTGGCACACTATTACTGGGTTCAGACTGGCACAATATTACTGGGCTCTGACTGGCACACTATTACTGGGCTCTGACTGGCACAATATCACTGGGCTCTGATTGGCACAATATAACTGGGCTCTGACTGGCACAATATTCCTGGTATATGACTGGCACAATATTCCTGGGCTCTGACTGGCACAATATTACTGGGCTCTGACTGGCACACTATTACTGGGTTCTGACTGGCACACTATTACTGGGCTCTGACTGGCACACTATTACTGGGCTCTGACTAGCACAATATTCCTGGTATCCGAATAGCACAATATTGCTGGGCTCTGACTGGCACAATATTACTGGGCTCTGACTGGCACACTATTACTTGGCTCTGACTGGCACAATATTACTGGTATATGACTGGCACACTATTACTGGGATCTGACTGGCACAATATTCCTGGGCTCTGACTGGCACAATATTCCTGGGCTCTGACTGGCACAATATTACTGGTTTCTGACTGGCACAATATTCCTGGGCTCTGACTGGCACAATATTCCTGGGCTCTGACTGGCACAATATTACTGGTCTCTGAGTGGCACACTATTCTTGGTTTCATACTGGCACAATATTCCTGGGCTCTGACTGGCACACTATTACTGGTATCTGACTGACACACTATTACTGGGCTCTGACTGGCACACTATTACTGGGTTCAGACTGGCACAATATTACTGGGCTCTGACTGGCACACTATTACTGGGCTCTGACTGGCACAAAATCACTGGGCTCTGACTGGCACAATATAACTGGGCTCTGACTGGCACAATATTCCTGGTATATGACTGGCACAATATTACTGGTATCTGACTGGCACAATATTACTGGGCTCTGACTGGCACACTATTACTGGGTTCTGACTGGCACACTATTACTGGGCTCTGACTGGCACACTATTACTGGGCTCTGACTTTCACAATATTACTGGGCTCTGACTGGCACAATATTACTGGGCTCTGACTGGCACACTATTACTGGGCTCTGACTGGCACACTATTACTGGGCTCTGACTGGCACACTATTACTGGGCTCTGACTTTCACAATATTACTGGGCTCTGACTGGCACAATATTACTGGGCTCTGACTGGCACACTATTACTGGGCTCTGACTGGCACAATATTACTGGGCTCTGACTGGCACAATATTCCTGGTCTTTGACTGGCACACTATTACTGGGCTCTGACAGGCACAATATTCCTGGTATCTGACTGGCACACTATTACTGGGCTCTGACTGGCACAATATTACTGGTATCTGACTGGCACAATATTCCTGGTCTTTGACTGGCACACTATTACTGGGCTCTGACAGGCACAATATTCCTGGTATCTGACTGGCAAACTATTACTGGGCTCTGACTGGCAAAATATTACTGGTATCTGACTGGCACAATATTACTGGGCTCTGACTGGCACACTATTACTGGGTTCTGACTGGCACACTATTACTGGGCTCTGACTGGCACAATATTCCTGGTATCCGAATGGCACAATATTCCTGGGCTCTGACTGGCACAAAATTACTGGGCTCTGACTGGCACACTATTACTGGGCTCTGACTGGCACAATATTACTGGTATCTGACTGGCACAATATTCCTGGGCTCTGACTGGCACAATATTACTGGGCTCTGACTGGCACAATATTACTGGGCTCTGACTGGCACACTATTACTGGGCTCTGAGTGGCACACTATTCCTGGGCTCTGACTGGCACAATATTCCTGGGCTTTGTGTCGCACAATATTTCTGGTTTCATACTGGCACAATATTCCTGGGCTCTGACTGGCACAATATTACTGGTTTCTGACTGGCACAATATTCCTGGGCTCTGACTGGCACAATATTCCTGGGCTCTGACTGGCACAATATTACTGGTCTCTGAGTGGCACACTATTCTTGGTTTCATACTGGCACAATATTCCTGGGCTCTGACTGGCACACTATTACTGGTATCTGACTGACACACTATTACTGGGCTCTGACTGGCACACTATTACTGGGTTCAGACTGGCACAATATTACTGGGCTCTGACTGGCACACTATTACTGGGCTCTGACTGGCACAATATCACTGGGCTCTGATTGGCACAATATAACTGGGCTCTGACTGGCACAATATTCCTGGTATATGACTGGCACAATATTCCTGGGCTCTGACTGGCACAATATTACTGGGCTCTGACTGGCACACTATTACTGGGTTCTGACTGGCACACTATTACTGGGCTCTGACTGGCACACTATTACTGGGCTCTGACTAGCACAATATTCCTGGTATCCGAATAGCACAATATTGCTGGGCTCTGACTGGCACAATATTACTGGGCTCTGACTGGCACACTATTACTTGGCTCTGACTGGCACAATATTACTGGTATATGACTGGCACACTATTACTGGGATCTGACTGGCACAATATTCCTGGGCTCTGACTGGCACAATATTCCTGGGCTCTGACTGGCACAATATTACTGGTTTCTGACTGGCACAATATTCCTGGGCTCTGACTGGCACAATATTCCTGGGCTCTGACTGGCACAATATTACTGGTCTCTGAGTGGCACACTATTCTTGGTTCCATACTGGCACAATATTCCTGGGCTCTGACTGGCACACTATTACTGGTATCTGACTGACACACTATTACTGGGCTCTGACTGGCACACTATTACTGGGTTCAGACTGGCACAATATTACTGGGCTCTGACTGGCACACTATTACTGGGCTCTGACTGGCACAAAATCACTGGGCTCTGACTGGCACAATATAACTGGGCTCTGACTGGCACAATATTCCTGGTATATGACTGGCACAATATTACTGGTATCTGACTGGCACAATATTACTGGGCTCTGACTGGCACACTATTACTGGGTTCTGACTGGCACACTATTACTGGGCTCTGACTGGCACACTATTACTGGGCTCTGACTAGCACAATATTCCTGGTATCCGAATAGCACAATATTCCTGGGCTCTGACTGGCACAATATTACTGGGCTCTGACTGGCACACAATTACTTGGCTCTGACTGGCACAATATTACTGGTATATGACTGGCACACTATTACTGGGATCTGACTGGCACAATATTCCTGGGCTCTGACTGGCACAATATTACTGGGCTCTGACTTGCACAATATTACTGGGCTCTGACTGGCACACTATTACTGGGCTCTGAGTGGCACATTATTCCTGGGCTCTGACTGGCACAATATTCCTGGGCTCTGTGTGGCACAATATTCCTGGTTTCATACTGGCACAATATTCCTGGGCGCTGACTGGCACAATATTACTGGTATCTGAGTGGCACACTATTACTGGGTTCTGACTGGCACAATATTCCTGGGCTCTGACTGGCACAATATTCCTGGGCTCTGACTGGCACAAAATTACTGGGCACTGAGTGGCACACTATTCTTGGGCTCTGACTGGCACACTATTCCTTGGCTCTGACTGGCACAATATTCCTGGGCTCTGACTGGCTCGATATTTATGGTATCTGACTGGCACTATATTTATGGTATCTGACTGGCACAATATTCCTGGGCTCTGACTGGCACAATATTACTGGTATCTGAGTGGCACACTATTACTGGGCTCTGACTTGCACACTATTACTGGGTTCTGACTGGCACACTATTACTGGGCTCTGACTGGCACACTATTACTGGGCTCTGACTAGCACAATATTCCTGGTATCCGAATAGCACAATATTCCTGGGCTCTGACTGGCACAATATTACTGGGCTCTGACTGGCACACTATTACTTGGCTCTGACTGGCACAATATTACTGGTATATGACTGGCACACTATTACTGGGATCTGACTGGCACAATATTCCTGGGCTCTGACTGGCACAATATTCCTGGGCTCTGACTGGCACAATATTACTGGTTTCTGACTGGCACAATATTCCTGGGCTCTGACTGGCACAATATTCCTGGGCTCTGACTGGCACAATATTACTGGTCTCTGAGTGGCACACTATTCTTGGTTTCATACTTGCACAATATTCCTGGGCTCTGACTGGCACACTATTACTGGTATCTGACTGACACACTATTACTGGGCTCTGACTGGCACACTATTACTGGGTTCAGACTGGCACAATATTACTGGGCTCTGACTGGCACACTATTACTGGGCTCTGACTGGCACAAAATCACTGGGCTCTGACTGGCACAATATAACTGGGCTCTGACTGGCACAATATTCCTGGTATATGACTGGCACAATATTACTGGTATCTGACTGGCACAATATTACTGGGCTCTGACTGGCACACTATTACTGGGTTCTGACTGGCACACTATTACTGGGCTCTGACTGGCACACTATTACTGGGCTCTGACTAGCACAATATTCCTGGTATCCGAATAGCACAATATTCCGGGGCTCTGACTGGCACAATATTACTGGGCTCTGACTGGCACAATATTACTTGGCTCTGACTGGCACAATATTACTGGTATATGACTGGCACACTATTACTGGGATCTGACTGGCACAATATTCCTGGGCTCTGACTGGCACAATATTACTGGGCTCTGACTTGCACAATATTACTGGGCTCTGACTGGCACACTATTACTGGGCTCTGAGTGGCACATTTTTCCTGGGCTCTGACTGACACAATATTCCTGGGCTCTGTGTGGCACAATATTCCTGGTTTCACACTGGCACAATATTCCTGGGCGCTGACTGGCACAATATTACTGGTATCTGAGTGGCACACTATTACTGGGTTCTGACTGGCACAATATTCCTGGGCTCTGACTGGCACAAGATTCCTGGGCTCTGACTGGCACAATATTACTGGGCACTGAGTGGCACACTATTCTTGGGCTCTGACTGGCACACTATTCCTTGGCTCTGACTGGCACAATATTCCTGGGCTCTGACTGGCTCAATATTTATGGTATCTGACTGGCACTATATTTATGGTATCTGACTGGCACAATATTCCTGGGCTCTGACTGGCACAATATTACTGGTATCTGAGTGGCACACTATTACTGGGTTCTGACTGGCATACTATTACTGGGCTCTGACTGGCACACTATTACTGGGCTCAGACTGGCACAATATTACTGGGCTCTGACTGGCACAATATTACTGGGCTCTGACTGGCACAATATTCCTGGTATCTGACTGGCACAATATTACTGGGCTCTGACTGGCACAATATTACTGGGCTCTGACTGGCACACTATTACTGGGCTCTGACTGGCACACTATTACTGGGCTCTGAATGACACAATATTCCATGTATCTGTCTGGCACACTATTACTGGGCTCTGACTGGCACACTATTACTGGATTCAGACTGGCACAATATTACTGGGCTCTGACTGGCACAATATTACTGAGCTCTGACTGGAACAATATTACTGGGCTCTGACAGGCACAATATTCCGGGTCTTTGACTGGCACACTATTACTGGGCTCTGACTGGCACAATATTACTGAGCTCTGACTGGCACAATATTACTGGGCTCTGACAGGCACAATATTCCTGGTCTTTGACTGGCACACTATTACTGGGATCTGACAGGCACAATAATCCTGGTATCTGACTGGCACACTATTACTGGGCTCTGACTGGCACAATATTCCTGGTATCTGACTGGCACACTATTACTGGGTTCTGACTGGCATACTATTACTGGGCTCTGACTGGCACACTATTACTGGGCTCAGACTGGCACAATATTACTTGGCTCTGAATGGCACAATATTACTGGGCACTGACTGGCACAATATTACTGGGCTCTGACTGGCACAATATTACTGGGCTCTGACTGGCACAATATTCCAGGTATCTGACTGGCACAATATTACTGGGCTCTGACTGGCACACTATTACTGGGCTCTGACTGGCACACTATTACTGGGCTCTGAATGACACAATATTCCTGGTATCTGTCTGGCACAATATTACTGGGCTCTGAGTGGCACAATATTACTGGTATCTGACTGGCACAATATTACTGGTATCTGACTGGCACCATATTACTGGTATCTGACTGGCACAATATTACTGGGCTCTGACTGGCACACTATTACTGGATTCAGACTGGCACAATATGACTGGGCTCTGACTGGCACAATATTACTGAGCTCTGACTGGCACAATATTACTGGGCTCTGACAGGCACAATATTCCTGGTCTTTGACTGGCACACTATTACTGGGCTCTGACTGGCACAATATTACTGAGCTCTGACTGGCACAATATTACTGGAATCTGACTGGCACACTATTACTGGGCTCTGACTGGCACAATATTACTGGTATCTGACTGGCACAATATTACTGGGCTCTGACTGGCACACTATTACTGGGCTCTGACTGGCACACTATTACTGGGCTCAGACTGGCACAATATTACTTGGCTCTGAATGGCACAATATTACTGGGCACTGACTGGCACAATATTACTGGGCTCTGACTGGCACAATATTACTGGGCTCTGACTGGCACAATATTCCAGGTATCTGACTGGCACAATATTACTGGGCTCTGACTGGCACACTATTACTGGGCTCTGACTGGCACACTATTACTGGGCTCTGAATGACACAATATTCCTGGTATCTGTCTGGCACAATATTACTGGGCTCTGAGTGGCACAATATTACTGGTATCTGACTGGCACAATATTACTGGTATCTGACTGGCACCATATTACTGGTATCTGACTGGCACAATATTACTGGGCTCTGACTGGCACACTATTACTGGATTCAGACTGGCACAATATGACTGGGCTCTGACTGGCACAATATTACTGAGCTCTGACTGGCACAATATTACTGGGCTCTGACAGGCACAATATTCCTGGTCTTTGACTGGCACACTATTACTGGGCTCTGACTGGCACAATATTACTGAGCTCTGACTGGCACAATATTACTGGAATCTGACTGGCACACTATTACTGGGCTCTGACTGGCACAATATTACTGGTATCTGACTGGCACAATATTACTGGGCTCTGACTGGCACACTATTACTGGGTTCTGACTGGCACGCTATTACTGGGCTCTGACTGGCACACTATTACTGGCCTCTGACTGGCAAAATATTCCTGGTATCCGAATGGCACAATATTCCTGGGCTCTGACTGGCACACTATTACTGGGCTCTGACTGGCACAATATTACTGGTATCTGACTGGCACAATATTACTGGGCTCTGACTGGCACAATATTTCTGGTATCTGACTGGCACACTATTACTGGGATCTGACTGGCACAATATTCCTGGGCTCTGGCTGGCACAATATTACTGGGCTCTGACTTGCACAATATTACTGGGCTCTGACTGGCACACTATTACTGGGCTCTGAGTGGCACACTATTCCTGGGCTTTGACTGGCACAATATTTCTGGGCTATGTGTGGCACAATATTCCTGGTATCATACTGGCACAATATTCCTGGGCTCTGACTGGCACACTATTACTGGGATCTGACTGGCACAATATTCCTGGGCTCTGACTGGCACAATATTACTGGTCTCTGAGTGGCACGCTATTCTTGGGCTCTGACTGGCACACTATTCCTGGTTTCATACTGGCACAATATTCCTGGGCTCTGACTGGCACACTATTACTGGTATCTGACTGGCACACTATTACTGGGCTCTGACTGGCACACTATTACTGGGCTCTGACTGGCACACTATTACTGGGTTCAGACTGGCACAATATTACTGGGCTCTGACTGACACACTATTACTGGGCTCTGACTGGCACAATATCACTGGGCTCTGACTGGCACAATATAACTGGGCTCTGACTGGCACAATATTCCTGGTCTTTGACTGGCACACTATTACTGGGCTCTGACAGGCACAATATTCCTGGTATCTGACTGGCATGCAATTACTGGGATCTGACTGGCACAATATTACTGGTATCTGACTGGCACAATATTACTGGGTTTTGACTGGCACACTATTACTGGGTTCTGACTGGCACACTATTACTGGGCTCTGACTGGCACACTATTACTGGGCTCTGACTGGCACAATATTCCTGGTATCCGAATAGCACAATATTCCTGGGCTCTGACTGGCACAATATTACTGGGCTCTGACTGTCACACTATTACTGGGCTCTGACTGGCACAATATTACTGGTATCTGACTGGCACAATATTACGGGGCTCTGACTGGCACAATATTCCTGGTATCTGACTGGCACACTATTACTGGGATCTGACTGGCACAATATTACTGGTATCTGACTGGCACAATATTACTGGGCTCTGACTGGCACACTATTACTGGGTTCTGACTGGCACGCTACTACTGGGCTCTGACTGGCACACTATTACTGGCCTCTGACTGGCAAAATATTCCTGGTATCCGAATGGCACAATATTCCTGGGCTCTGACTGGCACACTATTACTGGGCTCTGACTGGCACAATATTACTGGTATCTGACTGGCACAATATTACTGGGCTCTGACTGGCACAATATTCCTGGTATCTGACTGGCACACTATTACTGGGATCTGACTGGCACAATATTCCTGGGCTCTGGCTGGCACAATATTACTGGGCTCTGACTTGCACAATATTACTGGGCTCTGACTGGCACACTATTACTGGGCTCTGAGTGGCACACTATTCCTGGGCTTTGACTGGCACAATATTTCTGGGCTATGTGTGGCACAATATTCCTGGTATCATACTGGCACAATATTCCTGGGCTCTGACTGGCACACTATTACTGGGATCTGACTGGCACAATATTCCTGGGCTCTGACTGGCACAATATTACTGGTCTCTGAGTGGCACGCTATTCTTGGGCTCTGACTGGCACACTATTCCTGGTTTCATACTGGCACAATATTCCTGGGCTCTGACTGGCACACTATTACTGGTATCTGACTGGCACACTATTACTGGGCTCTGACTGGCACACTATTACTGGGCTCTGACTGGCACACTATTACTGGGTTCAGACTGGCACAATATTACTGGGCTCTGACTGACACACTATTACTGGGCTCTGACTGGCACAATATCACTGGGCTCTGACTGGCACAATATAACTGGGCTCTGACTGGCACAATATTCCTGGTCTTTGACTGGCACACTATTACTGGGCTCTGACAGGCACAATATTCCTGGTATCTGACTGGCATGCAATTACTGGGATCTGACTGGCACAATATTACTGGTATCTGACTGGCACAATATTACTGGGTTTTGACTGGCACACTATTACTGGGTTCTGACTGGCACACTATTACTGGGCTCTGACTGGCACACTATTACTGGGCTCTGACTGGCACAATATTCCTGGTATCCGAATAGCACAATATTCCTGGGCTCTGACTGGCACAATATTACTGGGCTCTGACTGTCACACTATTACTGGGCTCTGACTGGCACAATATTACTGGTATCTGACTGGCACAATATTACGGGGCTCTGACTGGCACAATATTCCTGGTATCTGACTGGCACACTATTACTGGGATCTGACTGGCACAATATTACTGGTATCTGACTGGCACAATATTACTGGGCTCTGACTGGCACACTATTACTGGGTTCTGACTGGCACGCTACTACTGGGCTCTGACTGGCACACTATTACTGGCCTCTGACTGGCAAAATATTCCTGGTATCCGAATGGCACAATATTCCTGGGCTCTGACTGGCACACTATTACTGGGCTCTGACTGGCACAATATTACTGGTATCTGACTGGCACAATATTACTGGGCTCTGACTGGCACAATATTCCTGGTATCTGACTGGCACACTATTACTGGGATCTGACTGGCACAATATTCCTGGGCTCTGGCTGGCACAATATTACTGGGCTCTGACTTGCACAATATTACTGGGCTCTGACTGGCACACTATTACTGGGCTCTGAGTGGCACACTATTCCTGGGCTTTGACTGGCACAATATTTCAGGGCTATGTGTGGCACAATATTCCTGGTATCATACTGGCACAATATTCCTGGGCTCTGACTGGCACACTATTACTGGGATCTGACTGGCACAATATTCCTGGGCTCTGACTGGCACAATATTACTGGTCTCTGAGTGGCACGCTCTTCTTGGGCTCTGACTGGCACACTATTCCTGGTTTCATACTGGCACAATATTCCTGGGCTCTGACTGGCACACTATTACTGGTATCTGACTGGCACACTATTACTGGGCTCTGACTGGCACACTATTACTGGGTTCAGACTGGCACAATATTACTGGGCTCTGACTGACACACTATTACTGGGCTCTGACTGGCACAATATCACTGGGCTCTGACTGGCACAATATAACTGGGCTCTGACTGGCACAATATTCCTGGTCTTTGACTGGCACACTATTACTGGGCTCTGACAGGCACAATATTCCTGGTATCTGACTGGCATGCAATTACTGGGATCTGACTGGCACAATATTACTGGTATCTGACTGGCACAATATTACTGGGCTCTGACTGGCACACTATTACTGGGTTCTGACTGGCACACTATTACTGGGCTCTGACTGGCACACTATTACCTGGCTCTGACTGGCACAATATTCCTGGTATCCGAATAGCACAATATTCCTGGGCTCTGACTGGCACAATATTACTGGGCTCTGACTGGCACACTATTACTGGGCTCTGAGTGGCACACTATTCCTGGGCTTTGACTGGCACAATATTTCTGGGCTATGTGTGGCACAATATTCCTGGTATCATACTGGCACAATATTCCTGGGCTCTGACTGGCACACTATTACTGGGATCTGACTGGCACAATATTCCTGGGCTCTGACTGGCACAATATTACTGGTCTCTGAGTGGCACGCTATTCTTGGGCTCTGACTGGCACACTATTCCTGGTTTCATACTGGCACAATATTCCTGGGCTCTGACTGGCACACTATTACTGGTATCTGACTGGCACACTATTACTGGGCTCTGACTGGCACACTATTACTGGGTTCAGACTGGCACAATATTACTGGGCTCTGACTGACACACTATTACTGGGCTCTGACTGGCACAATATCACTGGGCTCTGACTGGCACAATATAACTGGGCTCTGACTGGCACAATATTCCTGGTCTTTGACTGGCACACTATTACTGGGCTCTGACAGGCACAATATTCCTGGTATCTGACTGGCATGCAATTACTGGGATCTGACTGGCACAATATTACTGGTATCTGACTGGCACAATATTACTGGGCTCTGACTGGCACACTATTACTGGGTTCTGACTGGCACACTATTACTGGGCTCTGACTGGCACACTATTACCTGGCTCTGACTGGCACAATATTCCTGGTATCCGAATAGCACAGTATTCCTGGGCTCTGACTGGCACAATATTACTGGGCTCTGACTGTCACACTATTACTGGGCTCTGACTGGCACAATATTACTGGTATCTGACTGGCACAATATTACGGGGCTCTGACTGGCACAATATTCCTGGTATCTGACTGGCACACTATTACTGGGATCTGACTGGCACAATATTCCTGGGCTCTGACTGGCACAATATTACTGGGCTCTGACTTGCACAATATTACTGGGCTCTGACTGGCACACTATTACTGGGCTCTGTGTAGCACAATATTCCTGGTTTCATACTGGCACAATATTCCTGGGCTCTGACTGGCACAATATTACTGGTATCTGAGTGGCACATTATTCCTGGGCTCTGACTGGCACAATATTCCTGGGCTCTGTGTAGCACAATATTCCTGGTTTCATACTGGCACAATATTCCTGGGCTCTGACTGGCACAATATTACTGGTATCTGAGTGGCACACTATTCTTGGGCTCTGACTGGCACACTATTCCTGGGCTCTGACTGGCACAATATTCCTGGGCTCTGACTGGCACAATATTCATGGTATCTGACTGGCACAATATTTATGGTATCTGACTGGCACAATATTCCTGGGCTCTGACTGGCACAATATTCCTGTGCTCTGACTGGCACAATATTACTGGTATCTGAATGGCACACTATTACTGGGTTCTGACTGGCATACTATTACTGGGCTCTGACTGGCACACTGTTACTGGGCTCAGACTGGCACAATATTACTTGGCTCTGAATGGCACAATATTACTGGGCACTGACTGAATATTGGGTGGGAAAATCCTGGCATATTGAGTGGCATAATAATCTACCACAATCTACTACCACAACTAGAGGACATAGTCTTAAATTAGAGGGGCAACGATTTAAAAGTAATATCAGGAAGTATTACTTTACTGAGAGGGTAGTGGATGTATGGAATAGCCTGCCAGCAGAAGTGGTAGAGGTAAACACAGTCAAGGATTTTAAGCATGCGTGGGATAGACACAAGGCTATCCTAGCTATAAGACCAGGAATGGGGGACTAATAAAAGTACTAAAAAAACTAGATGGACCGAATGGTTCTTATCTGCCGAAACATTCTATGTTTCTATGTTAATCCTGGCATATTCGGTGGCTAAGTCCTGGCACATTGAGAGGCATAATCCTGGCATATTGAGGGGCATAATCCTGGCATATTGTGTGGGAAAATCCTGGCATATTGAGTGGCATAATAATCCTGGCATATTGGGTTGCTAAGTCCTGGCATATTGAGGGGCATAATCCTGGCATATTGAGGGGCATAATCCTGGCATATTGGGTGGGAAAATCCTGGCATATTGAGTGGCATAATAATCTACCACAATCTACTACCACAACTAGAGGACATAGTCTTAAATTAGAGGGGCAATGATTTAAAAGTAATATCAGGAAGTATTACTTTACTGAGAGGGTAGTGGATGTATGGAATAGCCTGCCAGCAGAAGTGGTAGAGGTAAACACAGTCAAGGATTTTAAGCATGCGTGGGATAGACACAAGGCTATCCTAGCTATAAGACCAGGAATGGGGGACTAATAAAAGTACTAAAAAAAAAATTGGGCAGACTAGATGGACCGAATGGTTCTTATCTGCCGAAACATTCTATGTTTCTATGTTAATCCTGGCATATTGGGTGGCTAAGTCCTGGCATATTGAGAGGCATAATAATCCTGGCACATTGAAGGGCATAATCCTGGCATATTGTGTGGGAAAATCCTGGCATATTGAGTGGCATAATAATCCTGGCATATTGGGTGGCTAAGTCCTGGCACATTGAGAGGCATAATCCTGGCATATTGAGGGGCATAATCCTGGCATATTGTGTGGGAAAATCCTGGCATATTGAGTGGCATAATAATCCTGGCATATTGGGTTGCTAAGTCCTGGCATATTGAGGGGCATAATCCTGGCATATTGAGGGGCAAAATCCTGGGATATTGAGGGGCATAATCCTGGCATATTGAGGGGCATAATCCTGGCATATTGAGGTGCATAATCCTACAGCGATTATTCAAATTACAGTGATTATTTTAGTGGGTGCTATACTACATATTTGTACCCTGCCTTGAGCCCAGTGCCACAGAGAGTGCAGTGCACTTGCAACTGCATGTGTGCCATGCACATGACTTTAATCCTGTTCCGTTAGCTCAGTGGGCAACATCTAGGCATTTTTAAATACTGCAATTTGTTGGTGTTAAATATTACATTTGCGTCCTGCACTTCATATCTGAGAGCCAAATAGAACCGTCAGATACTGTGCTTACAGCGCACTTTGAAAATGTCTAATTGTTTTGGGTGCTAAATAGTACATTTGCGTCTTGCAGTGCACTTCATATCTGAGAGTCAAATAGAACAGTCCAATACTGTGCTTACAGCGCACTTTGAAAAATTCTGGCTACCTCCTCCTCCTCCAGTGCCGCTTCCACCTACACTGCCACGGTCACCGCCTCCTCAACCTATGGGTCACTTAGTGTAAACTGAAAGAGAATACCCTGCACTGCAACCCTCTCTCAAATGGATAATTCTTTTGATCCTCCTGGCAGCCATGCTTTAGATTTAGATTTATGTTCTTCCAAAGCTAAAATCAAAGATTCCATCTAGTGCTATTTTATGACTCAGCTGTATTTGTAATTTGTATGTATTTTATGTTATTTTAAGTTATTTCCCTATCCACATTTGCTTGCAGGGCACTTGTCCTACTCTTACCCACATTTTACTTCATTTTGCAGCCCTCTAGCCCTTTTCAGGACTTTTTTTAGAGACATTTTAGTGGCCAAAAGTTCGTGTCCCCATTGACTTCAATGGGGTTCGGGGTCAAGTTCGAGCACGAACCCGGACATTTTTTCGACGTTCGGCTGAACCTGCAGAACCCGAACATCCAGGTGTCCGCTCAACTCTAATCATATTCTATCCTGAAGTCTGTTTTAAAAATAATACATAAAAGATATCTATTATGAAATGCTTTCACTTGGATGTAAAATTTTCCAAATGCTTTACAAATAATTATATTATTCCTCATGACATTATTTGTTCTGTTTCGGTTAGACAATGTTGGCATCTAATTAGTGACAATCTCTTGTGTTTTCTGCAAGCTATGTTTTCTGTGAGATGTGAAATGTCTTTAATTAAAATGCATCATCAATATTGTTACTGTAAGTTTATCTAGTAATCTATGATGTACACTAATCTGAAGTACTGGCTTTTTGTTTTATTCCTTAAAGTGGTGTTATCAGTTGCAACTGATAGGATAATAAGAGATTTGGAGAGAAATGTATCATAGGAGCATTTTGATACAAATATAAAGATTATTTGGAACAAAAAATACATTCCAATCTATTCCTAGTCAGCTATTTTGGATTGACAATTAAGTTAAAATAATTCTCACCTAGCTTGCAACCGACCCAACTACCTACCTAGTTTGGGGTACTGAGCAGAGAGGTATGTTACCTGCATATACAAATCAAGATTGAAAAATAAGAAAACAGTAGAATCCAATCATACCCAAGCAAAGAATACTGGTTAAATAAGCATTTAGATAATATGGGGGAATAAAGTTCACGCCAATAGGTATTACCAAATGCTCGTCATGCCAATAGCATAACAAAAATGTTTATAAAAAGATCATCAATTACCACTCACATTACAATTCGTGAAGTTTAAAAGCATGAGAAAATCTGCATGTCAAAGTATGGGCCAAGCCCATCTGTGTTTGCGGTGGCAATTAGACAGGTGACAGTCTGCATTCAATTCATCACAATTCAGTGTTTACTGAATATGCTCTGTCTATGTTTTAATGTTCATTAATATACATTGCAGATATTCTGCTATGTATTTATAAAATTATTTGTAAAGATTAGAAAATGATATTGAGCTTAAACCGTTAGAATATCCCTCGTCAAGTTCATTTATTTTTTTTAAGTATTATCAGAGATTCATTATCTCTGAGCATGAGCATTTAAATTGGATATTGGAAACTTGTTACAGCCAAGCAAAGATATGTTTTATTGTATGTGTTTTATAAAGCAAATGTGGCATATATAATTCCTAATTAATAACTTGAACTTCTATGAGAACAGTTTTCCCACTTTATTAATTACTTTTTATGCCATTTGTCATTTGAAATTTATTTCAAGTAAATCATGTTTTAAACCTAAACTATTCCTAAATATGTTTTCTCAATCAACTTTCTGGCCATTTTATGCATATATATATATATATATATATATATATATATATATATATATATATATATATATATATCTGGCGCACTATATGGCAGAATTAAATTAAGTTTTAATATGGTTTTTAGTTTGATGTTTATCATAAACTAAAGTATGAGAAGATTTTACTATAAACTGATCAGTCAGACACTGTAAGATTTTATTTTAATGCCTTTTGCAAGAATCAAATTTGGTATTATCTTGAATGTGTTGCTCTGTTAACTCTGTTTAACATAACAATGAATACAACTGTGCTGATAGCTATATGTATGTGTGTGTATTGCCACTGGAGCAGTGGAAATGTGTTCTGTGAAGTCTTCACTGTTTGGCAGTCTGATAGGCTAGTCTGGGATTGGTGGATGCCAGGAGAACATTACCTGCCTGACTGCCTTGTGCCAACTATAATGTGTGGTAGTATGGGGCTGTGTTTTCAAGTGTTGAGCTAGGCCCCCTACTTCGAGTGGAAGTAAAACTTAAAGCTTCAGCATACCAAGACATTTTAGACAATGTTATCCTTCCAACATCTGTGGGAACAGATTGGGGATGCTCTTTTCTATTCTAGCATGACTTTGGCAAGAACTTGACTGGGCCACACAGAGCCCTGACCTGAACCCCAGGGATAAACTGGACTGCGAGCCAGGCCTTCTCATCCAACATCAGTGCCTGACCTCACAAATTCTCTCACTGCATTTGTTGGGAGATTGCACACATTGATAAAGGGTGACTGCTGCCACTCGAAACATTTGTGTTTCATGCTGATCTGCTCACTTTGTATGTGTTATTAAACCTTGTCAGGTTTTTTCCCAGCAAATGTGTATTCTGGTGCGCTTGGTTTGTTTTCATATGTTTGTGCCAACAAATGCTCTACTGGGTGAATGGGCAAAAAAATCCCACAATAACAATCCAGAATCTTGTGGAAATCCTTCTCAGAAGAGTGGATTCTGTTAACTAGAATACAATGTCATAAAGGTTGCAACCACATAAAAAACTTTATGAATGGGGACTCTATTTCGGTTTATAGAAAGCCAATAGCATTACATGGCTATTGGCTTTCTATAAACCGAAATAGAGTCCCCATTCATATGAATAGGTAAATCTAGCCCTTTCCAGGACTTTTTTAGAGGCATTTTAGTGGCCAAAAGTTCAGGTCCCCATTGACTTCAATGGGGTTCGGGGTCAAGTTCGAACCTGGACTTTTTTCCGAAGTTCTGCCGAACCCGCCGAACCCGAACATCCAGGTGTCCGCTCAACTCTAATTATAATGTGAAAAATAGAATTTAACCTATAGACGAAACAAAATATTTTGTAGCATTTGTAAAATTCCTATACTTTTTTATGCTTTAAATGTACCTTCACTATCCTTAGAAAAGTGTTTGAGAAATGTTTTTTCTATGCATTAAACAAAGGCATCAATATTCTCTGTCTACTGTCAAACCAAGGAATGATAGCATTCATATTTCATTGGAATGACATATATTTTAAATAACTGAAAGCTTCTCATCCAGAACCATCACATATTTTGAAGAATTGCAGCACTAATGTAGATGAATCCTAAGACATATATAACAGATCCTTTGAAATTCAGTTTAGTTTTTTTTATTATTATTGTGTCATTTCAAATATATTATTGGTAAGAAGTAAAAAGATCAAAACTAAAATATAGTTAATAGTTCACCTGAATATAATGTTAATAATGCATATAATTTAAGGTTTAGAAATGACATTTTCTTAAGCAGAGATGCAAGCCTTATGTCTTATCAAACTGCAATGAACATTTTTTGTGCCACTAAGAGTGATTCAATCACACCATAGCTGCCAACAATCCTGTTTTTACAGGGACATATCTCAGAAAACTGGCAGTTGTAGCAGCTCATATTCCCTGTTAACTCCACAGTGGATCCTTCTGCTTGGGTTTTGGGCTTGAGCCGGAAGGTAGATTCAGATGTGGGACACATTAAGATACCTTCTCTGTCCCCATAAAGCTTGCCAGGCACATATGTTGCCCCAAACAGCTTGCCGGTTATAACAGTGTCCCCAAACAAATTGCCAGTCCCATAGTGTCCCCTGACAGTTTGTCCATCACATTTGTATTCCAAACCAGCTGGTGAGTGGCACAAGTATCCTGAAACAGCTTGTCAATCATATATCTGTAGCCAAACAGCTTGACAGTCCCATCTCTATTGGCAGTCCCATTTTTGACCCAAACAGCACACCAGTGCCACCTCTCTCTCCAAACAGCTTGCCAATGTCATCTCTTTCCATAAACAGCTTGTCAGGGCCACTTCTTTCTCCATACAGCTTGTCAGTGCCATCTCTGTCCCCATCTTGCCAGTGCCATCCCTGCTCCCAAACAGCTTGTCAGTGGTATATGTGTCTCCAAGCAGTTTACCACTCCCATATATGTCCACAACAGCTTGTCAGTCCTATTTCTGTTCCCAAATAGCTTGCCAGTGCCATCTCTCTCCTGTATCAGCTTATCTGTGCCACATTTGTAACCAACCATCTTGCCAGTCCATCACTGTCCTCAAGCAGGTTGCAAGTGACACATCTGTCCCCAAACAGCTTGCCCAAGCACCTCTGTTTCCAAACACCTTGTCAGTGTCACGTCTCTTTCCAAACAGCTTGCCAGTGCCACCTCTATAACCAAACTGCTTGACAGTGGCATCGCTGTCCCCAACAAGCTTTCAAGTGCCACATCTCTACCAAAAACCTTGCCAAAGTAAACTTCTGCCCCAGACAGCTTGCCAGTTGCACTGCTGCCCCCAAACAGCTTGCCAGTGTGTCAGGGTTTCTCTGCTGTTTTAAACAGAAAGCCTTCCTTCAGTGAGTTGATCAGCTGTTATTAATGACCAGCTCCTTTCAGCTACTGTTACTATGGTTACGTCCCTGGTTGCTATTAGATAGCCCTTTTGTTACTGTGCAGAGTATTTAAGCAGCTAGTCTCTGTAGCTCCTTAGCCCTTGCGTTGTCTCCGCTTCCAGAGCATTTCCTGTGATTTCCGTGTTTAACATGGCTTGGCTGGCTTCCCTGACTTTTGGTTTTGTTCCTGGCTCTGCTGATCTCAATACCTTTTTCCTGAAACAACTGCCAGTGCCATGTCTATTCTGAATCATAATTCCAGAGTTGTCTCCATCCCCAAATATCTTACCAGTGCCACCTCTCTCTCCAAATAGCTTGCCAATGGAACTTCTATCCAAAAAGCTTGCCAGTGGCACATCTGTCCCCAAACAGCTTGCCAGTTCCACTTCTCTCCCCAAGCAGCTTGCCAGTGACATATCTGTGCCCAAACAGATTGACAGTGCTTCTTCTTTCCCCAAACAGATTGTCAGTGCCAAATGTGTCTCCAACCAGCTTGTCAGTACCATATGTCAGTATCAGCTTGTTAGTTCCTAAAATTGATAAAATGTACATACCTGATGTATATGTTGTGCTGCAAATTAATTTACTGCATACCAAGGATGTATGTTGCCACTAGTACCAAGCTAGTGTTAGTAGGAACTTGGTGAGATACTCTGTACCAAATGAACTAGGAAGAGCTAAATTATACTTATTATATGGGGTGATAGAGTGGGTGAGGTAAATTTTCAATTCCGTAGTTGATAGCTGTGCTTCAAAGTGTACCTAAAAATTTATATTAAATGTTGACAACTATGTCACCTTCAAGTAGGTCTGATGGCAACCGTAATTCCTGAATGGCTAGGTATGATTTTACTAGCAGTTTTTTTTAACTAAAGTTCCCCATTTTAGCATAACAAAATAAGTATTTGGCTCCATGGCAAATGTAATTGAGCATCCATAGTGGAGCTGGAACCACTGTGCAGAAATAGATATGGAATACGTAACGGACCTAGGCAAGTGAACAGAATTCTTCTGCCTGAAGAAGTTTCCCCCTACGGTTGAGCCTCAGGTTTTCTTCCCCCAGGACTTTTGCACTCTGACACTTACTAGGATACCGAAACGCAACCAAGAATAAAACTGACACGGAGGAAAATACTGAAGCGAAAGTACAGGAGGACGAGGCAGGAGAATGGTCAACAAGCAGAAATCGAGGCTGGCAGAAAAACAATCGGAGTAAGGAAACAGGTGAAGGTTCTAGGCAAAAATAGAACTGTGCATGCACGAATGCTAGGCATGCGCAGAACACCAACCTGGAGATCTGCATTTGGAGACCTGCTAAGGGAGCACGCCCCGGGAGTTTGATGGGGAGGGTGTGATCGGCAGCGTGACAGTTTGTCCAATCATTAATACTGCCTATGCATGTTGCTTTGGACTGTGCACAGGCAGCAATGCATTTAAACTGTGTATGCCTAAATGACATACATAGCCTAAACAAGGAGCATCGAGCTCCAGACACCCAGTTTCTGTCCTGGGAATCCTGGAGCACATGGCACATGTACCCCTTTGGCACTGTCATTCACATCCCTAGGCCTGGAGTTTGAAAGAATGCTTCTTATTATAGTACTCAAAAACAAATAATGTGTTAGAGGTGTAATTTCTTTGTTTACCATTTTATGAAATACTAGGCACAAAATATGCTTTCAAAATCTTGGAACTATTACCACATCTGAATATATTTAGTCAGAACAACACTTTTAATTGTATTTTTCCTGAAAACTGTATTAGAATGTAAGCTGTACAAACTCATCCCTTGTGGAGATCATCATCTTCTTGAACTGGGACCTGTTTTCACAGTAACTGTTTATTCCCTTATTCAGATCTATGAGGCAGTAGAATTACAAAATAGATTTTTAAAGATGTGCTTCTTAAATTATACAAGCTTCATGGCATAAATTTATATTACTTGAGGTCTGCTTAAGCTCTATTTTGTTATAAGGTCACAATTTTAATTTCAGGATTGACACACCTCTATAACACAGTGTATAATGAAGGATGGCAGAAAATCAATCATAGCAAGGATTCTTGCTACAGAAGACTTTTATTATGGCCTGTGGGTCATGTCAAAATATTGTTTCAAATATTCCTGGATGCATATCACAGCCACAAATGTAATCTTGTTTTATTTGGAATTTGATCTTCCATGCTCTCAATTGCATAAAAACAATTATACCACGTTATTAACTAGTCTTAGAACTTCATACTAATCTGCCAAGGATCAGACATTTTGATCATCTTTAAGTCTAAAGATGTAAAGCTCTTGGAACAGCACAGCTAAGCAGAAATGGGCCTTAACTTAGGAGGAGGGTTAAGACCTGAGTGTTTGTGATTGGTAGGAGGGTTTCTTGGGGGAATGTAGATAAACTGTGAGCCATTTAATGCAAGCAGCCATTTTAAATTCTGGTCACACTACATTAATATATGGCATTTTAGGGGTGCAGCTGCGGGCGGGGGTGGGGGGTACTGTACCTGTTTGGGATATCTTCTGCTGGGGTTTGCAGGGGGTTTTGCAGCACTTAGGTGCCCCTGGGGTCTCCTGCCCTCCCCTCTAAATCTTTACATGTGCAGCTGCGATCTGTGTGGGATGGCGCAGGCCCGCCTGGGTCTCCGGGGGGCGTGGCTCCCCTGCCCGTTAGCGCTTGCGGTTCTTTAGTTCCTGCCGCTGCTCCGGTGCGTAGCACCGCCGCTGACCCTGGTGTTATTGGGCCTCTGGCAGAGGACTGGAGCTCTCGGGGTCCCCTTGGCTCAGTTGCCATCAAATTGGCCTCAGAATGTCATAGCTGATGCCCTTTCTTGTTCACAGTGGGCTGAGTTCAGGGTGGTCGCTCCTGAGGCAGAGGAGGGCGGGGGTATCTGCCCTCGGGATCTGTGGGCCCTTGGGCTGGACGAATAGCTTCATGGGTTCGAGGTTCGGTGTGCCAGGCTACTTGGGTTCATTATGGTAATGTTTGGGGGAAATGGAGGTCTTGAAACAGTCCTGGGGGGTTGGGTTTCAGGGATTCTCAGGACCGTCTGCAAGGTTTGTTATGGTTGCTCTGGCACTGGGAGGCTTCGGGCATTTCCCCTGTGGTGGCATCTAGCAGGGTGACTGGCCTAGCTTTTGGTTTTAAATTGCTGGTGGTACCCGACATCACAAAGAAGTTTGTGGTTCGCCAAATGCTCAAGGGGTGGCGGAGGGGCAGTGTGCATGCTGACTGCCACAGGCCTGTATCTGGGGCTCTGCTGTTGGGTATTTTCCATACACTGCCGTCTGTGTGTTCTTCCTCATTTGAGGTTGTGCTTTTTCACTTAGCTATTTATTTTGCCTTATTTTGTGCCATTTGTCATTTGGGTGAGCTATTTAGTCCATCCACTAAGGTTCAAGGGTGGATTCAATTTGGGGATGCCTTCCAGGAGCGGTGATCTGTGCGCTTTAAGATTAGGTGTTCTAAAATGGATGTGCTGGGTAAAGGCTCCTGGGTCCTTTTGCAGGAGGTTCCGGGTTCCGTGGTCTGCCCCTGTGTTCTGTTTTGACCATTTTTTGTCCTCTGCTCACTGCTTCCCCAGGGTCGCTGTTGGTACATAGGGATGGGAGTTCCTTGTCCCGTTTCCAGTTGATTATGGTGTTCAGGATGTCCCTGGACTCCATGGGCATCCCAAGTGGGCACTTCAGTGGCACTCCTTTCGGATTTCGGCTGACACCAAGGCCTCCAGTCTAGGTTTTTCAGATCGCGCTGTCGCTTGACATGGCCGCGGTTCACTGGTTTACTACTCGGGGCATTCACTTGGTCCAAATGCTGCCGGAGTTGGTACGTCTGTCCCGCTTACTAGGTTCCCCTCATGTGTTGGTAATTCACGATCTGGGTATGGTACCAATTAAACAGGACCTGGCTCGTTTGTTGGTTTTGTTTCCTGATGTCAGGTTGGTTTGGTCCAAAGTGGTGCCCAGAAATTATTGAACCACGGGGGAGTACTCGTTATTTTTATTTGCCTTAAATCCTGGTGGATATTTTAAAGCCGTGAGCTGAGAAGTTAAATTACTTTATTCACTATCTGTCTTAGATTCTAGAAGATTAAAAATGCCTCTCTCTAGTCCTTCGGAGGGGATCGTTGGCCTGGGAAATCAAATAGTAATGTTTGCATGGGGGTTCCTTTTCGTGGAGCACGTGGCCATCTTGGATGGGCCTGCAGCACCACCTGGGCTCTGAGATCACCACCCACTGGTGGAGGATTAGTTGCAGACCTCAGCCCTTGAGATTTTAAGCTATTGGTCAATCTGCTTCGTCTCCCTTATGTTTCCACCGAACAGAGAAAGTAGGCCCAAGAAAGATTGAGGCTGCGGAGCTCTATCACCACCATTTTTGCAGACTAGACACCTCCCCAGAAATATACATTTTGATGGCAGGTTAAAAACAACTGGTTTACCTAGACTCGTCCTAAAGAAAGATCAAATGCTTTCTAATTTTAATCAAATACCTTGTTGAATTCCTTTATGTTATTAGCTTTTATTGCTTCCACAGGAAACATAATAACATTTACTTGGATAAAGAACAATTAGCACCAAATATGCTTTAAAGATGTCTATTACTAGAAGCCTGTTGCTCTTTAAAATAATATCTCATCTCCTTTCAGTTGCTCACCCTCTAACATCAAATGGTACTCCTCTATTATTTCCTGTTGTGTCTCGAGGTTCCTTTCCTTAGTAATCCATATATTTGTGTAGCTCTAATTAACTAGAATAAATCACCTATGAAGCAATGAGACTATGGTCCTCTATGATTCTGTAATGTACTATTTTGCATGGCGCATCATTTTTTGTTGTCTTGTGTTTTTTGGAAGTGCACATTACATTACAGATATGATATATCTAAGTTTTCTACTCCACTAATTCAAAATATTCTCTGTCCTCAGACATCTAATCAAGGTATTTGCCAGAACTCACTCACAGTCAACTCATCTCTCTATCATCTATGTCACCACATTTCACACTGTCCAACAATGGCTCCTTATATGCATAGACATATTCCTACGCTTCCCAACAATGTCAAAATATATAGTGTTCATGGTTCCAATTAAAAGTATAGACAATAGGTTTTGCAAAGTGTTACTGCAAAGTAATTAATGCAAATGTGATAAAATAAATGCAATTGAGAATGTTTTTCTCGTAAACATAGGCAATCTTTTCTGTACAATCTGTTCCCTTGACATTTTTTCTCACCTTAGAGTCTTATTGATACAATTTAGAAGATGCTGAAGTATTTTGAAAATAACTCTGAGAACATTTCAAGCTTGGCCTTGGTATCTTTAATCTCATTGGCCTGTGCGATTTTATTCTTGATAAACTTTGTTTGACATTTAGAGTCAGACATGTTGATTGATAAACTACAATCACTGGCACTGAGACCTAAGCAGACAGTATTACATCTGCAGAAATGGAATGGAGCAAGAATTTCCTTCCCATATTCCAATATTGCAGCAAAAAAATCTAATTCCTCTCAAAATAGTCTAGAACTAGCGATTGATGTAATAGTGGGGTAAAGGTGATGGAAAACACCCTCCACCTGAAATTCAGTGGGTAGCAGAGGCATTATCAAACACAAAGCTACACACACCAGGCAAGCCAGCTTTGCCCACAGAAATCACACATTCACAGTGCTACCACCTTTGCAAGGCATTCTGGGGAAGTATATGTAAATATAGTCAATCTAGCGCAGAGTAGATATATCCACCAATGTACATCGAGTTACATTATCTCTTGACTATATTCACTTTTGCTTTATATTTGATATAAAATAAGAATAGTATGCTGTACTCAAAGTGAACCTTAGTTATATGCAGATATACAGAACCAGCTTTGTTACTAAATCAGACACACATAGGAGAGTAAAACACACTCTTTTTGAAAATGCATTAAACATTGAATAGTTAGTTAAGGAAAAAGAAAAAACACATTCTGAACCAACATTTAATCAGGCTTGAGTATTCAGAGATTGATTGGGTTATTTGATTGGGTATAATTAGTATAGTGGTAGCATTGCTATAGTCTGACCCTGCAGAATGCTTTGTGTAAGGTAATCTGCAGAACAGGGGTAAAATAAGGACATTCATTAATGTTGTTGATATCAGAGAAAAGGATGATAAGTCAAAGAAAGTCACCAAGGTGATATTGCACTTCAAACAAATTGAACAGAGCAATATTTAATATCCACTTCAGAGAGATGTACCCAGGATGTCAGTGCATTCAAAATAAACGTCACATTTCAGTTAAATGATCAGAGTAGGATCTGAACCCCCCTTTCTGAAAAGTGTTTGTATTTTCACCTTTTGTTATGACTTCTAGTGTATTCTTAACATATTAATCCTTGTGTCATATTATACAAATACATATCCTTGATTAATTGCATTAATGAGACAATCAGCCTTGAGAGTAAAAATAACCTTTTAATAATAGAAAATCAGAGCCACAAATTTCATCCTAATTTGGGTCACTCTGGTGATCCAAATAGCCCTTTTAAATGGAGCCATTCAGGAATCACCGACATGACTCAGAATAGGCCAGAAAATTGGCCAATATGGCCAATTTCAGCGACAATATTTTGGCATCCGAACTCTTATTAAGTAGCCTTGAATGCTGCCATAGACTTCTGTGGTATGCTTTTGGCTAATGTAAAAATAGCATAAACCCCTTATTATATGATTCTACTAAAAATGGGATTTAATAGGTTTTAGGGAACACAAATAGGTACATTTTCAGAAATGGTTCATATATGTTATTCTCATCCAGGGCCTATTTTAAAGTGCCTCTCGGAATGTTCATGTAGTGAACAATCAAATCTGTGCAGTCATAGATCCAGTCACTAGGTCAGGCAGTTCATTGTCTGTGTTCTGCATGGGCTGCAGGCTCAGTTTACTGCCCTTGTAGCATACAGAGCTTAGACAACCTGATGTCTAATATCGGCAGCAACTGACCCCCCTATCGCTTGATGTATTACTGTCTCTCAGTGTGTCTGACTTAAACTCTGACCCTTTTTTGTGTGCGGTTAAACATGTATAACATGTATAGGAAAGATGTAACGGGGGATATGATAGAAATATTTTGATATATGAAGGGAATCAGCACAGTAAAGGAGGAGAGTATATTTAAAAGAGGAAAAACTACTACAACAAGAGGACAAAGTCTTAAATTAGAGGGGCGAAGATTTAAAAGTAATATCATGAAGTATAAAGCAGTAAAGTGTGTATTTGGCACTCAAAGTGCTTTGTGATAGTACTGCTACCTCTTTAGCGATGTACCCCCTAGAATACCACCTTAAATAAATTGTGCAAACAAAAGTAAGGTAAAGGTGCGCATATGGTTATGAATGAGACTTATCTTTGTGGATTATCCTATTTCACAGACTCCATTACATGTAAATAAAACACAAAAAGAAACCACATAGTATAGGCAGTCAGAACTTGATTGAGTATAAATATCCACTCCCTTAAATGTACCACTCACGGGGTGTAGAGCCACTTATCCAGGCTCTGGGCTTCAAGGCAGAGTGAAAATAAGAATACCTATCCTGCAGGGTATTATATGAGTGTATGTAGGTCCAAGAGAAAACTCAGAAACATGTATGGACAGGGGCATTGCTAGGCATTCAAATGATCTGGGGCTAGAGCCCAGATGAGCTCTGTCACACACACTCCGTCTCTCTCTCTCCCACATACACTCCATCTCTCTCTCACACACACACACTACGTCTCTTTCAAAAACAATACACACACACAGCATCTCTCTCTCTCTTTCTCACACACCATCTCTCTCACACCGTCTCTCTCTCTCTCTCACACACATAGTCTCTCTCTCTCACACACAGTATCTCTCTCTCACACACCCAATCTCTCTCTTTCTCACACACTCACTCTCTCTCTTTCTCACACACCTTCTCTCTCTCTCTTTCACGCACACTGTCTATTTGGCTTTTTCTTGCACACACTGTTTCTCTCTGTCTCTTTCTCACACACTCTCTCTCTCTCTTTTTCACACACACACACACACACACACACACACACACACACAGACACCCTGAGACACACTCACACACATACACTTACCCAAACACCCATACACACACACACATACATACATACATACACTTACACACACCCTGCCACACACACCTAGGCACCCTGACACACACTTACACACAGAGACACCTTGACACACACTTACACACACTGAGACATCCACACACACATACACTTACCCAAACACCCTGACACACACACACCCTGACACACACTTACACACATTGAGACACCCTGACACACAATTACACACACTGAGACACCCAGACACACACACCTATACACCCACACACAGTCACACATTTTTTCCATTTCTTTTTTTTACCTTAATGATGGTCCCCCTCCCTGCTAAATTCCGTTTATTTGCCGGGAGGAGGACGTTTTCAGCAGTGTTTGCAGCTGCAGAAAACTGCCATTCAGGATCTTCTGCCAGATGTCACCTGACATCCGGCGAGCAGATCTCACAGAGCGACAGGGGCTACACTCGCCCCCGTCGAGCTGTGCTCTGTATGGACAGGAGGTGCGGTCACCGCAGGCACTTGTGGGCCGCACCTCGAGGAGGAGGGGCTAGGGAGAGAGCTCCCTATAGCAGCCTCTACTCCCGATCGGCCCTCATCGCCGCTTGAGCTTGTCCCAGACGGAGGAAACCTTAACGGGGGATTTTTTTTTCCTTTTAACACTGATAGCCCCAGAGTCTCCATTCAGGGAGACTGCAGGGATATGCAGGGGGGATTCGGGGCTATAGCCCCAGTAGCCCACCCCTAGCGACGCCTCTGTGTATGGATCAGTCTGATCTTGTTGCAGAGGGATGATGTGATTGGATGTTGGACTAAGAGAAAACTCCAGAACATGTATTGATTAGCCTTATCTTGTTGCAGAGGGATGATGTGAGTGTATGTTCGTGCAAGAGAAAACTGTACTACCCTTCAGTGCTTATTCACCTTTCCTTTATTGAATGGACAGCCCAGTTACATGAGTGCACAAGCTGAAACACAATAAAATAAGAAAAAAAAAATACATATAACGTAAAATAAAATCAGTGTTGAAAAAGAACTAAAGTGTAATACAACTTTTAATTAGAACTGTACCTTATGAACGGTGCATTATTATAGTTATTGCTTTTACAAAAGGTCTTGGGCTTTTTTTATTTATACTTATTTATTGAAAACCTATTTAAATAAAGTTTGGTTTATATATAGAATAACAGCATTATAACTTAAAGTTTAATGTAAGAATTTAACTTCTAAAGGGATCACAGGTTATGTACCAATTTTTCTCTGCTAGAGATTGGGCATACCAAGTCATGGGTGAAGATGTGTTGCTGTGTCATCAGTGGGTTGCCTCAGGAGATTGACTTTAATGTCAGTAACTCAGTTTTAAATAATCCAACATTTTGTTATAATGAATTATATGTACATCTATACCAGTAAACTAAGAAATATATTTGCAATTTTAGTTAAAATATATCAATAGAATGTACATTAAAATAAATTAAATGTTTTGTCCATCTCATGTTAGCCATAGAGCAATGTAGTGAAAGCCAAACTGTAGTTTACAGATAATAACTAAGGATATCCTACTCCGAGTAGATGAATTAAAAAAATGATAGAATCACTGACGGTATCATGGCAAGAAAACAAGTCAAATTCAATTCCTATTAAAGTTGCACATGAATAGGTATTGAAAAAGTACTGATTCAATCAGAGAACTATCTGCATAAAGAATATTAACAAGCAGGAAAATGTTAAAAATGATGTTTACCTCAACAGTCAAAGAATTAGCTGTTTATCTACAAGAAGGGTTTCCCTGTTTGATATGCCAATAACTGGATTTTACTTTTAAATGTGTACATGGATATTTAATTCTCTTTAATTAGTGTCAGCAGTATTTCCAGTAAGTATTCAGATATCCCAATAAGTGGTATTATTGTAGCTGTAACATGACTTGTGTGTGTATCCCTGTTGGACAACACTTTGTAGCTCTGGCCCCCAATGTTTATAATGGTGACTGGGAGACATTTGGCAGCCTCCCAGCCCCGTTTATCATTAGGGGGGCAAGGGCTGCTTGTCTTGGCACGCCATGTATATTATAGGGGCCCCAAATGGGCTTAATTCATTTTATATATGTTTTTTATTCCTGGAGCACATCAGCTATTTTTGGAATAGCCGAAGTCTTCCCAGCATGTGTCTCTATTGCTCCCTCTATCCATCTATGGGGAGGATAGAAGTTCCAATTTCAGTGATCTCAACTCCAGAGGAGTTTGAATCCAAACATTTAAGAACAAAGATCAGTCACAATGTCCGATTTCCATGCCAGTTATGAAGCACTTTGGTGCTTTCTGTGTAGCCAGAATACATGGGCTCATTTGGATCACCAAATTGATCAGCGATCTAATATAAATATGTGGATGATGTTCCTTTGACATACATTTTGTTATTGAAGTATCAATTTACCAAACCCCTCTCTTTACAGAATGAACTGTATAGTGTATATAGTGAAACATCACAGGTATATGCTAATAGAAAGGTTAGCTAGCAAAGAAGCACAACACATTTGAGCCTAAACTGCCTGCATGCAATTTTATACAACCTGACATCAGTACAAAGAAACACATAAACTATACATGACACTTGAATCTGAAGTAACATTATTTTAAAAAGTCTTAATAGGATCCGATTAAATATGTTTTATGAATGCATAATAAATGAAACACCTTGACCAGGGATGACTACAAAATCTTATTATCCATCATGTTTTGCAAAGTCGAAGATCATGTGGTTTATAATAATGACTTTAATAACTTTGATGAAATTACCTTTTACTAAGAAATATGATCATAATACTGCATGTAGTCTGGAAGGAATAATAAGTACACTGAAGATAATTCATAGAGGTGATATTGTATAATAATATCCTACACATGTTATTTTTCTCTATTGATATACTGTTCTGCTCATTGGAATACTATTTTTTGGATTGATAATGTTTGCAAGACCAGTGTATGTCTTCATATATATTTATAGAGGTTTCTTTAGTAAGTTTTAAAAAACTTGGTCTTTTTTTAGAATATTTAGTAACCTTTTCTTTTACTGACAGGGGTGTTCTAACTCTTCATTCTTTAGGTATCCTGGCATATCCTACTCACATCCTTGATTATGCTTAACAGTTGTCCTGTGCATCACAAATACTTCATAGGTAAAATTAGTAAAAGTCCAGATTCACCATCAATCACCAGATTCACCATCAATGATATGCATAGTACTCAGTCCAGCATTCCAACTGTGCACAGTAATAAAACATCAAAAGTGAGACAATCTGCAAAGAACGACTACACTAATGAAAACGTGCAATTGGCTGAATGTAGGACAGGTAGGACCACCATAACAAACAACAGATAGAAACACCTTACGTGTTCACGCTAAAACTTAGTGCTTATTCGTAGGTTCTTGTTTTCTGCATCACAAAAATACGGATTTTTTTTCAACTGGTCCAACTCTCCCTAGTTCTGTTAAGAAGCATGTAGTTTCTGCAAAGAAATAGCTTTCCATTCAGATTTGAACACCACCTCCAAGGTTTTTATGGCTCGCTTGAACTTTAAAATGATTACTTTCCGTTCCTTCCCAAGAATCTTGTCAACAATCTGATGATGTCCTCTGTCTTGTCAACAATATGATGATGACTACTTGGTCTTTGATTCTTCTACATAACTGAGACTATTTAATAGTCACTCTCTGGGAGACATCTACCAGCTCTCTTCAACTAGTTATGTGCCATCCACTCTCTGAGTATAGATCCAAACATCCTAATAGAAGAAGATGAGACATTTTCTCAAGGTATGTCATTCTGATACCAGTTTTGCAGGTTTGCATTTTTTTATTAATCTACCAGTATTTTAAGAAACATGGCAACACAAGTCAGCATCCACATACTTTTTTAGCAACTTACCACAGCAATTGAAACTTGTCTTGTGTAACACTGACTAAGAGAGTTTCCCCATTAATGGAAGTGAAAAAGTGACCAAATAACATATCCCAACTTGCCCCAACACAAAAAAGCACTAAATAAACCCAGGAAATCTTTTACATCTTGCCTGTGATTGGAACCTACCCAAGAAGACACTATGCAGGAGGGTAATGTCAATGAGAAATAGAGAGATAGAAGAGCATAGTTTAATACAGACCTGAATTCAAACGAGTCAAGGTTATGTCTCCCTCACAATGCTGCTATTGTTGATCTGTGGATCTCATTCACTTGCAGAAATACATCGTTCAGCATTCAATTTCTTATCAATACGTGAATTATTTATTTTGTTTGATGTCATGTTAACTCCAGTCCATCATGTTTTGGCTAGATTTTTCTTTACAGTGCAACAATGCACTATGTCAAGCTGAAAATAGCAAAATAAATATAAATAGATTCAGGCTTTCATGAGTATTTTATTTTATTTTGAGATATTACCTGGAAATCAAATTGCATTCAACTTAAGATCTTTGTTTTGGAGATATTCAGCTTGTAATACAATATCATACAATATATTCTTGGAAGAATTTGCAATGGTTTAAGAGAGGAAGAAATGGCTCTGTTAGGATTAGCAACGATCAACACATAATCTGCAAGTTTATCGACCCCGTTATGTATCTCAATACCAAGCTTCTTTGACTGGATTTGTATTATTTCAAATGTAAGTACAGACAAACGTAAAGAAGGTTATTTAAGCAGAAAGGTTTAGAAGTCAAACAGGCATTATATATACATGTCACCAAAATCTGTTAAGGAGAGATTAAACCCAAAAAATAAAAAGGTTTCTCTGATGTTTACCCTTTATCCTGTTCTAATGTTCTGGAACACACAACTTACCTATACATCTTCAGGATGTTCTTTGTGCCTACTACAGTGTCTACATCTTACATCTAGCTAACAAGTCCTTAGTACAAAGTGGGTCCTGGGGTAAGTCCTAAGTGCAAACTCGGGTGCAAATCTGGGTGATGGGTCAAGATCTTACTGCAAACGTGAAAGTTTATGATGAATATTAAAGTAGAGATATTTAGTCACTGACCTTTCTCAGGTGTTCCCTTGAAAACGACTAAAAATATGTTCTTTGTCATTTTTCCACCAGGACTAAAATAAATGAAGAAACATGAATCAACCAATAGCATTTGTTAAAAGTATGTGATTCAATGAGGAGAGAGCTGAGTTGGTGTAGTTAGTGAGGTAGGCAAGCTACGAGGGTGCATTAGTGGATTGGTCAACTAGCGTATTCTTGATGGCAACTTGCTACAGTGGGGCAGTTGCTGGAAGGCATGGCAATTTACAAAAGTGGGGCAGTTGCTGGAAGGCATTGCAAATAGCACTGATTTCGGGCAAGTGCAGCTAAATATGTTTAATCATGATTGTACACTAAGAAGATAAGAAGACTAGGTAACACCAACATTTTATACAGGTGACATGGACACCTGGGATGTAAGTATGGCCTGGGAACGTCTATGGTTTTCTTTTTATTCTGTCCTCAGTATTTTTAGTATTTCTTTTGTATATGCTTTGGCATTTTAAATTGAAAGTGTAACTAATGGGTTAGATTAGTCCCTGGGGTTGGCAAGTAATTAAATGATTAAGTGTATAAACACTGATAACTGAAGGTTTGCAAATCTATTGTATCTGTGTACTAGGCAGATAAGTGCCTTTAACCTTTAAAGTACAAATTCCGATATAACAAATATGTGTAGAAGGGTGTCAGAATATATTTATTCACCCAAGTTACTGAAATTCATTATCAGTATCAAAGTGTTTTAGAAACAATATCATGCTTCGTGACTGATGATTTTCCAATTAGAAAGGACAAAAAGTTAAAGAACTTATTTTAAATTACTGTTTTGTGTTTAGAACACACATAGTGTTTAATGTTTGGTGTTTTTTTAACCTGTTCAGAGTGCAGAAGTTCCTAAACTATGAAGCTCAGCTTTCTAAGTGTATGCCTTAAAAAGATATCCCATGCTTGGCCTGACTGCTATGCTTACCAGTCTCCATCTTGTGGAGGTGCTTCCCACCACTTTCTAACATCTACTCGATGTGCTGCTCAATAACGAACTCAAATGTTTGTTCATGCGTGAAGTTGAATAATGTGAGCATGAAGTATATATAAAGCGATAAAATAGTACTTACAAATAAGTCAGAAATCAAGAGCTTGTTCTTAAATTGATGTTCATTATAAAACCCTTACCACAAAGTTTGCAGAGCCAGAACATAGCTTTATGGATTTCTATTTATGAATGAACACCTACTTCAAAAGTCAAATTATATTCCACCCCTGTACAGTCACTAGTGTCCTGGAATACCTAGCCTCATTTTCAGGTTCTGTAATCATTGATGTTCAGTCTACCACATAATAAACTAAAAGTACAACTTCACACTAGGGAACCAATTATATAAAGAGTCATGTTCCACAAGGCTACTACAATTGCTATATGTGTGCCATTTATTACCTTGGATGTTATGTTATGTACATCTTTCTTCTTTTATATGTATGAACATTCCCTGTGAGGATGCTTTGGGATCCAAACATCCCTACATTTAAGTACAATCTAATTTTCTCTAAATATTTGTTGGTACACATGGTGATACCTTAAAAGGTGTATGTACAGCACTCTGTTTTTGTCCCATATATTACCTTATTTCCATGTAGCTACACTTAATTTTAAGTACAGAGCTTGCTGTATATTTTTTTGCTGCAAGTTTTATCTCACAACTTTGAGATACATCACATGGCTCGTGAGATAAAATTCCCTATTTAGGTGTATTTTAGGAATGTGATGAAATAATTAGCCATAGCATATTCTGAGAAGAGATTTAAACATAAAATATCCAACCAAAGACTGAAGTGGAGGCGATGACATGTTTTAAAATTCGGACACGTGGATGCTCTGTGTATACATCATGTATTATCAGTACTAGTATTACACAATAATGCACCAATATTTGTTATCTTTTTGTACTGACTGAGACTGGAGCTGGTCAACACATTTATGAAATCAAGGAGGTAATGTGAATTAAATGGGCAGAAATATGAGATTAATGGACCTAGTATTGCTATTTTGATGGTTCACTTAGACACAATTCTATGCAATACAGATTAATTATTGAACAAAATAATCCCAACTAACTGCATAGAACTATTCTGTTTGCCTAACTATATTTAAAACTATCAGGGATTTTTAGAATACACTCTGTCAGTCTACTGTGCTCTACTCCAGAAAAGTTATGTGAGACTTGGTTTGAAAAATGGGTTTCTTTAAAATTTAGACATTGATCAAATACAACTGGAAACTCAGACAGTTGTCAGGTGTAGTCAGGAATAATAGAAATCACTGAAGAAAGTTATGTTCACCAGCATGTGTCTTTGTTTTAAACCTCTGTTTTCATTCAGTCTTGATAGAATAACTAAATTATTTCTGTCATATCTACTCAAAGGTTCTGTAAACTACTGTGACATAAAGTCAACAGTACAATGATAAGGCCTTATCTGTGAAGTGGTCAGTCAAAACAAAGAGAACTAAAATACAAACACATACACACAAATGTCAATAAAACATCAACAGGGAGGTACCACTTTAGCCATGAGATGTTAAAGTATACCTGTATAACAAATATGAACTTTTGTTTAGTGGAGAGATTGGAAAGTGTAGATATAGTATAAATAAATGATTTAATGATTAGAAGGGGCTTAAATGAAATGTCAACCCTCATTGCTCCATAAAGCTCAATCAGAGCACTGAGATCATTAGAATCTTGGAATAGATTATCCTTCATCTTCGATCTGACCCAAGATTCCAAACAATGTGTCAGCCCCCCTCAATAAGGATTTTTTTGTGTATTATTTCATTAAAGCATTTATATTTAAAATCTCTACACTTCATGTAATATTTGAAATAATGGTTATTTTTATTGCCTACAGTGGTCCTTTACGAGGAGTCCTTTAAGAGGTCAAGAAGACACCTCTGTTTGCTTAAATATCCACTACATTTACTTATCAATTAGGTTTAACCAGGGATAGGCAAAGTGTCAGTACAAGGACACCAGTGTCCATGGCAAGGTCTTCGAAGATCCATAGAACATCATAACATTTTCCACAACAGACCCCAGTAAATGGCCATCATGAGCCATTTTGATGCCTACCAGTGGGCTCAACTTATTTATGGAAAACATTGATGAGAATTTCTGGGTGCATAGATCTTAAAAAAAGTTCTTAGTTCCTAAACATTTATTATAATTATTTACTGATCAAAGGGAGAGAAAACAATATGGCATGTCTTTTTATCCTAAAAGGTAGTTATATAAGTGTAACAATTTACTTATGTTATATCCTGTTTGTCTGCTAGACTATGTATGGGATGAAAACCTGCATTCGTCAGTGAGACACCAGGCAAAAATAAATTGTTTTGTGAACTGGTTACATCACAGGGTACTGCCCACAACTGGTAGACTGACAAACACAACATCCACTGGAATGAACAAAAGTGGTCACCAGTGCCCTGATTATGAAATATATATTTTAATATGTTATGAACAAAATATATTCAACAATGCATATTTACATAGTAAAATGTTACTATAAATATACACACGTCTATAGCTAATCACAATAAACACTAATGTATCACCTTCAAGTCACTCTTTATGGGTAGTAATATCTAAACATGGCTGTCTTGCCAATACAAAATGCTACATTTATTTTATACCTTGTTTTATTATTTTAATTTTTCAGAGGCAGGCTTCCAGCTAAAGCAAATGAAATCACTAGTGCATAACGTTAGAAGAGTCAAAATAATGACTTTGTACCTGGGAACTGAGATTTACATTTTTAAAGTGTGTCTTATAGCATTATAATAGGAAAGCATTTTCACAAACCAGAAAACTAACAAGGGAAGCTGTGTGGTTATATTTTAAACAGCAGGAGGTTCTACTTTGGTTATGATTTCCTTGCAGGCCTTGAAGAACCCACCTATGCGTGCTTTGTCTGTTTCTAATGAATATAATGATAAATCAACTTAAAGAACAAAACGTATCTTCTAATGAGATTTAGAACAACCGAACAACAATTAAAACAGTATAAATGAATCCAGGCGTCATTGCCATCCTTATTTGAAAACAGTATGATGGTATCCTATATTCTCCCCAAATGTTTTGCTTTAATACAGAATTTAAAAAAAAATAATAACACAAGTCAGAGCTAGCTCACATTCTAAATTTGTTTTTAAAGGTTCAGTACAATATATTTAACTTACATTAACTATTTTCCAATTGCTCCGGTTTCACATTTTTGTCATGGCCACAAACTTTAAAAATAATATTAATAATAACAAAATATTGTAAGTTGAAAACACATATTAATGTATTATGGCTGTGCAACAAACTTAATGGAATGCTGAATAGGTTTGGAAATATTTAATAGGATATCAAATTAATTTTTACCTATACCTCATTCATTCAATTATCTTTATACATTGTACTTCTTTAATGCAATCTTCTGCCAAATTTCTAAACTGTTTTCCATTTTTCTTCATTTAAGGGCAAGGATGCATTATATTAGTGATGCCAATAAACAGGATAACAAATTATCAATGCTGAAGAAAATGTGGTTGTATAAAATGCTGCATATAATAAATCACCTTTCTTGACAATGCCTGGCATATTATGGGAGCAGCATTTCCTAATGAATGCTCTATGATTTGTACTTTGGTACTAATATGGAAAATAGTTAAAATAAAGGCATATGGTCCATTTTATTACAATAATCAAATAATAATCTAATCACAGCAACATCATAAGTAAATTTTGGTTGCATTGTTAGAGTGCTGTCACATCATACAGTATTGGATAATTCTATATCGACACTTTTGAGAGTTATCCCATCCGGTGCCTACTTTTTAACAGAACACGAGGGCAAAATCTCAAGTTAGAGGATGCAAGACTAAAGAGTATTGTAAAAAAGCCTTATTTTGCAGAAAGTGGTGTAGATCCTGGAATTTGTAAGCTTATGAACAGGGCTCTAACTCTATTTTGGCATGAGTTTTGGTTTGTCTAACCGAACAATCTTTTTAAATTCTGAACCAAGCGCTGTGTAAATCATTGGCCCTCTATATGATTCCTTCCTATACTATTATGTTAAATATATGCAACAAGCAGGCCCGCCATCAGAAATATTGGGGCCCCTTACAGAGCACATGGTCTGGGCATTCCCATTAACAAACCCCCTACACCAGACATTCCTTTGTTTTCAAGGGTGCTGATAATTTATAGAAAGCTCATACTTATATGAAGATATGTCGTGCTCTGATTACAGTGACAGTGGAAGGACATGAGCACATCTACTCACCCTACCTTTCACAGTGCAATAGCTGTGTCAAGATAATTAGTAATGTACAGATGTGGAATGTTGCATGTGGCAGTACATGTTAAAATGGCTACTACACATGGAGACACTGTAAGGGTGTGTGTAGATATATGTAGCTGTACAGAGAATGTTAGCTGGAGAGAGGGTGGGCAGGTAGCACACTACAGCAATTAACATGTACAAACATATGCTGCAAGTAGCTAAGAACACTGTTTGCAATAGATATCAGTGTCTGAGTAGCAATAGATCAGTGGTAGCATATGTACATAGTTTTGTATATATGTAGATAGCAATATGTATATACATTTATAGATGGATGTAAAGATATGTACGGATATATGTATAGCTGTGTATAGATAGATGTATATGTGTGAATAGGATAACATGTAAATATGCTAATTGTGATAGTAAACGAATTGCATTGTTCTACTTATATATTTAGAGTATTTCAAATACTCTAATATCAAAAGGTGAAGAGGAAGCTATCCAGGACAGCTGGGTACACCAGATGCCCTGGTCCCAGTTCACCAGAGGCCACTGACCTAATGGACTTTGAGGAGGAGCTACTGCATGCCATGTTGGGGGTGCAAGGGACTTAGAAATAGATGATTGTACGTACTGAACATCCATCGATGTGTTATGTATGTGAATTCATATGTTTCGCAGCTCCTCCTCAGACTTCACTAGGTCGGGCGGCTCTGCTAGTCTTGGTGGCATCATCCTCTTTACCTGCCTAAGTAAGTCAAGCATACGTACATATGCACGTATTTGCATGTCTCCAACAGTAGAAACATGTGCAACAGACATGGTTTCATTGATGAGAGGCAATTGCATGCAATATCCTTGTCTCATGCAATTCCCTCTTTTACGAAGGAAGCCCAACTGAAATATTGATGTGATTTGTTTTCTTGTTAAACAGGTGATGGTCTGTGAGTGTGCATAGCAGTGTATTTATTTTCTTGGTACATAGGTACTCGTTTCTTTTTATTGTGGTTACACGTTTGTGTCTGTGCTGCAAATATATTTAGCACCATAGCACTTTTTTAACTTTTTTTAATAATTGATATTTGCATAAGAAATGTTATTAAGGCATATATGTAACCATTTCCATGTGGGAGAAACACTTTAAAATCTTTTGTAGTCTACTTTAGATGGCTTAAAAGTGTAATTCGACAACTAAAATCTACAGAATTGATATGTGCGAATTTTGTATATGTTTCCTGAATTCGGAGTTCTGGGTGATTGGCAGATATTGGGTTACCTAAGATCTATAGTTTTCATATCAAAATTGTCCAGATCCGGATGCTTCTGATGTTTCTATTCTGAATGGCCTGAACAGTTGTTTTGTTCCTGAACTCAAGGATACTGAATTCTCCCGATTTCAGAAATTCCTGAAATTTGGTTACCTTGCCCGATCCAAATCATTTCGGTCCAGATCAGTCTTTACTGCGCAGACCCTTTAGTTATTCTCTTGCCAAACATAAATATTATTAATCTGTATGTTTTACTTTTTCTATACATATTACAGCTAACCAAATTGTAATGTTTTTGCTATGTAGCAAAAATATATCATTATTTATACATCTGTAGGGTGCAATATCAAAATGTGAGCAAAAGAGTTTTCTAAAATACACATCTGTTTTTAATCATATACACAAATGTATCACCAAATTTTTTTCCCTTTCATGTGCTCTACAATTTTATAGGATATATTAAAACTTTTTCCTATCAAAGTTGAGAAATGTTCATCTTTTTTAGTTGATGGGTAGTATGGTTCTAATCTGCTGACACATTCCATGTTTCTATGGTTTTTGTGTAGAATCACATTGTCTCTGTAAATTCCAGTGTCCTGTTTCCTTTATTTAATGAATATTCAATTTTTAACTTTGAATTCAGAAAAGCTAGACATTGTGAAGACTATTTGTGACACACCATAAAAACAGAGATCATGTAGCCATATTGAGCACCTATTGATTAAATAAATTAACCCCATGTTTTGTAACTAGATCAGATACATTTAGAATTGACAAGGCAACTCAACACTACTTCAAAAAACCTTAAGATCATGGTTTACGATTTCCCCTTGCTTAGAAAAAAGGTACAATAGGATTGCAAAATGTTTGTAATTTTTCAATAGGAAATCAAAAAAGTGTGTTCAGTAATTGAGTTTCTTTATAATAGGGACAGGGTTCTAAAATAGCAGTAAGGGTAACTTGATCATTTAAAATTAGGCATGCTTGTTATCATTAATGTATATAAGTTATTAGGTACAAGTTTACCATTTGAAATAAAAAATATATAAAATAGTATTTATTAATACAGTCTTGAGTCGTCTTGAGACATACAACCCTCACATAGGAAATAATTTGGTATCTTCCCTGCTATCTGTATTTCAATAAAAAGTTATATGTTTTATTATGTCATTATTGGTAAGTTTTTTTTGGGGGGGTGAATCTATATGAAAACTCCTAAAAGCGCAATTTGATATTTAGACCAGAAATTGGTAGTAGAAAAGACCAAGTTTAATTTCCAAGACTGAATATAAGAAAACTGTTTAGAAGCACAGCTTTAAAGAAAAATATGGAGAGCAAGGAACGACTGTCTACCTTAAGTCATAAATCACAGGTAGAGATTACAATATCCACAGACCTGTTAGCTGAGACTGAGTTAAACAGTGAACAGTCTGACTCCTTGTGGTCAGAATCACAGGGTATAACTCCCAAATTTCTCAGCGCCATTTTGGATAAACAATTTGTTAAAATCAAAGAGGAAATGGAAAATAATTCACAGGGAATCAAAAAGGAATTGAAACAGGACCTGGAACTTCTGGGGGAGAGATTAAGGAAAATGGAGGATTATGTGGAAAATGTGTCTCTGCAGGTAAAAATACAGAGTGATGGAGCAGAACAGATGAAACGCAGATGATACAAGCAATGGAAATCAAACTGGCCGATCTAGAGGACCGGGCAAGAAGATGTAACTTAATAATAAGAGGAATTCCAGAAAGTGTCTCCCAATCCAGACTGGAGAAATATCTACAGGACTTTTTCCTATTTGTGTGTGTGCAAACAGAAGGAGACCTAAACACACTGGAAAGATTCCACAGAACCATTAAGGGAGGAAATACCCAATACCCAAGAGATGTCTTAATCTGCTTTCATTCCTTCCAGTTTAAGTCCAGGATTGCATCCGCTTTTGCAGCTAAAGACAGAGGAGGATCAGAATATGAACAGTTGAAGGTTTTTCCTGATCTATCCTACCAAACAAGGATAATGAGAAGGTCATTTTCCTCTTACACCCTGTATCTAAGGCAAAAAGAAAAACGATTTGCCTGGAGATTCCCCAAGGGCGTCACCATATTCTATAAAGAGAGGAAATCATTTTTTGACTCAGTTGGGGACTTAAAAAAGTGGATGACATCTGAGAATTTGATCTCGGAAGAAGAAACCACAAATGCCAATACTAAATAACAGGGGACTATGCTGATCTATGAGGGGGGAAGGGGGGAGGGAGGGGGGAGGGGAGGGGTGGGAAAGGGAAAGAAATCTTTATATGGCTTGCTCACATAGAGTATTAGTTGTTAATCACAGGATATAAATAATAGACAAAATGTCTAAAATAAAGTTAGATAGGAAGATATGCAAACTAGGGATAAATGTTTGTTGGAAAGCAATAATAGATAGCACTTTTGAATTAATTTGAATCCTTAAAAGGGATCAAATTCAGATTTGTGGGGTACAAGAGACCCACTGGAGGAAGCAAGATGAAATCAGAATAAAAAAACGGCTTTCCCACTGATACTTTGCGCTTCCCTTGAGGATAAAAGGAAAAAAGGAGTGGCTATTTTGTTGTCTTCAGTTCTTGTAGTCAGGATTATTTACCAAGAATGTGATAAAGAGGGCAGATACATATTGGTAATTTGTGAAATAAATAATGTGATATACACTCTCCTTAATGTCTGTGCTCCCAACCATTCTCCAGTGGGATTCATAAAGAGGATCTTGACCAAGCTGGACAGAATAAAGCAGGGACCTGTGGCGGGTGTTCCATCCTGGGTAAAAGGATTTCTCGTGTTTCTCTCGCTCCCATTTAGTATACTCCAAAATAGATTTGATACTAGCAGGAGTAAGCCTAGCTAAATTGCTTAAAAAAAGATCAATATCGTTACTATCCCGTGGTCAGATCATAATATGATATTAATGGATATAAAAGATCCCTTCAACAAGCCTAGAGCAGATTGGCATCTTAACGCTCAATTACTATGCAAAAAATAGAATATTAAATATATAAAAAAAACATTGGATCTGTTTTTTATGGAGAATAGGGATAGGAGGGTGGGCCCGTCTCTCAAGTGGTGCACTTATAAGTGTGTGATGAGGGGCTACCTAATTAAAGCTGGAGGGGCTTCCTTGGAAGACCAATGAGAGCAATTAAACAAAAGTACCCCTTCGGGCGAGATTACGCAGAAAATTGTAGAAAAACAGAAACTCATTAACAAAAGATTGATAAACAAAGCAAATACAAACTTGGAATATTTAAAACTGAATTGGTATTACCATGGTAATAAGGCAGAAAAGGAACTAACAAATAAACTTAAGAAAGAGACATCTGAAAAAATTATTTCAAAGCTTAAACATGAGAACAAAATGGTATTGCTTCCAAAAAAGATAGGGGATCTCTTTATATGTTTTTATAATTCATTGTACATATTCCTGGGGGACCAGAGGAAAATGAAATAGAAAGATTTTTTGCAGATATTAAACGCCCTAGTATCACCGAACTACAATTAGAAAATCTTAATCTATCCATTTCAGAGGGGGAACTGGATAGGGCCATTAATAAACTAAAAAACAATAAAACTCCCTGACGAGTTTAACAATAGATTTTTTTAAACTATTTAGGTAAAGTATTAGAAGAGATTTGTTGAAGGTCTTTAAAGAATTTGGGACACAGAAAAAGATTCCAGAGGACACCTAATAAAGATCTGAAGCTAACATCTAACTACAGACCAATCACAATTTTAAACGTTGATATTAAATGTAGTGAATCTGAACCTAAAGAAATGGATAGAGTGTGGAATAAGTAAAATGGAGGATATTATGGAGGAGGATAAGATGATAGATTTCAACCAGCTGGTTAAAAAAAAAATCTCCCAAGTAGGGAAATCTTTACGTACCTAATGGGGGAAGGAAAACATGTAGAAAGGTATTTACAAAGGAACAGAGGTTAGGCCAATATAGGAGTTACTAGAGAAGAAAGAAAGTAAAGAGCCGATCTCTAGATATTCGGGGTTGGTAAAACAATGCAAAGAAGATGAAAAAATGGGAGATAGATCTGAAAGCTCAGATAAACTATAACGATTGGCTAACATCGCTGAAGACCGCTTCAAGTGCAGTGCATTGTTTAAATTTGAGAGAAATTCACTATAAATTATTGAATCGGTGGTATATGGTGTTAAACTAGTAGTGTGTTGGAGATGTGGAAATAATCGGGGCGATCTCCTACATATATGGTGGGAATTTAGTCCTATTGGGTTATACTAGAGAATGGTTGGGATGAAAATAAACAACAGATCTGCAGTATGAAATTAAGACTATCCCCTGAAACATTCTTGCTTCACCTAGATATACAAGCATGGCCCAAAGGAAATTGATTATCCACTGTCTCATTGCCGCAAAACTATTAGTAGCTAAAAAATGGAAATCTAGAGTTACCCCAACATGGATCCAATTAAAGAACCAATTAGTAACACAACTGAAGATGGAGGAAGGTATAGCATTCCAGTTTGACATAGAGGGGGGACAAAAAGAAAATTGGAACAGTTTGATCAAAAAAATACAAGAAGTTTAGACCTAGTGAGCGGTAAGGGAATTAAAGTAAAACTAATTGTGCTGTTAATGAGTCTGCCCCCCCTCCCCGGGATCCTCCCAAAAACCTCTGTGTCCTACATATATATATATATATGTTTCATGCCCGGTGCGCTTTTCTTTTCCCAAATATATGAGAACAGTAGCAAGCAGTAGTAAAATCTGCCCTTTTGGAATGTGAAGGAATGGCACATCTTGGATGTATTGTCTTACTGTATGTCAAATAAGTCTTTTTTCCGTTTATAAAAACAAAACAAATATAGAACATTGATTAAAAAAAACAAAACATAATTAAACTCAAGTACATATATGTGCTAGCAAAGAGAACATGGCTATGGCACATTCAGATTTGAATTTTAAAGCATATGTTAAATAAATATGGAATGTCCCAAGATTATTTTTAGATACAATTTTGGTTCTGCTATTATTGCTGAAACCTTCAATTTTACAGTGACAATTATGTTCATGAAACTCCTGAAATAAAAAAAAAACTCTAGTGACAGAAGTGAAAGAGTAATAACATAAACATTTTAAGAAAAGTGAAAATCATTAAAACATGTTATGTGTCAAAATATTTCTTAATATCATAGCCTAAGTAGAACTAGACAAATCGAACAGCTTAAGCTGTTCTTGTAGCTATCTCCAAATACATTATATGTTATATAGAGAGATGATGTATTGCAGATAACCTACTTCAAATAAAAAATGTACTACTTCCTTTGAGTATTTTTTATATAAAGAGGTGAAAGAGAATGGATGAAATTTCTATTGTGTCCTCAAGGAAACTATTCAGAATATAACCATTATAGTTTATTGAGAGAGAATACATAACAGTCATGAATGCTGCTTGTCAAGAAAACAAAAATGTTTATAACCACAAAGCCTATTACTGTTATTTTCAAGAGTATACCAAAGACGTTAGCTAGAGAAGCAGAATTATTTACAGACTATGACGGATTTTCGGTTCCTCTCGTTGCTTCAAAATGAGTAAATATGTTGCGAAGGCACGGTACTGACCTCTGAGGTACCTTAAATTCTTTGTTGTACAGGAGCTTTAGATGAAAAGAGGGCAATGTAAATCAAAACTGGACAAAAGCATAAAGATTCTCAGAGGGCAACTAAAACTCTATGTGTGAGGAATGCTTACCAGGCCTTAATATCCAAGGTGAAGGAGTTCATCTGAATACATGAAACATGGCAATTAGAGGTCACAATGAGACCGCATTTAGTGCACAGCGTCTCTGTTGAGTTTAATGGGCACAAGGCTGTCTGAGTACAGTTAAAGGGTTGTGTAGGCAGATTTATGATTCCAAAATGATAAAAGAGGTTAAGAATATTTTCACCAGAACTTGGCTCCTCATATTGCAGACCTGACAAGCAACTAATATTTCTCTCCTAGACTGGGACGACAGCTTCCGTAACCATTTTTACATCAATGTACATAATTATGTCTATGTAATTTACATATAAGGGTTCAGTGCATCGGTGTCTTTGTTCTGCTGTACAGTCTTTATACATTGTTGACAAAAAAGAAGAGAATTAAAATAATAAAAAAAAGACTACTCTCATACCTGTTACTTAAAATGTATTACTTTATGAATGAGACCATAGTATGACAAAAGAACATGTTCTCATTTCTCTTGTGTGAAGGCAATAAGAGGCTCTGATTAATGTACAAGTGTTAGGTAAATGATTCAAAGACAGACCAAAGTATGAAAGCATTGTGCTAGAGCTTCTTTCAGCAGGTAATTAAATTCTGTACTTATTCAGAGTTTTCATCAGCATTCTATATCCTACTTTGAGACAAATTAAAACTCTGCATTTCTTTTTTAGCCTCTTAGGAGTCATGGATGCAAGTTTCCCATCATTAAAATGTACTTTAAAAATCTGAGATAAGTCATTTACCGTATTTGCTCGATTATAAGACGATCCTTATTATAAGACGACCCCCCAAACTTTGGATATTCCATTAGGAAAAAAACTAAAAGCCTGAATATAAGACTACCCTATAGGAAAAAAGTTCAACTTGTATATATTCACATGTAAATTGCGTTTTTAATAAAAAAATAATGATATGAAAAAAATGCATATTTTGTTTTTATTTCCTTTTATGTGCCAATGCTGCCTCTCTCTCTCCCCCTTAGTGTTGTCTCTCTCTCCCCTCACTCCCCTTGTCTCTGTCTCTTTACCCCCTCCCTCCCCTTGTCTCTGTCTCTTTCTTCCCTCCCTCCCCTTGTCTCTGTCTCTTTCCCCCCTCCCTCCCCTTGTCTGTCTCTCCCCCTCGTTTCTCTGTCCTCCCCCTTCCTCCCCCTCGTTTCTCAGCCGCCCCACCCCCCCTTCTTACGCTGTCCCTCCCTCCCTCACCTGTTTCTTGTGGGGGCTCGCTCCCTCAGCTGTTTCTCCCTGGTGGCTAGTGGGGGCAGCCATGGGGACAGCTGGTCCGTCATAATAGACTGCCGTGTCGGGCAGCATGGAGGATGTCTGCACGTATCGTGCAGACATCCCCTAGCTGCCCGATTCTCCCTGGTGGCTAGTGGGGCAGCAGAGGATGCACGATCGCCGGGACTTCTGTGACGAAAGCGGAAGTACCCGGCTTCTTCATAGAAGCCCTGGCGGTTGTGCCGGGCGGAAGCAAGGGAGTCTGCGCTCATCGCGCAGACATCCCCTGCTGTTAGAGAGGGGGATCCAGGTCCCCTGCAGCTCTGCTGGGGACCTGGATCGCTGTCTTATAATCTGACCTCAATTTGAGGTCAGATTATAAGAAGACCTCGATTATAAGACGAGGGGTAATTTTCAGATTTTTTTTTCTGAAAAAAACCTCATCTTATAATCGAGCAAATACGGTATTTTTTATAATCTCTATTACCTTGACCTGTTAGATAGGGAAAGGGATAAAGCAGCATATTTACAGTTACACAAATGGCGGGAGCTATTCACAAAAAAGGAGGTACAAATGAGTTGAGACTTACGCTATGCCTAGTGAGTTTCTTCTTCTAGAAGAAGATCTGCATCTACCAAGTCAATAGTTAAATTCTGAACATCTTTATAAGGCTTGATGCTGGGTCTAATTAAGCTCTTTTTGCTTGACCCTTCTATGTACAGTTAAATAGGATGACATGTTCAACTCCACACTCCTTTTAGTGAATATTTTCCAATATTTATTTATAAATTGTTATAACAGGAAGTTATTGTTGATATGTATTTTGTTTTTCAATTATACCCTAGGGAACATGCCTATAGCATAACACACTGAACATGGGAATGAGAATACACATTTAAATATATAAAATACAGGTACATACTTATACAACATTTATGGACATTAATATATACATACTTGGCAACTTTCTGTTTGGAGGCCCCGGAATGGTAAGAAGTGGATCCTAAAGAGATGGAGTTATGCATCCCTACAGCATTGAGCTCCAGGCTTCCCGGTAAACATACCGGGTGTTTAGAGCTCATTTCCCATCATTTAGGCTGCGTACATCTGCTATACATATAATTAAATGCAATGGTACCTGTGCAATGTACTGTGCAAGGAAAGTATAAATGCCGGGTCTCATGCAAATTTGATGTGTCACAACCCATTGAAATGAACTGTCCCTGCAAATTCAGGAATGTTGCCAACTATGTATATATAGCAAATGCATTCTGATGTTATATGTAACGAGACCATTTTCAGACACTTATACACTTGTGGAACCACCCACTTCCTTTTTGTAAAGTCAAGTACTGAAGTTGAACTGACTTTGTATTATATAGTGCCATATGACAAATAGTTTCAGACAGAGGAGAGAAAAATCCTTATTATTCCAGTTAATTAATATTTCCTATTATTAACTCTTTGTTTAGGGGAAAGTATGTGTCAATAAACCTTTCCACACACTGCAGTAGTATCACTGGGACAAAAGTAACATCTGTCACAGATGATTCCCAAGATGCGCGTAGGTCCCATAATGCTGTTGGGGCAGAGAATATAGTGGGTGGGATTATGCGACGCTGCATGATGTCACATGGCGTTGTGGGATCCTGGGACACTAAACTGCAGCCTAACCGGTATAGATACTGTAGCTAATTTTTTTTCAGGTTTAGGTATGTCTCTGAGAAATACACAGTTTATTTAACACGTAACAGTGTCTGTGGTTTATATTACACAACTAAGTAGGTCTTTAGAAGGCGTATTTAAAATATATGCATATATGGAGTTTTGTATATTAAACTATGTTTTGATAGTTTTATCTCACTGTATAAAATGCAGCATGTTAATATTTGATAATGCTGTACTTAATTTTCTATATTTCCAATAACGGCATAGCAAAGTCCTGGACTGAATTTCAACCAGTTCCTCGCTAATGGAAATGCTATTGCATTTCCAGACATTGCTATTATGGAAAATATTAAAACAGCTGTTTTAGAAAAAGAATAGGTTTGCAAGCATGCAATTTTAATTTCTGTAATGCTTCAAGTGCTGTGTTGTACAACATGCACAATCAAAACAAAATCTGTTAAAGTGGATGGAAGGAATACTCATTAACATGTCCCTGATGAACCTGAATTAAAGTGTTGTGACTTGTTACAGATTAGACTCAAGATCATCTTAAATAAACAAAAATAAGTGAATTAATAGAACAGGCAAACCACTGTAAGTGCATCATATATTTAAATGTCCATTATATGAGGAAAAACATGACAATGGAGTAAAACAAGCATGATCCATAGGCAGGTCAGTTGCCACATGCAGCATCCACTGCCTAGGATTGCAAGGGCTCCAGATGCAATGCTAGATTGCACCCATAATGGTCAGCCTATCCATTTTGTAACTTAAATTATACAACATTTTAGTCATGGTATGTACTCTAGGATTCCTTGAACATCATCAAAGACCTGCTTCTTCTTTAACTTTTGGATAAAGATTTGAAGGTGCTGATCGGGTTTATCATGCTGCCAATGAGGCAGGAACAAGAGATATAGAAGAAATAGGGGTACGCTAATGGACTATCATAACAAAACAACAACACAATACATCAAAACATTCTATTCTGCTGCACCTAGTCCCTGAGTCCAAAGTTGAAGTGCATTGATTGAACTGAGCAGTAAGCCAATTGCCCAGATTCCAGAAAAAATGTGTTTGCCTCCTTTGCATTTAACCCACTGTATGTCTATAATACTCTCCTTAATGCAGACATGAGAGGGGGGGGGGGGGGGGGGTTACAGGTCTGTTAACCAGCTGTAACACAGGGACATTTATGATTGTAAGGTGCAGGTATCTCAGAATTAATTCAAGTGTATTGAGAGTATGACTGAGAATATCACATACAACAGCAGCATCAACTCTCTATGTATGCTCATATCACTGTCATTTGATTTGCGCTAGGCAGCTGTAAACTACACCAAATGCATATGTCACTGACAAAATGCCCTGCACTTTATGCTTGTTAGTGATCTTTCAGGTTAAGAAAGCAAATAGGAAAGAGATAAAGTATGTGACACGTTTTATAAGGAGGTCATCAAAGCAATCACAGAGAATGACAATGTTTACCTCTGGTTAATGAAATATACCAGGGGAAATGTTATAGCAGCCTTGTACACTTGACAAATTATAGTAAATGTTGAAATAAAACCAGGCAAAGAGTGGTTTCTACACAATTGCTATTAAATGAAAATGGTGAATGAATGCATAGTTGGAAAAATCTAAGTGCTAGAAATAATTAAGACTAACTACAACACAATAAATAACTTATAGCTTTCTGTTAAAGGTTTCTTGGAGAGAGATAGTTCAACAGTATGTTTGCTATATCAGTCTGTTATTATTCTAGCATATTTGGGGGTTTGGGAAATTGGTATAGATTTTTTATTATTATTACTTTTTACCAATTGGAATTTTCAGTTGGATATTTTGAATGCTTATGGGTCTCCTCTAGCATTAGGGAAGACCATGCTAGCACTGTAGTGATTTCATCAAGGGCTTTCCCATGTTGGTCTTAAGTAGAAGAATGACAGCAGGAGGTATCCCAAGTGTCCCTCGTTCAACAAAGCCATCCTGACTCGGAACCCATGCCCTGCCATCATGGCATGCTGCTCTAGTGCCCCACTTTATAGGGGCAACAAAGAAATATTATGAAAAAGTCCCAGCATATGCATTAGCTGAAGCATGAAGCTCCATCCAGGCATATTGGAAAAACATCAGCAAATTTGCAGTGGTCTCTTGATGTTTGTCGACTCCCTGAGCCAATATACCTCCTGTTTTGTACTCACTGATCTCACCCTCATAACACAAAGGCCAAACCTCCTGGCTATCCTGCTTTTGGGTAGGTGAAGCTGGGAGGAATGGGAAAGCCTTGTTTTGTGTACCTGGTCACCTAGCATCACATACCATCTATGATCGGATTACACTTCAGTGGGTCCTTTGATGACACTGTAGATCCAAGGTCATTGGGTAAAATGTTTGTTGATGTTACCAGGGATATGCCCAAACTCAGAAGGCTTATTTTTAATAATGTTTAGTGATCACTATGCCTCCTACATTTAATCTAGCTGCACCGCTACAAATGGCCTCAGCAGAGACAGGGAGGAGTTGGTTATCAGTTAAGGACCACCTCATCTACAAGTAATGCAAGAATGATTCTGTCCTTATGATACTTAAGAGTGATGTATTTGAGTTATAATGTCAACTGTGTGAACCACTTTAAATAACAACTTTAGGCCACAATTTAACCTATCTTTACCTGGAAGATTGCATCAAGTGCAGCTGTTTTAGACAGAACTTATTTATTGAAAGGATACATATAATGTACCTTACTGAGCTGTCTTTGCTCCTTATAGCTCTATCAGTGGGTCAGACGTTCTTTAAATAAGTGATCTCATTCAAGATAACAAGATAAAGGAAGATCTTGAGGAGTTCAAATATTTCAGTCCCCTGGTCGAGTTATACAGAATAAAAATGGCTCGTTAAGGCACTTTATTTCATTAAAGCATTTATATTTACAATGCCTACACTTGATGCAATCTTTCAAGGAAACCTATCTTATTTTTTGCCTACAGTTGTCCCTTAGAGACATATGTGCAGTCAGTGACATTTAATACCAAACAACAACAATGCCTGGCATTCAACTATATTAATCTTCTGTTTTAGTCATTCTGGGCCTATTTTTATTCCTTTTTCCAGAACCAAGAAGATTTTAACTCACAACTTTAGGAGCCCTGTGAACCTATTCAACACAGTACTTCAAATCTATGCTAAATGTTCTCCTACTCTAGATATCTAACAGTTAACTGGATACATTCACAATATCAAGGACGTTTTGCCACAGTCATTTTGATTATACTTTTTCTTAGGCTTTCATGTACTTGTACAAAAGCTGATCTAGGACAACTCACAGTATGCCAATTCCTTCTCTGTAAAATATACTTAGGGACTAAAATCCTCCCTGTGAATTATTAAGTTGGCTTTATTGATGACACGGATACATTTTACACATTTTAAGGCAAATAGGTGATGATTAAGAAACCTGAAACACTGAATAAAAAAATGACCCAGATTGAAAAGCACTGACTTTCCAAGCTCAAATGAAAATGTGATTCATTGTTAACCCTTTACGTACCTGGGATTTTCCTGGGCCAATGACCAAATGTGATTTTTCCATTTTGATATGTGGATGTTTAAATGTCTCTGTCATTTAATACAAGTTTTATGTTGTTTTTTAACCCCTTCCCGACCGATGGTGCTTTGGTCCTTAACAACCAAAGCACCATCGCCGTCTTTTTGTTCCTAGGCACCGATCGGCAGCCAGGAACATCCAGGCAGGGACCCGATCAGGGTCTCTATAGACCCTGTCGGTACCTGCCGACATCCCGAGATACTTCGTGATGAACCCGGAAGTTCGGGCACGCCGGGATGTCAGTAATGAAGCTACATTTCTTGTGGCAGACTGAGGCCACTCAAAGTGGCCTTACCTGACAGTGGGGACCCGGATGCAAATCCCTGCAGCGGAGTCCGCACACAGCTCATCGCGGGGGGCCTCGATGAGCTGTTTAATGTAGGATATTTCATGCCATCCTACAGGCGGGAAGGGGTTAAAGGACAGTTACAGCTTTCTTTGGATACCATAAACTTATAAATAATCTACAATTTAGTATTCAAAAATACATACAGTTTTTATCACTATTTTCCCAGTAATGTTATACATAACTAGTACAACCCTAACCCTGACACTGACTGACTTATCCCAACTAGCAAGCTAATAAAAAGAAAAATATAGGTTCCCACACCCAAAAACAACAAATAGAAAAAAAACCCGACCAGTACAATGTACTGGTCAGAGCAATCATAACCACATGGGGCCCCTGAAATTGGCAAAAATTGGGGCTGAGATACGGTCCCCAGGTTGTTTCTACTACTAAGTGTGAAACCCATACTCGTTTATCTGATACATTTTTGTTGTAATCAAGCCACTGAGCATATTTATTGAATACATGTTATTTGCAAACAACAAAACAAGAGAAGGGATTTTGTACATCTATATACACCGATCAGCCATAACATTAGGACCACTGACAGGTGGCAAGCTGGCAGAGGCAGGGTGATGCTTTGGGCAATGTTCTGCTGGGAAACCTTGGTTTCTGTCATTCATATGGATGTTACTTTGACACATACCACCTACATAAGCATTGTTGCAGATCATGCAGACCATATGAACATGGTACTCCCTGGTGGCATTGGCCTCTTTCAGTAGGATAATGCGCTCTGCCACAAAGAAAAAATGGTTCAGGAATAGTTTGAGGAAGATACCAACCAGTTCAAGGTGTTGACTTGGCATAATAAGTCCAATCCATGGAGGCCCCACCTCACAATTTACAGAACCTAAATTATCTGCTGCTAATGTATTGGCGCCAGATACCACAGCACACCTTAAGATGTCTAGTGGAGTCCATGCCTCGACAGGTCAGGGCTGTTTTGGCGTCAAAAGGGGAATGCAATATAAGTGTAGTATGAATGGATGAATTTAAGATGTAAAAATAGGCAAGAAGAGAAGGTCTTTGGGCAAAAGAATATCATTAGGACCATTGAACTACAGCTTGTATGGATGAGTCTGTGAAGGAACACTTTTGGGTGTTTTTGATATGTTACTCTTGTCAAAGTAAGGGTTTCTTAAATAATTTTTCTATGCATTTTCTTGTAGTAACACGTTATACTCCATATTGATCTTTTTTATGCATTTTCTGATTCTTGTATTTTGTATATGATATAGATATCCACTTTGTAAAAAAAAAATTAAAAAGGGGACATACACAATATTAGGCAGCTGATAATAATGTTATGGCTGATCGGTGTATATGCATATAATATGGAGGCTTATATAAATAAACTAATAAACACAAGTAACAGTCACATTTGTTTAATAAATGAAAAATACTCTTATCACATATGTGGCAGATCAACTTTCAATTCCAATTTATTCTTTAATCGTATTTATATGTTCACTTATTCCTTCAGATGACAAAACTAAAAAAGCTGAAATTCTCTTGATTTTCCTAGGCTCTGAACTACATTCAAAATCGTTTATTTTGCTCAATGCTGCTCATTAGATTTTTGAATGCTTTTCTTGGGAAACAAGAAGCATTTGACACCAGAGGATTTTTATGTAGAACCGAATTCTTCTTAACATCTGCAATATTAAGATACTCTGCCAGGCCTTTACACTTCATACTGCTGTTTCAATTATTGGCAAAACTGTATTTGCTCTATGATTTCTGTTTATCACAACAAGGCCTGTAACCAGGAGTTACATTTGGAATTAATTTGCCTTGTTTATTTAACAATATTAAAATATATGTACAATAAAATGTTGAGTTTTTGATTCTTCTGCTCTTTTACTTATAAAGTATAAACTTTTTTCCGGTCTTAATAAAACTACACATATCTTCACTCCGACAGACACAGAAAAGAGGAACTTTAATTTATGTGGTTGTTTGAATGATTATATAACTTGTTTTTTTGGCACAAATTCTTGCTAATTCTACAATACCATATACATGCCTAGAGGAAAAATACTAGAGAGCTGCCCTAAGCGAAACAAAGCAGAAGATTTTTGGTTTGTTGGCACTTATAACATTCTAAAGTAGTGTACCGTAAAAGCTATACCAATTATAGATTTTAATTTAACTCGGAGACAGGTTCTAAAAATCTTAATCTTCTTTTTACAGCATTTATACAGTCATACAATTTTCCTCTATGTTTCCTACCAATGAGCTGACATAAAAAAGAAATATATCCATAATAAACGATAATGATTTTCCAAGAAAAAAAATTCTACACCTCAATCCTAAACTTAAGGATTTTATTCACAAGTGGAAGCATTACTTTGATATTGCTTTATTCAACTCTCTTATTTTTTGTTTTCTACATTTTTTTTTTATTCACAGTGGTTTAAATAGCTCTATGGATTTTGTTTTATCTAAATTGACAGATATTTGAAGTGGATCCAGGTAATCATGAAAATAATTAGATCTATTATATTCATCCAGATTTTGATGGTCATTGTACTAACCATCATTACACATGCTGATAATCAGTATGTTAAGGTAAAAAGAGATTATGTACTACTGGATAAATATGACCAGCTGTATTTTTCATGCAATAAAGATTGTTAATTTATCGTATTGGCATCAATAGACATACAGAAGTGACAACAGAAACGTAAGGCATTTCTATAGGACAGGAATATAATTATTTAATTACTATAATGACTGCACTATTTTACAGTTTGCAAATGGTAACGCATGGTAATTACCATTTATTGCTTAACAGTGGGCCAAGTAAACATCAAATTAGTAGGTCACACTCAACCAGGTACTTTTTTTTTATTTGGCTTCAATAATTTTTGGATAAAAAAATATTCAGTTACAGAAATTAAATTAATGTACATTATGAAAAAAACAAATAGTTTATATGTCTAGCTAGAATATGACCCAAAAAGTTATATAATCAGGACCGAAAGAATAATCTGTTGCATTTGCTTAACCCCTTCCCGCTTGTAGTATGTTCTATGCCGTCCTACTTTTCAGTGCCTAAATGCACAGAACATCGTTCATATAACAGCTCATCGCAACTTGGATTTACAACATCATTTTACAATAACAATACAAACATTATAGTGTGTGGTCAAGTCAGTAATTTTTTTTTTCTTTATCATTACCCATAGGCCTATACAGAATTATATTGTTTTTGTTCAGAGACTTTGGGTCAGTTTTCTACCAGATAGGAAGTCTTGGTCTCTTCTACCTTACTCAAAATCTTATTTCTGTCTCTTTCCATTTCTATTTTATACTTAATTTGGCCCTTCAGCATCATCCTTGTAGGTTTCTTGACTATTCTACCTTTTTGCCAATAAATATTTTACTGCTATCTTTATGTGTACTACTAGATACATTTGTATCTGATTGTTTCCTAAAAGGCCTAAGAGTAATAGAGACATAGTTGGTGAGTAGGCCAGACCCGTTATATTTAAATCATTCAAAATGTATTATGCCATTTTCCAATACGTCTGGGCCTTTTCGCCATACCACCATATATGCATAAATGTTCATTTCTTCCTCCTGCATCCCCAACAATCTGGGATGCCTGTGGAAAGTCTTATTTATCCAATGTGGGACCCTATACCACCTTTAGGTTTTCTTATACTGAAGTTCGAGTATTTATTATAACAGTATTTATTATAACAGCCCTTATTGTAAACTATAAGGACACTTCACATTATTTTAAAGACCCTGGAATCCTTATAGAAAGTCTAAAGATCTGGGACCTAATTCCTAATTGAATTCTAACCACTGTTTTGTGATATATGCTTTTAAGTTGATGGCTTTTGAGATAGCTTGCGCTTATGGGGGGGGGGGGTGTTTAGAGACAGGGGGAGGGTGGTAAGAGGGGGGTCATGATAATTAATAGAGAGGGGGTAAGATGAAGGAAATATATTGATATACAAAGTTTTTAGACAACTTGGTTATTTGGGAGTAGAAAGGTATAAACTAAAGTAAGATTATGTTTTTCAATATCACAACACCTCACACCTTTAATCCGGTGAAAAGAGGTTTAAATATTCACTGGATTCACCTTAAGGAATTAGGGTAACACACTTAGATTAATCGATCATACTAACTAGCACTTTGGCACATCAGCACTTTATATAAGAAATCCCACTATGACGTAATTAATACAGTACAAATTGGAAAAGATGAATCTTTAAATATTATTCACTTTAGGCAAAGCAGTGATCTTCACCTTGTATATTGGTAATTTTGAATTAGCACTACAGTAAGCACAATGTCACTTTCCTATATTTTTTTTTTTTCCTCTCTCTTTTCTCTCTTAAACTCACTCACTTAGTGGGTATATGAATAGCACTTTAGCACAAAGGCACTTTTTATATTTTCTCTGAAATATATAGACATTACTATTGTTATCTTCCCCATTATGACATTCTGATAGTGCCTGACCAAATATAGGCAGCAGTCCTTAGCGAAACATAAATATTGGCCAAAACCAGAAGGACCCCTTCCCCTGAGGCAGTCGATATTCTATTAGTTTCAACACTGTTAACAGAGATGATTTTATGAAGGATACATTAAGTACAGAAGACCTAGTAGATATAGATGATAAATATGTGCACGATAGAAGTGTATGTTACACGTTTGTCCCCATTTCGGATTCTCTGTCCCTCTCTCTGCCTCTTTCCTCTCCCCTCCCCTGATGATGATGACAACATATAATATATTAGTTCTGGTACTCCAGGCGGTCGCGAGGTCCATACCTCTTGGGGCTCTAATCCTGCGGCGGAAGCAGGACTAGACTTATTGATAAGGTAATTTCCTTGTCGAATAGGTCTCTGGGTTGTATGCATGTGAAGTATGAATGGAGAATGCCTGAAGGTGGAGACGGCGGTCGGGGAGCGGGATGGGGGAACAGCGTAACATCATAAAGATGTCGCTGGTGATTGCCACCTTGAATGTCCGGGGCCTTAATTCTCCTCAAAAGAGGGGCTGTTTGTATGACTTATTGGTAAATAATAAAGTCGACATAATCTTAGTTCAAGAAACACACTGGACAGAACCCCCAGAGAAACTCTGGAGGTATTCTAAATACCCCACAGTTTTCTCAACCAATTCCTTGGATGGAAAAAAAAGAGGGGGAACAGCTATTATGATAAACTCGAACATTAAATTTGAACTGATACACCAGATTTTAGATACAAACGGACGGTATATGATCATACTGGCTAAAATCAACGACATACCATACACATTGGTAAACATCTATGCCCCGAATCAGTCCCCCATAAAATTCTTAAAGGAGGTTTTTGATAAAATTGAAACCTTTACGACAGGTCTTTTAATAATTGGGGGTGATTTAAACTGTATCTCAGACCCAAACCTGGATAGGAGCGGAAGATTTCCTCTAAATAATACTTCACCAAATAGAACATCACAACTATTCAGATTCTTTCAAAAAAATACAATCTTTGATATATGGCGTACTCTATATCCAAGGGAAAGAGATTATACTTATTTCTCACAGGTACACCAATCATATACGAGAATAGACTATTTTTTAACAAACTGTGTAAGTATGAACTCTGTGAAAAAGATTCGAATAGGTCCAATCACATGGTCTGACCATGCCCCAGTATTTCTAGAAATTAAAAATAATTTAAAGTACAAGTCAAGAACTAACTGGAGACTTAATGAAAATCTGATTAACAATCCTGAACGTAAAGAAGCTTTGGAAAAGGAAGCGAGGAAATTTCTTGAAATAAACGATAATGAGGAAGTCTCGAACAGCACACTCTGGTGTGCTTTTAAATCATATATGAGGGGGGTTATAATAAAAATGGGTTCAGTCTATAAGAAAAGTCTTGGCAAACCGCTCTTAGATCTACACATAGCTATGGCTAAACTAGAGATAATAAATAAAAAGAAGCCGGACCATAATATAACTCTAGAATTGGCCTCGATTAAGGAACAAATTAAGATCAAAACTATGGATAAGGTAAACAGAGCAATTACACGTTTAAAACAAAAGTGGTACTACGGGGCAAACAGAACAGGGAAATTACTAACCAACAAATTAAAACATAACCAAAGTAAGAAAATAATTAATAAAATTATAGTGGGAAATCAAACTCTTTTATCACCAAACTCTATAGCACAGGCCTTCAAAGATTACTATTCTTCATTATATAACCTCCCAAAGAATAAAAAATCCTCAAAAGAACTCAAAGGATTTCTAAAAGACATTAAAATTCCGAGGCTCTCCAATGACAACTTGGACACATTAAATCACCCTATTACCTGAGGTGAAGTAGAGCTAGCTATCTCCAATTTAAAACCTGGGAAAGCCCCGGGCCCCGATGGATTCTCAGCCCCCTTTTTTACAAACCTGCACACGATTATTTAACCAATTCTTCTAAAATGTTTTTGTGGGTTTGCAAGGGGAGATTCCATCCCAAAAGAGATGCTCCTAGCCACAATTACTCCAATTCCCAAACCGGGTAAAGACCCAGCATACACATCCAGTTATAGGCCAATATCTCTGATTAATTTGGATATTAAGATCTTTTCAAAAATATTGTCAGAGAGACTAAAAATTATTATACCACTACTTATCCATCGAGATCAATCTGGCTTTGTACGGGACAGATGTCCCTCTGATAATGTCCGGAAGCTTTTAAATCTGATACACAAAGTAAAGATCAAGCGAATCCCAGCCGCCCTATTATCCATCGATGCTGAAAAAGCATTTGATAGGGTTGATTGGGACTTTCTCGAAGAGGTATTAGTAAGCTTTGGTATTACGGGCCCCTTTCTGGCAAATGTAATGTCTCTCTATACAGTTCCAAGTGCTACAGTAAGAGGTCCACTTTTCAATCCGATCAGTTCCCCATTGCCAATGGAACCAGACAGGGATGCCCGTTGGCACCGTTACTTTATCTCCTTTCACTTGAGCCATTGGCCATTATGATTAGAAACAACTCAGAAATCCATGGAATCACATTGAATAACAAAGAATACAAATTAACATTATATGCAGACGATGTGATGCTGTCCCTATCAAAGCCAGATCGATCAATCCCAGAACTTTTGAAAACAATAGAGGTATATTCGAGCATATCAAACTATAAAATAAACTTAAATAAACTCAAATAATTGTAATTAATATATCCCCAGAAAATAAAATTAAACTTCGAGATTTATATCCCTTTGATTGGAAATCTGAAGTACTTGAGTGTATAGGTTTGAAGCTGGGGTTTGACATTCAGAAATCAAAAAGGCTAATGTACACGGATATGTTGAAAGAGCTAAGGGCTATACTTCTGGCCTGGAGGGGCCTAGAAGTTTCCTGGCTTGGCAGAATCGACGTTATCAACGCCTATACCATCCCAAAGCTTTTATTTCTCTTTAGGACAATGCCGCTCAGGGTCAACTCTGATGTTCTTATTCAATTTCAAAGACTATTTGTGGACTTCATCTGGCAAGGTTCTAAACCAAGAATAGCACAGAGATTACTGAAGCAAAGCCCACAAGAAGGTGGCACATCATTTCCAGACATATTTAAATTGCATGAAGCAAGTATGGTTAACCATGCTCTTGAATGGAATAATCAAAGAACTCATGTTTTAGACTGGTATACATTAGAGTTGGCAGAACTCTCTCCTCTTTATCCAACCACTATTTTTTGGAACACAAATAGAATCCCAAAAAAATATCATTCACAAAACCTAATAATACAGGACTGTGTGTTCACTATTAAGAAATTTAAAAGGAAAATGACCATCATAGATGCCCTAGCACCAATTGTCCCATTTGAACTCTTAGCATCTGAGATCGAAGATCTCTATACGACTCAGTGGACCCTGGCCGGCATTGTAACGCTGTCAGACATATTATCAGGAAATAAAATTCTTTCATTTAATGATCTTCAGGCTAAGTTTACATTTCCATCAAATTTACTTTTCCCATACTTAAGGGTTAAGTCCTATATTCAGAAAAGTAGGATGCTTCCCTCTAATCACCCGGTTGTTTTACTCTTTCTAAACCTCCACAAAAAGAAACAAATATCCAGAACCCTGAAACTGTTTAAACAAGTGGAACAAGATATTAAACCTTCCGCCTTCATTAAATGGGAAATATCTATCTCTCATTCATATTCTAGAGAAGATTGGATTCGGGGCCTCTCCCTGGTGAGGAAGAATATACACTCCGTGTCCCTACTTGAAACCCATCTCAAACTCATTTACCAAGGGTACCTGGTCCCCTCCAGATTGAATAAGATATCTCCCGCATATTCAGATCAATGCTGGAGATGTCTTAAACAAAGAGGCGATCCCCTCCATATCTGGTGGGCATGCATTGAACTTACTCAAATTAAGGTTAAATTAAATTATGCACTAAAATCAATATTCAAATCTACATCTGATATCTCTCCCCAAACTTTCTTATTTCCCATAGAACTAGAAGAGTATGATCAGTCTCAAGAAAAACTTTTGGTGCACATTCTTATGGCTACCAAGAAATGTCTAGCCAGAGCATGGAGACAAACTCAAACCCCAAACTGGTTGGATGTAACTAACCAGATACAATATCAAAAAACAATGGAACTAGGTTTCTGCAACGATCAAAATACGTATAAGTCTCATGGTGACATATGGGCACCATGGCAGACATTTCTTGATGGCGATCTGATGCATTAAATAGATCTACCTTTGAGTAGAGAGGGACACGGTGTGTGGGTCTCCGGACACCGGAGTGGATTTCAGTCCCCCCCCCCCTCCCGCCGCCGACTGTAGAGATTGCAGTATGAAAGTAGTGTGTGTGTCTGAATTGGGTTAAAAACGGGAAACTGAGTTCAAAAATTTGAAAAATTGTATTATGGGCCCCAAATTAATTTCTAACCTTAGCTGTATTGAATCATATCTAGCGTAACGTAACTTCAAAGAAAGGAAGGAAGGTGATATTCCAAAGAGAGAGAGAGGGGTTAATTGTAAATAACTTCCTTTGTCGCCCTCTCTTTCCCCCCCCCTTTTTTTTTTTTCTCTCCCCCTTTTTTTTTTTTTTTCTCTTCTCTCCTTAATCTCTCTCTCCCTTCCTTCTTTCTCACCTGTCCTCTCCTCCCCTCACGATTTGAGATGATTTCTTAGTCTTTCACGTACTAAAAGGCCCACCAACACATGTTTAATATATGTTTATTACATGTTTCATATGTTTTACAATGTTTATTACATGTCTTATATGTTTTTCACAATGTGTATTGTATTATACAAACAACAATAAATAAAAACTGATTGAACCAGAAAAAAAAAAAAAATAATAATAATACTGTTAAGATAACATTTTATGACTCATGTTCCAGTGTTCACATCTCACATTGTATTGTAATGATTCATATTGTAAGTTCATTCCTCCTTTGAATAAAAAAGTAATGAAAAATACTGAAGTTCGAGTAGATTAAAACAACAAATAGATTTCTTTGTCATTGGGATTAGGTTTATCCATTCCGTATACTCTATATTGTTGCCCAAATCTCTCTGTCACTTGCTCAAACTTGTGGAGGTTATGTCTTCTCCTTTTTTTTCATAAGTCCTTATTCTAATAATTTATTTATTTTTATTTTTTACTGATATAATATTTCAATATTCAAATCTAACATTATCTGATTACTCATAAGATACGTGTTCAGAGCACTTTTCACCCTAAGGTATTTAAATATATCTTTACCAGCTATTTGATGATCTCTGACCAGTTCAGGGAATGGCTTTATTTGGTCAAAATGTAACAAATCTCTAGTATACACGATCCCCTTTTGTTTCCATTCTTTAAAGATCCATGTCTTCAATTATTAATGCCAAAATCTCTATTTCGCAATTACTGGAAATCGATTTTTGGATACGTCTTCTATTCTTTACTTTTCTCCAAATTCCTATCAATTCTGTTGATATCTTATTTTGGTTTATTCTAAGTTTCATCCTTTTATAACCATCAGCATTCAACCACAGTATTAAATCTAAACTATTTATTGTTTCTCTTTCTACTTTAAACCAAGGTTCCAATTTATTTTCTTCTAGCTGCCATTTATATTTTAATGTCGACAGACCCCATTCCTCCCCTATTAACCTTCCTTACAATTAAAGACTTGGCAATTCTTGTTTTTTTATTTTCTCATATAAACTTGTCTATCATTCTTTGCCTTTTGATTAACCTTTTTTTTTCATTGGTAATGGGACAGATCTAAACAGGTAAAACCACATAGGCAAAATGTATGATTTTACAGTGTTTGTCCTTCCCCACTAGTATTGGTCCAGTGTTCTCCATTCCTTCATATATTGGTTAGTTTACAATACAAAAAAATTGTTAAATACAAAAACCAATAAATACGCATTGCACATTTCCATACATTAGACAAACATAGACCAGACTAACATTTCACAATATTCCTTTTGTGCTATAAACCATCTTTAGGTTGCTAAACCATGCATAACTAATGTCTGTTCCTCAGTCTAAAGGCTATGTTACTACAACATTAAGAATGATGCAGGGGATGAAGTGTTTGGGGTCATCCTTCTTCCTTGTTTGGGTCTATATTATTTTTAGCCAGTTTTCCCAGTGATTTATAAATACACGGAGGCTCATATTATGCATAACTCTTCCTTTATTCCCTCAGCAGCAAAGAATAAAATGAACATAACATTTTTCAAAATCAATCAAATCCAATGGACCATAAAACCCTTCTTCTCTTCCCTATAAAGACCATCTCCAGGAAGTGATCCACCTCTTTCTTTGCTGCTCCCTCAGAAAAGTACTTTTTTCCTATTGTAATCTGTGCTTATTATTATCTTGTGTTGGGGGGTCTTTAATCCTTATTCCTGCGTTAAAGATCACCCTTTGTTGTTCCATTACTGTATGGAGTTTTCGTTATCTGTGTTTTTTGGGTCTGGGATCATTGGTCTTTTCGTTATAGACCTTCCTTCCCGGACATTTGTGTTTCTTTATGGCCTGTATGGCCATTTTCTCATTTTACTTTAATTTTTTACAGTCTATTTCGGTGTTTTTGGGTGTTAAATTGTACTTCGCTCTTCTGCGTTAGTTTTTCAGATTTCGGTTTTTAGATTATCACTTGCTCGCATTTCTTTAAGCTGCCAATTTCAGTTTAGTGTTTGTATTTCACTGTCATGCATGCACAGTTTTTTCGGAGTTTCACGATTTTACTTCAGGGAACTCGTCGTGACCACCATTTTGACGTAGCCTTATGAGATTTACCTCGTATTGAGTCTCGAACACCATTTTAGGTGTCAGTCTGGGTGTGAAACAACAGGAGACCGATGATTATTGCATGAGCTTGTTCTTTTCCTATCACTCATTGAGTTTTGGGTTCCCTTGCAAGGCCCTTAAATACCTCCCACCTCCATACCTCCCACAGACATGATACGGCATGTCGCAGATGGCGAATTACCGCGCAAGAGAGCCCATCATCAGGCAACATTGATGAGAGCATGGAAAAAGGCTAAATCTGTAAATGAGTGGGACTCTGAGTCCACATCGGAGGAAGGGGTTTATGATTCAGATGAGTCTGACACATCTGATATGGGGGTGAATAATATATCACCCATTATATCACCCAGTGATTCCGAAGCAGATCACCCATCTAAGGTAGATGTAGTTCATCCGGAGGGTTGTATTTTGGACCAGAGTGCTAACCCACTCTTTGACCCAGAGAGCCTCCAACATCCCAGGTCGTCAGAGTGGTCCCCCCTCCGCTCATGTGGCTAATTATATTGCTTCTAGGGTATGCATAGGGCTGGATAAGCCTACCAGAGAGAAATTGAGAGCTGAGTGCCCAAGGCCTAATGTGCCCGACTCGGCGTGTAAAACGCCAGAGGTTGACCCGAAGGTTGCCCAATTTCTTGCTAAGACTGGGTGGAAGTCCAGGAAAGGCTTGGACTATTGCCTGAGGAATTGCCAGGATAGAATCCTGGACACTATTGGTCCTTTGGCCAAGATTTTTGATTTGGGTGAAACAGCCTTAGAGGAGGGTACTGCTATAGACCCTACCATCTTACGGGGCTGGGCTCAACGAGCCATCTGCTTCATTGGCAATGCCAACATATCTGTGGCCTCCGAACGTAGGAAGTCGAGACTCCTAAAAATCAAACCCAAGCTAATCGATAAGCCCCATTCAGGCTAATGGTCTTCTATTTGGGGATACGTTTCTTATGGACTTGGGATCCTTTGTCCAAACGTTTACTGCCTTAGACAAGGCCCAAACCAACATAGAGGCCGTCTGGCCAGATGTTACTTCAGAGGTTCCAATAGAGAATCCAGAGGCCTCCAACAATTTTCCCCACAACAACCGGTGTTCCAGTAACCCAGAGCTGCAGCTCCCACCATTTTTCCGCAGAGAGGGAGAGGTTGCCAGTCTTGTGGATTCAGGGGTTCTTTCCAGCAGAGACGCCCATACGGTAAGTCCACATGCACCCTTGAACCATCCCCAAATAAAAGTAGGGGGAAGGCTACACCTGTTTTTACACAACTGGAAACTGTTTTCCACAGACCCATGGGTTTTACAGACTGTCCAGGGTTATCATATAGATTTTGTAGCCACCCCATACCAGGGCACAACACCAAGAACCAGGCCATTCTCGAAGCTAGATTCGCAACTTATAGACATAGAGGTTCAGAATTTACGGCGCAAAGGGGCCATAGTACCAGGAACCTGGGAGGCAGGGGGCTTTATCAGTTCACTATTCCTGGTTACAAAGAAGGGTGGGGGCTCTCGCCCCCGGTTATCAACCTGCGCCCGCTAAAAGATTTTGTGTCATACCAACATTTCAAAATGGTAGGTATTCATTGTCTCAGAGATCTATTAGTCCTAGGGGATTGGATGGTCAAGTTAGACCTCCAGAATCCTTACCTCACAGTACCAGTAACGTTAACACATCAGAAATTCCTTCAATTCCTATGGAAGGGGCAGAAATGGAAGTAACCAAGTTACTGAGGCCGGTGGTAGGTTTCCTTCGACGGAAAGGAGTAAGATTGATCATTTACCTGGACAGCATATTAATTATGTCTCAGAACAGAGATTCAATGAAACTGCACATGTTGTGGACAATAGATTTCCTACAGTCGCTGGGTTTCCTAATCAATTGGGAGAAATCAGTAAGGAAACCCTCACAGGTCATGGAGTTCCTGGGGTTTTCGATAGACGCCACTCACGGGTCACTTGTTCTTCCAAAGGAAAAGATAAAACTGATAAAAAAAGAAATCAAGCGAATGTTGAGGAAGCAAGTGATTCCAGTCAGACATTTGGCTCGAGTGATAGGCCTGCTCTTGGCTTCTATATAAGCGATATTTCCGGGTCCACTTCATTATCGAGCCTTCCAACGCCTCAAGATGAGAGCTTTACACCAGAGTTGGTCTTACGACCAGATGATTCCGCTAGACTTCAAAGCATCAGACGAGTTGACGTGGTTGATTCTGCTCATGGAAGCTTGGAATGGCAGAGCAATCTTCAGTTCCGCTCTGGACATAGTGATTGCGTCAGACGCCAGCCTACACAGCTGGGGAGCTATCTGCGAAGCATCCTTTACCTGAGGACGCTGGGCTACTTTAGGGCAAAGTTTCCATATCCACTGCCTCGAGTTGCTAGCGGGTACCTTCGCGGTCAGAAGCTTCACACGCAATTTTCCAGGGTGCTCGGTGTTGCTATGCATGGACAATGTGTCGGCGGTCAGATACATCAACCATCTGGGCGGCACGAGGTCGACAGCATTATCCGACCTAGCAAAAGACTTTTGGCAGTTTAGCCTAGATCACAATGTCTCGATACAAGCTACTCATATCCCGGGACTAGCGAACGTCAGAGCAGACTGGAGTTCAAGGCACCTCAAAGATACAGGAGACTGGCAACTACTCCAATCAATATTCCGTCACCTGGAGAGACTGTGGGGTCTGATGGAACTGGATCTCTTCGCATCTCGTCTCAACAGACAGCTGCCAAGGTTTTTCAGCTGGAGACCGGACCCAGAAGCAATAGCAACGGACGCATTTTTACAATAATGGTCGAGGAACAGACATTTTGCTTTTCCTCCCTTTTGTCTAATCGCCAAGACACTAGTACGCTGGAGGAGGTGCGGAGCGTCTCTCATACTAATCAACCCATGGGTGGACACTCAGCCTTGGTTCCCATCATTACTAGAGATGACCATAGATTGGCCTTGCAAACTGCCGACATCACCGAACATGCTGACTGATCCGAAGTGGAAGGTACATCCTCTTGTACAGGCGGAACAACTGTCCCTAGTAGCATGGTTAGTTTTAGGGGACCCAGGTGTGTCCGAGGAGTTTCACAGACAACTAGAACACTCTTGGCAGCAGCCTGGGCGCCAGGAACTCGAAGAGCATACCAGAATGCCTGGAAGTCATGGGCTTATTGGTGCGTGGAACATGATAGGGATCCTGTTTTCTGACTAATCAATTTCAGAAGAGTTTAGCATATCGACCTATTAATGTTTTCAGGTCAATAATATCACACAGTAAGGTCACACAGGTTTTCATACTATTCCAGCAGGTTTTATGCCTTAAAGAATATGAAAATAGAACAGCTTTATAGCGTAAGCCTGATCATCAGGATTTATTTCTAGTGTTACGTAAACCTCATGCTCCGGTTTCTACGGTTTCGCTAGCTAGATGGGTAAAATGGATTCTTGCAGAATTGGGTATAGATGCTACTATTTTGGCCCACACTCGTCTAGAGGAGCGATGGCTTCTAGAGCCTTTCTGTTGGGCTGTAGGCTGGAAGAAATTATGAAAGCGGCAGATTGGTCTAGAGAATCTACCTTTAGAGATTTTTATTTTCGTCAGCTTTAAACATGTATAATATGAGGCTCCGTGTATTTATAAATTTTAAGATTTTGCTAAGTCGTGACGTAAAGTTTATAAATACACGAGGTGAGTATTATGCCCACCCTCTGTTTTTGATTATCCTACCCTAGCGACATGAGATTGTCTTTGTTTTTTGTTAAATGTGATTTTAAGATATAAACTGATTTATTTCTGAAAACTATGAGCTTTTTTCTTTTATTTCTGTTTTCAGCTTAAAGGGCAAAATGGATGGTCACACCCTACTTATTCCAGTGGTCGTTTTTTCCATCTGGATTTGGTTCGGATTCAAGTTTTAATTAAGAAGTTCTGATATCTAACGTTTACATCAAAGAAAGAGGAGGATCACTTCCTGGAGATGGTCTTTATAGGGAAGAGAAGAAGGGTGTTATGGTCCATTGGATTTGATTGGTTTTGGAAAATGTTATGTTAATTTTATTCTTTGCTGCCGAGAGAATAAAGGAAGAGTTATGCATAATATGAGCTTCGGTGTATTTATAAATCATGACTTTACGTCATGACTTAGCAAAGTCATATCATTTATTTTTAAACTAGAGTTGCATGTTTGCCTAAGAATTCATTTTATTTGTTGCCATGAGGGAATGTTTGGTGTTTTCCATTAATGTGCTATTGCGAGTTTGTTATCGGTCAAAATATGAATGATTAAGTCTGTCTCATCAGATCGCATTTGTGGCCAGTCCAGAGGTAAAATAAATACTTTTGGGGTTTCATCTAATTTATGGCCTGTCATTCTTTCAATTTGCCCCACTAGGTGTGACCATAATGCCTTCGCTTCACTACATGACCACCATATATTTTTGTAATCTGCTTGAGATTCATATATTGCTTCGTATTAGTGCTCAGTTTTTATAATTTATTTCTAAGGGTTTTTTTTTAGGTGTTTGCTACCCATATTCCTAAGTACTCCGTTTTATCCCTGCATCATGTAAATCCAAATCTTTTTAATGATGTCTTCTGTCTCCACTCCTACCCCTACTCCCAACACACTAGATTTACTAACATTTAGTTGTAATTTGATAGTTCTCCATACCTTTTAATTTCTCTCAGTAGCTCTTCTACTGAAGCTATAGGATCTGTAATTGTCATCATAATATCGTGAGCATATAAACTTGTTTTTACTTCCATCTTCCTAACTTTTACTCCTTAAATTACATAAATTACATAAATTTGATCTTTTAAATTGTGCTAGCGATTCCAGGGACAATACATAGAGTAGGGGACAAATTAATTGTTTTTCAGTGGTGAAATGTGTAATTTACATATTTGTCTGCTAATTTAGGCATTTACTTGTAATTTTGCTAACTCAATGTATAGATAATTTCCAATCATTTTTTATTCTCTAAATTCACAGTTAAAACAATGTTTAGGTAATATAGTTCCTTTAAAGGAATTTGCACTAATTGCCTTACAATTTCTCCCCAGTCTTTGAATGTTCTGTTTCTCTACTAATCTATCGGGTGGTTCTTGCAATTCTTCACTGCATATTTAGCCCTTTAATAGTGTTGTGTCTCACATTGTATATACTTTTTTAAAATACTTTTCCTAATTTTAGGCTGAGTTCTGCAGAGAATTTCTCACTCAGTATACCTAAGGTCTGCTCATTGTCTTGTCCTGGACTGATCTCCTGTTTCCAACACATATGTTGATCATTGTCAATAAACATATGGCTCTCTGGCATCTACATCATCGGCAGGACATTGGATGTAGTTGACCAAACCAGGGTTCAATCAGCTTTTTAACATTTGATATGTGAGTATGAATTAATGCATTTTCATGAATTTATTACAGTATGAACTGACTATATTTTCATATAAAATTACTTTCGCCATTTCCAGAGAATGAGATGCATTTCAGTATTACAACTTTCTATATTACCGTATTTTCTGGCGTATAAGACGACTGGGCGTATAAGACGACCCCCTAACTAAGTCGTCTTATAAGCCGAAAAAGTCGCATCTATATTTTAACCTTTTAGGTTAAAATATAGAGTTTGCCACCCTCCTCCCCCCTTCCCCAATCCTCAATCCCCAGTACTTACCTATTTTCTGCTCTGTCTCCCGCTGTTAAGCCGGTCTGTGGCTGTGAGGGAAGCGTTGTGAGCTCCCCTCAGGCCGCGCGGACAATAAAGTTTTGTTTAAAAAAAAAGTTTAAACAGACTTTATTGTCCGCGCGGCCTGAGGGTAGCTCACAACGCTTCCCTCACAGCCACGGACCGGCTTAACAGCACGAGCGGAGACAGAGCAGAAAATAGGTGAGTAAATCCCAGTACCCAGCGTATAATACGACCCCCCAACTTTTGAGAAGATTTTCAGGGGTTAAAAAGTCGTCTTATACGCCGGAAAATACGGTATGTATGCACCAATAAATATTATTATTTAAATACACATTGCATTCACTTTCTCAAAACAGATGAATGCTTCAAAAATAGTGATACAGAATATACAGCTGCTGAAATTATATATGTTATCTTGAGCATCAAAACCAACAACCTTTTCAAACAATTTATTTTTTTAAATGGATATTATTTTATTTCTTATAAAAAAAAAACATACTCATATTTCAATCTTGATACCAGATGGTTTGTATAGCATCATGTAAAATAATCTTAAAATGACACCTTGCAAAGTAAACAATCCAAGAACAATGGGAAGTCGATAATTCCTTGCCAAACAAAATTGCCATTTTTAAACGTGTACAAACTATGTAAATGAAATCTAGAGTTTAAATTATATATTTTTTTTACATATTCTGAACTGTGGTTTGAATGTATACTTTTTATAGTATTACACACAAATAATATTGGTTGTGATGGACCGATGGCAATATACACATTGTTTAGTATTGCAAAGGATATTTTTAAAGTTGAGGAGCTGGTAGGCAAGAAGATGCCATTGAACCATGCAAAGTGGGTAATGCAAGCATGGTGGTACCAGAAATTCTGAGTCTAGTTAGCCACTGGGCTAATATCTTAGTAATCCTGAACTTTCATGCTGTGAGAAGCAAGGCATTTTTTTTTAACTAGCAAGTGAGTTATCTACAGAGCAATGCAAGATATTACACTGCCTACAGACACAAGGATCCACCACATCCGAGTCTTAGAAACTCCTCAGACCTCTTGCATGGGCAGTCACACATTTGCCCAGAAACTGTATTGTGAATGACATTTCATGAGGCTGAATGATATTTGGAAAAATATAGGAAAATACTAGCTAAATAGTATGTGACCCAAGAGAGAATTAGGTTACATGTAATGAGGAGAATGTGCCAATGGTGACGATCAACAGTGTCAAATTAGGCAGTGTTTTATTGGAATAAGTAACCTTTGAATATGGCAGAGATAGAGTCATTAGATACTACGTTTTCAAATGGCTTATTTATATGTAGATGGCAAGATTCCATAGATAGAGATGTTTATGAGGTTGATAAGAGTACTGCAGAAGAAATCAGGGGAACTAACAAGATTAAATGTGTAATGGTCTAGACCACTTTATATTATGTGATTGGAATTAGTAACCTTTGGAATTGGCAGAGATCAAGTCATTAGATGCTTTGGTAGAGTTGTTTCGGTAGTATGAAGAGGTTGTGAAGCCAGATTAGACAAAAAGAGTCCATAGAGATAGAGAAAGAACATCAAGGAGATCACTAAAGAACTGAAAGTAAGTCATGTTGTTGTAGATCTCTTTACAGTAAGCATTTAGATAGTATAGTAACTTGGTTAAAAAAAAGTAGTAAGGAATGTATTTTTACGTTTTCATACAGCTTATTTATATGTCTATGGAAAGATTCCATAGATAGAGAAGTTGATTCGGTTGGTGAGAGTAAGACAGTAGAAAACAGGGGAACTAACAAGATTACATTTGTAATGGTCTAGACCACTTTATATTTTTTATAGGAAAAAACTAAATATAATTCCTCCCCTTTTTCTATACATATAGATTTTGAAATATATGCAGCTTTTCTAAATATAAGTGATTTCCAAAAGCTGGAGCGCTAAGGGATTTAATTATATATAATAAAGTGAAATAAGAAATAAAACACAAATATACTTAAGTAAACTCATATGTTCTTTGTGGTTGAAAATATTCCCTTTGGACAGGTTTCAGGCAAAAATGAATATGCAAAAGAAGGAACAAGTTTAAACACATAGTGTTACCAGTATCAGTCAATAGATTATAATGTAGCAATCCGTAATGTCGCTTACTAACATTAAAGATAGTGACAAAAATTATGGAGACAGGTAACCTTAATCTTTGATAAGGATAGAAATAAAATAATTCATCGGCAGCATTAGAATATAAAAATATACAAAAATATTAGAACTATTAACTCTATTAGACAACATTTTTAAATAGATCTGAATATACAGCTGTATTAGAACTAGTGAACAAGAGCACAAATGATGCAGGCTTCACAACAAAGAAAAGAAAAATATAAAGCATAAAATAGCTACACGGGTCCAAATACAATCCCTTGTCACAATCTCTTAGAATGTAAAGAACCCATAATAAACAATTCTTCGAAGAGCTACATGAAAAGATAAATGTATAAATAAAGACATTTGCTGTAATATGATATTGGACCCACAAGCCATTATACTAAATCTATTATTTATATATAGGAATGAATACACATTATTAAACTATTGTAATAAAGGTCAAATTACCACTATCCCTCCTATCAAGGAGGACAAATACTATATCAAACATGTCTACAGATGCAGATCGGTTGAGAAGTATGCAAATAGAATTGCTTATATACATAACACAATGACTGAGTAACAGTAGTATTAAACTCAGTAGGTCCAATACAGGATACAAATAGCAACCTTAGTCAAACATGTAATTACAAATATACAAATAATTGTCAGCTATTTACAACATTTTACAATAATCTACATATTTGTGGAGTGCTTGGAAACATGATTAAGCTACATCCGAATAAAATTCAGACCAAAGTAATACACTTTTCCTCTATCGGGGTACCCACACAATACTAGTTGAAACCAAACAACAACCAAAGAGTCAGTGAGATAAACAGAACTACATAATTAAAGATCTAACAAATAGCATCTCTATCAGTATTTATTGTTTAGTCATCCAAAATCCAAAAATAGCATCTCTATCAGTATTTATTGTTTAGTCATCCAAAAAGCACAATACAATGCTCCCAGCGATGAGCTCACTTATATTGCACCAATTTGTGGGGCTCCTGTATGTGGCATATTTTGTGGGGCTCCTGTATGTGGCATATTTTGTGGGGCTCTTGTATGGCATATTTAATGGGCCATCTGTTTGGCATGTTATTGGAGGAAATTCAGGGGGGTGACACCGGGTGACACCAACCCTTGTGACGTCTCTGGTTCCTGGCCACCGATCACAAACAGGAACACTAATAGACCCTATGGGTCCCTGCCAAAAGATCGTGATACCTCCGGATGTCACATGTGAAGTCACAGAGGAACTTCCGGTTTCGGGCACAGCACGATTAATTAAAATGTAGCTGGTGCTCACTTTGAGCACTGGCTACATTTTCCCTGTCAGACTGAGGCCAGTATTTTGCCATTAAATATGCCAGTATTATTTTGCCATTCAATATGCCAGTATTTTGCCATTACATATATGCCAGTATTTCGTCACTCAATATGCCAGTATTTTGCCACTCAATATGCTAGTATTTTGTCACTCAATATACTAGTATTTTGCCACTCAATATGCCAGTATTTTGGCACTCAATATGCCAGTATTTAACCACTCAATATGCCAGTATTTTGATCATTACATGCCACCCTCCTCCACCCTTCCCCAGTACTCACCTTCTTGCTGTGCCATGTACTGGCCGTCTCCTCCGTGCAGTCTTCCTCCTGCACGGAGGAGGAAACACAGCCACCTGATGTGACGAAACGTCATATCCGGTCACATTGCTTTTTTTCCCCGGCAGCCATATCTAACTGATGCAGCTGACAGAAACATAATTAAAAGTTCAGCAGCGCAATATTCTGCGGGAGGATGCCGGCAGCACAGGTGTCCCACCCGCTGGGGATCTCACCTGGTGCAGTCTGCCCCCCTCCACATCCCCTCAGGACACCGCTACAAAGAATGACTAAATAAATGGCAATGCAACATAGCTAAAAGTACACTATATCTATATACATTTTAGTGAGATGAATGCTTTGATAATGTTTATGTCATAATATATATTAAAACATACATATAATATACACAGTGAATATTGCCCTAGTGAGGCTGAGTGGTTCAGAAATTAATTTGTTGCACACCTCCTTAGCATTTGAAGGGTTAAAGAATTTATTCACCTGCATTCATAATGATTGAAGTCATGAAAGAAAAAGCCAATATTGTACCATGCAAAAAAAAGGGAAAGATTGTAAGTTTATTCCTCTCACGCTGACACTCAGTGGCCTTTGTCAGACAAAGCTCTTATTGGGATATAAATCAGAACTAATAGGTACTCTGAGTGGTATAGATGGATTTTAAAAGAATTGAGTTTCAAAACAGATGACATGCCATAAAAACCCTACAGAGTATAATCACTTATGCTTCATGTCCAAACATCACCCTCTCACTTCCAAATGAGGTACTTTAGAGAAGCTGACAAGAAGTCAATGATTCCCTTCAGCATATCACAAATATATGTGGGAGTATATTTATATTGTTAGGTTTTCCAAGGCATCTGTGTTTTTTTTTATTGCAGAAAATAGTTTTTTAGGGAATGCATACAAGTGCCATTACTTTCTTAGTATGAACTGTATACAAATAATATACCAGAGAATACTATAAATTGCAGTGTAAGTAAAGTAGGAAGGCCTCTGGCCACTTGTAAGTAATGCGACTGATAACATTTGCTGTGCCAATAAAGTGAGAATTAAAAAAAGAGAAACAAACAGAAAAAAGGTTGTTCCTAGAGATAAAAAAAAAATTCTACTCTATAGAAGTTGAGTTAAAGTTAAGTCAACAAATAAAATCAAATGTACACATTTCTAATCAAATATAAAACTCATAGGTGATTTTAATAACATTCCATTCACTAAGGGCAATACGAAAATGAATTATACAGTCCAATATTCCAACCTGACAACAACAATTACATCATACGTTTTTTCAACTTTTATCCTAAAGAGTTGTAGTTGAGTAAATTCTACTCTACTGAAATTGTATAACAATAAGATTTGACTGATTTTATTTTTTGGTTCCTAAAGCAGTATAGATTTTCATTATATCTCAATGATCTCATAACCTGCACGTTAATTGGGTGCAGCTGATCATTATTTGTTGTTTTTCCTGTAGCTTTTATTTTTCTTCATATCCCTAAGTGGTGGTGACCTTACTAGTGGTTTTCTCTGTCTGCCCATAATGTCCTATGCTTATTCCTACAGAGTGTGACCAATTGAGTCAGTAGAGCAGCTTGATAATATAGCATTATAGGGTATAATCAAAAAAGAGAGAACAGCAAGATATTGAGACAGGAATTTCAAACTTAAGGCCAAAGTAGCTGAGTTGGAGAAAATCTCCCATTCAGCTGCATTGGAGAATTTTTCCAACTTGGCTACTTTGGCTTCAGGTTTGAAATGCCTGTGTCAATTCCCTGCAATTCTCTCTTTACTAAGTAGCCCATTGTATTTGTTACTCTGAATTCTCCTGTGCCTTGATGTGCATACATTCATAATCTGTTTATTCTGGGTTTTCTTTACTTCAAAATAAATGCAAATATGATTCCTTGTAACAATGAGATTTGTTATTGCTTTCCTGATTTAATGACCAAAATAGATACACTATTTTTAGGAGCAAGGTCATCTTTACAGAACATATTCTCTCAGTCCATGGAATGGATTCGTTTTTTTCTCATATTCTAGTAAATCCTAACCACACTTTGGCCTTCTATATTAACACCTAAATATTTTAGTGCCACATCTCTCAATTTAAATGGATATCTAGGTTGCTTACAGGGAAGGGCTGGCAACTGTTGACCCGGGGGACATAAACAATTTAGTTAGCCTTGGTGCCACTTTATCAGGCCACCTGATTTCATCAGAGAGTGACACAAATAGACAAGCAAGCCAATTTTCTGACAGATAACTTACAGAGATTGATAGACAGACAAGACAATTAGATAATTTAAAAAATCACTTGTTTGTAAGATGAATCTTAAAACAGCCAATTTCATATACACAATGTACATAGAGACAAAACAGCAATAGTAATGTAGTGTATGTTCGAAAATTATAGGCTGTACACCCCTCAATCATTCATATATAGAGGAACCAACCAAAAATTAAAACACAGTATCATTGCAATTACAGTTCATTGGGTTTTTAATACATAACATTTAGTTTTAACACTAGTTTTTTATTACAGTTTTTTTTGTACCTAAATTATTAAATATATCATTAGCTTTGTATACATTTTTTATGATTGTTTTTAGAAATGCAACGCCAAAGTATTTTTACCGTTATACTTCATGTAACAATCAGTTGCTGATCAATTTTAGTAATCCTAAATCTATCAGGGAGTCCCTTTAGATCCTGGATGTTATGCTGAGTATATATTTGATTGTTTTAGGTGCAAGTCTATTTATTACAATGATTATTACAATGATCTATATAGCAACTATAATCTCTAATTTAACACCTTCTCGACATATGACATGCCTGATGATCAGACACTGTTGCCATGAAGCCTTTATGAACATATACAGGAGGCATAAGGCAACACTGAAAACCCCCCTCCGCCGCATATTCGATCATTACCAAAAGCTGCCACTCTAATATGGCCCTGTTATGGGCAAGAGCTTCAGAAGCGGTGACTCACCACTTCCGTCACTCTGTTGTACTTGTTAGACTGTTGATCATTGAGGTTGGGGACAAAAGGTCACTGTAGGGGGAAAATGCTACTTTAGGTTATTCCCTTATAACTTGCAAAAAAAATCAGAAAAACATGTAATCATTGGCTATTTATAAACTATTTTTCATTTTATGCAATAGTGTCAAAGATTTTTCACGTAAAAGTTAGAAAAATATATTTTTTAAATATTTTATAATTTTTTTAAGATATGTGGAAAATAATGGTATCTTAAGAAAGAAAACTTCTTATGGCAATAAAAACAGTACGTAATATATGTGGGTACATTAAACAAGAAAGAATCAAATTGAAGCTAAACAAAAATACAGCAGAAGTGTAAAATCAGCCTCTGTCACAAAAGAGGTTAATTAACAAATTTGAATAAAAAAAAGTATGACTTCTAAAATGTCTAAACAAGAAAGAGGTCATGTCTTTTGAAATCTTTAAATCCTAAATATAAAAAAAAGCACCTTGCGTTGTAATAAAACATATAAAAAATGCATGATGCAAACTAGATGTTCACTGGAAAGTAGGTCAGCAATGTATTCATTTTCAGTGCACAAATCCAATTCAACTATGTATCTGTACAGTAAACAGTATTAATGTGATAAAATTATTTTAAAATTTACTTTTTTATTTTATGGCAGGGTTTTTTGCTACAATGTACAAAACAGATTAATCTGTCAAAATGTTTTCTAGTTTTATTTTACTTTGGATTTGTAGAATTGAACAGCATCAAAAAGATAGCTGAATAAACAATTACACTCAGCAGGATAACTCAGCGAAACACCATGGGGACGCAGCATCAAATGAATATATTTCTTTTCATTTGTGATAAATTCACTGTATGATACAAAAAAATGTCTTAGTTGGTAAATAAGAAATCTCATTTATAAGCTAAACAAATATGTTCTGTTTTTTTTATGTCAATTGCATTTGGTTAAGTTAAAATATAATATTTATGTAAAACAATTATAAAGTTAGAAGAAAACTTTAATGAGTATAATGACTTCACTACCACAATTAATATTATTTATAGTAGTACACATGACACCGTTTATAGTAATGATATGTAATATTAATTCAAGCAAACAGAAACATGAATGTGCAAATATTTAAAAACAGTTCCAATACAGGTTTAAAAAAGACTCATATTCAATAATTTTCTTAATTTCTGTCTAATACATTTACAATAACCATTCCTCCTATCTCTAAAGAAGCACTCAGAAAAATCATACTAAATAAGCCCAGGTTTACTCTATAACTACAATGTAATTGTACAATGTAATTGTTCCTTCACCCCAAGCCTCCATCAGGGATGGGCAAAGTGTCCAAGGACATGCAAGGACACTAGTGTCTGTGGAAAGGGTTGTGAGGTTCCAGAGAACATCATTAAATGAATCAGTCACAAAAGTCCAATAAATATCATGAACAATAGTAGCGCCTACCCTCACTTAATCCACAAAATTGCCTCTTCTGTAGGTGTTTGGACGTTTTTCTAAAATGAACCTCTTATTTTAACTGGTTTCCATCTGTAACTTTGTGTGGTAACCCTGTGGCTCAACAATCTTCTCAGAGCTAAAATACATGTTTTCCTGTTGCTTTTTCTGGGCCATTTCCTTTGCATTTGATTCACTTCTTCTACACAATTTAGCTATAATTTCTCAATTTTGTTAAAGTGCTGTCATAATTCTTCCCATTCCCTTTCTCCTAATTTGTTTAGTGATTTCCCTTTTTTCCCCTCCGATTCTCCATGTTATATCTACTAGAGATTTGATTCTTGTATCCATCTCATCCCATCTCCTTCACTCCGCTTCTCTCTGTTACTCCTCTTGGTTTAAATATCCTCTCTTCCCCCTCCACTCTCCGCTTTTAACCTCCCTACAACTACCCCTCGTTCTCCTCCCTTGTGGCCCAAGCCATTATTTTCCCACCCTATCTAACCATCTTCTTACCCCCTCTTGGGTTCTAAGTATGTGTCTCTTGCCATCCCACTGAATGATTAGACAGGTAGGAAATCCCCATGTATATTTTATTCCTTTCTCTCTCAACTCACTTGTCACTTGTCCAAAGCTCTTCCTTGCTGTTCTAGTATGGTAGGACAGGTCCTGGAACACATTGATACTTTCATGTTCCTTTGGTCTGTCCCTCCACCCCATAAATGCTGTCATTATTTACCTTTCTGTTCTATAAGATGATAAGGCCACTATTACGTTGCGTGTGAGTGTTTCTGACATCCCTTTGGGTCTGTATATTCTATGGTATCTCTCCATTGGTATCTGGGGTGTACTACCCAACAATCCCAATGCAGTAAAGAGTTTTATCAGATATTCTTCCAATCTCTCCTAGCATAATGTCATTTTTTATATCCATTTTTGTATCTCTTGCATTTAATTGAATTTTGTTTTGATTAGCTCCCATTGAGATTCTAAGGACCTTTTCAGAAATTCTGGAGTAATCATCTGCTCCTGTTCTACTGAGGAATCCAATGTTCTAGAACTGGCTGGTTTTTTTTGCCACACTAGCTTCTGCTCTAGGGGAGGCTGGACGTATTACAGAATCATTTAGATTTTTCTTCTGAATTTGTGTGAAAAACTGACCCAGGTGTTTATGTTTGCCTTCTGCTGTTTTTTTTTTCTTCTCTTTTTGGAGGGGGTTTTATTCTTTCTTTATTCTCCATGATCTTAATTTAACTTTCTCCCCACCAGCTACGCTCTTTGGACTTCCCAGTTTTCAGGAGCAGACTCAGACTCATTAATTATCAATTTCCCTAGGCAACAATGTTTCAAATAACGGTAGTATCCTTTTTCTTGTATAAATGCTTTTTTAATATTAATATATATATATATATATATATATATATATATATATATATATATATATATATTTTAGGCAGTATAATTGGATTTTCCAGCCTGTTATTGCTGGTTTCTCCAATTGCTTAATAGTTGAAATACTTGGACCTTCCACATTTATACAGCTTCATCTCAGTGATAAGTCAAAATACATACACCTAATCGTCAATATTTTTTTTTCAAAGCAACACAAATATTTCTATAATCTTGAAGCATTTGTGGCAAATTTCTAGTATTAGCAATGTTTCCCCTTTTTCAACTTATATGTAGGTGGTTTCCTTAAGGTCAATGCGACTGTCCAGCGGAACCACCAATTTATCCAAATAAATCGTCAGGTACTTGTAGGTGTGTAGCAGGGTCTATTCTGCTAAACCTTATTCCATTATACCATTTCAAATCATGGGTAGCTAATATGTATTTGTACTATGAACAGTATCTTCCACGATTGATTGCAAATGTAGTTAGATGGACTTTATATCCGTCTGTGTCAGTTCCCAAAGATAATAAGTTTTTGTTTTATGCAATATCTTTAGGGATTAGAATGCTGGCTGATTGTACTTCCAGGTACCTTAGGCTAGGCCCACCAGACTTCTTGGACAAACAATTATTTTCCCTTTGTACTGCTCACTCAACCTTACATATTGACTAGGGGGATTTTAAGCCTTTCCCACCGACATAGTTAGGTGATATCTGCTGTAAACTTTGCCTTGACGCTCTTAGGTTAATCAACTTGTACAGGTGTATTATGCAGTTCTTTCTTATGGGAGAAAAAAAAACAATGCGTCTCAATCCCCCAAACTGTCTTTCCGGGATAGTCACTAGTTCCTTCAGAGGTAGCCTTTAAAGCATTTTAGCAATCTTTTATAGGTGATTTACTCAGCTCCCTGTCTTAACCCACCCAGAGTAATGAAATGGGAGTAAAACTGGTTACTTATCCGTTCCTTCTCTGCAGTCTCTTTAGGGGAGTTCAAGCACGGGGCCGCTCCACGCATCCATGGTGACACTGTTTCTGAAATTCTCTCCGAGCACTAGAAAAAAATATATACAACCCAAAGGAAATATAAATACAAAGCTCCTGTGAGTGCACAAAAGTGCAATTAAGTTATATACAAACCCAAATACGGATATGTTGGTGGGTACTGAAACGGAAGTTTTTGTTTTCCCGTGGGGAATCTTCTGATATGAACCGGAAAACGGACTGATACGGACTAATTTAAATAATTAAATTATGAAATAAATAGCCACTAGTCTTATGTAGCTTGCAGCAGGACACTACTGCAGAAAGAACAGGAGGAGAAATAATACAAATAGAATAGACATATATATATATGCATAGAAAATCAATAAAGAGAAAAGGATTAAGTAAAACCACACTGATAAGTGGTATAAAAAATATATGTTTAATAAATATAATGGACAAACAACAATGAATCTACAGTATGGAAACACTTAACAAACATATAATGCAATATAAATAGGACTACTCCAATCAATATAAAATATATCCAAATAAAAACATAAAATCAGGAAGCAAGGGGGAAAAAAAGTCGGTGTACAAATAATTAATACCCACCTAATGATCCACCCGAGACAATGCTGGACTCAAATAAGGGAACTATGAATCCGAAAATAAGCGAGAGAGAGCCTGGCCAGGTCTTTCGCAGAAAGGGACGCCAAAAAAGGGACGCGTTTCGTAAACTTCTTCAGCCTCTGGCGTCCAACATGTCTCGGGCGGTCAGTAATCAGATTAAATAGTCTACATCTGGATACAGAGAAACGAAGGACCCGGAAGCGGAGCGTGTTGACGTGACCGACTCCGTCTCCGTAGCAACGCATCGGGACCACACAGAGCCAGCATACTGTGGCGCTGAGCGTGACACGGAGGAGACGTCTGCGTCTACAATACATACGACTAATAACCTGCAGTTTACAATGTATCCCAATAACAAAGTGAAAATCACTACAGAAATAATATATACATTTACACATAATGCAATGACCATAAGGACATAAATACAGTTATTATAAAAACTAGGCAGTAATGTCATATAAGTAAAGGGAGGAGAGAGAAGGGGGAAAAAAATACATAAAATGCAATGTAACATGATACTATACAGTCAAAAAATAAAATAAAAACTTGATTCCCATGCACTGGGTTCTAGCTTCCCCGTATATTTCTCAAACCCTAACACATATTCAATATTTTTAAATAACCCAAACAAATTTCGATAGTACAGAAATGCTTAAAGCATATTAACACTTGCAAATAAGACAATAATGGTCTCAAAACATGTAAATACACATTACTATTAGTCCAGAAAAGGTATCAGATCAAAATTATCATTGAGACCCTTAGGAACTAAGGTATTGAAGGTGAGGATCCAAAAGGTTTCTCTCATGCATAAAGTTTTGAGTCTGTCACCCTTACGTGGACGAAATACAATCTGTTCTATTGCCAATGCAATAGAACGAGCACTGCAGTCAGGGTCTTTCCTTTCAACTTTCTGGGGGTTCCGAGGGTTTAAGCACCTTGGTGGAGGCAGTCCGAGTTTTACGTTCTCTACGTTTCTTTATTTGGCTTCCAAGCGGGACTTCTCACTTGTGCCTCAAGCAGGAGGGCAGCGGGAACCCACTGATGGTACAGTAGTTACCAGCATATTCATTGGGGACGCCATAAGGGTTTTCTTCCTCCCTCCGTCTCGTGGAGCCTTCAAGCTGAGCGTGCGTGCGTGCGTTCTTCATCGATCCTCCCCCTAGCTATAATTTCTCTATGTTCATTCTAATACATATTCACACATTCCTCCTCAAATTTCTTATTCCCCAGCAATTAGCAGTTACAATTCATGTATCTAAAACCTCTTCCTGGCTTTGTTCTAACTGTTTACCTCAATATCAAAGAAACTGCCATGAATATGCCCCATGAAACCCAACCCATGGTAATTCATTGTTGTAAAGCTCCTGGTTCAAGGATTATATTTACATCTTTGGTAGGCACACATTTACAAACAAAAGATTTCTTGCCTTTTTCACTGAAAGCTTTTCCGTTTCTATGGGAACCGGTGGGGCTGCGGGGCATGTTTTTGTCTTTTGTCTCTGAATATGCTGGTCTCTACAACGATTATGCTCTCAAGAGTACAATGAATTTCTTTCCCCTGGTATAATGCATACAGCAGCATTGTCTCTATTTTATGCGAGCGCTAGCTGGGATAGTCTCTGAAGTTTATTAATGTTTATGTCTCAAATTGCTATGGCTTAATTGGGGTGCTTGTTTGGTGGTGGAGCTATTGTTCACCAGGCAGCATATACAAAGATGTGTTTTGTGGGTTATATGTTTGGCTGTATTTATTCATTGATGAAGGGGTGTTCCCCTAAAACATTCGTTATTTTGGATCTGCCACAGAGAGATAAAGTGGTTTACCGTTATGCTTATTCCTGAGCACTGGAATCTTTCTGTTTTAGAGCACTTAGAAGCAGTGTTACCATTCACTAGTAGCAGCACATAATTGAAATGTATTAATTGTTTTTTTTGTACATGTTGCACAAACCACAAACACTTTGTTTTGGATTATTTCTTTTCATCATGCTCTGTCTCTGTCAGACTCAGCTTTCATATTTGGGATTTGTTGGGCAATATAATTGATTGTGCAGTAATAAGGTAACAGACTAAATTACTGCATTTTTATAACTCACCACAACAGACAATAATGTGGTTACAAAAGGCCAGTATAGATGCACTGCTATGCATTTCATGTACCTAATTAAAAGTTAGTAGTGAATGGAACCCATCATATCAGCTTTTAGTGGTGGTGTATGCTGAAATAAAAATATAGTGCTTTTATACCATAGGTTTAATTTTACTTTACAACCTTTTCTGTAATTATCCCCTCCTTTTAAAAACATAATAGAGTTTGAATTCAAAATGGTTATGTAAAAGCATGTACAAATGTGAGGAAAATATGTTGGACAAATTTGGATTGAAGAATGCTGTCATCAGTCCATAAGGTTTGTAATCCACTAAATGCTATTAATAAAACTGCTTTGCATTTCTTAGTTCCAGTGGTATTAAACTCTGGGTAATTATGCGATTAATTCTTAATAGAGCAGTTTATAAACCAAGCAATGGAAATAGACAAATGAGTCATTCAAGCAGTTATTTTTATGCTAAAAATAATTTTTTTCAATTATCTGCTTTACAAATGTCTGCTAAAATAATCATACTTATGACAAATAAAAAACACATTAGTTCCTTGTTTTTGGGTATAAAATAGATTTCCACAGGAAGAAAATTATTACCTGATCGACATGGCACTATGATATTCTGATAATGTGTTTTATATATATATATATATATATATATATATATATATATATATATATATAGTGACCTATATAGTGACCTAATCCTATCCCTAACCCTAAGACCAACATATAGGGAGAGATGAAAAGGGTCTACTCAGTATAGACTGATCTGGCCAAAAATAGGTGTGTATAGCTGGATTCCAGAACTTCAAATATTTGGCAATTTAAAAATATCTTTTTTTTAATTTTAATATTTTTTTGGGAGGACATTAGCTACTTCCGCAATAGCCAAAGTCCTCCCGACATGAGTCTCTATCCTCCCCACAGAATTTGGTACGTGAGTTTGAATAAGAAAATAAAACCCTGGTTCTACCCTAGAATCTTATACTATCAGCTGGGCCTCATTCTATGTATCGGAACATGGAAGTATGACGCTCCGTTGTGTGACTCGGGGCATCCCCCTAGGCATGCAGACTAGCAGAGACTGTCTTCACCTCTACTGAGAAAGATCAGATCAGTGTGTGTTTGTCTACATAACTGTTTTTCTGTATATGATTCAGATTGTTGTTGCACTTTCACATTTGTGAACACTTTCACATTTGTGCACTTTAGGATTTTTGGCACAACTGCACTTTGGTCAAGTCTGCATTGGATCACACTCACTCTTTGTGTTTTTTGTACTCACACTGTGTGGCATTTTAATGCACCCATATAGTTAGCTGCAAGTTGCACTAGCAACACATTCTAACATCCCTGCATTTTTTATTTAATTTTGTATTCCATTTACAATGTTTTGTATGTTTTACCACATACATTTTGTATTTTTGAAATGTCCATACACATTTGCGCCTTGTCCAGCTTTAGTCCAGTCACTGCCCTGTCCGAGTTCTTCTAGTCAGTGCCCAGTCCGGTGTCAGACCACCACCTGCAAGTTCAGCTTCAGAGAATTCTCAGCCCTATCATGTCATGTCTCTGTCTGAGCCCTGTTCCAGCTACTGCCCAGTCATGTCATGTTTCCATCCAGTCCAGCTTTGCATTTTGAAGAACAAACTAAACACACAGTATCCCCTGCAATGAGGCTCCTTCCAGATCCGATCACCTGGGCAGTGACAGAATGGAATGCAAAGGACATAGTAGGAGTCCACAGGGATAGCCACAGTGTTAGAAACATTGGCAGTGCATGATGGAGTGGTATAAGAGTGTAATAAGAGTGTTTGAGAGCAATACTAACATTGGTGGTGATATTATGTCCAATACTGTATTGATCCACAATAACACTAAAAGAAAACATTTTAAACATGAACCTTTCACTAACAAGGAAATGCAGAAGAAAACTAATGGCCTCTTGTGAGGGGTTTTGCGGGTCAACAAGGCACAAAATATAATTTAGCCCAGTGAAACCACCTAAGCCCCTTGTTTCATAGAAGGTCAATAGCCAGGGCAGAAAACATGAATTCTCTAGAGGTGAAAACCTAAAAGGAACTCTTCTAATTCTTTAGCTTGGTGATTCTGAGTTTACTATATACAATACATATGGGAACCCTTTGGCTTCTAAAACCTTGTCTAATAATCAGAAAATGATGCCTGCATCTGATGAGAAACATGAACTGTCTTTAGATGCCTTAAACCTCAGTGAGGAGGATATAACTGACAATGCTGAGAATGATTTCTATCAGCCTTTTTATGCCATCAGGACTACAACTCCTACAACTCACAGCAGGCAAAAAACTAATGAAAGGAAAAACAGTAACTGCAAGTCATCCTCAAGGGGCCCCATGTCTTGCTGTAGCATCTGATGGGACAGTTACAAGTTACAAGATGTATTGGGAGTACATATTCCAATATGAGAGATATCTGTGTGAACAAAAGTCTTCAGGGTAAACTGATACCTAATAAATCTAAGCATGTTTCAGCAATACGCCATCCTGATTCTGAAAGAGCCCCTGGCTCCTCTGCTGAACTCTTCATCATCAGAACTGTTCAGGTCTCTGGTGAGAGTGAGGTAAAAAAAAAAAAAAGTACAATTAGAATTGCATAAATTTAGAAATTTAGTAAAATATGTCAAGGTGTATCGTCACACAGTGATTCCAAATCCATGTCTGTTAAGGCACTGCTTGGATCTGATCATGTGGAGCCCAATAGCTGTCACCAGATTGTTTCAGGACCTCAAATGGAACTGTTATAAGTAAACAAGATATTTGAAATGATGCTAAACGATAGAGCAAAGAAGTAGCATTTGTCAGGCGTGTTCTTGTCTAGTTTCCTTGGAGTGTGCTTTTTTCTAGTTTTGTGCTTTACAGCAGCACTCTAATTAATAAAATATTTTGTTCTAGGTTTTAGCCATCCCTTGCCCTCAGCAGCCCTGTGTGGTTAAGCAGGGGTGGTTGTTCTTTCTTTATTGTTTTGCCCCCTTGCCCTGGAGCTTGCATATGGTACTTCAACAACTCAGTACTCTCCATGAAGCTACTTTTTTCCTTGTCAGACACTTACTGTAAAGGTAGCCTTATAGTATACCCCTATTTTGCCAGGGAATGTGCATATATGTCCTCTGGCTTCTCATTGGCCCCTCTCCTTGGAATCACTGCAATTACATATTCCATGGGCGTTTGGCCTGTGAGGTAGTCACCCAAGTTAGCTGCTGTGTTGGTTTTGTTTAGAGGTCGCACTTTAGGAGGGGGCTCTATTACAGTTCTACCTGTATTTAAAGCTGTATGAAATATATTGATTTTGTAGGTATTTACCACTTTCTTCTTCTAGTGGCCACTGCATCAGTATTTTGTACTTCTGCCCTAGACTAGTGTCTATGTCACCATCCAAGTGTACAGTTTGGGCTTGCACAAGGGAGGCTTCAATTAGCAGATAGAGTGAGGCAATTAGATACCTTCTAAGGCATTTGCAATCCCAGCCCCTCTGCATCTATCCTCCGCTGCAGTGTTAATTTTATCATCTAAGCATGTTATTCATAGTTTTTGACAACTGCATATTCTCGGTGACTAAAACGAAACAATAACTAAATAGGTAATAGAACTAAAACTATGATGAAAATATACTGAGATTTTTGTCAACTGACGAAAACATGACAAAAATATTATGGAGGGACTATTGCATTTACCTATTTGGACTTCTGGTTCCCTTGTATCTCTGCCAAAGCCCAGTCCTCTGACTCTATAGGAAGCTGGATTGGCTGAGACGTATGCTCCCTGTGTCTGTCTGCTGCCTGGTACAATACCCTGCAAACCACAGAGGAAGAGGATACTCTTCCATCTGATTCACCTGATATTGCCACCTGAGTGTTTCCCTCCCATCTCCCTAGCAATTTAACTTAACACTATGTAACAGCCTTCTCAGACCCATGTTCTCACTCACTGCTGGAGATTTAGTAAACTAAAACAATTCAGAGACAAAAATAAGACTAAACTCAAATGGCATTTTAGTCAAAACACTATGACTAAAACTACATAAAAATGTGCAGTCACAATTAACACTGCTTACCTGATAGTTTTTTTAACTGCACCCGGTAACTACAGACATTGAATCAAAAATGCCAGCTAATTTACTGCTACTTTTTCAGTTAATGACTGACATTGAATCCAAGCCATTAGCTACTATTATTTTATTTTATACAGTTAATGTTTACTACCTATTGTGCATCTTTTTTATACAGTACAGGCCATTTTTTCCCCTGTTTTAAATAGTTTTTGGTACTTCTATAGCTACCATTCTAAAATTATTCTATAGTCTTTATTCAGAAAATAAAAACTTAAGTACTTTAGTGAAGCTGCTGTTTCACTGAGCCCACTAACCCCTTAGGATAACTCGTCATAAGAGTCGCAGCATTATGACCTTATGACGAGTTAACTTGTCATGCAGCCTAGCTGGCCGTGAGCTTCGTGCACACTGCCAGCCGGTCTGAAAAAGGTCCAGGACTAGGCCTTGCACCCAAGGCAAAGCTCATGGAACATAATTGGCGGGTTTCCGGGCATGTGATCACTGTGATCGAGTGATCACCGCAATAACTAGCAATCTAGATGACAACGTCTAATTCCCTCCCTGTGCTTCCCGTACTTATAGTGAAGCACAGAGAGTGACCTGTAAGTAAAAAATAAATAAATAAAATACATTCTAAATAAGGAGTGTTCTAAAAATGTGGCAATCATGCATTGACACCAGCACACACTCTCTAAGTTGGGAGAAAAGCACGTATGTGTGAACAGGAATGAAAATGTGAATTTGAACATAACCAGGTAAAAGGTATGGCCGTGAAGGACAAGCAAATGGTGGCATTTGCATAACCATAACTTATGACTGGATCTCATTGATGGATTTACTGTTTTGACCTGAATTCCTATTTTCCGATTTCTACCTGTTCTAATCTATTTGTCTATGCTTTTACTAACTGTATGGTGCAGGACCGGAACTTGAATCATCTAACCTGTTTTAGATAAACTGACCACTGGTGACCACACAATCCCTGTGAGTGGTTTCACATACCTACTTTGAAGATTCTCATAGATTCTTAGCCCAGTATGTTACAAAGTTGTCTCCACTCTCTTGAACTGTTGAATTCCAGAGATAATTTATTTTTAATTTTTATTGTATGTATTGCTAATTATTTAACACATAACTTTATTAGTTCAGAGAGATGCATACAGTTATTAGACATCAATTTCTGACAGTTGTCTTGGTAGAACATATTTCTCTTGCTGATTAAAAAAGATCTTTAAGTGGAGAGTGAAACTCACCTTACAACATGTTATTCAGTACTACATATTGATTGCTACATCTTTGCAGATTGCTTTATTCCCACAAGAAATGTGTTCTTTAATGGCACTGTTGATATCATTCACAATGATCTGAGGCTTTGCGAATCTATCTAAAAATTATTTTCTGTCAAAAATGTGAGCTGCATAGCAGAACATTTTGAGGAATAGCTTATGCAACTTAAATTCTTAAGCCTAAAGTAGTTTCTGTCTTATCTCCCATCTATTCACATTTTGATAAGTAATCCTTCTTTTATAAAAATCAAGGTCAAAGTGTCAAGAACAAATGAGAGCTCAGGATACGCCTTACACATTTAAATGTAAATCATTCTTTCATAATTATTTGTTTTTAAACAGTATTTATTTATGTGCCTATTTTTATAGGGACTTGTGTCATGAGATGTTTTTGGATATTTTAAATAATTAATATATGGTTGCAAGATACATAAAACAATATTGCACCCCCATGACATGACAAATTGGACAAAGTTGAACTCATTGAGGATGAGGCTACCCAAATGCACATTCTACAGTATTATATGAAGGTATGTTAATTGTTTTGTGTACAACTATTGGACCACGTAAGCAGCCTTTTGATTGTGTGTACATATATATATATAAATATATATATCATTTGGTAAGTGACTTTCCTTCCTTTTCTCCTAATAAATGTTTGGCACCCAACTACACACAGATTCACTATTTTTGATGCATATGAAGACCTATTTTAAACCTGATGAATAGAGAAAACACTGTCATTTTATATGCTTTGTGCGATTTATGTACTTTTTATTTCTTGTAAGATTATATGTTTGTGTGGGTTTGATATTTTTGTGGAAATATTGACCTGCAGTACTCCTGTAAATATGTATTTGTATATATGTTTACGCTAGGGCAGTCCAAATGACTAGTGAGACATTGTACACTGAAGACTCAATATGTATATGTTAGCTAATATATCACCCAGCTAATTGTTTCACATTATGTTCTTAGGAGATTACCAAAATAAGGCAGTCGAAGTAAACCACATGAAGTTGTTTGCTCATCTTTATATATCAAAACTCAGTTCACACTGCATGTACCGATTCAATAAAAGATTATTTTTAATCTTTGAAAATTAATTTTATGTCCATTATTGTTACATTAATACATTACATTAGGAAACAGAACAGAATGAAAGGACAATTAAACAGGTATGAAATATGCTGGAAGATTTATATGCTTGACACAGTGTTATTCAACAAACAAAAAATCAACTTTTTTACTTGCTTTACATATATATATATATAATTTGTGAGGAGCCTGCTTTATACATAGGCTCACATGCCGATAATGCCATTATTTGGTACTATATGCATGTGCACCACATTGGCTACCATTCCCTCCCTCCCTCCCTCCCTCATTAATAAAATTAGATTATCAAATAGTATACATTGTAATAGTAACATTGTAATATATTGTTTGTGATATCTGTTCCAATGATTTTTAAGTCTGCCTTTTTAAGAGATGAATGAAGTGCAGCTGATCATTTATTTTCTTTGTTCATTTTTTATGCTGTACCATTTATTTTCAGTCCTGGCACATTCCAGCCCAAGGTACATTAATCTTCACTACGAGATGCATAATGTTATATAAGTTAGCTTCTGGGAATGTTGTCTGTATTTTCAACAGCCTGCAAGCACCCTTGTAAAACTTAGGCTTATTTGGACTAGCACCCTTGATTTTAAAAAAAGTATGCGGTTCACAGTGTTAAACTCTTAGAACATGTGTACGTGTTACAATTTACACTATTTAAATACTGATACATATTTACTCCTGAATGTACAACCACAATAATACTTTTTTTTTTTTTTTTTTTAATTGCTAATCCTAAAGTTTGGTCAGAAAACAGAAAGGAAATAAATGCAAAGGAATAAGACACACTAAACAAACAATAATGATTATTACATTGTCATGGAATATGATAATGCTTTATAAATACAAAATAATAATTGCACAAACATCAGATCTGCAGAAGAGGAACATTTTAGATGAAAAATAGGACATGTGATGCTTTATATTGTCATAAACCAAGCCATTTTTTGTATTCTATTTTTTAGGGGTCATTGGAAACTGTTTTAATGGAAAATAATTATATGAGTGTTTTTAGCAATAAAATAGAATAATCATGTCTGTCAAAATGGTCAGCTGCCCAGTGTCCACACATTTCAGAGGGGCCCAGATCAGTTGTGTGAGACAAAAAGCAGTTGGCAAATCCAGCCCTCCTCCTGCTGCTTCCTGTTCCTTCTGCTCACCAGTCCCTGCAGCAGAGGAAAACTCATGTAATACTTTATATGGGTTACCAGTGCGTGGTTTTTAAACCCAGAACTGGGGGTTTTTTCGGCCCCGGTCTGAGTTTGTTGTTTGTTTTCCAAACAGGATGTAATCTTAGTTTGTTTGGGGGGTTTGTTTACAAATGACAGTGACTGTGGTTACTGCAGACTGGGAACAAGTTCAGTATATTTAGCACACATGTCCTGAACACATTTGCAGTCCATAGAGCCACAGACTCTTAGCAGCAAGACCGGCTTAGTATTTGTCCCTCTATTTTGTCACCCACTAGAGTGCATTCTATAGTGCACAATAATTTTCTTACAAAGCTTAGCTCAGCATGAAACGCCTATGGGTTTCCAGCCTGGCCCTGACACATCCTCTTGACACTTAATAATCCTTACTCTGCATCCTGATTCACATTAAAGAAACATTAATTGTGAAATGACTCAATGATAGAACATGATAAAGACCCACATTTATGAGGGAGCGGTCCCAAGGAAATAGATGGTGCATCTGTGCACTGAACCGACAAGCTATGGAATCAATCCCTGTATGCTAGGCACCATATTTTATATTACCATAAATTACAAGGCTAGTCAGTGTGTGGTTATGATTACATTAATTTGGGACTTTAAAAAAAAAAAAATGTCTGCTTTCTTAAAAGTTATTTTTACAATGGCCCTACTTCAATTCCTGTGAAAGCCGGTTCAACAAGTATACTTTCAGTTGACAATTTGACAGATTCTGGGTAGGTGGATAAATGGCATGTAACTTCTAATACACACATTATTGTACCCCAGACTGTGCTCACTGTAAATATAACATTTGCTTCTATAACAGAACCAAAAAGTTATTTTATGAATTTACTGGCACTTTAAATTAAATTACAAATTAAATCAAAATCATCAATAAATGCAAACACAAAGTATAAAAAAAATTATTTTCTAAAGTAAAGTATTTATGCTACAAAAACAATGTTAAATATATTATTATATTACATGTAAAATGTGGTGTAGTGGAATGTGAACTAATAACAATTTAAAATAAAAAGTTTAAACAGGCCACACAAAATTAATATTAAGCTTCCTTGTCATTCTCCTCATTACCTTGTTAGATGACTTGTATTAAAGGCACTGAAGCAAGGAATTAGTAACTGGGTACTTGCCATTTCTGCGGTACTGCTGATACACATATTTTTCCATCTTATGTAGAAATTATGAGTGCTGTGGTTCTTGCATAGATGATAAGTGCATTGGACTAGAAATTATAGCTTTATTATTATGATACTTCAAGACTCTGTTCTGCTCTTTAAAATTATATATGGAAACTATTGCTTACAATAATCATACCCATAGAACTTGCAAGAATTATATCAGAGCTCTGAACCCGTCGTAGGAAGGATGTAAAGATTATTAAAAACAAATATTATTTTATGGCTGCTTTTAAAAATAGTGTTATGTGTATTTAACTGTAATAACAATATAAGATTCTAGAACACTGTCAAAAAATATGAAATTGCCAGAACAAATGGTTTCCTTGGTCTCATGCAGTAATGACAAGTTGGTTAAGATATGTTTTAATAAGTTGTCTTCCTTTCATGATCTCCCTAAACAAAGTAAACAGGCCTAGATGGAAGGGCGTATAATCTTTCTTTCTCTCTCACAGTTCAACATAGTTCTCAAAGCCAGTGATGCAGGACTGCACTGGAACCCAGGATGTGATGTAAAACACTGCATCCCAATTAAGGCTATCAATGAAGGAAAATTCTCTGGTAGATGTGGTAAGAGTCAACTTGAAGCAGTGAGCCAATTGCCAGACATGGAGGCCTAAGCATGGTTGAGATCAAATGTGTGGGGAATGGGACTACTGTATGATATATAGATTGGTAGACTGATTGACAGAGAGAGAGAGCAAGAGAGAAAGTTATCATCTGGTAATTCGGACCACAACCAAGATGAGATATTCCCTATGGAAAGAGATCACTGACCATGCGTTGTTAAAAAAAAGGTAGTAATACCTTGTGTCATAATACATCATAGGCCAGAGGATACATTGCTATCCACACATAACACATATACACCTGTAGTTCATTTGATACATTTGTTACCTGAGTAAATGCAACTTGTCTGACAAAGCTACATATTAATTGAATGTTAAGCATACATAAATGCAAGCAAAAACTTGTATGACCTGGGTTCATGCATTCAGATATGACTATTCACATGTTCATCCTGTTGACATACATTGAAATACATGGAATGAAACAATATGCATAGATACAGCATGATGACACACCTAATTCATGGATTTCTTGGTTTTATATTGCAGTTACTCAGATATCAGGAGACAGGTGATGAAGAAGAAAGAGGCTTGTGCAAGACCAACAGGTGTGGCTCAGCAACACCCATCCAATCTGAATGAGTACAAGGAGGAGCTCTGCAAGCTCATGGATCCAGAAACTATCTGTGGATCTGAAGAGGCCATTGATCCAAAAACAACAGCAGATATTTACTGTACATCCCTAGATATGATGAATTGTTGATCAGAAAAGCTAGAATTGATGATGTTCAGATACTTCAAAACAGTGTTAATATGTATGATCAATTCTAATATTCAACTAAAGTAGTATGTGCATGATTACAGAAATAGAATATGTGAAAGGAAATTAATCTCCTGTCTTATAGATCATCTATGGATGAAGTGGCATAATCCTCCTGTATGTGGACTATTCCAGTGTAAAATACAGCCTGACACATCAGGAGCTGGCTAGGATAGATTTATGCCCACTCTGTATACGTCCATGCAGTCCTCATGTAGCTGCCAGTTTCAGTTTCAGTGTCCGTCGATGCCATGTTTTCGTAACCCTATGGTCTCCAACATGGCCACCCGATTTATAACCTTTCCCATGCCCCAATGGTGCCATCTTGGTATAAATTCAGCTCATTTGCCTTCTCTCATTGCCGGTGTTAGGTATGGTGTTGTACCGCCCTGCATTATATTTTGGTCATTTCCTGTGTTTTGACCCCAGCTTGCTCCTGACCTCTCCATGTCTCCACTACTGACCTTGGCCTGCATGACTGTTTTCTCCCACCTTTGACCTCGACTATCCAGTGTTCTCCTCGCAGCTCTAAGTCCCTGGCTTGTTTCCTGACTACGATTACCATCATCCGTGCATGCTGCATTTTGTCCTGTGACTTCTCTACAACCGTATTCAAGTTTACTTCCTATCTTGGTGTACTGAGAGTGGTAAAGGGTGCAGCTAGCCTTTCCTTTGTTCTGTCTGTCTCTCTCTCCCCTTGTTCTGTCTGTCTCTCTCTCCCCTTGTTCTGTCTGTCTCTATCTCCCCTTGTTCTGTCTGTCTCTCTCTCCCGTTGTTCAGTCTGCCTCTCCCCCCCCTCCCCTTGCCTGCAAATGTTGATCATGGAGGGGGCGGAGCTGAGCGGTGTAGCTCCGCCCCCACCCTGTGAAGCAGAGAAGCTCCTGCTTCACGGGGAGCTGTGGGCAGCAAAAGAAAGTGCTGCTCGGCTCCCCATGCTTAATGCAGGCATGGGGAGCCGAGCAGCACTTTCTTTTGCTGCCTGCAGCTCCCTGTGAAGTAGGAGCTTCTCTGCTTCACAGGGTGGGGGCGGAGCTACACCGCTCAGCCGGTTAGCTCCGCCCCCTCCCCGACACAGCAGAGCATGCCGAGCAGAGGGCTGGTGAGGGGGGATCTTTTGATCTCCCCCCAGCCAGTGCCTCTACCGGCTTTTTACATTTTTTTTTAACTTTTTTTTTTTTTTTAGCTGCCGGGCGGCGCCCCCTGGGGTCTTGCGCCCTGTGCTCGCACAGGTCGCACACCCCTAAGGCCGGCCCTGCTCAAGATAGAATATTTAGAGACTTATTTTTGAATTTGTAACTTTTACCTTAATTAATGTGATGTTTTACAATCTGAATAAGATTGCTTTGATAACAATTTATTTTGTACTTTGAATATCTTTTCTTTAAGTGTTTATACTAATTTCCTTAGAATAAAATACAGCCCACTTCATCTTTCTTAGATAAACATTGCATTTTACCATTACAGTCTTCAGTTCATAGCGAAAGATATTTTCTTACAGAGGTTACTTTGTTAATTAAACACTGACAAGAAAATGGTTGATAATTAGTCATTTTAATATGACAATAAATGTTACAGATTACGCCTTGGCAAATTAAACAGGCACAGACAATGTTTTTTATATTAAAATTAGATATTTATGTATGCTGTTGGGCAGTGGAATACAACATTCATTCTGTAAGTTTTTCCATAATGCTATACAAAACATTTCATCAATTTACAGTTGAAACACCTAAGGTGTAATATCCTCTTTCACTTCCTTCAAATTCAGAATAAATAGTAGCGCCAAAAAATAGTAGTCTTGACTACTTATTAATATATTGTACGGTATATAAGTATAATGTAGATGTCTCTGTCCTCTCATATCCTTCTATGGGAAGGATAGAGATTCATGTCACAGGACTTCAGCTATTGAGAAAATAGCCAACGTACTCCTTAAATAATGAATGAGTGTCCACCCAAAAAGAGAGCACTGTGAATAAAATTATACATGTTCCTTATGTCCAGCAATAAATCACAATGTCCTCAAGTCCTCATCTTTGGCCCAGTGAAAGGGCCATTCAAAAATAAAAATGAATCCATGTATTACTAATAAAAAAAAATTATATTACAAGGGATTGGGAGACAGTTGGCTGTCTCCCAGTCCCAGTTATGATAGTTGGGTGAAGGTTAGGGCTACTTGTCCTAGTCCCCATGATTATTTTAGAGGCAAAGGAATTTTTTTTGATGTATTTGGCCATTTTTTTATGATTTTATTATTTTGATTTTGATTCTCCAATTTTAACTGGAGAATTTCAATGCCTGAAATTTCAGGTTCATTCCAGGGGATATTTCAGCTCATATTGAGTAGGACAAATACTTAGGATTTCCAGGATTGAAATCCAGATACAAATATGGCAGAAATCTTCCACAAACCATGAAAATTGACAATTTTCAGCCAAAGTCAACTACATGAGTAGTAAAATTTTAGAATATTCCCAAATTCACCCACTTTGTTTGATCTGAACCCACTTTGGACCAGATCTGAATAGCATAAGTTTAACACCAGAGAAAGCCTTCTGAAAAAGTACTTGTATATAACACATATGGGTCTAGTCACAAAAATTCGAGAATAGCTCAAGGAGGTCATCTTTCATTTTGAGATTACATCAAATTCAGCACCCAAGTTTTACTTAGTTTCAAAAATATCTTTGATAATTTCACCTCCCATTACTTTCAATAGGGAAGATTCGAACCTGGGGGGTCAAAAATGGGTGCCGAAAATTGGGTGCTTAGTCTCAAAATTAAAGTTAACTTCCAAAGTTGACTTCCTTCAGCTATTTTCGAATTTTGATGAATAGACCCAATAGAAATAAACAAAGTTATTTTTTTTGTTCTATATTCATCTACATGTCACTACATATTCTGGACTTCAAATATGTGAAAAAGGATATTGTTATAGTCATTTTTTTATTATTTTAACTTATATTAAGTTTTTTTATATTATAATAAGTTATAAGTATTATTTTTTTGCACATCACTTATTTTTGGATTGATGACACAAGTTGTGTCTGATGAGGACTTATACCACCTCGTCTGCAGCATTCTAATGGGTATTTGCACCAGTCACTCACATAAGAGGTTTCCTTCACACTTGTTTGTTTTATATACAAGTTATATGTGTTCTATTTCTATAACATATGTAGCATCAGGGCCGATCCTGGGCGGGTGCACGGGGTGCACCGCGCCCAGGCGCACGGGAGGAGATGCGCTGTAGCAGGGAGCTCTCTCCCTGCCGTCCTCCTCCTTGTTAAAGAAAGCACAGCGCGACGGGTGCAAGCTCCGCCCCGTCGCGTTCTGTGATTGGCTGCTGCCGGGAGGAGGACGTTCTCTAGAGTATCTGCCAAGACACCATAGAGAACATCCTCCTCCCTGCATCCAATCACAGAACGCGACGGGGGCGGAGCTTTCCCCCATTGTTCTGTGCTTGGATTAACAAGAAGGAGGAGGTAATAACATTTGGGGGGGGGTTAAAATATAAAATAAAAAAAGAAAGAAAGTGTGGAAGTGAATGTGTATAAGTGTGTCAATGTGTATAACTATGTGTGTGTTACTGTCTGTGTAAGTGCTTGTGTATGTGTATAAGTGTGTATGTGTGTGTCAATGTGTATAACTATGTGTGTGTTACTGTCTGTGTAAGTGTGTGTGTGTATGTGTATAAGTGTGTATGTGTGTGTCAATGTGTATAACTAAGCATGTATTACTGTCTGTGTAAATGTGTGTGTATGTGTATAAGTGTGTATGTGTGTGTCAATGTGTATAACTATGTGTGTGTTACTGTCTGTGTAAGTGTGTGTACATGAGTGTCTGTGCAAGTGTATCCTATGTCTAAGTGTGTAAAGGTGGCTGTGTTTGTATTTATGTATGTGTGACAGTGTGTATATGGGTGTCTGTGTAAATGTATGTCTGTGAGGGTGACTAAGTATGTAACTGTGTTTGTGTGACTGTGTATTTATGGATGACTGTGTGTATTTATGTATGTGTGGCAGTGTGTATAAGGGTGTCTGTGTAAATGTATGTCTGTGAGGGTGAATAAATGTGTAACTGTGTTTGTGTGACTGTGTGTATTTATGTATGACTTTGTGTATTTATGTATGTGTGTGACAGTGTGTATAAGGGTGTTTGTGTAAATGTATGTCTGTGAGGGTGACTAAGTGTGTAACTGTGTTTGTGTGACTGTGTGTGTTTATGTATGACTGTGTGTACAAGAGGCCAGCATGGAGAACAGATAGAGATGGAAAAAGATATAAGGGATGAAGGGAGAGACAGACATGGGGTATGAGTGGAGAGAGAGAGACAGGCATGGGGTATGAGTGGCGAGAGAGAGACAGACATGGGGTATGAGTGGTGAGAGAGACAGACATGGGGTATGAGTGGAGAGAGACAGACCGACATGGAGCATGAATGGAGAGAGAGACAGAGACATGGATCATGAGTGGAGAGAGAGACAGACATGAGGGAATAGGGAGAGAGAGACAGACATGAGGGTACGGGGAGAGAGAGACAGACATGAGGGAATGGGGAGAAAGAGACAGACATGAGGGAATGGGGAGAAAGAGACAGACATGAGGGTATGGGGAAGAGACAGACAGACACAAGGGTATGGGGAGAGACAGACATGAGGGTACGGGGAGAGACAGACAGACATGAGGGTATGGGGAGAGACAGACAGACATGAGGGTATGGGGAGAGAGAGAGACACGTGAGTGACTGACTTGGTGGAATATTAGTTATCACTCAGTATGTACTTATTTTCCAATGATGCTCAGCCAGACTAATGAGAGACTTTGGCTGGTTGGGAATCATGGGAACGGTAGTTAAAACTCATTCTGCTAGCCAGCAAAAAGTCTCCCATGTTGCTGGCTGAGCATCATAGAAATAAATAAAACCACTACACAGTATTATGGCAAAATATATATCTTTATTTAAAATAAACGTTGGTCCGTTACATTAAAATACAGTTTTCTTCCTCCCTCTCTCCCCAATATTGAAATGGGCATGTCTGGAACAGAAATGTCTAAAGGGGAGGAGTTCATAATATAGCCACGCCCAACCTTGGGCGCCAAAGGAAAACCTGCACCCAGGTGCCCGTGACCCTAGGATCGGCCCTGTGTAGCATCAATGATCAGTGAAACTTGTGGAGGAAAGACTATTGTAGTAAACAAAGTAGTGTTTACTACAATAATAGAAATCCATCTGCCTATATTGGTATTATGTTACAACTAGTTGTTGCCAATTGCAAAATGCCTTATTACTAAAATATCAGGACCAGTAGTTGCTCTCCAACCTATGACTCATCTCACAGAACTTTTACTATTATATTCCGTTGTATTTCCAATCATTTTTTGAAGAGCAACAGCAGTGCTACATTTTTCTGTAAACTGGGGTCATCTGATGCCCTTTCCATGTAACATTTTAATAATCTCCCCATGTTGCAGATAATTACAGAGACATGCTCAGATGGAATCTTGTATTTTATTTCAGAAATCTCCTTGTCTTAAAGATAAAAATATATTTAAATAAAGGTCTTATAAGGTGGATCATTAAAAATAGCCAATGTATGAACAAAAACATACAGAATATGGGTTGATATATAATAATAATGTTGGTTGAGTTTGGACAATAATACATGAAAGTATCAATAAGCCAATTATTGTCTGGGAATTATTGGTCTTCTAAGACCAATGAACACTTTTGCAAGTATTCTTTTCAATAAAATATTAGCACTGCATGGTATAAAGTAAAACAATTAAGTTTCAGATTCTTTACTGTTAAAAGCCAAGCTCTTTTCCTATCTATTATGATAACAGGAATTCTTATGGAAAAAGGTACTTAAAAATCAATTGACAATGCTTAAATCTTATATTTAGACACTTTAGTTAAGACCAGAAACAGCTATAAAAAGTTCCATCCTTTTTCTCTAACAACTGTAATATCATTTCCATGTTTCTCCAGGCTCCCCTTCAGAATACAAAGCAATTTATTTGAAGTTCAGACACTGTCAATGTGATTTAGTTTCAGTTTTATGGCAACTACAGGTCTCTAATAAGTATGCTCCTTTCATTGATTTTATCCCCCTTCAGCTACTGCAGTAAATGTAATTGAAATTTTTTGTTTTTTTTTCTTCTGACCTAACTTTTTTAATAGCTAGAGAGCAATCAGACCAGTGCCCTTACAATGTTTTATAACTTGCTAATAAAATATATATTTTTTTAATCAAACCATGACTTTTCAAGTCACTTGTAAGCAACTTTAGAGAGCTGGGACTGCTGCACGATACAATTTGTGCATTCATTGATTGCATTTAAACTCCTTTCCTATTGCAAAGGGTTCACATCAAAAACAAACCTATGTGAAATGTCTGTTTTATGCTATGATAGCTTGTTTCTGATCATGCAATTCATTACACATCCATGGGTGAAGGTCTCCAGGTCTCCTATTTCAGCTCCCAGAGAGTGAACGTTATCCTTGACAAGAGGGCACTGTGCAATTTCATCCTGTACATTCAATATCCCTTTCTGATACTCCTAAGCTGTGATTTAACATTATACAACATACAAACAAGAGTATGGCTATATTTCAAGCTCAGAAAACATGGGTATTTTAGTTGAGAAAGGTAGAATATATACCGTGCATATATATTTATATATCTATATATATCTATATATATATATAAAACCATTTGATTGAAGAGCATTACAATTGTTACTATAGCTTCTATATCAGTGTTGCACAACTTTATAAAGTAGAGGGCAGTACTCCATTCAGGAGCTTAAGCTGGGAACTGAACATTATTAATTTTACAAGGTAATACCATACCTCCCAACATGCCCCACCAGCAAGGTGAAACAGTGGGTTGTTGGTTTGAGAGGGGCAGTGTTATCACTACTGCACATGTGCTGTAGCTCTTCCTCAAAAACATGCAAAACTCTACACATGTGCAGTATTCATTCTTCAGTGTCCCCCACACCAGAGAATAAAGTCTGTAGTCCTGAATTGGTGGATTTGACGAAACCAGGCCGGCAGGAGAAATGGAAAGGAAGGATTATCCAACTGTTAAAAAAGTTTAAGAAAAGAAAACAGTAACTGCTTACATTAAAATCGATACAATGTGCTATCCGTTGAGGATGATCTCTGTGGCTCAGATGGAGAAACTGCGTCTTCCGGGTATGTTCTCTCAGAGGTTCCTCCCACTTTTAGTGACGACACACGCTACGCGTTTCACTCTGAGCATGAGCTTCTTCAAGGCGCATGTCTGTCAGTTCTCCTGCCGTCCTTTTATCCCGTTGTTAATTGATTAAATGATCGTTATATCACACTTGTATCATCAACCCTTACATTTACTTTACTACGTGTTGGTGCCCTTGGATTTGGGGCTTGTTTTTTACCATCAGCAGCATGTAGTATTCAGGAATTAAAATGAATGTCTTTGCAATTGCTACAATATGCTAGGCTTTTTGATATCCCAAAATAAAGATATGCATGCCTTATTATGCCATATTTTCACTTTTTGGCACATAGAGAAAAGGGGAAAAAAGGGGGGGAAAGCGAATGGAAAAATTAAAATTAAAATAAATATAAAACAAAACTCTTCAATGTCTAGTTTAAAGGCGGGGGGACTTTCCAATTTTTTTATAATGTTTTACTGCATCCATATCCCTCTTGGAACACCTTTACAGACTCACATAAATTACATTGGTAATTGTTTATAGGTTATACAATATCTTAAAATCCCATATTTTTAATCAGCATGACCTTATCTTCTATTTTTAACATTGTAATGTATTCATTTTACGACATTATATATAGAAATGCATCAATTTTCCCTATTATATATACACAATAGTAAAGAGACTAGACTGGCAGATATGTTTAAAATTCCTTGATCTGGCAAGAGAAACAAAGAGTTAATACACAACAATAACAACATCTGCATGAATCACAGAACATGGCTCAACTCAAAATCCACATTTACACTGTAGGGATAAAGGCAATTTAGCGTAAATATCCACCTCATTTCTGTTCTTGCTAATTTATTAGCCAGGTTATCACCTCTCCAGTTTCTTGTGACGTGGGTGATACCTAGAAATTTAAGATCTTGTGGGTTACGATTATGTTTCTCTACAGGGCCGATCCTGGGCGAGTACACGGGGTGGACCGTGCCCAGGTGGATGAGAGGAGAGGCGCCTTAATCACAGAGCGCGACGGGAGCGGAGCTTTCACCCGTCGCGCTGTGCTTGGTGTGACAAGGAGGTGCGAGCCATAGGTAAGCATCTGCGGTAACCGCACCTCCGTGTCACACCAAGCACAGCGCGACGGGTGTAAGCCCCGCCCCCGTTGCGCTCTGATTGGCTGCAGGAAGGAGGATGGTGTCTGCAGAGGCAGGACACCAGCATCTAGTTTCTTCTGCTGGATATCAGCTGACTTTGACATCCGGCAGCAGGAACAAGATGCCGCATCGATAACCTGAGGAGGAGGACACCATACGTTTAGGGGAGGGGTTAAAAAAATAGATGTGTGGAAGTGTTTGTGTGTGTCAATATATGGAAGTGTATGTCATTGTGTATAGGGTGTGTGTGTATAAGTGTGTGTGTGAGTTTGTGTGTTAATGTCTGACAATGTGTGTAAAGGTGGCTGTGTGTGTATTTATGTGTGAGTGTAACAGTGTGTGTAAGGGTGGCCATCTGACAGTGTGTGTAAAGGTGGCTGTGTGTGTATTTATGTGTGAGTGTGACAGTGTGTGTAAAGGTGGCTGTGTGTGTATTTATGTGAGTGTGACAGTGTGTGTAAGGGTGGCTGTCTGACAGTGTGTGTAAAGGTGGCTGTGTGTGTATTTATGTGAGTGTGACAGTGTGTGTAAGGGTGGCTGTCTGACAGTGTGCGTAATGGTGGCTGTGTGTGTATTTATGTGTGAGTGTGACAGTGTGTGTAAGGGTGGCTGTCTGACAGCTGTCTGTAATTTAAGTGTATAACTGTGTGTGTGTGTGTGACTGTGTGTAAGTGTGCTCTTGCCCAGGGCTTACTGGTAACTGGTCCCGCTACACACATCACAGTCTCACACAGAGGGCAGCAGTTAGCATCCAGCTGGAGTCTATTTCCCGCTGTGTGGAGGAGACGGCCGGGGACACAAGAGAGCAGCAGCAAGGTGAGTACGGCGTAAGGCGGGAGAGGAGATGCATTTATTGGGTAAACTTACCGTGGCATATTAATGAGCAATATAACCGTGGGATATTAATGGGCTAATTGGCTGTGGCCTATTAATGGGCAAACTAATATTGGTATATAAATGGGAAAACTGCCTGTGGCATATCAAAAGGGAAAATAACAGTGGTATTTTAATAGGCAAACTGTGGCATTTTTAAGGGGCACACTGGCTGTTGCAAATGTAAATGGCAAAGTGACTGTGGCATGTTAATTGGTACCTGACGGTGGCTCATTAATTGGCACCATGTTTCCTCCTGGACATCAGTCAGCACTTTCTGCTCTTTCCGTGCACAGTGATGACTCAGAGCTTCGGAACATAACAGTCAGAGTCATCAATATGTGCCGGGAGATCAAGGCAGCGCTAATTGAGTTCTGAGATGAGGTCAGTAGGGGGCATGGAAAAAGGGACATGGGAAGAGACCAATAAATGGATGGTAGGAGGTGTAGTAGAAAGAGAGAGGGAGAGAGAGAGAGAGAGAGAGAGAGAGACATGAGGGTATGGGGAGAGAGAGAGAGAAAGACATGAGGGTATGGGGAGAGAGAGACACGTGAGTGACTGACATGGTGAGCAAGGTGGAAAATTATTTATCGCTCCTTGTGTACTTCTTTTCCAGTGATGCTCAGCTAGACTTTGGCTGGTTGGGCATCATGGGAACGGTAGTTAAAACTCATTCTGCTAGCCAGTAAAAAGTCTCCCATGTTGCTGGCTGAGCATTACAGAAATAAATAAAACCACTACACAGTATTATGGCAAAATATATATCTTTATTTAAAATAAAAGTTTGTGTCTAAAGGGAAGGATTTTATAAAATAACCATGCCCACCTTTCGGCGCCAAAAAAAAACCTGCAGCCAGGAGCCCGTGACCCTAGGATCCGCCTTGTTTCTCTAAAAAGTGCAACTGTACACTGTGTTTATTAGAGCCTTTTTTAATACTACGAACATGTTCTTCTACTCGAACATGTAGTGGTCGAGTGGTTTTACCAACATAATATTTCCCACAGGTGCAATACAAAAGATATATAAAACTTTTGGTATGGCAAGTGATCAGTTCACAGATTTTGTTGTTCCAAGTGCGTTTTCTTAGAATTGTTTTTCCTTTTCTCTATGTGCCAAAAGTGAAAATATGGCATAATAGGGCAGGCATATCTTTATTTTGGGATATCAAAAAGCATAGAATATTATAACAATTCCAAAGACATGCATTTTAATTCCTAAATACTACACGCTGCTGATGGTAAAAACCAAGCCCCAAATCCAAGGGCACCAACACAATCATTTAATCAATTAACAACGGGATAAAAGGATGGCAGGGGTACTAACTGACATGCGCCTTGAAGAAGCTCATGCACAGAGCGAAACGCGTAGCGTGTCATCACTGAAAGTGGGAGGAGCCTCTGAGAGAACATACCCGGAAGACGCAGTTTCTCCGTCTGAGCCACAGAGATCATCCTCAATGGACAGCACATTGTATAAATTTTAATGTAAGCAGTTACTGTTTTCTTTTATTAAACTTTGTAATACTTTTTTAACACTTGAATCCTCCTTCCTTTCCGTTTCTATCACCGGCTTGGTTTCGTTAAATCCACCTTGCGAGACTCTCATTTGTGTTGACAATCTGTCCCTATGCCTAGAGCCTGGATGAGTGGCTCCCCACCACATGAGTACCATATTTAAGAGAGTGGATAGATTTATCCAATTTAACTCTGACCATCTACACTACGTGGTTTTTTTCTGTATTCTGTTACAGATAAATGGAGTCTGTGCAACAAGACAATCTAGAAAGCTAAGTGTCATTTTAATTCAATTGTATGTGCATCTTCACTTTTTTACTTTTGCACAAATTCTTACTAAGGTGATGTATCTAGAGGGTACACCCATAAAAAGGTAGCAGCACTGCAAAATAACCCTCGGAGTGCCCAAAACACACTTCACTGTTTTTATTATTAATGAAGACAGCTCCATGTAATATATTTAATTTGTTTTTGCAGCCAGTATGTGGATACAATATTTTAGGCCATAGTAATCAAGCACTGATTTGTCTCAATGTGGCATGATGCCTGCTGGCACACTGTCAGAAGAAACAAAGACAGAAGTAGTTATGAACTTATGTCTTACTGTAAAAATATAGGAACTACTACACATGTCCACATTCAAGAGACTGTATCACCTCAACATTGTTTTTACTGTGCATGTAGAGCATGGAAAAATGGCTATATGATCTATACATGTGTCTGTGGATTCTCCTGTTTATGACATCACATGTGGCATGGTATGCAAATGAACTGCTTTTCAATGAGATATGTGTAATTTGCATACCATGCCACAGGTGGTGTCATAAGCAGGTGACACCACAGACACATTTTAAGAACACATTTCTCTTCTAATTAGGGCATTTGCTTACAATTTTCATAGTTCAATGTATAGATAATTTTCAATCATTTTTTTTTTATTCTCTGCATTCACAGTAAAACAATGTTGAGGTGATACTCTCCCTATTAGGATGGTGACTGTGATGTTGGTGGGTACAGGGACTGTGATTTGAGTAGGGTTTTTTTTTATGCTGGCATGCTCTCTGTTGAGTGGAAGCAGAGTAGCTCATGTGATGCTAGAAGAAAAAAGAATGTGCACTATGATTCTGTGAAAAGGGAAATAATAAAGCAGCATTTACCTACAAAAATATTGTTTTTTCATTTTTTCATTAGTTTTCTTATATTCAAATCTTAATTTTTTTACTCTTTAAAATCCAGTGTTTGGGGGACAGGGATCATCTTACAATAAAACAATTATTTTAAGATGAGCATTCTCGCCTGAATTTGGGATTTTATTTTGTGTAAATTTATTGAGGAACATATTTTTGTTTTTCATTAAGTTTTCATTCTGAGTAAAATAATAATAGCTATTTCATGGCAGAATAAATTAATTGGTGTCTATTCTCCATTTATTTTTTGGGAGTAGCTGGTAGAGGGCAATTTGTCTTTTTTCTTGTGGTATATAATTTAAAATACTACTATTTTGTGTCATTATCTCTCTTTGAGCTATAATTGCACTCCCATGCATTTAAAAATGGAATTATGCTACTGAGTACCAAAGCTTGGCGAATTTCTTCCATGTGCCTTTAAAATACCAGAATAAATAGTTTGAATAACGTCAATCACAATTCATTTTTTTAAAGACTCATTTCAAAACCTGCAGATTAACATAAATATTTACTGTTCAGCACACTTTTCAAACATTAAACTGTTAGGATTTCCATTATAGGATTAGGGCATGGATTGCTCCCATTGAGTTTAATGTGAACATAAGTATTAAATCAGCAGGGAATAAAATGTTTAACACAAAACATATTTGAATTAATTATTGAACCAATGTGCCTGATGTCATGGATTTGAATAGAAAAAAAATTATATAAAATTACACGTTAACAAAAGCTACACAATGGTAAATACAGTGTATACACTTACATTTATACAATATATATATATATATACACACACAAATATTTATATAAGTGGTATTTTTAAAATGATGATCAAACCATTTTGCAACAGTCTCTACTAAGTTTCCCTGAGCAGAAAAGATGAGGTATGTACACCGATCAGTAATAATATTATGACCATTGACAGGTGGGAAGCTGGAGGAGGCAGTGTGATGCTTTTGGGATGTTACTTTTCACACGTACCACGTACCTAAGCATTGTTGCAGACCATGTACTCACTTTTATGGAAACGGTGTTACCTGAGGACATTGGCCTCTATAAATAGAATAATACACTCTGCCCCAAAGCAAAAATGGTTCAGGAATGGTTTGAGGAACACAACAACAAGTACAAGGTGTTGACTTGGCTTCCAAATTCCCCAGATCTCAAACCACTGGAGCATTGTAGGATGTGCTGGACAAACAAGTCCGATCCATGGAGGCCACACATTGCAGTTTACAGGACTTAAATGATCTGCTGCTAACATCTTGGTGTCAGATACCACAGAAACTTCAGAGGTCTAGTTGAGTCCATGTCTCGACAGGTCAGGGCTATTTTGGATTCAAAAGGGAACGTACACAATATTTGACAGGTGGTCATTCTTTAAGATAGAGATTTGTAAAGGGAAGGGAATGAAAGGGAAGCACACCACTAAATAATCATAAATATGAAGTGGTGCAGCTGAAATTACACAAATGCCACTATGTATTGTGTATAACTTTAGTCACTTCAGCTGCACCACTTCATATTCATTATTTAACATTGTTTAGGAGAATGTTTCCCTTTTTTAAATTGCTTACTATGCCAATTTAATACTTACACGTATCTTAATTGGTTTTTGGCTGTATGCATTCCATGCCTCAGGCAGGTCTTGGAGATATTCTCTTTCATTGGAGTAGATATAGGGCATATCTCAGGCTATTCTGCAAGAAAAGTTGGAAGCAGATCAGTGATTAATCTGAGTCCAAAATTATTTAGCACCAGAAACTATCATATGTCAGTGCTTCAGATGAGGTGTTTATATCATTTTTCAATAGTATTATATTAATTATAGAACAGTATTCACATTAGCATAAAAGTCTCATAACTTCAAACGTACCACCCGTCTGTGTTGTCCTACATATTGATCAGGAACTAGGAGGAGATAAAACCTGACCAATACTGCTTCACTCACTTAACCACACGTGTAAATTTTCCAGGTCCAGCCCACCATAATGCAGTCATAGTGGCCACTCAAATGTCAACAAGGCTGAACCAGTTAGAAAGAGTCCCAGGGATTTAACCACTTACCACAGACACCAGATTCTTTAGAATGTAACTTCCAAACACAGTTTCAAACTCAATTAAGTATTGTTATTTTACACAATTTAGTGGTTTTATACTCTTCCAACATCCCACACTTCTACCTTTCATTGCCTAAAACTTTTAAAATGTATAGTTAATGTTGCAATGTAGCAATGTATGGAAAGGGGTTAGAATAGTGATATTATTATGTAGTAAAGTATGTGTAATGACTCCATCTATTAAATATTGTTTATACTGTGAATGTGGGAAATAGAAAATATAAAAAAGAGGCATAAATTAAGACAAAAACATGTTTAATACATATTGCTGTTTAAGGCATTAATTGTGGTTTGATATGCAAATCAACTACTTTTCATTGGAACATTTTGAACTTACATACTGTGATACAGGTGGTGTCTTAAACAGGAGACTCCAAATATACATTTAAAACATGTTTTTTCTCTTAATTTATGCATTTTCTTGCAATTCTGCTAAAACAATGTAGAAGTCATTGTTGATTCACATTATAAACAATATTGAATTGACAGAATGCTTTTTAATAAGTGGATTTGATGTAAAAAGAATAATAGCCAAAAGAGCTCTTTCCAATGGGACATGCAAGTGTATGATCTAAGTTAACATTACTATTCAAAAGATGCCATTTTAAAATGTACACAGATTTTACACAAATTGAAGGGAAAAAAGTTTTTTTTTTTTAAACTTTTAGGTAAAATGTTGGATTGCAGGAGAAATCTGTCCATTGAGAGGGTAATTTTGACTCTAATATAACTGATCTGTAGGTTTTGTTGTAATATAAATTTGTGCAATTAGCTGCTTTCTATGATAAAGGGAGTTGAAATTAAGTTTAATTGCCCAGTTTCCCATTTTAAATTAAAAATGCAAATTACATGATATTACCATAAAAGTTCAATCTCTTCAGATATATTTTATTTTCTAGAACATTGCAAGTTTTTAACATACTTTGAAAATTACATAAATTAAAACAAAAAAAAAAAAGGAATAGGACCATGCAAAGTATTATTTCAGTTTGGCTTCAATGTACATATGGGACAATCAGAATACCAAAGAGCTAGACTATATGATGTACACTATGAAACAAATCATGTATATTCATGGATATTGATTGGAAGACAATATAATAAACCAACTGCAAAAGAAAGGTGAAATAGTCATTTAAAATAACAGTCATGCTTGTGTAAAAGAAAGCAGAAATAAATGTCTTTAAGAAAATACCCTGGCATATGTGTACCACAGAATGTCGTTTTCACCATGTAACTCAACATAGTATATGTTCTCCGCTATGACTCTTAAAACTGAAACTGCCAATTAAAGGGGCTACTGTAAGCACACTAAAAACACACTGATCAATAGTGATAGTGAAGATATGACTTTTTCCAATACGTTTTATAAATGATTTAAAGTGAAGTTGACAGTGAGTAAAAAATGATATTAAAAAACATACATAAACATGTCATATATTTGCGGTATATACAATGCGGTATTGCAGCATCACTGAATCAGGTGAGGTACTTCATTGGACTCTTCAAGTAAGATTTATAGTAACAATAATACTAACAAAAACCTATGTAAACTCCTACATGGTTAGAAATGTTTATTGAAATAAATATATATATATATAAGCAAATAAGACGGCATCTTAAAAAATAACATTTCAGATCTGCATATTTTGGTATTTTAGAGTGACTAATATCAGCCTTTGATGCACAGCGCAAGAACTTCTGATAGTTATGTATTTTTTTTAACAGTGTCTCTAGATAATGTTTTTATGTGCAGTTTGGAACCTCTGACATCAATTTAAGCTATTACAAGATACATTTCATTAAATGAGGAGGATTTTGCTTCTTAGCCCATTTAGTGCTATTATCAGAATTTCCCAGCCTTAAGCTTATACTTACATAATAACTGCCCATTTTTTATACTATTTTTAATTTAAAATAAAAAATAAAAACAAGTGTTTCTCTGGCAACAGCAAAGATAAGACTAGGATTTGCAATTTTTGGTGAGGTTTTCAAAATCTAAAACAAGGCAAATAAAACAATTAATGCACAGGCTTAATGAACAAAGTCCTTATTGAATAGGAAGTAATTCTGAGATTCTAAGCTGAGGTTGTTTGGTTCTTATTTCAACAAACATGAAAGATTTTCTCAACAATCATTTACATTGGACCTTTCTAAGCATATCACTTGATAGATTGCATTTATCAGTGCCAGACTTGTTTTGGACAGAACATTAGAAAATGAATACATAAATAGACTTTTATTCAAAATTTGGGAGATTGTGTTTTGTATCCTAGTATTTACTCATACATTTAATTTTTATTATATATATAAATATTTAAATGATTACCGTATTTGCTTAAATATAAGGAAAGGGTTTTTTTAAGAGCAAATGCTCTGAAAAACGAATCCCTCTTTATAGTGGAGGTTGTCTTGCAATCAAACCTCCTAGAAGAGGTCCAATTACAAGGCTGAAATTCAGGTGCAGGGACCTGGATGGCTGATGTGACAAAGCACACAGGCATCCTCTTAAGCTGCCTCCCACTGCCTGAGAGTCTCAAAAAGTCAGATAATTGGGGGTCATGTTATCTCATCGCACTCATACTGATAAGATATTCAGGCAGCACAAAGCCATCTGAGAGAATGTCTGTGCATCTGGACAGTGCACAGACATCCTGTCATTAGACACCAGAAAAATGGTAAGTCCTTAGGGGGCATAGAAAGTCTTTGGGGGGCATGGCAAAACTTGTGAGTGCAATATGGGTGCAGTGGCAAGTCGTGTCAGTGATGCGGCAAGTTCTGTGGGTGCTACAATGTGGAACTGTGTTCATTTATGTGGGTGCAATCTGGTGCTCTGGGTGTAATTATTGTATTAATAATGAAACATGAGATTCTAAGTTGAGGCCAACGACTCTGACCTAATTAAGATTTTCAATCCAAAACAGTGCATCAGTTTTACTTCAGGGAAATAATGCTAAACTAATCTTTTTTATTTTTTTGATTGGGTAACTAAAATAAAAGATCAAGGTGGGGCAGTGGACTTTGGTTATCTAGATTTCAGTAAGACTTTTGACATGATCACATATAGAAGACTTTTCAATAAACTGCAATCTTTGAGTTTAGATTCCAATATAGTTGAATAAATTAGGCAGTGGCTGAGTGACAGGCACATTCATGAGAAAAATGGGTTGTTCTGAAAAGCTGAATTCAAGCATAGTAATGCATTACCTTTGCAATAATCTTGTGAAATTTCAACCCTGCTAGATATTACGATGTCAAATTTAAGTGGTATTATTGTAAAGTGGAAGCGTTTAGGAACAGCATCAACTCAGTCATGAAGCGGAAGACCACTTAAAGTCACATAGTGGGTTCACCGAGTGCTTAGGCGTATGGTGTGTAAAAATAGCAAGTGACGTCAGAAGGGGGCATTTCAGGAAGTAAATGGAGCTACAGGGAGCCACCATCTGCATGAGGACATAGAGCACGTCAACATCGCTTCTTGTAGCTGAGACGGATAGCTACTGCGGACACTTTGCAAGATCATAAGGAAGTCCTGCCCAGCTCCACGCAAGTTGCTGCTAAAAAAAATAAAAATTATTTTATTATGTTTTTAATGCCTATACTGTGGGGGACAATAACTTATTTTTCTACATAGTTGCGCTATGTTCCTTCTCTGAACTTCATTCCTAGAGTGTCTACCTGCTCCTGGGAAGTTATAAGAGCTGCATAACCTCTGGATGGTGAGGATTGTTGTCCTGTAGAGCTCGGTATTGTGGGCTCTGGAATATGTGAGTGCCATACTTGGGGGGACAGTGGATTTCCATCATTCATCACATATACAGTGTCACACATATTTTTTGATATCTCTTACTCTTTTATACATCACTCTATTTATTTATTTAGTTTTAAAGTTTAGAATACATTTCACTTTTTATTTTATTTATCCTTGCAAACCACTCCTCTATATATTCTTTTAAAAATAGCCCGTGGTCTGATGATTGCATAGCTGAAGAGTCCCAAACTTCCCCCGGCATAAACATCAGCACAAAAATGCAAGATAATGCACCTTGGGCATAAAAACCCAAGGACAGAATATAGAATATTTGATATAGCCCGATTCTTAGACAATAGGGAATAATACCTTTGCCCGGAACTTGGAAATATATTTTTATAAGGGCACCTGTTTACAGCTTTGATACAGCCAACATCTGATTTAGAGATAATTGTTTCAGAGGACTTAATGTTATTTAGACATTACAATCAGGGCCAATCCTGGGCGGGTGCGCGGGGTGCACCACGCCCAGGCTCGCGGGAGGAGAGGCGCTGCTAAAGGGAGCTCCCTCCCCAGCACCTCCTTCCCGAGGTGCGGTCCGCAGGTAAGCACCTGCTGTCACTGAACCTCCTTCTCACACTAACCACAGCACGACGGGTGTAAGCTCCGCCCCGTCGCGCTGTGAGGTGGGCGGTGCTCCGGATGTCAGATGACATCTGGCAGGAGAACCCACATGACAGTGTTCTGCCTCCGCAGACACTGTTGAAAACGTCCTCCTCCCTGCAAATACAGGTAATTAAGCAAGGAGGGGGACCAATCATCATAACTTTTTTTGGGGGGTGTGTCAATGTGTATAAGTGTGTGTGTTTCAGTGTGTGTGTCAATGTGTATAAGTGTGTGTTTCAGTGTGTGTGTCAATGTGTATAAGTGTGTGTCAGTGCGTTTAAGTATATGTGTGCCAATGTGTATAAGTGTGTGTCAATGTGTATAGGTGTGTGTTTGTCAATGTGTATGTGTGTGTCAATGTGTATAAGTGTGTGTGTCAATGTGTGTGTGTGTGTGTGTGTGTCAATGTGTATATGTGTGTGTGTCAGTGTGTTTAAGTATATGTGTGCCAATGTGTATAAGTGTGTGTCAATGTGTCTAAATGGGAGGAGTTCGTAATATAGCCACGCCCACATAGGGGCGCCAAAAGAAAACCTGCACCCAGGCGCCCATGACCCTAGGATCGGCCCTGAATACAACAGATCATGAGGAAATGTTAGCAGAATGCTTGGTTGTATAAAGAGAGGTATTAACAGTCAAAAGAGGGAATTGCTCATGTTATAGTACACAGTAATGGAGAGCATATCTCCATAGGCTATAAGGATACTTTGGAGAAAGTTCAGAGAAGGGCTACTAAACTGGTTCATGGTTGCAGGATAAAACTTACCAGGAAAGCATCTTAACATATATAGCTTGTAGGAAAGATGAGAGAGGGGTTTATGATAGAAACATTTAAATACATAAAGGGAATCAACACAATAAAGGAGGAGAATATGTTTAACCCCTTACTGACAGAGTTCTATGCCTTGAAGACCAGAATTCCATTATTTTTGTCATACATTTGCTTAACTGTGATTTTCTTTCTTCATGTTCAGTCCACCTACACAAATTATATATCATTTTTTAAAGGACAGATAGGGCTTTATCTTGATACCATTATTTTCATAATATGAGATCATTTACTATAAATTAAAAAATAAAATATGATGAAAATTTGCACCCAAAAAAAACACTTTTTCTAACTTTGACCTGATTTGTTTATACAATTACAAATGGTAAAAAAAGATCCCATCTATATAGTTTCTAAACTTCATCCTGAGTTAAGAAATACCAATGTGTCCATGTTTTTCTGTGTTTTTTTTTTTTCAAGTTATGGGGCAATAAACGATAGTAGTGTATTTTGTTTCCTAACCATTTTCTCCAACAGTGACCTTAATACCACAAAGATAAATTTAACCCTAAATCTACCCCCTACCCCTTAATCTTATCCTTGTACTAACCCTAATTGTAACCCTAATTGTAACCCTAATCCTAGGAATTCTACGGTTAGCTTTTTCCTTCTTTTTTTTTTTCAATGTAATGTTGCTGACTGTCTTTAGGGTCAGGAAAGCAAATATGTATTCCACAGAAGAAGATCAGCACCTTGAAGCTAATTTTTTCTCCTTATCACAAAGAGTGTGCAGCTAATAAGCATCTTTGTGGTTTTAAATCGGTGTGTAGTATAATAAGAACATTGTTCACTGACAATACGAGTATGTTCTCAGCCACTTCTCATCAAGATTGGTGTCTATCCTGTTTTGGTGGCGACTTGTTGCTTGGTGAAGTGTACCATGTGTGGGAGGAATGCAAACGGGAATTAATCAGTTATGTCAACCATAGGTTTTAAACAGTACACCTGGGTGCATCATGTGACAGTCAGTTACCCTTGAATAGTCATCAGTACAACTGCAAATAATATTATATGGTCATGATTGACAATATTGAGCTGAAAAACTGGATTTCCCTGATTTCACAGGTTTTTCTCGATCTGCCTTCATTTCGGACCAGAGTGATCTATATTGAGTAGACCCTTTAGTATTATATTTGTATTTCTCTTACCTACAAAATATAACTATGTAGATAGTTATTGCAGAACTTTTCTCGTCTTCTTTAATAACATGGGGCCTAACAACATAGTAGATGCCCACAGATACAACATGGCTGCAAAAAACTACTACAAACTGTTGATATTAACTTTGTTGTTACACATCATTTAGAAATGGCAGCCTCAAAGGGAAAACAGATGTTGAAGTTTTTCAATTAATACAAAAAGAAACAAACGATTAGCAAGTCTATACATTTCTTAAATATCAGGACTGCATGGAGCTAAGGACAGTATCCGCTTCTGTCTTCAGCTGCCCCCAGATATGACACACAAACAGCGTACTGCTCAGCAGGTGGTATACCATCAAAACATCTTCTTTATTACATCTTATTAAAAACAGCAGGTAGACCCATCAGCAATATCACACTTGTACAATGTTTTAAAATGTTGTGCAAGTGTGATATAGCAGAGTGATAAACCTGCTGTTTTTAATAAGAAGTTTTAATGGTTTAGCAGGTCCTGGGCATTATAGTATTTATGTTAAAATATACCAATACAAATAGAAATGGATAATGCACAGTATGTGACACTCATTAACCAAACTATTCATTACTATCTATATTTAGGCAACGTACCATGACAATATTACTGCTGTTCTTTCCTTGTTTTTTTGTGTGATAAAACCATTATAGAAAAACATATTCATCAATAAGACATATTTTACATGCTTAAAAAAAAATATTTGAGATGGATCTTGTAGATTTTCATTAAGGCCACTGACACACAAAAAACTATAACTCCCCCCAAAAAACTTTTGCAATTTTTTTTTTTTTTGTGGTTTATAACTTTGATTTTTTTTTTTTTTAAGCTAAGTTAGATTCCATGTGCTTCTTCTGTTAGTAACGAGCAGAAATCACCTCAGCATCAGTGGAAATACAATTAATTTCCAAAGCCCCATCCTACAGGAGGTATTTTAATTTCATCCTGTAGGTGATAGGCCTGTTCTCCTCACAAATCAACATTAGCAGCTGGGCAAGTCATTTTCTAGGAGCTCACTAAACAGTTGTGACTTGTTTCAAGAAACCTGAGAACAGGTTAAATAAACTTTCTAAGGCATGTATTCCATACCCTATTTGTTGCAATTCTATTGCTTTTTGTTTTCATTGGAAGGAAAATCTAATAAATCTTCCTAACCTAATTTGGCAGTACACAAGAGAATTTAGAAAAGAGTAGTGACATATTACTAAACCGGAACGATATGTTATTTTCTATTAGCCTATAAAGAAATATCAATGGTATGTTTTGTTACTTTCAAGCAAACAAAGATCTCTTACATATAAGAGATAATTGTAATGTGTTTCACTAAACAGTTACGGAATTTAAGATATATTGTGATATTTCTAAAAACATTTTATAATAAGTATCATGAAATCAATATTTCACATCAGAACACAATATAAACTATGAACATAAACTATGAACACATAGTTTCGAGAAAATTATTGTAATTTTAATATGCTGCATACAACATATCCTATATTTGTAAAACAGTACAATTTACAAGATGTATTTTATCAACACAAAATTAATCTTGACATATCAATTTGATAGCATGAACCCCTGGCAAATTGTTATTTCAATTCAAATCTGTCACACACTTTCTGTTTGGTATACATTTAAATTGAGAAACATCTCATAGCTGCTTTTTTTTTTTTAGTAAACATTATTGCACACTTGTGCATTTTTAGATTTTTAAATGAGCGTGCAAAGACAACTTTTAACATTACTTACTGTCAAAAAAAAAGTTACACATTTCAAGATCATTTGGATAGAGAATAGCTAATGTGGTTTTATTAACTGACTCCCTGTGAATAAACTGTTTAACTAAGCTTGATATTGACTCATGCTGCTAGATTATAGTAATTATCCTACAATAGACCTCATTTAAAATCTAAGACTTTATTTACCCAATGTGTGCATAATTTCCATTTGCTTAAAGGACAACTTTCACATTTTTTTTAAGCATAAAAAATTACATGTGAATATAATATTTATTTTAAGAAAATAAAAGCAATCTATCTTTTCCAATCCCTAGAAACATTAACTGCCCAGATAAGATGGAGCCATCTCAATCCAACAAAAGATGGAGACAGAAAATATAAGGAATCTGCACACAAGTATTTGCTGCTTAAAGAACTATTTAAAATATGTAAAGAAAAAGAAAACTTTAATTCTCAAAGGTTTACAGAGTCAAAGGTTTTTAGGGGCTATTTAGTAAAATATTAATTTCATCTCACTGACTCAATAGTGTACATTAAATCTTTAAAACCTTTTTATAACTTTAAACAAATAAAAGTATTAATCTTTTTCATTTACGCTATTTTAACTGACATTTGTACTATACGCACTCCTACCCATTGAATCATTTTTTTATTTTGTTCCAAAATAATAACGATATAAAAAAACATGTATTTTTAAACTTTCAAAAAGTTTCTTTAATGGCTCAAATACAATTCTGATTCATGCTGTGAGTGCACAGAATCCCAACTTGCCTGCCACCAACCTTCAAAAGACTACACTATAGATCCTGACAGATCACCCAACCGAAAGTCATGATTAAAAAAATGACAAAACCAATATGTCAAATACAATAAATTAAATTATGGACTTCACAACTAGAGAGAGAGTCCCAAGGTGGTTGGTAAATATCTTACACCATTCTGTAAGTATGAAGGAAGGGAGTCCACATATAAATAATATTAAAAAACCTGCAGGTTTACATCAATTGCTGCAATGCACTTTGTATTGGACAGGAACACATTGGGATATTCACATTTAGCCAAAAAGATAATGTACACCTTGCCCACCTTCTTTCAGACAATTCTTTCTGCTGGTTCTAGCCATTACTCAGTATGGTCTTGAAGAGTTGTCAAAGGGATCTACAGGAAGAATCACCCAGTGGTCAAACACACATTGAGTAAATGCCTTGCCACCAGTGTTTGATCTTAGGTCTTCAGTGAATGCAAATTACTCATTTACTGGTAGGTAGGCCTTTACTATAAAGGAAAAGAGGTCCAAAACAATTGGTTTTCGGAGGGAGCTCACAGTCGGTAAGTTGAAAAAATAGGCAATTTAAAAAATATATTCAGGTGGGTACAAAAGTGGAAACAGATACAATGAATGGAAAAGCCTTCTCTATTTCTGACCACACTTCAGATTTTGCTAAATATTGGAGGCCCTCAGTCAGTTTTGGGAGGTCATCAAGGTTCTTCACCTCCACAGCCACTCTCACTACAAGGCTGATTCAGAACTTCATAACATTGTGTGAATGTTCAAAAGTGTTGACTGTTCAAGTCTTAGCCAGAAACTGGTCCAACAAGGCCTACATTATTACCACAGGACACATCCTCAACTGACCCCACATAGCGCCCCATCATCAGGATGGTCATCAATATGGGTTTCACATAAAGGTCCTCCTTCTTGCTTGGAGTATAGTTTGGTCCAATAATTCTGACTTTCATACTTATGGAGACAACACCAGAATAGACTCTTACAAAAGCATAGAATCTTTCTTTATCAGTAGTGGGCACCATTTTTAAATCTTCCAGGGAATTTTTGGTTTACAGCTCTTAATACCCATTGCATCTTCATCATCATAAGGGCCCTCATAAAGCAGCTACCAGCGGTACTTCTGAGCAGTTATTGGTGAGGGCAGGTTGGATGGTGATCATTTACAAAAGAGCTTCCCCAGCTGGAAACCAGTATCTCAAAACAGCCTTTAACAGTTGTTTCCCTTCTTTGTCACTGACCTCACTTTCACGCTTGATATCCAGCTACTCTATATTTTTGTCAGTCTCTTCCTTCTTGACGTTCATGATGGCATCAAATAAGCTGGCAGAAAGTTCAAGGCTGTGTCTTGCCTTCAGCATTTGTAACTGAACTTTCCACTGGATGGATCAAAATACATGTCTCCTCACAGTTTCTTCATCATGTCTTCTACTTTTTTGGGTGCTCTGTAGGTGCCAGCTGACTGTCTCTACAATACGCTGGAAAGTTTGATAGAGTTTCTCTGGTTCTAGCTGCATGATCCATTTTGTTCATCATTGATACAGGACAAATTATTTCAGCAATGGTTTAATAAAGAACTGTTTCACTCTGTACAAATACACCATAAAAACAATCCACCACAACCAGGGCTCCAACCAGGGCTCCAACCAGGGCTCCAACTGTAAGATGTAGAATAGCTGTAACTTCAGAAGAAAAATACACATGGCCCTGAAAATCAACCAAGTTGATGAGGAAGCCAGATCCATATTTACTCTTTATGAAGGCCATGTACTTTTCAATGTCAGTGAAGTGAGTCTCTACAGCACAGGTAGAGGCAATTAATCCAGCCTTATATAACAACTCAAATGCTAAAAAATCTTTGCCCTGCAGGAGTTCTGTAATTAGAACAGGTAGTTTGGGTAGTTACCTTCCTGTTGCAATAATGAGGATTCGTTATTTGGTTATACCCTATCATGTGATCTCCTTGTTTACAGCATGCAGTTGAAGCTGCCTAGCTGGCTATTTAAAACCCTCAATAGGAGAAATATTGATCTCACCTCATCTCATTTGCAACGCACCTTTTTTCGAATAATTCATATTTGTTTATGGCACAAAGATGTATGCCTCAGAAAACATTATGAAGTTCAGCAAAATAAATTATTTGACACCTTCACTGTTTATCATTGGGGCCCCTTACGAACCAATTTACTTTCCTGTAAAATAATTTCTGATAACATCATTCATATGTTGAGATATAATAAGATTATAACTAGTGTTGAGCGAACCCGAACCGCACTGTTCGGGTTCGTACCGAACATTACTGTTTTTGGACCCCGGACCCGAACACGGACATTTCACTGTATGTTCGGGTTGGAGTTCGGGGTTCGGTGATTTAATGGCGCCTTTTGAAAGGCTGCAGGGCAGCCAATCAGAAAGCCCATAGCATTACATACATATACATTGTATGTAATGCTATGGGCTTTCTATAAACCGAAAGTCTATAAACCGAATCTCTTTCGGTTTATAGACTTTCAGATTATAGAAAGCCCAGAGCATTACATGCATTCTATAAAACGAAAGTATGTTCAATGGCAGTTAATGTTACGTTTGGCCAGTAGATGGCACTGTTGTAATACGAATGGTTACATTCGTGTAACCTGAAGGTTTAAATGTATCTTTCAAAGTTACTTCATTATAGACGAAAGTCTATTTCGGTTTATAGACTTTCGGATTATAGAAAGCCCATAGCATTACATGCATTCTATAAAACTAAAGTCTATAAACCGAAATAAATTCTGTTTATAGACTTTCGGTTTATAGAAAGCCCCTAGCATTACATATATATACATTGTGCACTTGCAACTGCATGTGTGTCAGGCACATGACTTTAATCCTGTTCTGTTAGCTCAGTGGGCAACATCTAGGCATTTTTAAATACTGCAATTTGTTGGTGTTAAATATTACATTTTTGCGTCCTGCACTTCATATCTGAGAGTCAAATAGAACCGCCAAATACTGTGCTTACAGCGCACTTTGAAAAATTCTAATTGTTTTGGGTGCTAAATAGTACATTTGCATCTTGCGGTGCACTTTATATCTGAGAGTCAAATAGAACAGTCCAATACTGTGCTTACAGCGCACTTTGAAAAATTCTGGCTACCTCCTCCTCCTCCTCCTCCAGCACCGCTTCCACCTACACCGCCACGGTCACTGCCTCCTCAACCTATGGGTCACTTAGTATAAACTGAAAGAGAATACCCTGCAGTCCAACCCTCTCTCAAATGGATAATTATGTTGATCCTCCTGGCAGCCATGCTTTAGATTTAGATTGATGTTCTTCCAAAGATAAAATCAAAGATTCCATCTAGTGCTATTTTATGGCTCAGCTGTATTTGTAATTTGTATGTATGTTATGTTATTTTAAGTTATTTCCCTATTCATATTTGCTTGCAGGGCACTTGTCCTACTCTTACCCACATTTTACTTCATTTTGCAGCCCTCTAGTCCTTTCCAGGACTTTTTAGAGGCATTTTAGTGGCCAAAAGTTTGTGCCCCTATTGACTTCAATGGGGTTCGGGTTTGGGGTCAAGTTCCAGCACGGACCCGGACATTTTTTCGAAGTTCGGCCGAACCTGCCGAACCTAAAAAAACAGTACAATACTATAAATTAATGTATTTAATCCAGTTGAATATCAGACTTACATTTTAAAATATATTTTTTTAAAAGGTAGATTGTACCTATCACACTAATTCTTCATGCTATAATACAAACATTACAGGATCCACGGCCTGAGAAAAACATTACAGATTGTGATATTTATTTAGAAGTAGTTATCAAAATGGAGTATGCTCACATAGTAAACAACATAGAAATATGTGTTTAATAATAAAACCTGATAGATTATATACCACTTATTTGTGTCAATTACATGAAAGTCATATAAACACACAGTTACAAATAAGGTTCATTGTTTAAATGCAAATGATCCATGACCACACTGGATAGCTGAACTGTTTTTTGTTTATTTTCTTGTGCTTCTAATATAGAAGCGCAAGGGGAAAGTGTAGTGCCCCTAGTTTGAGGATAAACTGGCATGTACTTTTTTCATCATAACACATAACTGGGAAAAAAAGAATCTTAATATATAGAGCATACATTGTATTGTAAACTCATTACATACTCATTGCCAATAAATCACATTGCTGACTGACCTTGTAATTAATACATAGCCACAATGTTTATTTATTTAATTTAATTGTCTGGTATTTTTCATGCTGGGATATCTGAACAAATGAATCAGCTTAACCGAATTTCCTTTTTTACGTGTCTGTACCATTCACAAAAACCTGTGCAAACACATTTAATAGGCAGCTATTTGTTGATATGCCTCAAACTAAGAAAAGAAAACAACCCCCCATGGATCTTAATGGCTGCAGTTAGTGATACTTGGGTGAACTTATGGCCTTCATGTGTTGAATGTCTGTCACTAGAAATGACAGACAGCAAGCAGAGCATTGAGAAAGACATGGAAACCAATTGGAGTTTATTATGTTAAGGTGTAATAACTGTTAGCAGGAAATGTGCAGCTAACAAACTAGAAAAGTATCTTAATTCCCATGAAAGTCTGGTAGGTTGTGTGATAAACTTTTCATATATAAAGTTGTAAAAGCTAACATGTCTTTAAACACATTTTTAAATACTTGTGGGAAATTATGAAAGGGCACCAAATACAGTATTTGATTGCTATAATACATTAAGATTTGGAACAGAAAATGTATGTGGAAATTTATTTTGTAAAGTGGTTGTGTAACTATATGGACATGCCCTTTTATTGTTATTCGGTTGTTTATAGAAACTAAAAACTACATCACTTTTATTGTTGTTGTTTATTTTTTTTTATAGAAACTAAAAACATCACTGGATGCTTCTAAAATCATGCACAGATACTGGAACCAGGTGTAATACAAATATGTCAAATGGATTCTGCCAAGTAACATAGTAGAGTTTGATACTGTAAGAATAGACTTGCACGGTGAATACGTTATTTTATGATTTAGTTGACAAAAGGTGAGAGCTGGTCCCATGGAAAAACAGGAGAGAAGCAAAGTGAAGTTGATACCTTTATTGGCAAACTGTGTAGGTTTAGAGTGCAAGCTTAAGGCCTCTAAGTTCTCTTCATCAGGCACGTTATACAAAGTAAATGTGAAAATGTGTAAATGTACATTATGTGTAAGTTTTGTTGATGTTGGTATCACTTTAAAATAAAGGAAATATTATAACTTGTTTTAATCCAAAGCATTGTCTTTCTGTATGAATTCCACTGCCGTAGAGTGGTTCAGTATTAGCACTATATTTTTTGTGAGGATAATGTAGTCAAAACTTTGTGTAGACATTTGATTTTTTTTTTTAAATTAAATAATAATAATTGAGCTAATTAGTGTTAGTTCCTGACATGTAGTAAGTTTGTTCTTGTGGACCATATAACAAATAGCTTGAAAATGAACAGGGTTGATAGAGGGTTCTCTTAATGTTGTGTACAAATCATAATGTATTTTCTGACTGAATAAATATATTAAATATTGTATTTAAAAAAAAAACATGTAACAAATAATTTAATGGCTGCTACTTTATTGACTGGGATTTGTACTTTCTAGACCAAGCCACTTAGGTCACTTTTTTATAGCATTACATTTCAGACATGTAAACAAATTAATTGTTGATTTGCAATTGTGGCTTTAGTTTTATGTGCTTTCCAGAGAGCTACAAGTAATTATGTTGCTGAATGTGTCTACCATTTTCTAAATTATACAGTGTACTTTAGCTTAAGTTTCCATAATGATGCTTTAAAAATTGTCTGCTGTAGGTTAACTAGGTACAGTGATGTTATTTATAATTCCACAGTTTGACCTTGGAAAGAGCTTATACATTATTTTCTAATACTTAAAGTCAAACAGCATACACATTTCACAGTTTATTACAATACAGTTTTTGCATCTGCAACAACATAGATCCAGCTGTGATCCCACACATATTCTCACATATGACCACAACAACCACTGTTATAGCTTTGCAGGGCAAGTGTTACTCCCTGGGGTTGTAGTTGCACTCCTGGCTTTAAGTGGCCACTTGCAGAGTTCTTATTGGCTATTTGGCTAGGTGCCACGTCGCAGCAACAGTATCAGTCTGGGAAACAGGAAAAAGATAAAGTCAGGCAGTGGCATCCAGTATGCAAAGTCCAAGTCCGGCAATAGATAATCAATAGTAAAAAAAAAAAACACACAAAAAAACAGACAAAAGCCAGCCTCATCTGGGACAGTAACAAGAAGCTGTAATGCCTAAGTTATGGGAGACAGACCATCAGCAAGGTCAAAAACTGATGAAGTAGAGGGTGTGGTCAGGAATGCCATATGCAGGCATGATGGCATTACTCCAGTTTTGTGTGCAATGAAATTAGATCTTCATGGTGTTGTTTCAGTGCCAAGCATAACAATATATAAACAAGATGTAAGGTATTAGGGGACTATTCTGAGATTATATGTATGGCACCTAAGGTTGAGCCCACATTTTGTGCTAAGGCCAGAGTCAGGTCAACAGATAAGCCGAGCCAGGGTCAAGGTCACAAGTGAAGATCAGAGACAAAGCACTAGCTGAGTAGATGATAATTGTTGTCATAAAAAGATTGTCATGTGGTCTGGATTGTGTCATTCTATGGAGTAAATGTAGATCAACTTGTTTATGTTAGTCACAGTATAAGCCACCATTTAACTTAAAAAGAGATGGATTTAGGGGAAACACTTTTGAGAGAGAGAAGAGAATTATTGTTCAAGGAAATTCTGAAATTATAGAACTTTTAGTACTGTTCCTCACAGTGTTGTCCTATATCTTATTTACTTACTTATCATCGTGTAGCAGAAACTGAAAGCCAGGTCTCATTTTTTGCACATAAATTACATTAAGCAATATTTTAAAAAACAGTATTTCTGTATATAGTGTAATTCTTCACTATACATAGGATAATCTTGACAAGTTATGGCATGGGCAGACAAATGCTAAGCAAGACAAACAATACCAAGTATTATTTTACGTATTTAAAAACTTAAATTTTATTTTTAAGCATTATTTCCATATAAAAAATGATTAAAATTAGTAGGTGTTTAACTAAAACAGGGGAAGTGTTTGTAATTATAAAAAGTCCTTTTGAACAAAACATGCATTCTATTCTATTGTTTAGAATCGTCAAGTCTTATGTGTGAGATTTCTTGGTGGCCTGTTACACATTAGAATTAAATAAAACATTGTAGAAAAGAGACATAGGTGAATCTGCTAATAATTTAGATCAGACAAGCCAGACGTGAAAACCATGTAATATCATCTGGTTTATCTCTTTCTGTGGTTTGTCTCTGCATTGGAAATGGACATTACAACAGTCTGTAAGTAAATCCAGCATGTCAGCCTTAACTATTTTTTTTTTGTTCTCTATTTATTATTGCCCGAAGCAAAGAATTTGAGACATAAGAAGCAAGTGGAGGCACATTTCATGGAGGAGAATAGGTTAATTAGCCATTAGTATCAGTTCCAATAGATAGTTTCATTAGTCTCAGGAGCAATGAAATTGATCTTGGTTTTAAACTAATTTTCAGGCAAAGAGTAGAAACAAAACATACCACGAAAGAGAAATGGCTGAGGGGAAAAAAAACAAGAGAATTCTGTCCATTGATTGTAAAGAATGATATCACCGTTTTTACAATTTTTGAAACAAGTACAGTTAAAATTATACCCTTTATTGGCTTACTGCTAATTTGTAAGCTTTCATTGCATAAGCAGGCATTTGGTATTATTCTCTTGCAAAATTATAATACTGTATTATTTCAGACATCTCGAATGTTTGCTTGCAAGCTTTCAAGAGCAAGTTACTAGGTCCCTTCCTCAGGCATTAATGAAGCTAAAACAACATTCCTAATAACAAAACACAGTCAACAAAGTTAACACAGTCAACACAGTTAAAAAAAAGTCTAAAAACACAGGGCATTGAAGAATGTTCTTGCAGTAAATCATCCAATTCTACAGACATCCAACAGATAAAATCAGTTTGGTCAGAACATTTCTGATCACTCCACTCTCTGGTTAGGTTGGTCATAAAACCACTGGCCTCTGTTGGATCTCTGTAGAACTGGCTCATTTACTGCCAAGAACATTCATTAATACCTCATGTTTTATTTTTGGGGGGGGGGGGTTAATGCTCCAAGAACTCTATTTTTTTGAGGATGCATTTATTGATTGTTTCCGAAGCCTAACAGTTATTGTCGTATTCACATTAAAGTAACAGTTTCATAGCATTTCAACCATCCCCTGACTGTGAAGGGTTGACACTTGGCTCCCATCTGGCCTTCCATGTTTTCATAAACATAACTAGCAGAATACATAAGAAACCAAAGACACAAATAATACTGTAAAAACAGCAATAATATAACAGCTCCTTTAATAAAGACATGCATATACATTTCAAGGACAAATCTCCTAGCGGAAATCACAAAATAGGGGTCCTAAATCCTATGTGTGGGAGACATACAGTTTAGTAGAACCCCAGATGAAAGAAGGCACACAAAATCTAGTGAAATAAACAAACAATACAGTATACTGCGCCAATAACTGTGATGGAGTAAGCTAGCACTTGTGCACAGCTAGTGTCTCACTCCTAGCAAAACCAATAGAGCATTTCGTCTCATAGAAAAGGGTAATGCTCTTTTTTCTCTAGTGTTGGTCACTAGCGCACATGTTCTCTTTATTGTATTTGTTTACACAAATTCTAGTGGGCATTTGGTACTGAGCTGTGTAAATATTGCTTTGTATTTTCAATATATATATATATATATATATATATATATATATATATATATATATATATATATGGAAGGCATGGCCTGAAGTTGTGGGAGGGGCTTGGTTCCCCTTCTTAAAGGGTCATCAACCCTTCCCTCATTACCTGTTGGGTCTGGCGAATTGTGGGTAGAGAGATCGTCACTTCCGTTTTTTTGCTGGCACCATTCTGCTCACCTGTATCTCCGTGGGTGGATTCCTGGGCCCTGCGAGTGCTGTTTTCTCCGGTTTTCGCCCGTCTGGCTTCAATCCCTGTCCGAGACCTTCGCTGCAGAATCGTAAGTCTCGGCCGTCGCATTTTCGGCGCGGCCGTTTTTCGTCATCCCTTTGTTTCGGTCGCACTCGTGTGAACTTTCGGTTTATTCACACGAGTGCCGGCGTTCGGCTTTCGGCTGGTTTCGCATGTGCATGCTTCATTGGTTCGTATTATGCCCGTCATTTCCCGAATACTTTTACTGTTAGGTTGCTACTTGTTAGCCTAGGGCGACCTCTGGTGGCTGTTTTTACTTACTTCACTCTCAGTGCATTCTACGTCCCCTGGTGGTCAATTAAGTTATGGCATGTTGCACAAATAAGCTGATTTAAATATGGTTTTGTTTGAAACATGTATCATGCTGGTTACACTTTTGTTGGGCAATTTGTTTAATATGTTTTCGATTATTTACACTATGCTTTTACACTCGGTCACCTTTTGTTCATTCTTTTTGCCGTATCTGGTCTTTTATATGGTTTATTTATGGTAGGCACCAAGGAGACCTCAGGTGCTCAGTATCAGTTATAGGGACCTCTTGCATTCAGTATTCGGCACCGAGTGCACCGGGATTTGCTACCCACCACCTGTTTTTCACTTGCATGGGTCAGTTCATTTTTCATTTACCGTAATGGGTCGCACTAGTCAGATTCATCAGGATTTCTGTATTACGAGGTATAAGCATCCTTGCATTTTGGAGTATTCAGGTTCCTATTCTGCTGAAATGTTGTTATAGGTATCTGATCATCCTGAGGGTCAGGGGTTCCTTCGTTTCACCCTCACAAGATCATATTACTCTAGTAGGTTACTACAAGCTCACCTGGGTCACGTGTCCTACTTTCTGCACATTTCACTACTAGTTAGTACTGCTGGTGGGTCTCAGATTGGCTGGGGTTTTAGGGGCACATTTCTTTTTACCCAGTCGAACGTCAATTACTCTTGTAGGTCACGTCGGATCTCCTATACACTTATCTACTATCTGACGACGTACGTCACGTGTTCCACTATTTCCCCTACCCTTAAAGGTGTGTATGGATACTGGCACCCCAAATTAGGACCCACTAGGTAAATTTTCTGGCCTTCTACGCCTTACGTTAGTGGTCCCGCGAGGCCAACACCCATCCTCAATTCGGAGGTACGGCATCCCCTCGGGCCCATTCATAGCTAGCCGCCTCGCTTAGTTGCATAGAGAGGGCCTCACTTGTCACTCCCATTCTGTCTTATGCCTTTTCAAGTCACTGAGAGGCCACCACCCCGCCATAATGCCAATGGCCACGTACCCCACTCGCGCCAATTCATAGATAGTGCCTCTCAAGGCCGCTTGGCCACTAGTAGGGCCTCACCTGTCAAGTCGCTTAGTAATCCTTCGCCGCTTGGCTTTAGTTACAATAGCCAGTTGGGTAGCCCCAGTTAACAATACCATTTTATGTTATAGCATGTCTCAAGTTCCTGAAGAAAGGGAAGATGTGTCCATCGCCAGTACACCAGCTAGGTCGGTCACTCCATCGCGGGGTGACGACAGCGCGAGCCCTGCATCACTCAGGGGTTGGACTGTTCCGAGAATTACGGCCGAATTGAGGAGAAGGAATATTCCGTTCCCCGCTACAGCCAGGAAAGCTGAGCTGTACAGACTTTTAAATACCCAGACTGATAACTCTGGGGCAGTGGAAGGATCCAGCGGGAACCAGTCCTCAGATCTGCAGTCAGTTTTGTCATCAGTCCTGGTCTCTTTGGGTCGTATTGCAGACAGACTGGACAAAATGGACGCAGGTGACCAGCAAAGGTCGCCTGCTGCTGCGGGGAGCCCAGTTGCTGCAGTATGCTTGGACCCCCTACCGGGTAATTTACCAGCTAATTCTAAAGACCCGCATATAATCACCCCAGCACACATGGTGCCTGCTAAAACCAGAAAGGACATCTTGGAAGGAAAGGATATCAATCTGGTATCACTTTTGATTGCCTCACAAGATGTCCTTGAGAATAAGACATATGCATATGGGGATGTGTCAGTGGTTCTCAAGTCCAGAGATCCCAGGTTGAATCAAAAGCTTTCCATCCCAGAATTTGTTCTAGCTTTTGGTATATACAGAGACGTCCTGTGCTCTGTATATCCGGATAGGAGGGAGGAATTAGACCTTTACCTCCACAAACTGGTGGATTTGGGTCACAAGTACGGTGGTACGTCTTTTTACGACTACCACCGTGCTTTTTCAGCAAGGGCAGCTGCCACTCTAGCACAGTTCAATATTCGAGCCGATTGGGGTGTGCTTGATACTGAGCTGTTTTGCCGGCACTTTGCGGGCCTGAAAACCCCGGCTTGTGCCATTTGTTCTTCCAATTCCCACACGGCTAATTTATGTCCTAATTCCCCTGATGTGAATGCTGTTTTTTCACCCGCTAATGTGGTACCCACAGGGAGGTCTGGCAGGGTGCTTAAAGACAAACTAGGCCATGATATTGTATTCTTGGGCAAGTCACAGGTCTGTAACAATTTCAATGCCGGGTCTTGCGGTTACAGTGCCTGCAGACTTCTGCATGTCTGTTCCAACTGTTTCAGGGCTCACGCCAAGGCTATGTGCCCCAATAAACTTTCCCCTAAGCAGTATCAGACGTCTCTTCGTGTCCCCCTACTAAAAGAACTTTTACGTACTCACCCATCACAACATCTCGTTGACTTTTTGGTGACGGGGTTTACAGTAGGGTTTCACACGGGTATTGTTCACATGCCTACAGGAATCCTGGAGTGTAATAACTTACAGACAGCCCTTGCAGCACCCGACACTATCGACTTACTCCTTCAGAAGGAGTTGGATCAAGGATTCTTGTTAGGCCCTTTTGATTCCCCGCCGTTCTCAGTTTGGAGAACTAATCCCATAGGTCTGGTCACTAACAAATCCTCACTTAAACAAAGGCTAATTCTCGACCTGTCAGCCCCTCATGCATCTCCTATGCCAAGTCTAAATTCTTTAATACCATCCGAAGAATTCTCCCTCCAATATGCTAACATAGATAACGCGGTCACAGCCATCCTCTCAGCCGGGGTAGGGGCATGGTTGGGTAAAACAGATATTGTCAACGCTTTCAAATTACTCCCCATTCATCCATCCCTATGGCCAGTGGTGTATCTTGATTTTGTGCTGCCCTAGGCAGACAAAATCCGGGCACCCCCTTACCCAAGCTGCACACCCACTTTACACACCTAAGACATGCCCCATCATTCAGACTCACATCAAGCTCACACTCCCATCACACTCAGTCACAACCTCCTACTCCCATCACGCACACTCCGACTCGCATCACACTCAGTCACACACACTGTCTCCCATCACACACACTCTGACTCCCATCACACTCAGTCACACACACAGTCTCCCATCATACACACTCTGACTCCCATCACACTCAGTCACACACAGTCTCCCATCACACACTCTGACTCCCATCACACTCAGTCTCACACAGTCTCCCATCACACACACACAGTCTCCCATCACACACACACTGTCTCCCATCACACACACTGTCTCCCATCACACACATTCTGACTCCCATCACACTCAGTCACACACACTGTCTCCCATCACACACATTCTGACTCCCATCACACTCAGTCACACACACACACACACACACACACACAGTCCCCCTTGAGCACTTACCTTTCCCTGGCAGGCAGGCAGCATGGTCCCTCCATGCTGTTCGGCTTCCCGGCGATTGTGCCGACAGGTCACGTGACCGGGCGCGCGTATGACGTCAGCGCGCCCGTCACGTGACTGTCGGGACTTCCGTGTCGGCACACTGCACGGGGAGCCGAACAGGCAGCACAGAGGTTTCTCTGTGCTGCCTGTTCGGCTCCCAGTGCAGCCTGGCAGGCAGAGCGTTGGTGAGGGGGGATCTTCCGATCCCCTCTCACCTCCGTCTCTGCCTGCAAGCGCGGCCTTTTTTTTTTTTAAAGGGACGGATTTTTTTTTTTTTACATTTTTTTTTTCAGTGCTGGGGGGCGCTGCCGCCCCCCAAAATTTGCCGCCATAGGCATCCGCCTAGGATGCCTCGCGGTAAATACAGCACTGCCTATGGCATTTGCATGGGGTCAAGTGGCGAGGCTTGTATTACTTTTTCACTCGTCTCACGTTTGGTTCAAAGAGCAGCCCCAAGATTTTTGATATTTTTGCGGAGACACTGTGTTGGATGCTGCTTAACCTCTGTAAGTGCCCCACAGTTATCCATTACCTGGACGATTTCCTGACTGTAGAGAGTAACTCAGCACCTCCTACTAGCCTCCAATCAATCACACGACTGTTTACTCGATTAGGAGTTCCGGTATCACCGACTAAGACTGAAGGTCCCGATACTATAATTAATTTCTTAGGGGTAGTACTTGACTCTGTGAACATGCAGGCTAGCCTCCCCAGGGACAAGATTGAACGCATTCTGACGGCCATCGATCTTTACTTGGGAGGTGGCTCATGTAATAGGATGGAATTGCAATCCCTGTTGGGTTCATTACATTTCGCTATGAAAATTATTCCCCAGGGGAGAGCATTCATTTCCAGGTTGCTTCACCTTTTTCCTATGTTTCAAACCGACGCATCCCGCATTACACTAGACATACATGCCACTGCTGACCTTCGTATGTGGAAGGAGTTTTTGCTAAGCTGGAACGGGAAAAGCATCTTTATCCCGGTTTGGTCGGAACATTCAGGATCACTCTGGACAGATGCAGCAGCCACTTCTGGATTTGCCGCTATTTGGGGCAACAGATGGATGTATGGTAAATGGCCGGGAGAGATTACAGAGATTCCCAGGTTTAAGGAAACTTCAGCACTTTTTGAGCTGTATCCTATCGTGGCGGCAGCAGTTAAGTGGGGAGCAGGCTGGTCTGGGAATACGGTTCGTTGCTTCTCTGACAACTTGGCTACATGCCACATTGTGAATAAGGGACGTTCCTCTTCCCTGGCCATCATGCGGTTCATGAGGACTCTCTCATGGCTGGCCGCCAGACACAGTTTTCTTTTGTCTTGTGTTCATGTGCCTGGTTTTCTTAATATTGCAGCTGATCACTTGTCACGATCTCGGTTTCAGGAATTCCGGGAAGCCCTGCCAACAGCTGCCCTTATACCAACTCCCGTACCACAATGGCAGGAGATGGTCTGGGACTAAAAAAGCTGCTATGTCATGGGCGGCAACTCTCACAGCTCGGTCTTTCTGATAATACTAAGAAGGCATATGGTAGAGCGTTTGATGTATTTAATAAATTCTTGTTGGACTTTGATATTGTGGACCAGTTTTCCATGGAGACCATCATTGCTTTCATCTCCTTTTGCCACCTTCATCTTACATTATCATACAACACCATTAAATTGTATATCACAGGTATTCAACACCACATACTCACTTCTTGGCCTAACAAACAACGCTTTCTATCCTCCTACCAAGTTAAAGCTATACTTAAAGGTATCAAAGACTCCACTCCTACACCCGCACCTACTAGACTACCCATCCACGATCTATTATTCCAAGCACTGTCAAATCTACTAGACACCTCACCATTCGAAGGCCATACCAATAGTGTTATTAAAACAGCCATCTATCTAGCTTTCTACGGTTTTCTGCGGCCTAGAGAATTCACCACCACTAGCGTTAACTCACTCACCTTCGTTACTAGATCCGATCTCGTAAGGGTGCACGACCACTATCAGCTATCCCTACACCACACCAAAACTAGTGCCAAAGGTCAGACAGTAATTATACCTTATTACCCCACTAATAATATCTGGTGTCCGGTGGCAGTTTTCGACACTCTTCTGGTTTTCTGTAATATGGCTCCAACACAGCCACTCCTGTCCTTGCACGGTAATATACTCACTACGAGCAAATTCATGATGTATGTTAGGATGTTGTTGATCCAGCTAGGTGTGAACCCAGCCAGCTATTCTGGACACTCCTTCCGCATAGGAGCCGCAACTACAGCTTCTAAAAAGAATATACCGGCTCACATTATTAAGATATTAGGCCGATGGAAATCCACAGCATATACCCGCTACATTCCTCAGCCTGTACAAGAAGTACGCCTGGCTTTCAGAACCATGAATATGTAATATGTAATGTCGAGTTTTCAGAACAATAAATGATTATTTCTTTTTGCCCTCTTTTTCAGGCCTACTTCCTCGTCAGTTCAGGCACACCACAACTGACTTTGCCATTCTATGTTTTTGTCATATGTCAATTATACTACGGCTTATGCCATGACCACAAATGGAAGGCATGGCCTGAAGTTGTGGGAGGGGCTTGGTTCCCCTTCTTAAAGGGTCATCAACCCTTCCCTCATTACCTGTTGGGTCTGGCGAATTGTCCCACCCACCACACCACCTTTATTAAACATCCTATAAGGTAGGCCCTCTTTTTCAGGCCTACTTCCTCGTCAGTTCAGGCACACCACAACTGACTTTGCCATTCTATGTTTTTGTCATATGTCAATTATACTACGGCTTATGCCATGACCACAAATATATATATATATATATATATATATAACCAAACCATGTTGATGTTAAATAGAATTGGCACATTTACCTTACTTCCAGATTAAAAAGTACTTTCTATTGAATATAATCATTTTCCTAATTACATGTTACACAGATAACCGAATTATAATTAGGAGTGAATGGGTGTGGGCTAATTTGTGGCTTCTTTTTGAAACTCAAAATTCAGATTTTCCTTTCACAGTAAATATGTTTTATTTTTGCAAGAAATGTTCCCATTTCTGTTTTTCTTCCTAGAAAACGATCAAGGGTATCACACCTAGGGCTGTATTCAAAGTCATTTGTTATAGTTTGAGGTAATTGAGATTTTTATGATACTTGCAATGCTGAGAAATATATTGCTTTCAAAATATATATATATTATTTTTGACAGTCCTTTGGAATTTCATTTCCAGTAAAAAGTGTGCAATACTGCACTTAATTTATAGTTCGACAATCCCAGAACACCATTAACTTAGCAAAAGAAAATAACTGCAAGCTAAATCAAGATGAGCAGCTCCATAAAAAGCTGTACTGTTTTACAAATTCTGTATATCACCTTGCAGAATTTACCACACCCTTTCAAATTCACAAGTAGTTTATTAAACATCCGCTGTCAATGTGCTGTGCAGGTGTACTGTCAACAAGAATATAAACTGGCCTTTCCCTTTTATTATATGTGTAGTATTGTTGGACATGTTTTTAATATATGTGAACCACAAGTATTTTAACTTTAAAATAAGTTACCGCTCGTATTTAGTAAATTAAAATGTCACAGGGGCCTTGACGTTCAGTGACGTCAGTGAGCGGGAGTAAACAGAAGGCAGACTCTGTGTCTGCAGCAGTTTGCATGCTCCCCTTAGCTAGCTCAAGTTCTTTGGAATATAGAGCAGAGTGGTTTCAGGCTGTTTAGTGTGCTGTGATCTAATACAAGGAGGAAGGCTAGGGGAGATAGGCATGCCTGTTGCCGTAGCAAGAACTGTTTTTACACTTTATATGACATTTTAGGAGATCATAAGCATTGAGGAAATGGAGGAACTGATAGGACAGATCTTTTTATTTTGATTTTGCACAATCTAAAAATAAGTTTTCCAACTCTGAGGTGGAACTGCTTACCCTGTTTAACACTTACCCTGTTCTGCACGGTCAAAATAATTTATTTTTATCTGAAAGCTGAGGGGATTTCTTTTTCTTTTGTAAATCCTATTTTATTGGTTTTGTAAAACATGGAAAATACATAACAAGTATACATAAAGAACACAAAATATTTGGAAAAAATACAGAATGAATATCAAAGACCAGAACACCGGTTTAATTAGGTAAGCACGGGGTTTGGGGGGGAGAAGTTCAACCGAGAAGAAAGAAGAAGAAAATAGTAACCTTTCACTGTGACATATTACAATACAATAAGATTATATAAACAACTACACAGTCTTTTGGCAATCACGACTCACGACAACAGAATCTCCTCAAAGAAATATATATCAAAGAGAATATAAATCTGGGAGGGATGAGATGGTGCTAAAACAAACATCCTCCTCTTTTCTCCAACATCTCAATTATACAGGTGTATTAGGTTATAAAATCCAGTGTAACCAGGTTTGTCTGTATTTATCAAGGCTATCCTTTGCAGAGGCTATCAATTCTTCTACAACTTGTATTTCTTCCACGCGATCCAACCATTCAGTGGTAGTAGGTACAGATTGCGATTTCCAGTATTTTGGAATTAAGGATTTAGCTACTACGAGGAAATGTTTAACAATGGATTTTTTAAAAAGATGGATGGTCATACCAGAAGAGAACAACACCATGGCTTCAAAAGTGAACGAATATGTACTATAGCCATATTCTGTGACATTATTGTGGACCTTCTTCCAAAAAGTGTGTAACCTTCGGGCAGGACCACCAGATATGTAGATCTGTGCCTATGTCTATGTGACATCTCCAGCACAGCGGGTCAATATCATGTATCATACCATGAAGCCGCTGAGGAGTGCGGTACAACAATGCCAATAATTTATAGTTGATCTCTTGGTATTTGACCGCTTTAGTACTTTTATGAGTGAAAAAGAAAATCCTATCCCACTGAGATGGAGAGAAAACCTTATCACGATTGTCTTCCCATTTTCCCATAAACTTGAGTGGTAGAGAATCATCTGGGGATAACAAAATGTTGTAAATGCGGGAAACCCCATGATCAAGCAAAGAAGTGGAGGTGCTGAGGCATTCAAACCATGTTTTATCACGTCTCAGAGCATGTTGTCTTGGGAGATGGGATATGTAGTGTGTGATTTGAGAGTAGTTAAAACGGTCCATCAGGGAGGGTTCCGTTTTCAGTAGCGTTTGGAGGTTAGACACTCCCTTTGAAGTCACTATCTCGGATACATGTAATACAGAAGCGGGGAAGAGATTTGAAAGTCCTGGTGAATGGGTGCTCTGTGGAAAATCTGGGTTACCTCTTAACGGTGTTAGAGGGGAGGGGTAGGACGTGATTTGGGTGGGTTTTGCCAAAGAGTGTAATATGCGAATCATAGGGCCGATGGTAGGATGCGATTTGCATATAGCTATGGCACGATGTGGGGCAATCCAAGGGAGGGATCTGATGGGTATCTTTATGGAAACATTTTCCAGCTCAACCCAGTGTTTGGAAGGTGTAGGACATTTCCATTCTAGTGCCCGCAATAAGTGTGTGGCTTGGTAGTATTTACGCAGATCAGGCAGTGCCAGACCCCCCCTCTTGTTTGCGGCGTGTCAGCATAGCATAGCTGAGCTTAGGTTTCTTATTACCCCAGATATATTTAAGAATTGCAGAGCGTAACGTACAAAAGTAGCTTAACGGTAGTGTAATAGGTAATGTTTGGAATAGGTACAGTATACAGGGAAGCAAATTCATCTTAATGACATTAATACATCCTATACATGATATATTTGGGTAATCCCATGTACGTAGGTCACTTCTCAGTGTCTGGGAAATAGGTAGAAAATTGTAGATAAATAAATTAGCTAGGTGGGGCGAAAGCCAGATTCCTAGGTACAGCAATCTATCAATACAAATTTTAAATTTTAAATTGGATTTCAGGGTGTCCGTTAGTGCCTGTGTACAGGATATTGGTAAAATTTCGTATTTCGTATAGTTCATTAGTAAATTGGAGAGCGCGCCATAGTCATCAAATTCCCGTAGTAAATTGGGTAAAGAAACATGTGGATTTGAGATTATAAATAAAAGATCATCGGCATATGCAGAAACCTTATAGTGTTTATTTTTAATTTGGAATCCTTCTATAGAAGGGTTGTCTCTAATGGCTTGTATGAATGGTTCTAGAGTTAGGGTGAATAACAGTGGGTATAATGGACATCCCTGTCTAGTCCCGTTACCGATTGGGAATGGGTCCCCCAAAATACCATTAACTTGGACTCTGGCCGTAGGTTCAGAATATAGTGCATCGATTCATGTTTGGACATGTGGGCCAAACCCAAAATGGCGTAGGGTCGCTCTCATGAAATCCCAATCCACTTTGTCAAAAGCTTTTTCAGCATCTGTAGAGAGGAAAATTAAGGGTTCCTTTTTTCCCTGTGCCAAATGGGTGACATTGATTAATTTTGTAGTGTTGTCTTTTGCCTCTCTACCCCATATGAATCCCATCTGATCAGGGTGTATTAGTGTTGGCATGAATGGCTGTAATCTTAGTGCTAAGACTTTAGCCAGAAGTTTAAGATCAGAGTTCAGGAGGGATATGGGCCTGTAATTCTTACAGAATTCCACATCCCTCCCTGGTTCGGGGATCACAGGGATATGCGCTATTGTAGTATGAGGGTGAAGGCCTCCCCCATTTAAAAGATCATTGAACATAGTGGTTAAAACCGGGAATAAGATTTCCTTACATTTCTTATAATAACTTGTTGGGAGGCCATCAGGTCCGGGACATTTACCCGTAGCGGTTTGCTTCAGGGCTTCTCCAATTTCGGATTCCGAAATGGAAGACTCTAGTCCTGCTAAGTCTACTTCAGACAGCGTATTAGTCACATATTTAGACAAATAGCTATTGATCCTTTCCTCTCTCACAGCAGTCTCTGATTCTGTCAGTGGGGTGTTCAATTGGTAAAGAGCTTTATAATGGGAAGAAAATGTGGTAAGTATATCGGAAGGTTTATAATGGAAAGATTTGCCTGTAGCTGTTCTTATTTTAGGAATATACGTGGACTGCTTGGTGCGAATCATTCGGGCAAGCAAGCGTCCGCTCTTATTGCCATGTTCATAAAAGAAGGACTTGGATCGTTGTACCAAGCATTAATCAACGTGGATAATTCTCTAGGTATAGAGATTAAATCTTGGTATGTGGTCTGGTCTAACGTGGCTTTATGTTTTTCCTCTAAGAGGGCTATTTCTGTAGTCAGTTTTAATATTGCTTGAGACCTGGATTTCTGTAGCAATAAAATGGCCTCTGATTACACTTTTGTGTGCTTCCCAGACAGTGGGAGAGGAAACTTCCGCGTTTAAGTTTTCTTCAAAATATTGTTTCAGATTAGTGATAGTGTCAGCCACTATGGAGTTATCCTAAAGAAAGGAGTAATTCAGCCTCCAGTATACCTATGTGGGCCTAAATAAAGGGGATCTTATGGCGAGTATTATAGGAGCGTGGTCAGACCATGTCGCTATCCCAATTTTAACGTCCTGTAGAATATGTAACTTATTATTTTGGAGAAAGAAATTATCTAGTCTGGTGTATAAGTCATGAGGGGAAAAGTAGAACGTGAAGTCGCGATCCTCGGGGTGGCATTCTCTCCAGCAATCCACCAAACTGAAACTGTGAAGTGTATTAGAAGCGTGTGATAAAATATGTTTCGAAATGCTACTTGTTTTTTTGGAAGTATCCATTAGTGGATCCAGTGGGAGATTAATGTCTCCACCCAGGGTTAAAATACCTTCCAAAAAATTTGATAGGGTTTTTAAAATACGGCACAAACATTTATGTTTGTATCTTAGTTATGAAGAGAGACCTAAAAAATTGAATTTATAAATGTTAGAAAAAAGGCGTCTCAGAGGGGATATGATAACATTATATAAATTTGTGCAGGGCCAATATAAAGAGCTCTCCAGTGACCTGGTTATTAACAGAAAGGTACAAAGAACAAGAGGTCACCCCCTGAGACTGGAAGAGCAAAGATTTCATATACAGCAAAGGAAGGGATTCTTTACGGTTAGGACAATAAAGTTATGGAACTCCCTGCCAAGAGAGGTAGTGCTATCAACCACAATAGATGCATTTAAAAATGGTTTGGATGTTTTTTTAGGAAAGCAGAACATACAGGGCTATTAATAATAGAATAAGCATTAATAAAAGAGCTTATTGATCCAAGGAGAAATCTGATTGCCTCTTGGAGTCAAGAAGGAATTTTTTCCCCCTAGGAGGCAAAATTGGAAATAGCTTCCTTAGGGGTTTTTGCCTTCTTTTGGATCAAAAGCTGTAATGATAGGTAGAAGGGTTGAACTTGATGGACTTTTTTCAACCTAAATTACTATGTTACTATGTTACTATGTTGTTTGCGATTAGGGAGATACATGTTTGCGAAGGTATAACGAATATTTGCAATAGTAGCCTTAACAAAAGTAAATCTACCTTCAGTGTCGTACATGGAAACCGTGTCTACCAACGGGATGTGTTTGGAAAAAAGGATAGCCGTTCCTTTAGTTTTAGAATCAGGAGTGTTACCACAGTAACTTTGTGTATAGAATCCATTTTTAACTGTAGGAGCGTGATTTTCTTTGAAATGCGTTTCTTGTATAATAAAAACAATGGATGCCTTAAGAGCCCTCCACTCCCTCAAAGCTCTAGCCTTTTCGGGTTCATTTATACCCTGTGCATTAGAAAGCACTTTGAGTGAGTCTGGAGCCAATGTGATGCCGTGCACATTGTCTGGTGTTAAACAAAGGGGAGGGGAGCCACACGAAAAAGAAAAAGGAAATACAAATCTGGGGTTAAGGAGGTTAAGAGTTAGGTAAGAGAGAAAACTAACAGAGGTAGGGGAAGGTTCCCTATGTACAATCGATCACGAGGTATACCCGTGAGGTACCCAGTAAAGGGTAAACAATTGGAATGTGTCCTATGTTAAGGCAACCTATCCGCGGCACAGCTCCGGTGGTTGCTCTAATCACTTTCACGGGACACTTACCCACTGGGGAACGTGATTGCCAAAAGACAACAGAATAAAATATACTAAATATATAAATACATTCCGAAACGAACAGTGAAGGAGGAGCCGCCGCTTCGAACTAGCAAACGGTACTGAGAAACTGGGGATTTCAGTAAAGCAAAACCACCCTACAGGAATACAGTATCATAACCCTGACAGTGAGGTGGGGGGGGAGATCAGCGGTCTCAGAAAAAATAATTAGGTACGGGAACAAATGTAAACCTAGGAGCAGCTTAGACAACAATTCCCCCACCTCTTCTAGGTCTGCATAAAAAGCATCATAGGTACAGTGGGGACTGTCATAAAGTTTAGAGAAAATTTGGTGATTCCCCAATCTCTATTTAACCGGTCTAAGGACCATATAATAGGCAGCCCATAAATATGTATTAGGGTTCAGAAAAGAGCAAAGTGCCCGTAACAATACAAATTTGGCCCAAAATCTCTGTAGAGGGAGCACATCTGTATAACGAGGATCAAAATAAAGACATTTATACAATAGGAAAAACAAAAACAGTTTAGTGGTCTATGGTGTAACATCATCAGCCCACTTCTTACTATAGAGTGATAAACACATAAAAACAGGTAAGACAGACATGGCGAGATGCAAATAGGTAAAGTGGAAATCAGGAATAGGAGATGGCGCTGGAGTACTAAAATAAATAAACTGAACTAAACATAGGGTAGTATGCCAAAATGCAATATGTGAATGGTGAAGTTGAAGTGAATGGACTCAAAAACACACAAAGAAGTAATAGCCTTGAAAAGGTACATTTGTAATACTTCTGGAAACAGATATAAAAATTACATAGTGTAGTATGAATGTGCTGGAAGAAACCCCCACGTCCAAGAAACAGAGCATAGAAATAGGAACAAGTCCATAAACTGCAGACATGATGACAAATAATCCGCTGCACATTCAACGCATTTCACTGAGTGTGTATCAGCTTCTTCAGGAATAATTGTAATATGAAGAAAGAGGCACAAAATATCCGATTCTAAGTCATGTGATTGGCAGTCCGAAAAAAAGCGAGATTAGCATGTAAGGAGCGATGTCCTCAGGTGCCAGAATGCAGAACAAAAGCTCCCATGACCACATAAGATTACGTGCTACTCTGAAAGTAGCAGTAATACAACTCCTAATCAATGAGAATGCATGAAACAAGAGAAAGGAAAGAGAGGAATGAATAAATGAAAAAACAAATATAGAAAATGGATGAAAATAATGGGATATTTACAAATTAATAATACAACACAGAAAAATGTAAGAAATAGTATAATATATAAAAATACAGATGATATACAATATAATACCATATAAACCAGAAGAAATTGAAAAAAAGGACCAACAAGAAAAAAGGCAACATGTTTTATTTATTAAAGAAGGACATGTCCAAACCAGAATTTAACACTATGTTGCCCAAGATTTTTAATTTGTGTATCCTCTTGGTCTCCCTCTATGAAAGTCTCTCTATGGCACTACCCCCTCTCCAGTGAGGGACGATCTTATCAATACCTATGCACAGAAATTCCTATCCAATATGACAAATAAATATACATACGCATCCTTCCTTTGTATTTCCCTCAGTAATGAAATGCATTAATACTACCGGTTGGACGCAAGCTAAGTGGCACAAATACCTCAGGTCTGGTGAAACACAAGATACACTTCCAGACTGGCATTTATATTTATGTTTAGTCAGAATATGGATCAAGGGGGAGAATTACGGATCAAGGAAGGAGCAGAATTATGGATCACAGGGGAGCTGCCCAAAAACAAAATATAATTTAGTATATATACAGACAGTGTAGTTAGACTTATAAGCTCATTCTCCTGAGGAAGACGATACTTGTTTTAGTCAGCAAAATGCCTTGAATAGAGCATACTTATTATAGCTGTACACTACTTGGTGTTTTTTTATTGTTTCGTGTATTCTTTTGAAATATCCTGTACTTCTCTTTCCAGCAACAGGGATTTGAATTATACACAGTGTTGCACTGTGTCTGTTGCATTTGTTTCCACACAGAACGTACAGCCAGTATTGGACCATCCTTAAGACTGACTCCTTCATTTACTTTGAGGCACCATTTACTTTTGTGCAATCAAATACATTTAAATAGGTTTGATTATATTGTATACAGGTTACACTATGTTTTTATACTTTCTTATTTTTTTTACATAACATCCTGTGCCTTACCACTTGGAGCATGTAAGACAGACATGCTGACATATAAGGTGAAGATATTCATAGACAGGCAACACATAGTCAGGCAGACAGGTAGGACAGTGATTTCACCCAAATGCATTTCAGTCCAGTGTCCACTGGCCTTTTATAATCCCTTCTCTACCTCAGATCCCAATCAATTCTCTCTACCTTTAATCCAGAGGGGAAGGAAATGCACTGAAGGTGGAGAGAGTGAGGGACTCTTACATATGCGCACACATTACATTACATTACATTAACATTAATTTGTACAGCGCCACCAATTCTCGAAGCGCTTGGTACAGAGCAAAGAAAGGAACTACATACTAATTTAGACAAACTAGTACAGACTGGTACATGAGGTAGAGAACCCTGCTCGTAAGCTTACAATCTAGAGGGAATGGGGTCCATGACACAATTAAGGGATTGAAGAGGTCAGAGGGATTGAAGTTGTAGTAACAGTAGAGTGGATGGGAGGCATTAGGTGGGATAGGTCAAAGAAGGAATGTGTGTTCCAGCTAGGTTGGGTAGTTAGCCTCTCTAAAGAGAAGAGTTTTGAGGGACTTTTTAAAGTTTGAAAACGAGGGAGAGAGCTGGATGCTCCGGAGAAGGGAGTTCCAGAGAGAGGGAGCAGCTCGGGCGAAATCTTGGAGACGCGAGTGAGAAGTGGTGATGAGATTAGAAGAGAGTGTTAACCCCTGTGAGGAGCGCAAAGGTCGTGCAGGGAAATAGCGGTTAACAAGGGAGGAAATGTACGTAGGAGCAGAGGAGTTGAGGGCTTTATAGGTTAATGACAGAATTTTACATTTTATCCTCGAGCAGACGGGAAGCCAGTGGAGGGCGTTGCAGAGAGGAGCCGCCGAATCAGACCGACGTGCAAGAAAGATAGGTCTGGCAGCCGCATTTTGGATAGACTGTAGGGGAGCCAGACGAACCAGAGGTAGTCCAGTCAGAAGACCGTTACAGTGGTCCAGGCGAGAGATCACAAGCGAGTGCACTAGAATTCTCTTCGCTGAGGAACGGACGAATGCGTGCAATGTTCCTTAGGTGCAGCCGACAGGATCTGGCCAAGGACTGGATTTGAGGAAGGAAGGAGAGTAAAAAGTGACCCCAAGACATCGAACACGGTCAGCCGGTACGATCGTAGTATTATCAACGTTGACCGTGAACCCAGGTGTAGGGACAGCAGTTGAGGGAGGGAAGATAATGAGTTCTGTTTTGGAGAGGTTAAGTTTCAGGTAGTGATCAGACATCCAAGCGGAGATGGCTGACAGACACTCAGCTACTCGTGACACTAGAGACGGAGTGAGGTCAGGGGAGGAGAGGTAGAGCTGAGTATCATCCGCGTACAAGTGTTAGTGAAAGCCAAAAGAGCGGATGAGTTCTCCCAGAGAGGTAGTGTAGAGGGAAAACAACAGCGGGCCAAGGACCGATCCTTGCGGAACACCAACACCAACACCAACACCTGACTAGTGTACCCTAACATAACCTATTGATCCCAGCCAGAGCCTTATCTGTGGAAGATCGCTGCTTAACTAACACTCTTGGGCATTTGGAACTGATAAGTGGTTCGGCCCTGTGAGTCAGGTTAGAGAGCAGTCCAGTGGGCAATTGCCTCTCTGCCTTCCTTGCCAGCTCTCCCATGAGTGCCGGTTATAAGAGGGTGTGGAAGTTGAACACCAAGTTCTAACAAGATAATTTGGGCGTAACTCCTCTGTAATATATTATTTATTGTTTATACTGCTGTCTTTCCATCAGATGTGTAAGAAAATATTCTAGTTTTGCGTGATATTTATGCTTATTTCTTAAAGAGGACATGGAAATTAAAAGCTTACATATTAAAAAATGATGCAAAAAATGTCACTGTTTATTAAAGGGAGAATGTGATATTGATAAAACTTTTTTGTGGCTTACCATGCAGTCTAAACTGTGATTGACAACAGCTGCTAATACTAAAGCATCTGCATTTGGTCATTCAGACCATCTGCTGCAGCTATCTCTTTTAAGTGTGGGCTGCCATCTGCTTCATAATGGAGTCAAACATCCGTTTTATACTTAACACTGTCTCTAATTATTCCATATAGCCACTTTTAAAAGTCTAGACAGGTAATTTGACATATACTATAGGAAAATACCCTGGTTAGACTTTAGACAATAGTGAGAAAGGTTTGTGCAACGTGCCTAAATGTTCTCATCTGAAGTAAAAAGATAGAAAAATGGTAGCACTGAATTTGAGACTTTTGTAGCAAGTTGAGGAACATTTCAATAAAGAGAATATCATTATTAGCCATTACTATTAGTTATGTGTCAACACAAGGAGATACCTGAAGAAAAAGAAAACTGAAATGATAAAAAGACCCCTAGTGGAGACCAGGATGGGGTGGGAACAGTGTGGCTCCTGAATTATTATAATATGAAATCTGACTTCTTTACCTCATATATTAAGTTTGAAGTTTAGGCATGTCTTTATACTGTAGTTGATTAAGCATATTGCAGGGATATATATTCTCACTTATCAGAAGGTTTCCAACATTAATTCATCTTTTATTCTAAAGCCTGTCTAGGAATATATGTATTTCATTATTTTCCAAGTACTTTTTGTTTAATTCACATTACCAGCTCAAACATTTTTATTACATTTATTAATATATTCTAAGGCGTATCAATGGATGTGTGACCTTTATAAAATACATTAGCTTAAAGTGTCTCAAGTAGCTGGACTGCTAGACCAGTCCTAATTAGCAAACACAGAATGTACACTAATCCAGTGGGTATCAGTCTGGAAGACATACCAAGTAGTTGCTTTCTGAATACTTGTGTGCACTTTGTGTGGGACTACATCCTGCATGAATACATGTAGTTTGATAGAGGTAAAAGTCACTTTGGGGATTATGTACAAAGGTCTATTGTGGGACAAAGTCTTAAAAGTGGTCATTAACTATGGAAACTAATGGCATGTTCCTTCTGATTAGATCCCTTTGCCTCAGAAATTACCATTAAACATAACTCTCTTTGTCTCCAACATTAACTACTTAATATGAATGAATGTATGACCCAAACATTCCATACAGAATGAAAGAGACAAATACTCTACACTCCTGCTCAGTATTAATCTCTTTCATACTATATGCTGGTTTGAGGAGTAGGGTGGAATCTTCAGTACTATTTGCAACTGTCGTATCCTGCATCTATTGTTATTCTAAATAGTGCATAGTCTTTTCACATATAAGATTTAAGTCTACATTTTTCAAGTTAATTATCAGTTCTCCAAAATGCTTGCGACAAGAAGTATTTTGAATAATGGATCATTCTCCTCAATAAGATATTTTAAAGCCTCTCAGTACTCATGAAATACAGTAGTATCAATTCTGTATCAAGCAAACAAATCACTTTTAGTTCAATGTAGCTGTGTGGTTGTGGGGGAATCTGAGCATGCATGGAAAGGTTATAATGCAGTTTAACAGGGTTGGACATTGAATAAACTGTTGTGCGCTTGCATTCTGACAGGTGTGTGGGGAATTTCCAAGTTGTGGCAAAATCCTGAAATTGTTTTGGGTAACGGATCATTTGAATAACTGTTTTTTTGGATGAGGGATACTCAACCTGTATATTGTATGGTGTGATTACAAGAATAAATAAGATCTGTGTGAATGACAAATACAAGATTTCTCAGAAAATATGGACACCGTGGCTTTCTTGCCCTTACGGTAAATCTGGAAATACTAATACCATCTAATTATTGATTAAGGTAAGCTAAGTACCGTATTTGCTCGATTATAAGACGACCCTGATTATAAGACGACCCCCCAAACTTTGTATATTCCTTTAGGAAAAAAACTAAAAGCCTGAATATAAGACTACCCTATAGGAAAAAAAAAGTTTAACTTGTATATATGTAAATTGCTTTTTAATATGTAATAAAAAATTGATATTATACAAATTTATTTCTTGTTTTTATTTCCTTGTGGCCTCTCTCCCTGCCCCCTCCAGTGTAGTCTCTCTCTCTATCTCCCCCCTCCCTCCCCTAGTCTCTCTCTCTCTATCCCCTCTCTCTCTCTCTATCCCCTCTCTGTCTCTCTCTCTATCCCCCCTCTCTCTCTCTCCCCATCCCCCCCCTCTCTCTCTATCCCCTCTCTCTCTCTATCCCCCCCTCTCTCTCTCTCTCTATCCCCCCCTCTCTCTCTCTATCCCCCCCCCCTCTATCCCCCCCCCTCTCTCTCCCTATCTCCCCCCTTTCCCTGGTGGCTAGTGGGGGCAGCTGGGGGATGTCTGCACTATACGTGCAGATATCCTCCATGCTGCCCGACACCTCCGTCTATTATGACGGACAGCTGGTCCGTCATAATAGACGGAGGTGTCGGGCAGCATGGAGGATATCTGCACGTATAGTGCAGACATCCCCCAGCTGCCCGATTGTCCCTGGTGCCTAGTGGGGCAGCAGAGGAAGTCTGCGCGATGAGCGCAGACCTCCCCTGCTGCCGCCCGGCACGCTCGCCGGGACTTCTGTGACGAAAGCGGAAGTTCCCGGCTTCTTCACAGAAGCCCCGGCGGTCGTGCCGGGCGGAAGCAGGGGAGTCTGCGCTCGTTGCGCAGACATCCCCTGCTGCTAGAGAAGGGGATCCAGGTCCCCTGCAGCTCTGCTGGGGACCTGGATCCCAGTCTTATAGTCTGACCTCAATTTGAGGTCAGATTATAAGACGACCTCGAATGTAAGACGAGGGGGATTTTTCAGAGCATTTGCTCTGAAAAAAACCTCGTCTTATATTCGAGCAAATACGGTAATTACAAATCTCTATTTAAATATTTTTTTTTTCTTTTATTAATATTAAGTTGTATATCTGATATCACATACTTTGCAAATAATTCTGATACATTTGATAATCTGTTAAACAATTTGATAAGACACACTGACACAATATGATATTTAGAAGATACGTTTATAACCTAATAAATCCAAATTAAGGATTTATAGCATAAAAAATATATATTGGCTGAGGGTTTTGTAGAAAATTATAAAATGCAAGACTAATCCCTGCAAATGTAAATGTATGAATCATGAAAGCACATATTTTAATAATAGCAAATGTTACTTACAAATACGTCTTCAGTGTATTTATTTTATATCTTTGAAATGTCAGTTACCTAACCAAACACTGATGCGAAGATAAACATTACATTTTCCATATAACATGTAAATGTATAAACCTTAATACTATATAATAATGTAATGCATGACATCGCTAATGGTGCCTTCAACCAACACTGAGGCATGTAGACCATGTCTTAAAACTCTCTTAATTAAAATGAGACAAAAATAATAAATTCAGCATTTATTTAATCTTAAAATGAACCATTTCAGAGTTAATTATATTTATAAGAGAAATTACTAACTTACTTAATCAAATAGCTAAATTATTTATAAGGGTAATTTGTTTATGTTTCATTACTTATCGTGTAAAAAGGAAAGTTAAATATATGACCTGAAATGCATGTAATCCACACATGGATACATGATAAAATAAGCTATATTAACTGGTAATTTAAAATAAGGTACTCGATTTACCAAAAAACATAAATATTATATTAATCATGCCACTGCTGTCACTGACAAAAATAAAAACAAAATGATGAGAGCATTTCAGAAGAGTCTATAGTTTGCAATATTTCCTATGAGTGACATAAACAAAGCAAAGAAAATCATTGAACTGGTTATTAAAATAATAATAAATGTTAAAAACATTTTAAAATGTGTTCATTTAATAAGGAAGATTTACTTTGCAATTTAATTATTTTAAATGCAAACTGCTATCATCAAAAGAACACATTTTATCTAAATATATATTAATCACAGTCGCCTTACCTTGCATGAATAATTCATGCTTGACAAATAAAAATAGTTTCTGCTAAATTAAATATAACAAAACCTGAAAGTTATTTCCCTCATATTTCCATTAAAATTTTAATTTAGCTTCTCATTTTTGAAGCAAAAAAAATCTAATTTGTTTTCTTTTGATTAAGACAGTTAAATGGAGTCTGGAGCTAAAATACAATGTTAAAAAAAATTAAACGAAAGAAGATTAGGTAACAGTTCCAAATTAATGTGAAAATAGGTGAAGCATTAGTTTTTGGAGGCGATAGACTTTATAGACCACTAATAGCTGGTGAAGAGTAAACAAATGGTGTTATGTTCTTTATATTTAACCAAATGTGAAACTCTATGTACTGAAAATAAGCAATTCCTTGAGGGGTGACTGTGTATTAAAATATTACTTAGACATGCATATCATGCATTGTAGTATCAATGCTAGTTCAAGAAGAGTGATTTAGTTCCACCATCAATAATCTGACCTAAAATCTGCCTCAGCTCTTACCTCCTGCCTCGATTAATCAAATACATTTATCTATTCAGACATAATATTATAATTCCTCTCCATTTTGTCATTGCTACTAGTATAATTTTAGATACCGGTATCAACCTCAGAAACCCTAAATATTGTATTTACTGTTAATAAACGAGGCCCAAAATTAGAACAATTAGAGAGTAACATTTGTCTAGTAATAATGGACTAAGATCTTATCTATTCTTTGAGGGATACGCAGGGGTCTAACAATCATGGACCACTTCCATGCCTGCTAATTTAAAAAGCTAGCTGTGAGAAATCCACAGTTAGTGCCAAGCAGAGCATAGAGAGATATTGCAGGAAGTGACATCACATGCTCTTCCTGCATGCTTCATCAGTCTGCAGATAAATCGTGTGGGCAGTGGCACAGACAAGTTGTTTGGGGACAAAGACACCACATACAATGTGGTTTGGGACAAAAATGGCACTGACAAAATGTTTGGGGATACGTATGGTACTGGCAACCTGTTTGGGAAAATGCACACACAAGCTGTTTAGGACAAAGATGATATAGACAAACTGTTTGGGGACAGAGATGGCACATGCAGACTATTTGGGGATCACAATTGCACTGACAAGCTGCTTGGGGGCAAAGCTAGTACTGTGTGATATACACCGATCAGCCATAACATGACAGGTGGCAAGTGTGGAGGCAGTGATGCTTTGGGCAATGTTCTGCTGGGAAACCTTGGGTTCTGCCATTCATGTGGATGTTACTTTGACACGTACCCCCTACCTAAGCATTTTTAGAGCAAATGTCCATCTTTTCACGGAAACAGTATTCCCTGATGACATTGGCCTTTTTTGGACATTGTGTTTTTCTTAGAGGAAATATTTTCCCATCATTTAAGGAAAGATTAGCAGTGCCATTCCTGTTGGGGAAGACAAAATAAGTACTGGTCGCCCTGTACTGTGCTACCTACAGTACCTCCCCTAATAATATCCTAATAATACTAAACAGTGTGCAGCTGAGACTTCTTAATATTGTGACGCCTCACTTGGAATATTGTACACAGTGCTGGAGACCATTTCTCTACAAAGATTTTAGGGTCTATTCAATAAAGAGCGATCTCGCCTGATATGAGGCCAGATCAGACAATGTAATCGTATTTTGGATTTTTTTTCTGACATTCAGCTACTTAATATAGTCGACATCGGCCTGAAATTGGCATTTTTTTCCAATTTGCAGGATGATTTTGGCCCATATTCAGCTTGGATTTTGGTCGTGGGAAACCTGTGGACAACTGGAGAAATTAAATAATTAAATAAATAAAAATAATTTACATTTTAAAAAAAATACTCCTGGGGTCAGCAGACTACCAAGGCTTGGAGGAGTCCTTGCAAAGTTCAAAGAGGAGTGTATTGTCCTTTTAGTTCTTTGGTTTTTATTTTTATTATACACAGGCACAATATATACTTCTCATCTCTTCCCCACTGTCCAATCCAAATCCTTCAAAATGGCACACCATCCACTAAAATAACAGGCTGTCAATGTTGTTAAACAGCGGAAACTCCCTCATTCAACAAACAGGAAGCTCCTCTGACCACTGGCTTTATCATGTAACCCATTTAGCATCATAAAACAATTAAAACAATCATAGCAGAGGTCTTAAGTTTGTGGATCCAAAAACCCTTCCTAAGTCATCCTCTGTTTGATCTTTCTTTACTTGTTCAATTCCAAAGAATATAAATGTATACCACCTAAAAGCAGAGCAGAAATTGCAATGCTGGGGAACTGGATGTTTTTAAGATTTACTACAGATGCTATAGCGATCTTCATTAATTCATTTTTGTTCTCCCTATGTATTGCCTTCCACAACCGCATTTAAGTAGGTAAACAAATGTTTTAGTGTCACATGTGAGTTTGGAGTGAATTTGAAAACGTTCTCCAATCATAAAACTTGAGAAGACTAAGGTTTTTCTTGAGATATTAGAACCAGCATTGTACTAGAAACATGTATTAAAGCCTTTTTTCTCTAAAAACTGTTACTTTATAATTTTCTTGTATGTGACTAGGGGCTAGAATGTTTTTAAGAGTGTTGCCTTTTTAAAAAATGACTTGTGGTTTACTTAGTAATGCTTCTCTCATAACATTATCATTGAGGAGTATGGGCCAATGTTTTTCCAACACTTGTTTAATTTGAAAAGATTGCTAATTATATTGGGTTATGCAAGCAATATTAAAACATCTCACCTTCATTCTCCTTCTCTGGTTTTTCCATAACCAAAGAATCGCATGCCATTCTCCCTTCTTATGTTAAAATGATTCTAAGTTTATCTCTCAGAATACATGCCTATTTATCAAATTATTTCTTCTCAGAGCAATGTGCCTCTCTCTAACTAACACATTTAGTCACCTAGGATGATGTCAACTTCTATAAACTTTTTTCCATTTAGAGGTTTGAAGTACATTTTCTCCAAAATCTGAGATGAACAGTTATCTGAAGTCAAATCCAGACTTGTGTATAGAACATTTTCTGTATTCAGTATTCGGTGTAAAAATAGATTGTATTGACTTGACAATCTAACTTGTATTGACTTGACTTTGTTAAATCATTCAAGAAGTCGAGCACACTATCCCAGATCAGTGTACCAATGCCAGAGCGCCAGGTTTGCACTGAAAAGGATTATTTTACTCACAGTCCCAGTACATATAGATGTAACCTGGTGCAAATGCTGTGCCAACTGTGGTGCCCTGAAGCTGCAAACAGTATTTATATCTAAACGGAAAAAAATATGGTGTAATATAAACGAGACGGATTTTTTTTTACAAAATCAACCAAAGGTGGATTCATATGGGGAGATTTATAGAGTGGTAATAATGCAGAAAATATGCAAAAGATCTTAGACCTAACTTATAAATAACCATATATAATGAAGTTCCATCATAAGTGGTCCAGATTTGAGGCCCTTCTGCAACACTGTTGCTTATGATCTAGATAAAGTATGGGAAGATAAATTGAATATCCCATAGCTACAGAGTTCTTTATTTAACATATTAATATAATTTCCTGATCCCAATCCTACATCTCCTTTTCTTTTCCACTTCAATACTAACTACCCATCATGGGGACAAAATAATTAGGATGTCCCCATTCTGCTGTTTGGGGGTCTGAAAAAATTGATAATCCTGCCTTCTCTCCTTTAGTCAGGCTGCTGGTCTGAAAATGTCAAATTGGAGGGGTGTGCAGTCTCCTGACCCTCACCTCTCCTCCCATTGTTGAGGGTCCAATTCCCTTACTTGTGTATAAAATCTGTTCACCCTTGAAATATTTCTTTGTGGTAAATTATGGTTCTCTCTTAATTGTAAATTAGGATTATTTGGGCCAGATATTTCTACATTACCCCTAAAATGACTCTGGCTTTGGGAAGTTATATTTGGTTGAGGAAATCTCAAATTGGAAATACTCACGGTAATAGGATGTCCTATTTATACAGCTTTGACTTTTCTGTGAGGCGTTTTTTTCTTTCTACCTATGTAGGGATTGAGATCTCCTCAGCAAACTATTTTGTGTAGAGACGGTTCAATATAACTTATCCTGCTTGTCCCTTTTATATTCGCCACTTTTTACAACAGCGTTTTTCTCATCAAGCTTATTTATTCTTTGATTTACCATTTGTTCTTTCCTAACAAAGTCCTCCCTGTCACCATTAATCGGTTTAGAGGTTTCTAGGGACTCAGTTGTCTCAGTTCTCTGGCAAAATGTTGTAAAATGGTATCCCATCTGGTTAAAAATTGTACATTACCACTGCCAAAAGCTGGACACTTTTCAAGCATACGCCCCAGGGGATTAAGTAACTCTTTCAAATAATTTTCCGAGAAAGAAGTCTCCCACCATTTCCTTATTTCTTTTCCCATGAAATTCACCAGTTTGTGAAAATAATCCTGATTGTTATTTACATTATTCATAGTATGTGCACCAAACAGGGTTTTGAACTTAGAAAACCTTTTCCTAATCTGCTTAGAAGAACTAAGGCATCTTATCTTGGTATAAAAGTACACAAACCTACAGAGCAGAGGAAAATTATACACCAAATATATATAAAACTAAACAATACTCTCCTTAAAAAAAAGAACTCTTTCAAGGACACATCAATTCCCAGTATCATAGAACAGCAACATACAAGAGTTCCACTGTTCAGAGGTCTCCTTTGCAAACAGAGGTCCAGTAAATCTAGACCTAGAAGACTCAAAAAAAATAAATTGACATAGTGTATCACTGTATCAAATAAAAGCAGTTACACTTTATTAGAAATGCACTCACACAGCACAAATGCACTAACGCTCAAGAGCTACTTAGGCTCAGATAATAAGGGTTAACAGAAGCCACCCTCTCACTGTATGGAACACATGAAAACACCAGGAAGACATCAAGGAAACAAGAAAGTCTAGAAGATCCTGGACGTGTTGGCAAGCCTTGGCACCTGAATCACCAATACACGTAATAAAACACAAGCATCCACCTGCACCCTATGATTTATGTTCCACAATGGAAACTTCATCAGGTGTCTTGCAAGTGGAACATACAAAACACACAGGTACAATTTATACCCCTCCAACCTCAGAACTGCCCTCTTAATAAGCAAACGAGAGAGCTTCCATACTCATCAGACGTACAGCTCCCCATCTGTAAACATCCATGATCCTTCAAAACGGAATACCATTCTATAAAATGGCATGCTGTCAATGTGGTTAGATAGTAGAAAACTCAGCCTATGATTAAGCGTGAGTACACGCGAAACGCGTAAGGCCATTTACTTCCACTCTATGCCTTGCTGCCTTCATCTTCTGTATTTTTGATCACCTGCTAATAAATCACAATTTTTTTTTTTTTTTTGAACTGGGAGTGCAGACATCGTTCTTTCTTTTTTTTCTCTAGATAGTAGAAACCCCCTAATTGCCAAATTGCTTTTTTTTCTCGCAATTCGTCTCTTATAACCATATTTCGACAATTTGGTGGCAATTCGGAGCTACATGAATAAAAACCCCTTAGTATCTAATGTGCTATAGGTCTGCAGTTAATTAAATTTAATAAATGAATACAGAAATCATTAACTACTTTGTAAATGAATGCGGTTTGTTTCAGTGTTGTCAGAGACTGTATTTGAGTATATCTGTAAATCTATGAGTTAGTGCTATTATATCTAGTTTCTTGTTGAGTCTTTTATTTGATGCTCTAACATTCCCTTTAGCATCATTTTTGGATATCTCTGTATTTTCAAGAGTGCACAATTTCATTTTAGTCAACAATCAATCATGGCACGTCCACAAAACTGTTGGGAAATAGCAAAAAATCAATTTCTTAGATTCCTATTGATATCTATCACCACTTTCACAAGGATGGGATTTAGTTGCTTTATGACATTTTTTTTCCCATCCTTTGCCTGGAAGAAGGTTCATTAGCCTAACTATTATCATTTTTCTTACTGATGACAATGTCTAACAAAGGTTTTACAGAGAAATTGTCAGATCACATTACATATATTGCATTTTCAAGCAATACACAAAGATAAGAAGTCAGTGCTTTAAATCAAGCAATATGCCTTGGTATAAAGAGTTGTTTTTCTAATCAGCTTTATCATAAAGCCTGCACATAACCTTTGCTGACTTCACAATACTCAGAATTCCTATAATCTAATCAATTTAAGGAATCTTTAACCTTAGCGCACATGCTATACTCCTTTGGAACAAGAGATTACATTACTTATTTACCACATTCAATAGACAATGTTTTGCAGGAATTAGCAATTTGATTAACTACTTATTCAATATATATTAAATTGTCTGTAAAACCAGGTCTCCTATTCATGTAATAAGACTAAATTGTACATGGGTGACAAGAAAATAAAATTTGCCTGTAGAGTCATTCCTTGTTTATGCTGCTGACTAATGCTAAATCCCGGGCTAAGGGAATGAGTTTTAAAGTTTTAAAGTTTGCTCTGGTCAGAATCACAGCACAGGCCTGGAGGAGTTAACTGTAATTAAATTAATACATGAATATAAGTAATATAGTAAAATTGCAAATAAAAAAATTATGAGAAAAAACAAAATGAGTGCCATGAACTTGGAAGGAAACTGATCAAAGTAAAAAAAAAATTGTGCGCAGCAGCAGGGGAAGGGTTAACTTTTTTAAACAGGAAATTAGTTTGTTTTTTGCCTTCCATTGTCATTTTTCTGTCACTCTCTCTCTGTACTTTACAATCAGTATATGAAGTATAGGGAGTAAATTATAAGCAAAGTCAGTGTATATAAGCATTTATAATACAACACAGATTGTATTACTAAGTATTTTGATAATTATGGATATGAAATGTAAACTTTTTTTAATATGTATTACACATTTTAAAAAAAAGTTTAAAAATTTCACATCAATAATTATAAAAATGCTTAGTAATACATTATACAAAATTGACAAATACAGACAGACATACAGTACATACATTTTTTTATTCAGACTGAAAGCAAGCACTGCTGTGCTGTGCTGGCTGACCCTAACATTGTTTAGTTTAAATGCACCAAACTAAAGTGTAGTTTAAAGCCTTGAAAAGAATCCCTAATATATCCAATGGGAGTGTTTCATCCAAATTTTTCCAAATTGTGTCGAAATACACCGAACTGAAGTGTAGTCTAAAGACTTGAAAAATCCCCATTATAGCCTATGGGAGTGTTTCATCCGAAATTCTGATGAATCTCCACAGGAAAGATTCTGCTTGATCTCTGCTTGAAATCTTGAGCGTCATTCAGACCCCAATAGGACAATCAGGGCAAACCCATGCATGCCAATCTGCTGTGTCTCAGCTGTGAGACACCGCAGAGAGTAAACCAGCGTGCACCTATCTATCAAGATACACAACATGTTTACTTGGGAAACGAGGACATGGTTTTTAATCTTTGCTTCCTTTGAGGAAGCAAGTGTTAAAAAGAATTATAATTGTCCTTTCAGTATGTAGATATTGATAACCCTAAAGTGTATATAGATGTGGTTAATTGAATATACAATCTGTATTGTACTGTTATCTTCCTTCGATTCCTGCAGCAACATCTGTCGAGGAGGAGGAGGAAACTATCCTCCTCATGGTGGTGTATCCCTGTGAATATGACACATCAGGAGCCCAGCCATGACCTTCTGCCCCTTCGATGATGGAATCGTTGGCTGCTGTCCATAGTGCAGTTGCTGGGATCCAGCAGGACATAAGTTGGATGCGCCAGCGACTCACCATGATGGTGAGTGATCAGGATACGTTCCATGCCCATACGATTGATGTTCGCAAGCTGTACATCAGGAGCAGTTGAGATTGATGTGCCAGGAGGAGTATCAGTCTCAAGCTGAATACCGCAACCGAAAGTTAGTGTACATGGACACGAAATTGGCCCTCATGCGTCCATGCACTGACGGTATCACTGTATCAGTCTCGAGCTGAATACCGCAACCGAAAGTTAGTGTACATGGACACGAAATTGGCCCTCATGCGTCCATGCACTGACGGTATCACTGTTAATAAGGCTACTATCTATCTATATATATATATATATATATATATATATATATATATATATATATATGTACTATCTATATAATATTTTCTTGGACAGTTCCATATGGTTAGAGCAATGGGGAATCTTTTTTGGAGTGAGCTCATTTCCATTGAGTAGGGATGAGGTATTTATGCAATTCCTTTTCCCAAGTTGCTATATCTGGATGAGCATCTGAGAGAGTGGCTGTGGTAGCTCAGGAGTAGCACATTGATAGTGTTTACTTCTACGAGGTTATGGTACTGCATGAGGACATAATTTTATGAGGCTTATAAAGTGGATCAGAAAGTATGTTTGCAGTTGACATGAGTGCGTTGTGAACTTGGAGAAATTTATAAAAGTCTTGCTTCTGTAATTTGTATTGGGAGGATAGTTGAGCAAAGGATTTTAGTGATCCATTGGTAAATAAGTCAGCTAGGTGGGAAATACACGATTTTCTCCAGGTAGTCAATATTAGATTCAGAATTAAAATTTCCAATGTTCCTAGTGGTGTTACTGGGGACAAATAGAGCAGTTCTTTAATAACAGTGGCATACTGTTTCCAGATTTTATGTGAGTTGGCTATGCTGGGTATTAGACGGGTTGAGACTGTGGGCAAAGAGGTCGGGGACCACAGGATGTAACAAACTTGAAATGTGGGAGCAAAAGTGAGTCTTCAACATCCACCCAGGCTATCACCTCCGGAAGGGAGTGGTGCAATAACGTTTGTGCCATTCTGGCTGCGTAGTAATATTGGGAACCCAGACTTCCCATGGAGGGGGAGTGGAGAAGCCATTTGTTAGCGATTCTGCTGGGTTTATTACCTTGAATAAATCTTTGAATAGTGGTTTGTAGCTCTTTGAGGAACGAGGGTGAAATATGGATAGGTGATGTCCTAAACAAGTACAGGAACTTAGGTAGCAATGACATCTTTATAGCTGCTATGTGGCCTAACCATGTGAGATATAGTTGTGACCAAAATTGTAGCTCATTTTTCAACATTTTCCAGAGAGGGTATAAGTTGGCGTCGAATAGATCCATTGGATGTTTTGCTAATTTAATTCCAAATGTCAGGGTTGGTACCTGGGAGCGTAGCGCAGGGGTGTTGGCAACAGTACCAAGGGATAAGGCAGAACGAAGTCAAATACAGTCTGAAGGGTCAATGCAGGCAGATAAGTTTCTGAATAGGTATTGGGTGATCCGAGGTCAGGAGAGGAGAGGTAAACGTAGTCCAAAATACAGTCCAAGTGTTCAGTAGCCGGGAGATCAATAATCACAGTGGAACAAGGTATGAAGGTTTGGATAGGGATCAGTGTAGAGAGACTAGCCACACTATAAGTTTGAAAACGACCAAGCACAGAATGAACAGTGCTTGCTGTTTAAATAGGGCACCAGGACCTTTGTTCCGCCCACCGTCCTGCAGGTCGCAGCCCCCCTCTGGCTTTAGCCAGATAGTGAAGGCAGGAATAGGACCTGCCCCTTCTCCACACCTCCTGTGCATCCTCCAATGGGAGCACGCAACCGAGCCGCAGGCCATGCCCCCCGCCATCAGATTGACACCTGGACTCTACTATGGGCTGAGGATGCGGCCTAAACCACGATTTTGTGCCACCCTGGCGGGGAGCACAGTACTTGGAGTCGGCTGGACGAGGTAGGGAGTCCCTGTAGGGATATTTTGGATCTTGTGAGCCGCTATACAGCAACTCACCTGGAAGTTTCTGATCAGCCCAGAGAAGCTCAGACAGCTGATCATGGTTCGGACTGTCTCTCACAGAAAGAGACTTTTATTTACATTTAACTGTTTTTTAAGCTTTTTTAATGGATGTTCCTGCTCATGTTTGAGTCAAAATAAAGCACTTTAAAATCGTGATTTGGATATCCAGTCCATCACAATCATGGACTCCATCTTTCCAGAGTGCGGGCAGGTTTACAATCATTGTGCATATTCCACGCTCCTTGGTTATAGGAGCTGTGTTTGAGTACATACTGCACTAGGATTTTTTTCTTGTTCATCTTTATTTTTCAGATAAATACAGCACTAGAAGACTGGTGCTAAGTACCTTTGCATATATATATATATATATATATATATATATATATATATATATATATGCACACCTTTATTATTTTTTAACGTGTGTTTTTGCACTTGTGTGAACTGCCATTGCTGTGTTTTCATGTTTATGCACAGTGATACACTTCATGGTAATTTATTTCTACCAAGTCGTATGTTTATGCACTTTTGATGCATGTTATTTTGTATTCATTTTTGTGGTCACCATAAGGGCATATTTTATTTCATTTGTGCACATACAAGTGTCTATGGACTGTGTGCTAATAGCACTCTCTTTTTGTAGTCCCTGCAGGTGGCATGGGATGCTACTGGGGTCTGACACCAAGGTATTGTAGATCTGATTTCCGCCACTAAAAGTGGTAATGCTGTTTAAGGATAGAAATCATTTGCTGAGGGAGACCAATTAGGAGTGCTTGAGTTTTAGTCTCATTCACTTTATGGTATGAGATATCTCCATATGATTTAAGTAGGCTTTGGAGGTGAGGTAAAGAATGTTCTGGGTCAGTGAGAGCTATAAGGATGTCGTCCACAAACAGGCCAAGTTTTGATTCCTTATCATGGCTATATTTAAAACCTTTGATAAGCGGGTGGGATCCCACCTGTCATCCCTGTCGTTAGTGATATTAAAGGGTTGGGAAAGAAAGCCTGTGTGGGAAACTTTGGCTATCGGGGTTGAGTATAAGGCTAAAATTGATGTGATATATGATTGGGGTAGGCGGAATTTATGTAATACTGCTTCTAGGAATTTCCAATGTAAATGATCAAAGGCTTTTTCAGCATCTATTGCTAACAGTAAAGTAGGAGTTTGTGTTTTATGTGCTAAGGAGATAATGTAATATATCTTTCTTGTATTATCTTAAGCTTGTCTGCCACTAATAAAGCCCACCTGGTTGTAATGGAGTAGGGAGGGTAATAATAGTTTTTGTCGGTTTGCTAAGATGTTAGCATACATTTTTACATCAATGTTGAGGAGTGAGATTGGGCGGAAATTTGAACATACTGTGGGGGATTTACTTGGTTTAGGGATGGTAGAGATATGGGCCGTCAACATGGAGGGGGGGAATTTGCATTGGGTTTTGCAAGCGTTAAACACCACAAGCATCCGAGGGGCCAATAATTTATAGTATATCATTTAGTAAAGGTTAGAAAACCCATCTGGGCCTGGTTCTTTATTAGGGGGAAGTGATTTAATCCCTCCTTCTACTTTATCTATAGAAATATCCATTTCTAGCTGGGCGCTCTGGGATTCATCTATTGTCAGAAGATTCAATGTCTGTAGGAATGATTGAATTTTGGCCGAATGTGGTTGTGTCGTGAGATGTTTAAAAAACTTGGTCTTTGGAAGTCTCTCTTATTTTCACAATAGGTGAGAAATGGCAGGCTTAACATGTCTCACACAGAAATACAGTGAATGGCAATGTGGCTAGCATAGCAGTGCTTCACCTTCAAAGCTCAATCACGGAATGTGGAGAAAAGAAATCCCCTGCGCTTATATACTGCTTCTCCTGTTTGTTTGTTTGTTTGTTTGTTTTTAAAAAACTGTCAGCACACACCATTAGACTAGCCAATCAGAATAATGTCATAGGAGTGAGCTGATTGGACAACTAAATCAACTTACTCCATGTCCTTCCACTGCATAAAAATGAATGAAAATGCAATTTGTCCATTCGTTCATTTTGGCATAAATAAATGAATATAGTACACTGAGAGACTGTCTGAGCTGTGTAATTCGCCCATTCATCCAATTTGGCTTTTAGACTGTTGTATGTAATGCTAATAGCATTACAATACAGCTAAATTCAAAATGTAGTCGAAATTAAAATTTGGAGGTTGAGTTCCCATTCATTCGGCTTTTAGGTTGTTGTATGTACTGCCCCTAGAGGCAGTCATCAACATTGCAATGGGAAAAAAAAAGAAAGACTTAATTATCATAAAACTGGTATAATGGTTAGATTAGCTTATAGGGTTAAAATTAAATTATGGTTAGCATAAGGGATAGGGTTAAAAGTAAATTTCAGTTAAAATATATTAAGGGATAGCATAAGGGTTAGAGTTGGGGTTACATTTGGGGTCAGGGTTAAATTTAGAGTTCGGGTTGGGGGTCAAAAGGCCAGTATAGGAAAATCTATCTAGACACTTATATAGGTCTAACTTGGAAAGTGTTGAAGGTTTGAGAAGACTTTTGAAGGAAAATGACCAAAAAATGTATTAAGAAAATCTAAACATATACTGGAGCTGGAGCTTGAGAAATGTGATTTTAAGGCCTTTTCCAAATGGGAACAAGACCTGAATACTGTGTTGCCAAGAGATGACCTAATTCAGGCCTTTTTTTTTTTTTTACGTATAAAAAGGTGCACTGCCTCAATCTAGTAGAAACGCATTTCAAAATCTTAAACAGAATGTATCTGGTGCCTGCCCGATTGGCGGAGATGAAGGTCGGCATCCCAGATACATGATGGAGATGTAATGGAGGTAGAGGTGACATGTTACACACTTGGTGGTCATGTCTACCTCTTAAATTATTGCGGCTGGGAATGCTGGGAAAATTATTTTATCTGACTAACATCCAGATGCCAAATAATCCCGAAACACTTCTCCTCCATTTCAATCTCCCATGCACTAAGGAATGGCAAAAAGCCTTCCATAGGCAGGAAGATTGACATATGATGTAAGTATAGGGAAATAAACATAATTTGCAAAAAAATGCAGAAAAACATGGAAACATGCATATTTCTGAACTCGGGACAACATTTAGAAACTATATAGATGGGGTCTTTTTTTAATGATTGTATGTGTGTAAATTATATATTAGGTCAAAGTTAGAAAAAGTGTTTGTTTTTAAATTTATTTTTTCATCATTTATGATTCTTTTTGTAGTAAATTATAAGATATGATGAACATAATGGTATCTAATGAAAGCCCTTCTTATGACGATAAAAACAACATATAATTCGTGTGGGTACAGTATGTGAGAGAGAAGAAAATTACAGCTAAACACAAACCCAGAAATGTAAAAACAGCCCTTGTCACCAAGGGAAAGTCAAGGTCAAAATGTCTTGTCACTAAGGGGTTAAAGGAACATAAGTCATCACACATACAGGTTCCCTGGTCATATATCATGAGGCATTCACAGATAGGGGCTACTCTGGAACAGGGCAGGATCTGGACTGGACAGGTACCAGACAATAGCCAAAGTTAGGCAGGTACTGATCTTTGGCTAGGATTGGGTAGATGCCACACTATAGCCTGACCTAGACAGGTGCCGATATTATGGCTAGGCTTAGGCAGGTGCCACTCTAGAGACAATAAGGGAAAGGTTACCACCCCATGGGAGCACCAGTCTGTGGCCGTGCCAGGGAAGGGTTGCCACTCTGTGGGAGCACCACTATGTGGCTGAGCAGGGAGGTATGCCCCAATGTGGGTGATACACTATGAGGTTGAGCAAGGAGGGATGCCACTCTGTGGCCAAGGCAAGGTGGGAACAAGGTATATGTATGCAAAACAAAGGCACGGAGGAGAGGCATGGAGGAGCATAAAGAGCAAAAGCAAGAGGTAGCATAAATAATACGGAAGCAAGCAAAGCAAAAAGGATACAGAAAGTGAACAAAGCAAAAGGATACAGAAATCACTGAACACAGCCTGAATTAGTTTACAAATGGGGTGAGGCTTCAAATAAATGCAAAATGTCCCTTAGGCACCCTGGAGTTTAGTGACTCATTTTTGTAAATGAAAATCCACCCACGTAGACAGATTCTCTCACACCACTATGGGTCAGAAAACTGGTTGGTGGGTACCAGATATTTAGCCACAGAAGAAGCAAAGAGGTCTAGACAGAGATACATATCTACTAAGGATTCAAGTTGTTGGCAAAATAGACTCGTGGTCTCAGATGGTAAAAACCTAAATGTTTTGTAGTCAGATAACTGTCTTAGGGCCTAATGTTGATAAGCACTTTCATTCTGCACTACTACTACTGCTCCCCTTTGTCTGATTTTTTATTATGATGTCATGATTATCCTTTAGAAAAAGAAAAGCCTGATGTTCTTTAACAGCATATGTTTGAAGACAGATAAGCATAGAACCCACAGATTTGCTGATCACATCTAGGTAGAAATATAAATGCAGCACTTAGTCCCCAGGTTTGAATGGGTCTTAAACTGAGGATCCATTCAGATACAGGTACTTTCTAAACATCTTAGAATAGACTGCAATCATGAAATGGAGAATATCCTATTCCGAAATCAAAGTTTTGGCATAAACCATCAGCAATGTTAAACCTCTAAATCCTGAAAGTGTCACACATTTAGACGCGCACTTATTGACTGTATGAATCTTTAAACTACTGTTGTGAGAATCTGTTTTAAATGTATCAGGGTGTGCTTACTCAAGCATATTAAAAAGTGTTTTAAGACTGAAAAGGCAAATGCCTTGCTGATCTCAATATCTGATTCCAGATCCTGGCTTAGCCTAGCATATCAGCTTGACCTAAACTAAAGAAATATTGCCTATTATAATGTACTCCTAACCCACCACTTTATATAATGGATAATAAAGGCTGATTAATTCCATTCATTTCATCACACTAATACAGGGCTTGACAAATGTAATTAGATTTTAGGAGCCAGCAAAAAAATTTAGGAGCCAGACAATCACGCAAGCATACACGCAATTGATAAACACACACCCATATACACAAACACCTCACACACACCTACTTTACATATATACAAACACACACCCACCTCACACAGTCTTTTATTGGTGTGTCCCCCCCTACCTGCTTCTTTACCTCATTGCAGGGGAGGGTGACATTCGTGCTGCAGAATGTCTTCATATATCGGCCTACATGATAACACCCGGCACTCAGACACGCGTTGCGCGAGGGGGCGGAGCTTGCAGTCTGTGCGGATGGCACAGACTTTACCCCCTCACGCTCCGAAAAAATTATTTAAAAAAAACGGATGGCAACAGCAAGGGGACCACAAGGCTGACGGCACCCAGGCGCCTGGTCTAATTTCCTGATCGCCATGGCGACCTGGGGTTTGTCGAGCCCTGCATTAATAACCATTTTACCACTTCTAAGTAAACAACATAAAAGTCTTTTGAATTGTTAATTTTTGTGTACCAGTAAACATATAACCAATGGGGTATTGAACATTTGTTGTAGTGAAATAGAAAAGTCAGTACACAATGTAAGTATTCTGCTTTGTTTTCTTCAAGATAAAAGTATACTACAAGCACCAATGTCATCTTAGTGACCTCAATAGCTTAACTCATGTTCATAGAGAATGTTTTGAGTTTCCTAATGCTTTTTAATGAGGCTATACATTATCTTGCACACTTCCAGAATAGTTTGCTTTGAGGGTTATACTCTGTATTAAGATATCTGTAGTTTTGAGGAATTAAGGTGATTAACCTATAGCATACAGCAATATACGAATATCAAGAACTGATGAGTTTAAGAAACACTTTTTAACCTATCCATCTGGTCCTTCCATCTATTACACTGAATTTCATTGAAAATGTTAAGAGGTTTGACCTTTTCTTTAGCATTTTCTCTGGAGGTTAAAAACTATCTTTTCTAAATCATTTGTTTGGTATTTTAAAGCATTATATCCAAATTATCCTGGCTTTTTAAAGTTCCAGCTTTGTTTTATCGGTACATTCTATTGCAGGTGGTCTATCTGATGTTTTAGATACTGTAAAATAACATGGCATAATTCACTGACTTATATCTTTGATATCACCAGCCTGCAGAATTCTTAGCAGATAGGACTTATAAATTATAAATTACTCTTTTTTTAAAATGCCCTTGATAAGAGAAGATGGGGAAAAAAATGTCCACATCACTAAATCTGACACATTGCTGAATTCACCAGATTAGAAATATTTGACATTAGTTCAAATACTTTTCATTCTATTTTTCCGTTCAGAAATAAAAAAAAAATCCTTGCTTTTAAAAAAGGAAGATTTCAAACGTTATAATTTAAATTCTCTTAACTCTGACCTTTATATGTTTATGATAATTAAGATTGGTTTTACATGTTGAGTTTGTGTCATATACTTATGGTGACCTTTCCTTGAAAAGTGAATAATTTTATCTATCGTGAAATAATAAACAGGAAAACAAACGTCAATATTCATCTATATTTTGTGGTAGCCAAATTGATAACATATGTTTAAATTAAAAGGTATGACATTAAAACTCACTCTCAGATAACAACTACAAGTATGGCTCTCCACTGAGGTGCACTTATAGCTGTACACTCCAACAACACTCATGGGTATATTCGCTAAAATTCGACTTTGGAGGTCAACATTCATTTTGAGACTAAGTCAACTTCGTAAAATGAACTTGACTTAAAAAAAACCCAGGTTCAAATCTTACCTAAAATGATCAAAGCTATTTGTGAGACTAAGTCAAACTCGGGTGCCGAATTTGACTTAGTCTCAAAATGAAAGTTGAGTTTTAGTGAATAGACCCATCAGGGTTTAATCAAAGAATACTGTGTACTAGGTAACCTTTAATCGCACACTCAGAGTTGTAGAATTGTGCAGACACATACTAACTGCATTAAATAAAACCAGTAAGCAACCTTCACTTAACAATATAACTGTAAATTATATATTTGCTTCTGATTTACTAACAAATGTATTGGTTAAAACATTAACATTACTTACCTGAAAGGAGCTTTTTGTATTTGATGTGTCCATTTTAACTATAATTCATTGTGTATCAATACAGACAAATTATGGTGAATTGACTTCTTGCCGTCTGTATTTATTTATCCGAAATTCAAACTCTGTGATTTTAACCGAATGGAATAAAAGTTACATTTTACCAGATGGCCCAGCCTCAAGATTCCTAACTTACTTCAGATCCTGCAATACCCCACAATCTATCTATGATGTGTCATAATAACACAGATAGTGATGTAACACAATGTGTTAACCCAGTTCCACTTATAATGAGATGGACGGATGGCTGCTCAAAGTCCTTAAAGAAGCATTAAACATTGTTTAACCCTTGCTTCCTTGAAGCCGAATGCGAGGGTCTCTCGCTGCTAGGACAGAGAGAGACCCTCGTTTTTGCATGGAATCAGCAGGGGGGGGGGACCTAGTTAAGGTACCCCGCGCTGATCCCATGCAAAAACAAGGGTCTCTCTCTGCACTAGCAGAGAGAGCTGGTCGGCGACCAGATGGCTGCCTGCTTCCTATGGAAGCATGGCAGCTGTCGGTCAGAGGATAAACTGGTGTGTACTATCAAAATTACACTCCAGTTTATCCTCACACTAGGAACAACTAACTTTTCACATGTGCTTCTATATTAGAAGCACAAGTGAAAAAAAATGTTTGGTGTCCCTTTAAGTGAATAGAGATGCTCAGAGTACAAAGGATCATTAAACCTGTGTGGCAAAAGGAATCAGGTTTTCAGACAGTTATCTAATGCAAAGCGAACACAAAATGGTTATGTTCAGATATGTTATATAGTGTTTTTATGTATGGACTATGCCTTTTTTAATATAGTTGACTATGTATTGTCATTTTCGCAATGAAACAAATGGATTTGAGCAGTTTCTGCTATTAACAATATTTTGCAGTATATTGTTTCAATTAGCGCTTACTGACAATTAACCTTGTTTTGCTCTTCTATTGGGGAATCAAAGGGGTAGTTGATTTTTAAAACTTTATTTTGATTCTTGATAAGAAGGAACATTTTAGAGCTCTCCATACTTCACAAAGCAATATTTTTTTTTCTTCAAGATCAAACATTACATAAACTCACAACTTTCTTGCTATTTATTTATCTTGCTTTGGGTGTTTGTGTTAAATGCAACAAAAAAAAAAGAGTCATATTAAACTGCCAGTGATAAATAATAAAAGATATACTGCCATGAAAAGAGAAAGCTTGACTTTTCAAGATGATATTTTGAAATTGGTTATAGGATTATAGGATATAGGATAGTTTTTCATATCTATATGTCTTTTGAAAATCTAAATGGATCCTTTAAACCAAGATTTATATCGTAGAGGCTATAAAAGCTCGTAAACAGCTACATAACCAAGTTGATTTTATTTAGTGATTTCAAAGGGAATATAGGATTAAACACAGTCATATTATTGTTTTTATAATCTCACATCAGAGTTTGCAGTGCTGGAAAATGAGGAAATGTGAATATTTGTCAGGTGCTAATACAGAGACAGATAGCATAAATTTGTAGAGTTTACATCTAGATGTTAGACTTATAGAACACTAAAAAATTATGATCTACAAAATTGTTTGTTTTCACTCCCTTCTGTTTTATACACTATAATTTGCTTTGTTGAACTTATAAATGTCTTTCATCAGCTGAACAACACATCTGAAGACATTCTAATCTGGAGAGAAATGGTTGTATTTGTTTAGGGATCTGCAAAAACATATGTGTCAACGTTTTGAATCAAACAAATAATCCTAATATTCACAAATTATTAGATAACATTAATAATAATTTCACAAATAATTATAACTAGTCCCCCAATCTTGTTTGCCAGTAGTGAATGTTACTATAATAGTTACTAAGCATTTAAAGAATACAGCTATAACAAATAGTGATATAATAATGTCACAGAAACTACAAGTCACAAAACTCATAAATGAAAGAAATGTGTAAAAGCAGAGAGAAGAGATTACTGACCTGTCTTCATATGTTGCTTTACTTTGTAAAGCCCTAAACTGATTTCCCAGACCTTCAAAGATCAATATTTAAAATATTACCCGTAGCATATAAAGCTTTCCATGGTTTGTCCACCAACATCGATGATGTGCCACCTTTGTCATTATGCACTCTCCTTCATGGCCTTTGCTCACCTTCGTCCTCATTAAACATTATTCCACAAATCGGTTTACTTACAACTACAAAACTTCTCTTGAGCTGCTCTATGTTTCTCACTTGCACACAATCTCCTCCACTATCTCACTCATTAAACATTGCACGGGCATATCTAATGTATTTGGAAGCTTTCCTACATCAAACAGTGTGCCAGAGACATACATATGGTGCATCATAGCTTCCCTAAGTATACAGCGTCCAAGAGACATACACATGGTGCGTCATAGCTTCCCTAAGTATACACCATCCAAGAGACATACACATGGTACGTCATAGCTTCCCTAAGAATACAGCATCCAATAGACATACACATAAGGCTGCATAGCTTCCATAAGAATACAGTGTACCAGAGAGACACACATAGTGCCACATAGCTTTTCTAACACGGTGCCACATATCTTCTCTATGGTGCTGCTTAGCTACCTTAAGTGTACACTGTACCAGAGACACACATAAAAAGTAATAACATTTATTTATATAGGACTTATAATGTATGCATTGATTTAATATTAAATAGTATATTTGGTGCTGTGTAAACAGTGGATGCAATAAAACTAATAAAAAAAATGTTTTACACCTGTTAACAATATCACTGTTCTGTCAGGTTTAATTTAAACTTAAATTACTAAAGTGAGATATTTATAAAAGGTTTTGATACAAGGAATATATAATATACCTACACTGGGAAGACTACAATGTGACATACTTACTAATAATAATTGCAACTTACTGACATTGTATTAGTTTTGCAATTTCTAAATAAAATATATTTTATTAAATGAGGTCAACTTTTATTTAAACAATAATTGTCCTAGTTACACAATCCTCTACCAGTCAACAAGTACTAATGTCCACAATGAACAGGAAAACTACTTGGGCAAACAGAACACACATTAGGACAACAAGAAGAGTATATTCAATTGTTCCACATCCACTATAACCTAAGTTGTTATTATGTATTTGCCCAGCACTATGACACCTAGTAACCATCCATTCATTAATAAATTAAAATTAAGAAATGATAACCTATCTGTTGGACTGCTTTCTTTCTGGTTCTAGACAGTCCGGCTGGTCATGTTCATTCTGTATATAGGCATATAGTCACTCAAAGTATTAAGAAGCAGATAAAAAGAGACATCCACCACAATCTCTGCAGTACTTATAAAGTTAATGTTCTCTTAAATCTAATGTTTATTGTATTGAAATATATAAGAACACTGCACCATTGTCAGCAGGAAAAAGCCCGACTTACTGAATTCTGCTGAGGTCATTTATGCAGTCTAGAACTTTCAGAAGATTAACTTTCACTCTTTTTTTAACTATACAAAAAATATATGTATTCATCCAGGAACATCCAAGGAGCTTATGTTTCAGCTGAACAGATGTGTTCCTTGTAAAAATACATACAACATCTGCTCAAATTCTGTTGAGGTGTTGTGATTTTTTTTTTATCATATCTGAGTGTCCTACCATAGTATAGCAAGTACAAAATCTATAAAGGGACTCAAATAAGTAATACGTAGGAAATAGAAATGAATATCAGACCACTAAACTCAATTTGTCACAAGAGAAATGCCTTTGTGATTTGCATACTTTGATAAGAATAATTTTGTGAGGCCTGTCACTTGACACTTTATGTAAGAGAGCCACACTCTCTTAAAGTTTAAGACAGCTAATGCTCAATTGAAAAGTCAGCATATAAAAAGCTAAAGATCAATACCACAATGCACACTCAACACTAGCAAGCTAATAATATCTGTCATTGTAACCATTATTTTTTTTTTAAGTTTATTTTCATTTTTATTACATAGCACAAACAAATATAAAAAACGTACACAAATAACATTGGTAAAAATATATATACATAACAGGCAGAATATAAAGAAGGCTGAGACCCAGGATCCAGATGATTCAGGTTCCATTGAGCTTCGTTCCCATAAAAAACAAATACAGCAAAGAGCAAAACAGAGAAGAAAGAGAAAAGGAAAGAAGAGAAAAAAAAAAAGAAAAGAAAGTCATCCAATAATCTTATTTCACTCATACCTACACACTTGACGTACACCAGGAACCCAAAGGGGAAAAGGAAGCCTGGGAGAGGGAGGAGCTTTAACACTCCATATGTCTGGGAAAGGTGCGCCAGGGACTGAAGAGTCAGAACAGATCCCATGAGAGCAATATTAAAACAAGTCTATTCAGTAGGAAAAAGCGTTATACTCAGAGCCGATCCTAGGGTCACTGGCGCCTGGGTGCAGGTTTTCTTTTGGCGCCCAAAGGTGGGTGTGGTTATATTATGAACTCCTCCCCTTTAGACATGTCTGTTCCAGACATGCCCATTTCATTATTGGGGAGAGGGGGAGGAGAGCACAAACTTTATTTTGCTGTAACGGACCAACACAAACTTTTATTTTAAATAAAGATATATATTTTGCCATAATACTGTGTAGTGGTTTTATTTATTTCTATGATGCTCAGCCAGCAACATGGGAGACTTTTTGCTGGCTAGCAGAATGGTTCCCATGATGCCAAAGTCTGGCTGAGCATCACTGGAAAAGAAGTACACATGGAGCGATCCATAATATTCCACCATGTTCACCATGTCAGTCACTGACGTGTCTCTCTCTCCCCATTTCCTCATGTCTTTCCCTCACTTTCCCACCCTTACACACACTGTCACACTCACACACACATAAATACACACACAGCCACCTTTACACACTTAGACACAGGGTACACTTACACAGACACTCATGTACACACACTTACACAGACAGTAATACACACATTGACACACAAACACATACTTATACACACACACACCCTGTACACACTGACATACACTTCCATATATTGACACACACTTCCACCCACACAAACACTTACACACATTTTTTTTCTTTTTTTTTAACCCCCAAAAACTTAAGCTGTCCCCCTCCCTGCTTAATAACCTCTATGTGCAGGGAGGAGGATGTTCTCGAGAGGCAGAGACAGACACCGGCATCTAGTTTCTTCTGAACTGACTGTCTAGCTAAAATGAAGCACATTATGAACTGTCTGTCTAGATAAAATGAAGCCCAAGTGCCACTCCTCAACCTGGAAGACCTTACCTAGATCTCTTTGCCATTTGGGGATTGCTTGAAGGGCACCTTGACTTCTATCAGTACCCAGGAGATTCATAAATATAGAGATTCATTTAGTCCTGTAGTTCTTGTGGATTAAATCGTCCAGCTCATTTTGTGGCACTAACTGATTCCATTGAAAATAGTTCAGTACATCTGAGGTACAAAAAATAATCAGTGGAAGCTATATTGTACTTTGCCTCAATATCTGGAAAGAGAGCACCTCAGTTGAATCCATAATATCAGCATCATTTTTACCATGCAGACACCACCCTCCTTCCTGCAACCAATCACAGAGCGTGATGGGGTGGTGCTTGCACCAGTCACGCTGTGCTTTGTATGACAAGGAGGTTCACCAACACCAAGTCTGGGATCAAAATTTCCAAGACCTTGATAGGCGAAAGGAAATTTAGTTGGCCTGCTATGCCCAATGTCTCTCGGAACTTTATGGAGGCCTTAATGATGTTCAATCTTTAATTCCTTAGTTGACCCGAGGCTAGCCCAGTAGAACACAATGGGATTTCGACCATCAAGGAGAGCAGATTCAAGGGACAACCTAGGGGGATTTTTCTGTTTTATTACAATCAAGAATATGGGTGAATATTTCTACATCATGAAGCCTTCGCACATCAGTGAAACCCAATCCCATCTGAGAAAGGCGTCCACGCATGTCAACCCTAGAGATTCTGGGTCTCCTCTGTTGCCAAACAAAGTCTGTGAACATCCTATCTATTGCTCTTATAATACTCCCTGGCACCACTAGCAGTAAGGTTCTGAAAAAGTAGAGGACTTTTGGAATCAGATAGGAATTGACTAGGTTAAACCGGCCCAACCAAGAGACTACCGTACCTCTTAGTCTTACAATCTGGCTTTTGAAATCAGCTAGCAAATACCTATAATTAAGGGACACAATCTTCTCAAGATCAAAGGCCAGTTTAGTTCCCAGGTATTCAACAGTTTCCCTGGAGAAATCAAGATGCTATGTTGCCTCCAGAATAGATCTATGCCCTTGTGGGAGAAAGGCTGACATAATTGGTGTCTTTTTAAGATTGATTTTATAGTTCGAAAGTTCATTGTATTACTCTATGATACTAATTACTTTGTCATTGTACCCATTACTTTAACCCCTTAAGGACAGAGCCTTTGAAACATTTTTGTCCTTTCTGGACAATGCCTATTTTAACATTTCTGTGCTGTTTGTGTTTAGCAGTAATTTTCTTCTTTGTCATTTGCTGTACCCACACATATTATATATTGTTTTTATCGGGACAAGAAGGGCTTTCTATGGATGCCATCTTTTTGATCATATCTTATCATATTATTAAAAAAAATAATAAAATATGGTAAAAAAAAAAAATACACAAATTTCTTTGTTTTTATTTGAAACAACTTCTCCTCATCGACAATAGCGAACGAAAAAACATGCTAAATAGATTCTACTATTTCTCCTGAGTACAGGGATACCACCCATGCATAGGTTTGTTGGGTTGTTTGGGGGCTAAAATGCCAAATTTGTGAAGTGCAGTTTTTTGTTTTCCAACTTGAAATTTTTACATGCAGACAGCCTGCACCCATGTCCCATTTGGGACATATTTGAAGCCAGCTAGTGTATTTTACCCCATCAACCCATATATTTTTTAAAAGAAGACACCTTAGGCTATCTCAAATGGTGGTATTTTTACACTTTCCATGCACTAATTCTACCACCAGCCTTTGTCAAACTTTGTGGTAGTAATTTTTTTGTGTTTTTTTTTCACAAACCTTGTACTTCAGACATGAATTCACAGATTTTGGTATGTGTCACTGCCAAATAACACCCTAATAAGTGTTCAGCAACATCTCTTGAGTACAGGGATACCACCCATGCATAGGTTTGTTGGGTTGTTTGGGGGGTAAAAGGCCAAATTTGGTAGGTGCAGTTTTTGGTTTTCCAAATTAAAATTTTGACATGCAGACCGCCTGCACTCATGTCCCATTTGGGACATATTTGAAACCAGCCAGTGTATTTTACCCCATCAACCCATATATTTTTTAAAAGAAGACACCTTAGGCTATCTCAAATGGTGGTATTTTTACACTTTCCATGCACTAATTCTACCACTAGCCTTTGTCAAACTTTGTGGTAGTAATTTTTTTGTGGTTTTTTTTCACAAACCTTGTACTTCAGACATGAATTCACAGATTTTGGTATGTGTCACTGCCAAATAACACCCCAATAAGTGTTCAGCAACATCTCTTGAGTACAGGGATACCACCCATGCATAGGTTTGTTGGGTTGTTTGGGGAGTAAAAGGCCAAATTTGGTAGGTGCAGTTTTTGGTTTTCCAAATTAAAATTTTGACATGCAGACCGCCTGCACCCATGTCCCATTTGGGACATATTTGAAACCAGCCAGTGTATTTTACCCCATCAACCCATATATTTTTTAAAAGTAGACACCCTACGCTATTTAAAATGGTGGTATTTTAACACTTTCCATGCACTAATTCTACCACCAGCCTTTGTCAAAGTTTGTGGTAGTAATTTTTGTGTGGTTTTTTTTCACAAATATTGTATTTTAGACATAAATTCACAGATTTTGGTATGTGTCACTGCCAAACAATAACCCAATATGTGTTCAACAACATATCCTGAGTACAGGGATACCACCCATGCATAGGTTTGTTGGGTTGTTTGGGGGCTAAAGGGCCACATTGTGAAGGTGCGCATTTTCAACTTGGAATATTGACGTGTAGTCAGCCTGAGCCCATCTTTCATTTGGGACTTTTTTTTAAGTAGGACAGTGTATTTTACCCCAAAAAGTATATATTTTGTAAAAGTAGACACCCTAGGCTATTTTAAATGGTGTTATTTTAACACTTTCCATGCACCAATTCTACCACCAGCCTTTGTCAAAGTTTGTGGTAGTCATTTTATTGTGTATTTTTTCCCACATACATTGCACTTTAGACACAAATTCACATATTTCGGTATGTGTCACTGACAAACAATACCACAATATATGTTCAGCAACATCTCCCGAGCACAGGGATACCACCCATGCATAGCTTTGTCAGCTTTGTTAGGGGTTGAAAGGCTACATTTGAGAGGTGCGCTTTTTGATTTTCAAACTTGGAATTTGAACATGTAGAACAAGGAAGGGGTTAATAGCTCTTATAAGAGCCTTTGTAGTACTGTACAAAAAAATTAACCCCTAAAAATGCACAGACAAGAAAAAAATTTCTGCTGTGCAGTGATCAGTGGCAGGGAAGGAGTTAATACACTACAGTATACAAAAGGTATGGCTTTTATAAAAGCCCTTGGGACTCACAATTTATTAACATTTTATTTAATTTATTACAATTTAAAAATTATGTTATACAGATCTGTCTCTTTCCCTCACTAAAACTCAAGTGAGGAGAGGGAGGCAGATCCATATGGGTCAGAACAATATTTACGAACCAGACGAATGGTGATGCTCATCTGAGAAATCACCAAACCACCTTTGCCACTGATCGGCTGTTACTGATCGCTATACACGCGTTCAGACAGCTTCAAAAGGAATACACGTAATCCCCTAGTGGGTATAATTAACCCCTAGTGAGTCTGACAAAAAAAATGCTGATAGCAAAAAAAAATCCTTCGGCGACTAGATTGCTCCATATGCGCTGCTTAGGCAGTGACCATATGCACTGCTTAGGCAGTGACCATATGTGCTGCTTAGGAAGTGATATACGGCAAGGAAGGGGTTAATAGCTCTTAAAAGAGCCTTTGATATACTGTAATAAATCAAAGTAAAAAAAAATAACCCCTAAAAAAATGCACAGACAGCAAAAAATGTGCTGCTGTGTAAGATCACTGCGTACACAGCGATCAATTGCAGGGAAGGGGTTAAATACTGGAAACGGCTTTTATAAAAGCCTTTGGGTCTCAATTCTATTAAATATATTATAATTAAAAACTTACATTATACAGCTCTGTATCCCTCACTAAAACTCAAGTGAGAGGGAGGCAGATCTACACGGGTCAGATCAAATATTTACACATATTGATCTAACCAGACGAATGGTGATGCTCATCTGAGCAAACGCCAACCCGCCATTGTCACTTATCAGCTGTTACTGATCGCTATACATGCGCTCAGACAGCTAAAAAAATTGTTTTACGTTAAACGTAGTCCCCTAGCGGGTATAATTAACACGTGACGGGTGTAATAAAAAAGTTTTAAAAAAATTAAAAATGCTTCTGCAGCAAGAATGCTGCATTTGCGTCAGATCGCTGATTAGGCAGTGATCTACGGCAAGAAAGGGGTTAATCTCTCTTAAAAGAGCCTTTTTTTATCCTGTAATGAATTACAGTAAAAAAAAATAACCCCTAAAAAATGCACAGACAGCAAAAAATGTGATGCTGTGTATGATCACTGCGTACACAGCGAACAATGGCAGGGAAGGGGTTAAATGGCTTTTATAAAAGCCCTTGGTGTTTAAAATTTTATTAAATATTTTTTTTATTATTTTATTTTATTTTTTTACTTGATCTGATCTGTCTCTCTCCCTTACTAAAAGTAGTAAGGTGAGGGAGGCAGATCAATACTTGTCAAAGGCAATATTTAGTAATATTGCCTTTGACAGTATGGTAAGTGCTCATCAGAGCACTTACCATACATGCCTGCACACAGATCACATAGATCTGCTGTGCCGGCATCGATTGGCTCCCCCTAGAGCATCGGAAGTGAAATACTTTCACTTCCGATGCTCTTGCCATTAGAAGGGAAACGCTGCCTGTACAGGCAGCGTTCCCTTCTACTGAGCCGATGGGGTCGCTCAGGAGAGCGACCACCATCGGCTCTGGGGAGCAGAACGGTGTTGTTAAGTGCCTCGCTGGCGAGGCACTTTAACAACACCGGAGATGCTTAGAAAGCGAACGATCGTTCGCTTTCTAAGCATATGTGTGCAGCGGGCGCAGCCATTTTTAAATGGCTGCTACGATCACTCCGTGGAGTGATCGTAGCGCGCCCCTGCACATTTGGGGGGTGTTGCACAATGCCTCTACCTAGAGGCATTGTAGCAACACCGTTAGAGTAAAGAAAGCGACCGCTGGTCGCTTTCTTTACTCCATTTAGTGCATGACGTGCCAGGCACGTCACCTGTCGGCAAGTCCTCAATTTGCCGTGACGTGCCTGGCACGTCACCTGTCGTTAAGGGGTTAAAGCTTCTCTAAACAACAGGAGAGCGACCACCATCGGCTCTGGGGAGCAGAACGGTGTTGTTAAGTGCCTCGCTGGCGAGGCACTTTAACAACACCGGAGATGCTTAGAAAGCGAACGATCGTTCGCTTTCTAAGCACATGTGTGCAGCGGGCGCAGCCATTTTTAAATGGCTGCTACGATCACTCCGTGGAGTGATCGTAGCGCGCCCCTGCACATTTGGGGGGTGTTGCACAATGCCTCTACCTAGAGGCATTGTAGCAACACCGTTAGAGTAAAGAAAGCGACCGCTGGTCGCTTTCTTTACTCCATTTAGTGCATGACGTGCCAGGCACGTCACCTGTCGGCAAGTCCTCAATTTGCCGTGACGTGCCTGGCACGTCACCTGTCGTTAAGGGGTTAAAGCTTCTCTAAACAACAGGAGAGCGACCACCATCGGCTCTGGGGAGCAGAACGGTGTTGTTAAGTGCCTCGCTGGCGAGGCACTTTAACAACACCGGAGATGCTTAGAAAGCGAACGATCGTTCGCTTTCTAAGCACATGTGTGCAGCGGGCGCAGCCATTTTTAAATGGCTGCTACGATCACTCCGTGGAGTGATCGTAGCGCGCCCCTGCACATTTGGGGGGTGTTGCACAATGCCTCTACCTAGAGGCATTGTAGCAACACCGTTAGGGTAAAGAAAGCGACCGCTGGTCGCTTTCTTTACTCCATTTAGTGCATGACGTGCCAGGCACGTCACCTGTCGGCAAGTCCTCAATTTGCCGTGACGTGCCTGGCACGTCACCTGTCGTTAAGGGGTTAAAGCTTCTCTAAACAACAGGAGAGCGACCACCATCGGCTCTGGGGAGCAGAACGGTGTTGTTAAGTGCCTCGCTGGCGAGGCACTTTAACAACACCGGAGATGCTTAGAAAGCGAACGATCGTTCGCTTTCTAAGCACATGTGTGCAGCGGGCGCAGCCATTTTTAAATGGCTGCTACGATCACTCCGTGGAGTGATCGTAGCGCGCCCCTGCACATTTGGGGGGTGTTGCACAATGCCTCTACCTAGAGGCATTGTAGCAACACCGTTAGAGTAAAGAAAGCGACCGCTGGTCGCTTTCTTTACTCCATTTAGTGCATGACGTGCCAGGCACGTCACCTGTCGGCAAGTCCTCAATTTGCCGTGACGTGCCTGGCACGTCACCTGTCGTTAAGGGGTTAAAGCTTCTCTAAACAACAGGAGAGCGACCACCATCGGCTCTGGGGAGCAGAACGGTGTTGTTAAGTGCCTCGCTGGCGAGGCACTTTAACAACACCGGAGATGCTTAGAAAGCGAACGATCGTTCGCTTTCTAAGCACATGTGTGCAGCGGGCGCAGCCATTTTTAAATGGCTGCTACGATCACTCCGTGGAGTGATCGTAGCGCGCCCCTGCACATTTGGGGGGTGTTGCACAATGCCTCTACCTAGAGGCATTGTAGCAACACCGTTAGAGTAAAGAAAGCGACCGCTGGTCGCTTTCTTTACTCCATTTAGTGCATGACGTGCCAGGCACGTCACCTGTCGGCAAGTCCTCAATTTGCCGTGACGTGCCTGGCACGTCACCTGTCGTTAAGGGGTTAAAGCTTCTCTAAACAAAGCTTTAGAGGGCTTCAGGCAACAGAATTGTAAACTAAGCCACATGAAGTCCAGTACTGAGGAATGCTAGGCCTTAGACTAGATATGGCCTGCATGTTATCAATACAGAATTACATTAAAAAAAGACAGTGGATTAACATGCCAATTATAGAATCTGTTCAAGTATCAGGGTTGCACATACAATCCCTGGCTCATGTTGAGCTCTTTATCCTTCCAAGTAGATACAATGAATACCACAACATTGGATTATCATAACATCCTTTGGATGTTGGACAAAAGTAACATCCGTAATACATACTTGAAAACCAGAACATATCTGACCATACCCTTCCGTGTTAAACACTTTATTATTGTTACAAAAAAGTGAAATTGTGTAATTTTGGTGGTTGTATAAGTTTTTGCTAGTTGTGGGACACGAGGCATTTGGAGAGACTTTCCAGACACTATAAGTGCAGTGTACTTTTTTTTGTTTTACTGGCTTTTTTAGAAGAAGGGGAACATTAAAGTACACTATGCAAAGTTGTGTTCATTTATACATTTTTATTTTTTACGTTACATTATAAACCACTTTTGCTATGGACAAATTTAATTCTGATTATTAAATACCATTTTCTTCCATACAATGCAATAGAAAATCGTCACAAACAGCAGTGCTAAAATGTGTATCAGCTAATAGCGTATTAAAACTTTTCAGCAGAACTAAGATTTGTTGAAAATATTTCAAAAGTAGAAACAAAACTAGAATGAGCAGTATACATTAGTAGGTCTGATTTTTAAGTGGTATAGCAGAAATTTGAAAGGACTCAAGGGACTATGACATTTTAAGAAAGTAATAAAATATATATGTTCTCAGAAATATTTGGTATTCTGAACTGTGCTGAGAAATCTAATACCTTTCTCAGGTCATAATCATAACCTTAGAGAGCATAATACAGAAAACACAAAGGAGTCTATTCACTAAACAGTGAGCTGTGCTACATTGACAAGTGGATTTCAAAAATCCAGCCAATATAATAATGGAAATAATAGGCAAATTGGAGAAGGTTCACAACTGTTTTTTTTTAGTTTATTACACCACAGTTCACTTTCTAGTGAACAGAGCGCCCTGTTTAGAATCCACATATTTTCAACAAATTATGGTAGCTCAACCACTTTTTAAAGATGCTCAGTCCTTTTAAAGTGAAAACAGTAAACAAGATAAGTAAAAAAAAAAAAAAGGAAAATATATCTATTTTGCAAATACATTTTTTATACAGGGTGTTACAAATGTTACAATAATGTTATGTAGTTCATTAATAAGTAAAGCTATTTTAAGAATTCTAAAAAGGGCTTATATTGGCTACTTCCAGCCCCACGGGCTACCATGAGTTGAGTCAAAGTATTTGTAATATGTATTCATAAATCTTACTGGATTTGATTAATGTGATTACTATATTCCGTTATGATAAGTAAGTGGAGTCTTAAGTCAAAAACACTTGATTACAACTCCAGCAAAACTGCATTCAGTTTACCAAGTATCTAGAAATCACCTGTGTATTTTCAAGTGGCCTGTACATTGCATACCTCCTTCAGATTGTCCATAGCTTTAAACCATTATTGAAATGTGCAAGCAGTGCCAAAATCGTGTTCCCATTTGAATTTGAAATCTAGGTTAGGAATATTAGTATTGTATAGTTAAAGGTTAAAGCTTTAATTTTTTTAAAAGATATACAATGTTACATTGCATTATTTCAGGTTGTAAATATGTAATAATATAAATATTTAATTTAATAATATAAATATTTGTATATACATAAGTAAATCACTGGAAGATATTGAGTATTTTTCCTGTAGCGCAGGAAATGGGGTCACCATGTTATTCAGTAGTAAAACTTACTAAATTGTGGTGAGAAGTATTTCATTTGTGAAATAGGTTTTCTAGTCTATAGAAGGTACATATCTTAATGTTCTGGTTATTGAAAATCCATTGTTTATTGGTGCACAGAGTTTCTCAAGTAAGAGTTCACAAGATCATTGTCCATTTCTGATGGGTATAGAACTTTCTGTTTTATGGTTGTCCACTGGGGTCAATTTACTGTTGGATGTATGAATGTCATTAGAGGAAGGATAGCTGCTTTGAAATAATTTTTGATGAGCTGGATCCCCAGATAACCTACTGAGTTGTGATGTCGAAAATAAATGCTTAAAAAAAAATAATCAAAAGATCTTCCATCACCAGCCTGTCTGCAACAAACATAAATGTAAAAAAACAGTGCCATCTTTGTCCCTAAACAGCTCGTCATTGCCAGTGTGCAGCACACAGGCATTTTCTGATACTGCCCCATCAGACACCAGGGCCTACTTTAAGGAAGTAAAAATTTCTGCAGCCCAATAGCATTGTATCATAATTTTTTTGTTTTGTTCAGAAAAGGTAAAATCCACTGTTAAAGCACATTTGAAAAATACACAGGTTATAGATAAGATACATGAAAGGATATAATTCTTTATATGTAAAGACTAAATACTGGTGCAAAGTGATAAAAATGGAGCAATGTTTTTGGTTACTAGGAGGGCGACCATCAGGGGCCCCAATCTGTAAAAAAAAAAAAGCATTGGCAAACGGGGCAGCTGCACAGGTTGCATTCATTCCTGGGGGCCCAAAGCAGCTGCCCCATGGGCTCCCTCTGCCCGTGTGACTGTCTGACTGGCAGCAGCGGGCAGTCACTGCCGGCAGACATAACAGTGAGTCATTTGCGGTGTCTGTATTCCTGCACGCACGGTGAATGCAGGAAACACTGCAGAGGAGATGGCCGATTAGCAGCATCCAGGTAAGTACAGGGGAGGAGGGGGGGAGCTAATTATCAGTGGCATATTAATGAACAAATTATCAGTGGCTATTAATGAACAAATTATCAGTGGCTAATAATGAGTAAATTATCAGTGACACAATAATGAACACATTAACAGTGGCATATTAATGAACAAATCATCAGTGGCAATTTAATGAGCAAATTATCTGTGGCTATTAATGCGCAAATAATCAGTGCTATTAATGAGAAATTTATCAGTGGCTATTAATTAGCAAATCATCATTGACTATTAATGAGCAAAGTATCAGTGGCAAATTAATGAGCAAATAATCAGTGGCATATTAATTAGCAAATAATCAGTGGCATATTAATGAGGAAATTATCAGTGGCTATTAATGAGCAATTTATCAGTGGCATATTAATGTATAAACTATCCGGGGGGGAGAATTTTTTTTAGTAAGGTGTCCTGAAGTTTCTGATGGCAGTCCTGATTACTAGGGTGATTAGACAATGTTTACAGCTCTGCTCCACAATTGTTCTTTATGAATAACTACCACAAATCTAGAAAAGGATGTGAATTTGATGGATCATTGTTCTACACCATGAGTGATGTCATAATCTCCTTTTGTCCATCCCCAATGTCCATATTGCCCGCATCCAAGTCAGTCAAGTTAATATCTATAAAAAAAATTCTGAAGTTTGCATAGATTCTGTCATATTTCTACCAATGCAGTAGCACAACAGGAAAAGAGATTTCTATCCTGAAGAGCTTATGTTGTAGGTTTCAAAGGTTATGACAACACTGGTGATGTAGCACAGTGACCCAGCAAATTAGGTGATGTCTACGCATCTCAAAAATTAATTAACTCATAACTCAGGAAAGGCACAATGAACAGAGTTGAAAATAGTTGTGTTTACATAAAAATCCCAGCATGAATAAGCTGTACAAATTTCATGATTCTAGAGTTTAGCATTCAAGATATTTTCATGCTTCATACAAACACACAGACACAATGATTTTCTCTGTTATGGTTAAGATATCGGTCTATGGGTAGTTAATAGTGATGTCAAGGTTTGCAAAAATGTTCGGAGACCTTTTGTTTTGCAAACAAAACTAGTTTACATTCCAGTATAATAACATGAGAGGTTGGATTATGGTTGTATAAAAGTTATTGTGATACAAAAAAATAGTAAAGGAGACAAGAGTCATCCCTGACATACATCTTGTATCTCACACATAGTTTGACTCAGCTAAATCTTTTAAAGAGTCAATAAACAGTTTTTTCCTTGGCTTTTATTATGTATAGAAGTTGCTGTCAGTCGTCTCCAAGAGGTAAGAGCATCCATAACTAACTTCCATAGTCCCTTTGACGCATCACACTATTAAGTATTTATTTATAAATAGCTAATAATCTAAATTAGGGGGAAAAATAATATAATGTAGTTGACATAATGGAATCTGTGTATGTAAGTTGCACTAAATAACATTTTTTTAGAAATTGTGAGAAAGACAGTGGTACAAATTATGAGATAGCTCAGTTGGTAAATGCCATGTTCAAACCTCAATCTCTCAGGTTCTAATCCTGGCAGGAGTCAGCCATTCATCCTTCCGAGGTCGATACATGAGTATCATCAATTGGGTAATAATAACGTCTATTATTCAGCTTCTGATTTGGTTATTTCTGAGAATGTGCAAAATTCCACTGGGAGAAAGGCACTATAACAATACTAGTTATTATAATGTAGGATGGTATTTAGGTGGGTATAAAAATAGTATTGTATCTTTTTATGGTAAAAAATGGATTATTATATGTTTTGATTACAGGATAAGTATTGAGATTCTCAAACAGGACTTTAATGATTCTTATGTAAGAACGCTCTTACAGAGCACCAAAACATTAAAATACAAACTGAACTATTTTTACTTTGCGATACAATAGTAGAAGCCATTGTAATAATGACAATATTTCCATCAGCTATTTGTATTTTAGTAGATGCAGTATTCCACTATAAAATATTCTGATTCACAGGATTGTCTTGGCTCATTTTATGGTTGCTTGTAGTGCACAAATTTAAAAAGTGCCCAGCTGGCAACTTCGCTTCTGATTTATAGGAAAGGTCAGTTAATCCCAAGAAGACAGTTTGCTAAATATCAAGATATCTTCCCATGTGTTTTCTCTGCCTGTTTAGCTAAAGATCAAATAAAAGTAGTAGTGAAAGCATTAGAAAGATTTTGAGTAAAAATATGGAGTGCACATCTCATTTAAGCAATATTTTTAAAGGTAATTGCTGTTTCAGAATTTAAACTAATGTGGAATGTTTAATTAAGAGTTTACATTTACATAATTTGCCCATTTATACCAATGAGTTCAGTAGACACCATATGACAGCAGTTAGTAGAATGATTGTTTTTTTTTATTCCTTCTGCACTTTTTTTTTAACCTAATTATAAACTTTGGCCAAATAAAATACCATGAACGGTGTTCTATTTAGTTTTTTTTTTTTTTTGGAACAAGGTTGATCCCTCTTGAGACATTAGCTTCTGGCATTACTAGTTCTGGCTTCTAACTTCTGTTTGTTTTACATAGGACTCTGTGGATACAGAAATACCATTCCTTGGCAAGATTGGCTCATGAATTTGTCTGTCTGGCTCCTTAATTATAGAAATATTTGTTAAGTACTGTATACATACAGAGAGAGAGCCAGAGGTTTAAAAGTAACCGAATATATATTTTACTGAAAGGGTTCCTGAAATAACCTTCCAGTAGAAGAGGTTAATACATTGGAGTTTAAATATGCATGGGATAAGCATGAGGCTGGACGTAAGATAAGGCCAAGGATCAAAACAGGCAGGGCTTTATAAATATTTATATACTTTAGAAGCCAAATAGACACATTCAGGAGCAAGCCTATTTATTTTTAGGAGCCAGGGAAATGCCTTATTTGTGTATAATGTGTATTTGTGTTTGTTATGTATGCGCGATCGCTAGCATACATAACAAATGGCGATTGCGCTTTTTTTTTTTTATAATAAAACTCCCGGACAGTTTTCAGTGCAGGAGTTTTTATACATGCTCCCCATTTTGTGCAAAGCACAGATGTTGGAGAGCAGAGCTCCCATCAATAAATATAGTGTGCAAGGTTCAGACATGCTACAGCATAGCTTCCATCAATGTAAAGTGTGCAAAGTACAGACTTGGTACAGCCTAGCTCCCATCAGTATAGAGAGGGGCATGTACTGAAAAAATGCAAATATATTTTATGTGCAAAACTATTTTTGTGCTTTGCTCCTATTGCAATGTACTAAACATTTTAACACTTAAATGGTACATACAATCAAATAACTGAGAATAAAAACAGGCAATTTTGCAAATATTTTTCTAACTCTTTTGATAGCACTTGCTAAAAGCTGGTGTCATTTTCACTCCCAAATAAGACTAATTTTTCACAAAATATTTGCAAAGCTCTTTATTTACCAGACCAATATGTGGTACAGAATAGCTCCCATCAATATATAGTGAGCCAGACATAGACTTGGTACAGCATAGCTCCCATCAGTATATAGTGTGCAAGGTACAGATGTGGTACAGCAGAGCTCCCATTAATATATAGGGGGTTATATATAAAAACTCCTGCACTGCAGAGTGTCGGGAGTTTTATAAAAAAGGCACAATTGCCATTTGTTATGTATAATGGCTGTTTTGTGATGTTCCCTGACACAAATCATATTTTTATAAATAGGATGCACAAGCGCAACAAGCACCGACACAACCTAAATCAATACATTCAATGTAGATAGCGCAGACTCCTGGAGTCTGCTTTATACATTGGTGCACAAGGTACAGATGTGGTACAGCATAGCTCCCATCAATATGCACAGATATAATGCAACAGAGATCTCATCAATATATGCTGTATATGCACTGCGTCTATACATAGAAAGAGCACTTCACCAATTTGAAAATGTAGAGTTCATTTTTTTACAGTTAAAGGGAACAAAAGAAATCATGTTTAAATACTGAAACTTGATTTATGAAGAACGGTCGTGACTCTGGTTACAAAAGGACAGGCACAGAACTGATCTTGCACTTACAAGTTGATGATGATTAAATCCAGTCTTAAAATAGTGTTTTCTCACCAAGCTATTTAATAAAAAATAAACTGTGACTGTTTAGCATTAAGATGTGAGTAGGCACAATACCGAAATAGTGGAGAAAGTTTCCACCACTATGCTATTTCTGTACAAGGTGTCACACATTTGTGTCTTATTTCACAAGAAATACAATCAATTAAATCAGTTCATAAATATCACTCACATTACGTTGGTATTTTAGGAGTGTAATTTAAGTAACAGCACAATGTAGTGCTCAAATACCAGCTAAACATGCCAGTGGTAAAATGCAGTTTATAATGCATTTTATTTACAACTAGTTTTCCCATCACTAGGTGAAGGTACCCTTTGTCAGTGTATTATTGGCAGCCATGGGCTATGAATAAGCACTTTTCAGCACAAAATGTGTGAAGTCAGACTCATTTCCCTCCCCCGCCTCCCCCCCCCCCCCCCCCCCGGAATGTGCCATTAACTGACATTTTTCTACAATATATAAGTCTCAGAATTACACTTACAATATCTAAATTCAGCTCCAGAATTGCAAGTGAAAAAGATGCATGACTGGAAGGATACAACTCAAAACACATATTCAGCTATATCCATTTTTGTTGCAAAGGAGATATTCTATCCAAAACTATAAATATCAATTGACCTGTTAAACTAAATGCACTTATATTGTATATTTATTTTCTTTCAATAAAATGTAATCATGTTTTCAAATCTATACCGAATTTATCTCATAATATATTTCATGATAATTCTCTCATAATAATATTTGAATTAAGATACCTTGGATGAATATCTATTTCCTTTACTATTATTCATGCATGTTTTAGTTCCCCAGAAGGATATTACAATACTTGGCTTTTGCTTCTTCATTTCATGGGGACAAGGTTACGAAATTAAGCATGAACACAGGGTGCTGATGACCTGTAACCATCTGTCTATCACCACTTACATTAAATCAAAACTGACAAGTGAAGATGAGGAGTGAAAGGTTTGATAAATGGCTAACAATAGTCAATCATTATGTGGTCATAGCATGTTCAATATGCTCACATTCTTAATGAGTTCATAATTATTATTTCATGAAACAAAGTTTTATTACAGAAAAGCAGATTCATTTGGTCAGGGTATAATCCTCCACATATTTCTATATGCAATTAATTTCACATTTTAGTTTAATCTAATTGGTTGTTTGACACAGAAAGAAGAAAAATCAGATACGGGTTTGCATTAATGTGATATCTTGCATTTTCAAAGGTTTTTTCTTACAAAGCAGATCTGTGCTCAAAATCCATATTAAATTTATGTTTCATTTCTTTCATTTCATTAAATAAAGGCTAATAATAATCTGTAATCTACTTTCATTTCACCAAAATCTTGTGCACTTTTAAGTTATTTTAAATCACACATATACTGTAACGCACAAAATATTTTTAAAGCATAAAAGATATGGCTGAGGTGCCCATGGAAGAGAAAGAGTATTGGTTAGGTACTAGTTGCCATTTTTCCCAGAAGCATTTTACTGTGGAATGAATGGCTGCATGGCTCAAAACATCATTTTAATCTGTAAAGCATTGTAAAACAGTTTTGTGAAGTTGTCTGTTAATTTAATTATACACCCTTGTATTTAAAGGGAATTGTATTCTCCCATCACAACCTTGAGGGCTTATTCACTAAAGAACATACCACGGGGCGTAGAAAACAGGATTTAGAAAAACATAAACCAAAGGACGTTGCAGAGTTTTTCCAAGTGTATTTTCAATTAACTACATAATTATTTAGCGATGTATTTAGGACCCTTATGCAAAATTTGTTTTGGATAAGGGATACTCAACTTCCTGGATTGTGAAGCTCCTTTGCTCCTCCCTCCCAAGCACTCTACTGTGGAAGTAGGCGCTCTTGGCAAATGTAGTTCCCACAGATCCGCACTCAGAGCAGATAATTTGGGCATCACCGTTGAGAAGGTAATTTCAGCAGCTCCACTATAAATGTTCAACATAACCGTCATCCAATGTGACCAAGTTGCTCACATTGGATGTAGGTAATGTAAAACATGTATAGGGCTGGTGCTGAGGAAATTATCCGCTAACTGAAAGTATCCATTATCCAAAATGCTGCCGGTCCCAAATATTTCAACCTGTAGTATGATTAGAAGTGTTTCATCTCAAACAACTTAACCTCCAGGGTGAAACCACAAGCTATAATCAAAGACTTGTTGAATTTCTCTGAGGTGCATGTATCCCTGAATAGAAAGCTGCAGAGTGGAGTAATGCCAAAGTCAGAAGTTGGGTCAGGATAAGGGCCAGAAAGCAGTTAATCAACCAAACTGGGTCAATTTTGGAGGAGAGTATTCCAACAAGTGTGGTAAATAATATTAGTGGCAAGAATTTCATAATTATGTTGCAGAGACGAGTGGCCCACACTAGAGTAATGCTGCAGATTTTAATTTGCACCAGATAAGCTTTACCCATGTATGATGCAAATCATGTACAGAACATGAACACTTTGGGACAAGGAGAGGTAACACTACAAAAGCTCACAGTAGTCTGGCAATATAAGCCACTGTATATTTTATTATTTGAAATATACCTCTTGTATTTAAATTAATTTGTATATATTTGTCTTTATTTACTTTTTTCCAGACAAAATAAAAATGTAACTATGAATCATTCTCAATGCAAAAGTTTGAACAAAAAAGGAATGGAGAAAATAACTTTATTAAAGTCTATCTACTTCAAGTGAACATACAAACTTCACAACCATAATCAGTATGGATTTAGTGTTTAGTTACAAGCCACATGAGTGAGGACCTCATATTTATTCTAATGTTGATGTTCTGTAATTCCACTGTAATCCAAAATAAACAGGCTTAGGCTTTTATTAACTGGCCATTTGGCTTAAAGACAGTATAATTCTGGCCAAAGTCCCAAGATTTTTTTATGGACTAATCCATAGTGATACAAAAGGAATTGCAGACCCAGTCAGTAAGGTTACAAACTAACATTTATTACATATTTACACAAAATGCTAAGAAAAGGTTTACACTCTTAAAAGTGTAAAACATTATAAATTAATAAGTTTAGTATATTCAATAAACAATACACAGGCACAGTCTCAAAGTAACACAGAAGAAATAATTTAAAAAAAAAATAGTACTCAATATAACAATATATATTGTTCTTATGTAATTGTAAGTATAACCAGGGAAAGTCCATAAAATACTTTATGATATAGTTTTGAACAAAAAATAAGCTCAGGTTTGATTATATTGATCAGGGCAGTTAAACAAACTATTCAAGAAGACTTACAGGAAAGCAGAATATAACATTACATCATCAAAACATGTTATTAAAACAACGATTGAAACAGCTTGCTTCACAAGTGAGTGTGACTTTACATAAAAGTGTAGCTGATAACAACATACAGAAACTCATCCATGAATTAGGATTTCTCCTCCCCATAGAATATTAGTCAACAAAGCATGCCCAACACATTTTACCCACTTCCTCAAGTGCTAATAACCTTTAGTCAACATAAACAGTTATAGAAGTCCCAGAAAAAAATATCCAACACTTTGTCTTTGAGTGCATTTGCTGGGACCCAGTTTAATCATGCATATACCCTGCAAGACAGTTTAGAGCAACTGCCATTTCATAGCCCATGAAACTACTTTGTTCTGTCCCATAGTATACATGAGGTTCTCTAAACTTTAGTGATTCACTAACTAACATCACAGCACTGGCTATTCATATACTTCCTGTGTTCATGAGTTCCACTGCAGTGTCAAGCTTGGTTCATTGACTCATTTAGGCCCAGTTAATTGGCATAGAAAAGATACAAGAGTTTGAATAAGACAATTAATTATAAAATAGTTCCCCTCAACTTTGATATATATTCTGCGGTCACCGACTGTGTGACCGCTATTAAGTTTTGGTTGATAAAGCCTGAATCCTCCAAAGAAAAAATTACTTACAATTCCACCAACCCTATGCACCCACTGAAAGGTGGCTTTTTCCATGGTCAATAGCTTCAGCCATCTCCACAAACATCCTTCTTATAAATAATTATTCTTCACATGTATGGATGTGTTCAGTAAATCCAAATGATTTCAGGTACTTACAACAATCCTTATCTAATATCAAAGGTTGTGAAAATCATTCCCTGTTTACTAGTTATGGGCTAGTAATGATGAGCTTAAACTTCTCCTCCCTCCATTAATTAATCCTTGAAGGCTTTGAGTGGGACAGTTTGGATTTATGTGCAGTATTACGCTGAAAGGTTGAGTGACAGTGCCTACCGTGTCTGTGCTGTAGTGCTTGCATTCAACCTCTCAAGCTCTGCCCCCTACCTTCCTGAGTTGGGAGGTCTTGAGATGCAATATGGTTTGCCTTCATTTCAGTAATACTAGAGCAGAATGAATAAGAATAAATTAAGCTTAAAATACCAATGCAAACAATACAACATACATAACCTACATGATATTATAAATACCAACTATACTACAAAATCTGCAAACAAAAACACACACTTTAGTTATTTGACTAAAAATCTCAGCACTATTTTTTTAGTTGGAAAAATTATGAAAAAAAAATCTTGTTGCTAAGCATGTTAAAAAACAAATTGTCATTTTGACCAAAACACAGTGAACTAGTCTGACAGATACGCATTACATTCTTAGTCAGACGTCAGTTGCTAGGTTGTTGGTTTTTTTTATTATTTCCCTGAGAATATGATGTCAGCTAGTGATGAGTTACTTACATTTCACAGATCAATCACCTTTAAATTATATTCTATCATTTTTATCACAGAAAGCTAAACAGAATCCTGAATTTTACAGATAGCGCCAGTCAATCAAGCTCTCTCCTAAGATACAAGGTTTACAGCTGCTCACAATGTCTTGCCATATACTTCTTCCAGTGTCCAAAACATTATTAATGTTGTTAACAAGGATTTAACTGCCACCTGTGGTTATTTTTAAGAGAAAAGTTTGATCAGAGAAAGTCTGCTGTTCCAGGTGTCCCTTAATTGACCTAGATTTGAATCATTCCATTGTCCACAGCCAGGTGGCCAGTTCTCCGACGATAGCCCCATGAGTGTACTGTATTTGAGGCATTATTTGGCAGGTAAAGTGTGAAGTGGGTTGATTACAATCTGCGAATTTATTTGCTTTTTTTCAGTGAAATGTTGGATTAATGTAAATTTATATGCAGTGATGGAACAAAATAACAAAACAAACGCATAGGTATAGAGATTTATAGAAAATAAAGTGTATACATTTAGTATGTGCATCGACAGCGAATGCTATTTTTGCAATGCTGTACAAAATTGTGGTAAAAAAAAAACAGCAAACAGTCCAATACCAGAGACAGCTGAAAAATCTGTTTTCCATGCGTTTTTTGGAACTGGAATGGAAAAGCTGTAAATATGTTCCCTGAACAAAATAGGAATTGTTGCCAAGTACATTTCTAATCAGTAATTTCAAGTTAAAAAAGAGAAAGATTTATTATGGAGTACTTTACACAAACATTAACAAGAAGTTACCGATCACTGGTTTTATGGGAGTGGATTTATGTTGTGAAATAGTATTCTGCTAAAATACTTGTTATTATCTAGGAAACGAGTGTAAGGGATTGAATGGTAGGAATCAGTCTAGAACTGCGAAATTATACTTTAACTTAGATTTATTGTTGAGCAGGGATGTTATGTTCATATACCTCACATGCTGTCCTTTCCATATATCATCTCCAACCGGTCAGTTAAGTGCCAAGATGCAGTTTGAATGCAGCTTTAATTTAACGTTAATAGAGTTGAGCGGACACTTGGATGTTTGGGTTCGGCAGGTTCGGCCGAACTTTGAAAAAATGTCCGGGTACGTGCTCGAACTTGACCCCGAACCCGAACCCCATTGAAGTCAATGGGGACACGAACTTTTCGCCACTAAATTGCCTCTAAAAAAGTCCTGGAAGGGCTAGAGGGCTGCAAAATGAAGTAAAATGTGAGTAAGAGTGTCCCCATTCATAAGAATAGGTCAATTGACCTATTTGTATGAATGGGGACTCTATTTCGGTTTATAGAAAGCCGATAGCCATGTAATGCTATTGGCTTTCTATAAACCGAAATAGAGTTTATAGAGAGGACCCTAATAAGAATGATGGGGGACCTAGTGTCCCCCCCTGGTCCCCACCCATGGCCGGTGGGTGGGGACCCTAAAAAGAATGAGGGGGGGGAACTAGCTCTGTCTGCACGGGCCCTCCATGGGCGAAATTGGATTTTTTTTTCCACCGGTGGATTTTAATTTTATTTTTGTGCTCAGGTTTTGTTTTGTTTTTAACAGTTGCGGCGTGTATTATGGATTTTTATTTGGCCTTTTTTGGGGCTGAAGAAAGAAAAAAGAAGAATTAAAAAGAAGACCTCAAATGGTAAGTATAAAATTGTTTTTGTTTTTTTACAGGTTAGCTTATTGCCCACCCCTGGGCACCCTTAGTCACTTTATTTATGGACCCCACCCATCGCTCATGGGTGGGGACCGGGGGGGACACTAGGCCCCCCCTCATTCTTTTTAGGGTCCCCATCCACCAGCCATGGGTGGGGACCGGGGGAGGGGACACTAGGTCCCCCCCTCATTCTTTTTAGGGTTGGGTTCGCTCAACACTAAACGTTAATAATTAAGTGAACTAATGTGCTTATTTGGAGATCTGATTTATAGTGGCAAGCCAGATGGAGGCATCACAGATACACGCAGCAGGTTTTTGCTGGGATTTTACAAGGGTGCTATTGTAGGAGATACACCAAATATGTCTCTGTATCTTTTTTTATGAGATATTGGACAATATGTGTAATGTTGAGATCTCTTACCGGAGAAGGGGAGCCTAGATGCAGGAAAACAGTTCATACATGAACAAAAAATACACCAAGCCAATCTTTGAAAATGGAGACAACAATTAGAATGGTGAATCAGTGCTTGAGGTCAGGACAGGCAGCACAGGATCAGATTAGAGTAACACAGGTAGAGCACAGGTTACACCATAAGTGAAGACACAAAATACAGCACAGGACCAAGCAGCAAGCAAATTTAAATGGAATTGCAGGAGGAATGGATTTATATAGTCTGCAGGTAATGAACTCTTGATTAGGAGGAGGGTTCCTTAAGACTTATGTGTATGGGTTGACATGGTGACTTCATTAAAACGCTTATGCTTTTTATGCATCTTGATCTAAGCCAGAGAGAGCAGGGGAGTTTTCCTCTCTGTGGGTGTTTGTGGGTTGTGCTCTTTTTTTTTCTTAGGAAGCAGGGGTGAGCAAGGTTTTACCCACCATGTTGGATCTCGGCATGGATGCCAGGTTAATTCACACACGCCATCTTGGGGCGTCAGTGGCGGCGATTATGCTGCTGTAGACCTGGTAAGTCAAGTGAAAATAAAAAAGTGATGGTGCACAAATTGTAAAGAACAAACTTATCTGGGCATATTTGTTGTACAGTACACTGAAGAAGGCCTCTCCTCATGAATACACAAAAAACATAAATGAAAGAGTCCACATAGTGCTGTCCCAAGGTTGAGAAGAGGAACCAGTGCATGGAGTCACGACCTCCTCTGCCTTGAACACCAGGTTTCTCATAGCTTACTGCTTCGGAGGGGGAGAAACAAATTCTCTACAATGCTGCTGTTCCCAAGTATTTGTATGATTTCATGGAGGATTAATACAGTTTACCACTATGTAAGCAGATATTTTTTGTATATTAAAGATGTACATAACTTGTTTAATGTCTGGCTCCTTTCCTTCTACATGTTTCTACCTGACTTCATGGGATACACTCCATCTAACAAGGTGGCCAGCACTGTGCAACCCATATTCAAATTTCAGTGAGCCTGGACCAATAGTCTCATTCCCAAGTGAGTGTATTTGGAGGGGTTATTATACAAATACTCTACCTTGGTGTTAATTCACTGATGTTTTTGATTATTATAAATAAAAGACTCCTCCTGCATTATTAGTATTCATTATTATAAATAAAAAACTAATACTGCACATGGGAGATGAAACAACGGAGATATTGTTCCAGGGTTTGATTGGTTTGCTCAGTTTGCCCAATGGACTGAAATGCAGTGGTCAAGCCTATTTTGATGTGGAGAGATTTACAGAAGGTAGGTAATTTGTGTACCCATCTGAAATTATGGTATCAGGAGGTCCATGTAGACTGAAAATGTGTTGAATAATAAAAGTTGCTGTGGTAGCTGCTGTGGGTAGTTTGTCTATAAGTATGGAATGTGCCATTTTTGTATATCTATACACCATTACCATGATAGTGGTATGGTTTTGTAAGGATACCAGGGACAAGAAGGTATGGTTAGGGAGGAAGAAGGATCACATCTGGAGCATTGCGTTATCCGGCCCGGGAGGAAGTGATGTGAGACGCTGAGGGGCGGAGCGTCAGGATGTCCAGAGGCGAGAGAGCAGATTCGATGCAGGCACCACGGAGAACATAGAGAGCGGGACAGAGGAAAAAGCGAGAATCCCTAACCCTCGGTGGAGAAGCAGAGTGAGCCCCGATTCCCAGATAACTAAAGTGGTCATCGGAATTGCACAGCCACAATCAATTGCACACAGCATCGGCGAAGCCTACCCAAAGGAGGAGGTGTGACCGTGACGGCGGGAAGTCGGCACAAAAGAGGTACAAGAAAGTTGGGAGACGCCATCAAGAAAGTAGCCCCAGTAACACTGCCCCGACATTGAACAGTGGTATTACCGAAATTAAACCAACTGCAAGGGTGAGACAGCAGACTGTGAGTAATACCAAAAGTGATAAAAGAGGTATGAGAGGTATGATTAACACAGAATGCTGGTATAAAACTCCAAAGTAACAAAGGGAGTGAACTGGGATGTGACTTTCTGGGCGGGGGTTTGGACTGCTGAATTTATGTGCACAAAAAAAAAAAAAAAATCGATTGGACTGCTAAATATATATATAAAGAGTGGAGAGGGGAAAAAAAAAAAAAAAAAAGAAAGAAAGAAAAAGTATGAATAAATGAAGATCTGATAAGAGCTGAAGGTCTGAGCCAATTTAGTATAAATTGGGATAGCAGGGACAATAAACAAACCAGTGGCTGGCAAGACGCATACAAAGCTGAGTCGTGACCCAATTCTGAAAAGAAACAGATGTAAATGGGGAAGGAGGGAGAGAGGGAAAAGGGGAGAGAAACAAACTGCATTAAGAATAAGACATATAAGGAGCCGAACCAAAAGAAGTTTCCAAAGCAGAACTAAAGAGACTAAAATCAGAGCCAGCTAGGAGAGTGGAGAGGGAGGAAGACTGAATAACAAGCGCTCAAAAGACAAATAAAATTAAAGCTATACACTCATACAGTTATCCCCATAATGGCCTCAAAAAAACCCAGTGAACTAAAAACATCAAAAAGAGAAAGGAGACAAGAAACGCAAAAAACTGTGGCATCAATCTTCTCTCCGCAAAATACAAAATCCCATGAGAGAATGGATAAATCCATAAGCACGGACTCTAATATATCTGCAGAACAGGATTTAGACAACTCTATGGGTCAAGCCAAGAAGTCTGAAACACAAACAACTCTAATCTCTAAAGAAGAGATATTAAAATGTATGACTTCCCAATTTGCCTTAATTAAGGATGAAATGAAGGAAGATTTTCAGAAAGGATTAGACTCCCAGCTACGGCTGATAAAAGAACAAATAAGTGACTGCTTCAAGGAAATCAAGGAGGAGATGAACAATCTGGGAGAGAGGGTTAATTTAAACTCAGAGCAAATAGCTAATATAACATTCGACCTTACAACATTAAAAGAGAAGGAACAAGCAATGCAACAAAAAGTAGGAGATCTTGAAACCAAGATAATGGATGCTGAGGATCGAGCTAGGAGGAAAAATTTACGAATCAGAGGAATACCTGAAAGTGTAACCTCAGACAAAATAATAGAATTTTTACAAGAACTATTTGTGATCATGAAAATTCAAGAGGAAGGCTCAGAAATAGGCATCGAAAGAGCACATAGGCTGTTCAAAAGCAAGAATGTTCCGATGGAATACGCTAGAGACACTATTGTACGTTTTACCTTCTTCTCTACTAGACAAAAAGTTTTCCTGGCTGCAAAGAATTTTGCCTCAACAGAGGAGAAATTTGGAAAATTACTTTTTTTTCAGGATCTATCTATAGAGACAAGACAGAGAAGGAAGTCATACAAATTTTTCACAGATTTATTGAGAGAACGGACAATAAGATACTCATGGGGTTTCCCAGTTAAACTTTATATTAGATATAATGACATAGCTTACACAATTGGAACAATTGAAGAGGCAAGACAATGGACTAAGACTGTTCTTAATGCCTGAATAAATACTGTGAAACCATAGGAGGAGATTTGGGGTAGTGGAGAGAGGGGACCGAATTGGGGGGGGGGGGGGTTCTTCGTTTCTTTTCTTTCTTTTTTTTTTTTTTTTTTTCTTTTTTTTTTTCTCCTTCCCTCTCTGAGCACTTATAGGTATAAAGGATAAGAGTAGATGATATCACAATTCACTAACCAAGAACAAAGAATTAATTCACGGTTGAAATTAAGTGGAGAATATACAATATAGAAGATTAACAGGAACCCTTTTTGTAATCACTTAGACAGAGGTTATTTTTAGTTCAGAGAGAAGACAATTTTTTTTTTTTTTTTTTTTTTTTTTTCTCCTTCTCTCTCTGAGCACTTGTAAGTATAAAGGATAAGAGTAGATGATATCACAATTCACTGATCAAGAATAAAGAATTAACTCACGGTTGAAATTAAGTGGAGAATATACAATATAGAAGATTTAACAGGAACCCTTTTTGTAATCACTCAGACAGAGGTTTTTTTCTTTTTTTTTTTTTTTTTTTTTCTTTTAGTTCAGAGAGAAGACTATTCTTTCTTTTTTTTCTCTTCTCTCTCTTTAAGCACTCATAGGTACAAGAGATAAGATTAGAAGTCATCACAATTCACTCACTAAGAATAAATAGTTATTCCACGGTAAAGGAGAAAGGGAAGGAAAAAAAAAAATTGTGGAGAACATACAATATAGAAGAGTAATAGGAGCCCTTTCTGTAATCACTTAATAGAGGTTATTTTTTTTTTGATAGTGAAAACCCTTTTTTTTTTTTTTTTTTTTTTTACTACTGCTAGGTGGGTGCTTATAAGGACATAAAGGAACAGAAATTAAGTATAATAATTATTCACGGGTAATAACTCATACATATATATATGTCAATAGATGATTAGGGATATATTTCACGTTAGAGGATTAAACAAATAATAAATAGAATGTGAAAGAAGGTTCTTTTAGATATAATAAATATTTAACCAGTACACACGAAATGGGATATGGAAATGATTATGGGGGGGGGGGGTTCCCTTTTTTTTTTTTTTTTTTTTCTCCTCACTCCCTCGCTTTCGTATTCTTTGCGATAAAGATATATTAATTAGCTCTCTCGCCTTAGGGACATCCGCAAGCGGATTCAGGGGTTTGGTTCAGGGATGTGTAGGGTACACACCCCAGAATATACAAACAAACTAAAGGTGGAAATCCACCTAATGTTAGAATGTACTGTTTGTAAAGATTGTATGGTTATATGTTGTTTGTTGTGGCATAAGGAACCTCACTGCATGGAAGAAAAACAGATAAAGGATGAAGGGTGATACTATCAAGTTTATGTCTCTAAATGTTCAGGGCATCAATATTCCCCAAAAAAGATTGACGTTAGTAGATATGTTAAAACGACAAAGAGTAGACTGCTGCTGTTTGCAGGAGACACACTGTCGAGATAGTGACGCCCTTAGGTTAAAAAATAAGTTCTTTCCGATTGTGGCCCACTCCTCAATGCTAACACATAAAAAAAGAGGGGTACTTATTATGATATCAAACAATGTTAAATATGAAGAGATATATAGATTGGAAGATGTAGAGGGCAGATTTATATTTCTCATTTGTAAAATGAATGATAAGAAATACTCAATTCTAAATGTTTATGCCCCCAATAAGAAACAGATTGGATACATAAATGGATTATTGGAGAGGATACAGGATCTAGTGCAAGGGACCTTTTTGTGTTTGGGAGATTTTAACTGTGTGGCAGACGTTACTATGGATAAGAAAATACCTAGTGGAAAGAAAATAGACCAGGCCTGCAGAGCATTGGCCGGAGCTTTTCAAGAAACCTTGGCAAAATTCAGATTATATGATGCATGGCGAATGTTGAACCCCCTAGAGAAGGAGTACACTTTCTTCTCTCAGTGCCATCAATCTTATTCACGTCTGGACATGGTCCTGACCTCACACTGGGCATTAAGGGACATTCATGTCATTAAAATTGATTCCTTTGTGTGGTCGGACCATGACCCAGTGATAATGGAAATTAGGAGTAGAAACGTACAGAGAGAATGGCAGTGGAGAATTAAGGATGGCCTCTTATCAAATACTGACAATCTCGAAGAAATAATCAAAACTACAGAGGATTATTTTGATGAGAATTGGAACAAGGGGACTACTACCACAAATGCATGGTGTGCTTTTAAATGTGTCATTAGAGGCCAACTGATAAAGATAGATTCTCAACAAAGGAAAAAGGGGAATAACAACATCTCAGACATGTACATAAAATTACATAATTTAAATTTGACTAACAAGGAGAACCCTAACGAAAAGACGTCTAGAGAGATAGCACAAACTAAAAAGGAAATTAGGGAATTTTTATCTGTTAGAGCCAATAACACATTAATACGATTCAAACAGAGGAGCTACTACCTCGGGAATAGAGCAAACAAACTTCTCACTAGTCAGCTAAGGAAAAAACACGCAAAAGGAAGAATTTTGAAAATAATTACAGATGAGGGAGTGGCCTTAAGCCCTAGTGAGATAGGAAAGGCTTTTAGGGACTATTATTCCTCCCTCTATAATATTCCCTCACAATGCCAAGATAAAGATCTAATTAAAAAATATCTGGCGGAAATCGAGCTGAAACCCATAAATACCGAACAAAAACTATCTCTTGAAGCCCCGTTTGAAGAGAAAGAAATTCAAGCAGCCATTATGAGACTGAGTCCTAATAAGACACCTGGCCCCGATGGATACTCAAATCAGTTTTACAAAAAATTGTGTAACAACGTGTCACCTTATCTGACTGAGATGTTTAATAAAATAAGGGAAGGGGAGAAGTTCCCAACAGAAATGATGCAAGCTAACATTTCTCCAATCCCCAAACCAGATAAAGACGGGTCCTTCCTGACTAATTACAGGCCCATCTCCCTTATTAATGGAGATACAAAGCTATACGCAGCAGTTATAGCGGAACGACTTAAACATATAATCCCATATATGATCCACCGAGATCAGGTAGGCTTCGTTCAGGATAGACATTCTAATAATAATACTAGGAAAATCCTGAACTTAGTGGACCTCGCTGAATCCAGGGGAGTCCCTTTGTTGGCCCTGTCATTAGACGCCGAAAAGGCCTTTGACAGGGTCAACTGGACTCTCCTGGAGGAGGTATTGAGGAGCTATAATATGAGTGAAATTACAATAAGTATGATAATGGCAATGTATAAGAATCCCTCAGCCGTAGTGGTTGGGCAGGGTATTAAATCAGACGCATTTCATATTAAAAATGGAACCCGTCAGGGCTGTCCACTTGCCCCAATGCTATATATACTATCACTCGAACCACTACTAAGTAAAATCCGACAGGAAGAATCAATAGAAGGGCTTCAAATAAAATCAACAGAATTCAAACTGTCAGCATATGCCGATGATGTGCTCCTGACTCTTGTCTCACCTAGGCGGTCAATAGAAAAGGTATTGGAGGTTATAACAGAATATGGACGAATTTCCAACTATAAAATAAATATGGGCAAATCACAGGTACTAACGTGGGGATTGAATACAGAGGACAAACGCTTCCTGGAACATAAATATCCTTTCCAATGGCCGCCTGAGGGGATTAGCTACCTGGGGATTCAGATCACGCCTGACCTAGATAGATTGGTAGAGATAAACTATTCCCACCTTATTAAAAATATGACCCACCAATTGAAGCAATGGGAAAATCTGTATATTTCATGGATGGGAAGACTAAACGTAATAAAATCATATATAATCCCCCAATGGTTTTATAGACTCCGGTTGATACCTTTGAAAATCCCTGAGATGTGTATAAAGCAATTTAACTTTTTGGTGAATAAATTCATATGGCATGGTAAAAGAATTAGAATTGCACAAAAATATTTACAAAATAAAAATACTCAAGGAGGAATGAACTTCCCAAATTTGGAAAGATATCAAGAAGCAAGCTTATTAAATCATGCATACCAACTCCAGAGCATTAAAGCCAAAGAGGAAGATTGGTATGATATAGAGCAAGAACTGGGGGGGATTAATAACCTCGAACTGTTGTTATGGTATAATCCAAAAGGGCTTAAAGATAGGATAAAACAAAGCAAATCCAGAGTGACTAGAGACATAATGGAAGCATGGACGGCTTTCAAGAAAAAAAATAAAATTCTAGATAGAATACATACTCATGCTCCACTTGGGGTTCTGGAAATTAATATCCCAAACATAAGGCTTCCCAAATGTTGTGAGAAAAAAGATCTAAGAATTGAAAACTTATATGAAACATCTAATTTTAAAAGCCTCTCACGGCTGGGGGTTGATCTAGATGCCCAGGTGGAAGATGCTTTTTTTTTTACCAGAATAAAATCCTATTTGTCAATTCATAAAATGGTTATAAAGGATAAAAAAGTAAATACTCAGTTGGATAAATTATTAAATAATGACATTAGGAAAAGAACGATAAGGTCCTGGTACGAGATACTGGAGAGTAAATATGTGAGAATAAAGTACAGTCCATTGGACACCTGGGGAAGAGAGTTGCTAGCTCCCATAGATAAGGAGGACTGGTGGAAAAGTTGGAAAGAAATAAAAAAGACTGTTCACTGTCTGTCCCTTCAGGAGCTCCATTTTAAGGTGGCTCATAGATGGCATTTATCACCGATGAAACTCGAAAAATTTAACAATAGATATGAGTCTACATGTTGGAGATGTCAAGAAGAGCAGGCTGATCTGTTACATATGTGGTGGTCCTGTGGCAAAATAGATAAACTGTGGAAACGAGCTTTCAGATTAATATCCGATCTAACCAACACTATAATTCCCATGCAACCAGAAAGAGCCTTATTCCACATCAATCTAGAATGTGTTACCTTTAAACAAAGATGTCTGGTTATTCAAATATTAATGGCGGTTAAGGTAACAATTGCTAGAAATTGGAAAAATGGTGATAAAATTAAATGGTCAATGATAGTGACACAAATAAGGCACCAATGCTTAATGGAAAAGGGCTACTTTGTGGCCAGACATAAAAGGGACATTTTCGGGGACATCTGGGAACAATGGTTGAATATCTCCCCCTAAAGGAAGAAAGAGAACGGCATATAGAGAGATAGGGAAATGGCTTAGGGGGAAAAAGAAGGGATAGTGATGCTCTGAACAATGAGTAATGAAATAAAAGGCCGATGAATCAGTGGACTAATAGATCAGTTGATAAGTGAACATTACACATAAATCGGACGAATCTACTGAAAAAGGAAAACTTGATAGCAGGGGGTTCCTGATTAACTATGCCACTTAAATGTTGTATTAATGTCAATGTTCAAAGAGGAGAGGGAGAAGAGAAGAGAGTAAGGAAAGTGTACTAATATAATATAACATTAAATTTTGAAGATTGTTTTTGATAGGATATGCCCTCTCCTCTATGCGCCATGTCTTATGGACGTCCTTTGTATGTATGTATGTTTATGTGTATTTTTTTTTTTTTTGATATTTGTATCTATTTGCAATACTTTAATAAAAAGAAAGAGAAAAAAAAAAAAAAAAAAAAAAAAAGAAGGTATGGTTAAAGGGTGTAACAGCCCAGTATATCTAGAACATAGAATATTAGACTGAGCACATGTGGTACAATATTTGACATAGTGTTCTGTATCTGAATGCATAAAGGTCCACCAACAAGTTATTTTTATAAGGTCTTACTCTAACCTCCATGTTCTGCTAAATGGGAGTCATGATGTCTCTTCAGTTTCTCATGTCAGATAGAAGGTGGCACATAGATATTGTTCTGATATAACAAGTAGTAATAATGTGTTGTCCGGCATTTGGTGGGTGGACGAGTGTCTATCTTTGTGACTTGCTTAATCGTGTTCCATGATGATGTAGTTGCTGAAATACAGCACGGAGGAGAAAGAACAGGGTGTGGTAGGTGTTAAACTCTAGGTGTCAAGTGCCCCTGGCCCCAGCATTATTAAATACCTCTCACCTGCATAATAAATGGTTCCAGGTGCTGCCATGTCCCCCTGGCCCTGCTGTAATAAGGTCCCCACTATAATCAATGGGGCAAGGGGCTGGTCAAGTTCCACTGCCCCCCCCTTTTATAATACATGATGTCTCTACTAGCAATAAGTCCCTACTACTAGAGTTGAGCGGACATCTGGATGTTCGGGTTCGGCAGGTTTGACCGAACTTCGAAAAAATGTCCGGGTCCGTGCTCGAACTTGACCCCGAACCCCATTGAAGTCAATGGGGACATGACTTTTGGCCACTAAAATGCCTCTAAAAAAGTCCTGGAAAGGGCTAGAGGGCTGCAAAATGAAGTAAAATGTGAGTAAGAGTAGGACAAGTGCCCTGCAAGCAAATGTGGATAGGGAAACAACTTAAAATAACATAAAATACATACAAATTACAAATACAGCTGAGCCACTAGATGGAATCTTTGATTTTAAAGTTGGAAGAACATAAATCTAAATCTAAAGCATGGCTGCCAGGAGGATCAACAGAATTATCCATTTGAGAGAGGGTTGGACTGCAGGGTATTCTCTTTCAGTTTATACTAAGTGACCCATAGGTTGAGGAGGCGGTGACTGTGGCGGTGTAGGTGGAAGCAGCGCTGGAGGAGGAGGAGGCGGTAGCCAGAATTTTTCAAAGTGCGCTGTAAGCACAGTATTTGACGGTTCTATTTGACTCTCAGATATGAAGTGCACCGCAAGACGCAAATGTACTATTTACCACCCAAAACTATTCGAATTTTTCAAAGTGCGCTGTAAGCACAGTATTTGATGGTTCTATTTGACTCTCAGATGTAATAAATGTAATGCTATTGCTATTCTATAAACCGAAATAGAGTCCCCATTCATAAGAATAGGTCAATTGACCTATTCTTATGAATGGGGACTCTATTTCGGTTTATAGAATAGCAATAGAATTACATGTATTCCATAAACCGAAAGTCTATAAAACGAAAGACATTCGGTTTATAGACTTTTGTTTTATAGAATCCATGTAATGCTTTTGCTATTCTATAAAAAGAAAGTCTATAAACCGAATGTAGTTCGGTTTATAGACTTTCGGTTTATAGAATAGCCAATGGCATTACATGTTTTCTATAAACCGAAAGTCTATAAACCGAATGTCTTTTGGTTTATAGACTTTCGGCTTATAGAATACATGTAATGCTATTGGCTATTCTATAAACCGAAAGTCTATAAACTGAATGACTTTCGGTTTAAAGACTTTCGGTTTATAGCCGAACCTCGAACTCCAACCAGAAGATACAGTGAAATGTCCGGGTCACGGACACCGTAATGTTCGGTACAAACCCGAACAGTGCGGTTCGGGTTCGCTCAACACTACCTACTACCCAACCATACCTACCCTATTTATCTGTCATTTTATTAGATTTCACACTGACTGCTCCACAAGAATTGGTACCTTTTATGTATAAAGATTTAGAAATGCAATATAATAACTCTTTTCTGATAAGTCCCAACATTACAAAAGCCTGTTTTTAACTGATTTAAATCTAAACATGTATTTACACAAATGGAACTATTTGCTAAATATTCAAATCTTATTCATGCATCAGTGGCAACAGATAAATAAAACAGCTTTATGTAAGCTGTAACAAGTTGATTCAGTTACTGGAAAATTAAAGTTTATCTCAAGAATGTAAGTAGAAGTAACCGTAAGTTCTTTTTTTTTTTACATACTCAGGCAAGCCACTTGGGAAATATTGTTGGTTGTTGAAGAAAAGCACAAGGGTTTATAGACCCTTAGGGCATTTAACAAGTCTCTTCAGGAAATGTTAGTAACTCTTTTGGGTTTTGTAAGCCCATTTAATAGAGTACATGTTCCAAGAAGTCCCACAAAATGGGCATTATTTCTAGTGTCCAGATGTAGTCATCAAAATTTTGTTGCCTGCTCTAGATGTGTAATCTGATATATTTTGGAAAGGTTTAGGAAGCTGTTGTGAAATAGTATTTGTCTGCATTTTGGAAATACCCATTTCTGTAGATGATCTGCATCTATTCTATGTAATTACAGCACAGAATGGAACATGATGATGAATAGCAGGTGATAATATCATATGGTGAAAGGATATGGAATACATGCTAATTTCAGCAAACCGTGACAATTATTATTTTTTGAAGGCTTCCACTATAGGTGGTAATGGCTACTCCCCCCAAGAAATCCATATACATATTTTAGAACTATATGATGTAGCAAAGTAAATATTTCATGGCAGCCATTTAACATTAAAGTCTCTGAACTACTAGGGAGTCCTGACAAGTTCAATTTATGAATCCAGAAAAAGCTGCAGCCAACTTCACTTCAGTGTATTCCAAAGATGACATTTGTCAAGTTTTCGTTCAAAAATGATAAAGCTGAGAAGGATCCTGAGGCATCAATATTCAAACTAGGAAGAGTAGGAATTATACTAAGGTAGTATATATTTTATCAAGGACCAAATGTGTGCTATCTTCAAGGAAGCCTATTCAGTATTTGGTGTCTATGGATGGACCTGTTATGACATAAAGTAAAAATCACTCATTTATGACTTTATACATGTGAAAGGTTACATCCAACTTTTGAAAATATTTTTAAAGGACAACTAAACTTAATTAGCACTTTCAGAAAGTTTATCCTCGGACCGGTCGCTGTAATGCTTCTATGGGAAGTAGGACGGTCCAGTCAGATCTTAACTAGGTCCCCGCTGCTAACCCCATGTAAAAATGAGGATTTCTTGCTGCAACAGGAAGACAGAAGCTCATTTCAGACCCGAATAAGACGAGACCCCTCTCTTTTTGGCTGAGCTGCCTCAGCTGAGAAGGAGAGCTCAGAGTAAACGTGTACTTTGGGAGATCGGTAACACCTTCAAGGAAACAAGGGTTTTAAAAAGTGTTATTGTCCTTTAACATGGTGTTTTATCATCTCTTTCTGACCTGGCTGAATCAGGACTTTTTCATATTTCCCTCTGTTGGTTGGACTGTGAAATTCCCTTTCCTAAAAAACACTGCTATATTTGGTGCAGATTACTTACACTTTGAGGCTGACATACCTTTAAAGATTTTTTTAAAAAACACCTTTTTAAAAAAATGTAGTGTTAATCTAATCACTTATGATGTCTGATGGCCACATTTAATTATTGTTCTAACTATAATGAGCATGGTTGTACCTTATTACTTTCTTTTTCTTTTCTTCTGCTAGATTTAATTTTTTTACTTGCAATTTGGATGACACTAAAAAAAGAGCCTTTTTAAACATGATTTATTTTTTATCACAAATTTCAGCAAATGTTTAATATTTTCTTTACTTATTATCCTTTCTCCAGATATATATCCTATTTTCTTTATGTCCTGTATGTATACTATAGATTTGCATTAGATTTGAAAAGTACAGTTGAATTACCATTTTGTTTCTAAATCAAAATACCAAGAACGGAGTATTGGACAGTTTAGATACAACAGTTACATAGTAGTTTAGGTGACTTGCATCCAACATATGTTTATTACAATAGATATACTTCTTTCCAATATTTGTATTATTTTAATCATAAAGCTCAATCATTTTCCACATCATTGAAACCTTATCTGGTTCCTATCACCAAGAAGCAGACATATATATAAACATCTGCATTTGTAATTAAAAGGCCTTTCTAGGAACCAACATATTAATATATAGATTGTAATGCATTATTTGTTTGCTGTCGCTTCATATGACATAGCACATTTATTTTTTGAATGAATTGATGAATGCACCAATTCTGATTCTTAAACTATTTACTGGTCTTTTGTCCTATGCAAGGATACCATCTCATCTAGACAGCTGTCATTAGAACTACAATGTGTTATGTTCATTGATGCTCCCTTTGAAAACATGTCTCCACTAAGCAGAACTGCTGGCGTGCATTGAATTCCATTTCTAACAAATTTTGGCATGCTCTCAGCAACTGAGGTCATGTGCATTGGGATTGACAAATAATCAGAAAAAGAGGCTAAATCTGTTGTGGTTTGTCTGTAACCAGCTTGCAACTGCTGATTCCGATCAAGTGGACATACCTAATGGCTGAAAAGAGCCTCTGTGGAACTGAAGCATATGGTATTGTGTGCTACACCCTGATCACATTTCTTACATTAATTGGATGCAAAGAAATTTTAGAATGATACTTAAGACGCATACAATTCCTCACGCAGGGTGCAGCCAAGATGCGTTTGTTTGGAGTCTAAAACAATTGCATAACTGCATAAAGTGTGAATCCCTAGTAAAACAGTACCTACGTTTATATACTGCATTTCAAGGAATGAGGACTGCTATTACAAAAAAACAGCCACTTAAGCAAAACAGACCTGCAACTATCAAGTTGGAAAGACTAATGTACATCTAAATATAATACACTCAAAATGAATAACATCTGCTTTCAAGCAAGGTTCTTAAAGCTGGTTGTAAAATAACTCTTCCACTGAATGAGAAACATTCTCAATAACATATGTTTATAACAAATAACATATTGCACAGAGCAGTGGGGAAATAATACATAGGCAGAATATGGAGAATCCCTTCGTAAACAAAATGAAATATAATCTGCAATCTAGATTGTAGACCTTAAAGTGTAATAACAGTTGCCATGTTATTTTTATGCAAACACTTTCTTTTTAAAAGGATCCACCTGGGTCAATGTGACAAATAATGCAGCACTACATCACACCTTATGCCACTGTCCTGCAAGAAAGTCCCACTAGAAATACAGGAATGAAAATAAACTTTATTTAATCTATATAAAATCTCACGCGTTTCGCCACAGACTTCATCATCATAAATAAACACAACAAGCACCAAACTCGACATTTTAAATCCAAGAGCCAATCACAATGAGAACCAATAACTACCTGTGCTTCCATCACCTGGTAAAATCACATATGACCAAGCTCAGGATTCATTTATTTCGATTTCTAATCACTACTGCCCCTATGTGTAATTACTAATTCTATGTCTCTCTTCCTTTTCCTCCATCAAGGTATGGATGGGAGATATTGTAGTTACCAACATGCATTATGTGGCAATACAGTAAGTGAATTGTTAGTAATATATCCTAACAAATATGCAGACTAACTGCCTTAGGCTATTTCAACCTTCCTATAGTTAGTGATTCTGTAGTTCACCTTTTCCAAGTCTGGTGCTACCGTTACAGCATTCCCCACTGTTACTAGGCCAACAAATGGCGAGTGGATAAACGGCACACCTTATGCTATAGTTCTGCAAAGTCCTGATAGAAATCCAGGTATATGAATAAACTTTTTTTAATCCATATAAAATCAAAATTACACAGAGAAAGGTTATCTCACGCATTTCGCCAGCTACTTAATGATAGATAAACACAGCAGGAAATATGCTCAACAATACAATTCAAAGAACCAATCACAATGAGAATAATTGCACCTTGTGCTCCCATCACCTGCTGACCAAGCTTTGGGTTAATCATCAATCACAGTTACATATCGTGGCAGTATAATTTAGTTTCTATTGTTTATAGATCGCTCTGTACATATTCAATCTTACAATTTGATAGTAATACTGTTTCAAAGTATCAACATTAAGCATATAAGGTCGTTACAGTCGATACCTGAATTATATTAAGCCTTTGGATAAAAGCATGAGATGATCTTTCCCCATGTAATTTGATGGATTAAATAAAAAGGTCTCCTTAATACAGAGAGAATTGCAGGGAATTGAGATGGTAATGTCAAATGTTAGGCCAATGCAGCCGAGTTGGAAAAATTCTCCAATGAAGCTGAAACTAAAGTTTATTTTTACATTTCAGAATGCTTGGTTGTATAGAGAGAGGTATTGGCAGTAGAGAGAGGGCAGTAGAGATCATGGCATTTTACAGAGCACTGGTGAGACCTCACTTGGAGTATTGTACGCAGTAATGGGCACTTTATCTGCACAAGTAGATTGAGAGCTCAGAGAAAGGCTACTAAAATGGTTCATGGATGGCAGGATAAAACTTATCAGGAAAAGTTAAAGCTTGGAGGAAGACAAGACAGGGGAGATATGATAGACACATTGAAATACATAAAGGCAATCAACACACTAAAGGAGGAGAGTATATTTAAAGCTATCACAAAAAGAGGACATTATCTTAAATTAGAGGGGCAAAGGTTTAGCAGCAATATCAGGAAGTATTACTTTATGGAGAGGGTACTGGATGCATACAATAGTCTTCCGGCAGAAGTGGTAGAGGTTAATAGAGTGAAAGAGTTTAAGCAAGCTTTTGATAGGCACAAGGCTATCCTAGATATAAGATAAGGCCAGGGACTAATAAAAGTATTTAGAAAATTGGACAGACCAGATGGACCCAATGGTTCTTAGTGGCCGACACATTCTATGTTTTGAACCCATGTTTTTTTTGTGGCACTTTTTTGCATAACAATGGCAAAAGATGTGCTGTCCACTCATTATTTCTTTTTTCTTGGCATGCTGATGGCGGGGAACACATTAATTGAAGCCCTGGACACAAAAGGTGAACTCCAGAATCACTAACAGAGGAGGTGAGACATAGAGGAATGATAGGTGCTTAAAGAGTTGAGAACTAATACGAATATTGTGATAGGCATAGGGTGTGTGTGGTCATGTTGGACTGAAATCAATTTTACACAGAAGTCTTGAAACAACTGCATGATAATAAGACCTATGTGAAACTAAATGGCAATTCAACTAAGATGTTTACCTAATGTTGTTCAATTTGCTTATATGTGCAGTTAATGACAGTTTGATTACAGAGAAAGTATGAGAGTATATGTACATTGATAAACCCAACATTACTGTATTCCACCATTTTCCTAAAATACACAAGGATTTGTGCAACCCTCCTGGTCACCCAACTGTTGCTTCAGAGCCTAAAAATCTCTGAAATGCTGTGTATGTGATACTATGCATTCGTTGGAACAACCCTCTAAAGTTAAATGGCAAGCCGACTATTCAACCAACTAGTCTCTTCATTGGACTCATCCATCCCGCATGATAGTGTATTATAGATTATACAACTTTTTATAACAAATGTCAGTAGTTAAGACAAATAAGTCGATGGGACCTGATGGGATACATCCAAAGTTATTAAAAGAACTTAGTGGTGTACTAGCAAAACCGTTAACAGATTTATTTAACCAATCATTGTTAACGGGAGTAGTTCCAGAAGATTGGAAATTAGCTAATGTTGTGCCCATTCACAAGAAAGGTAGTAGGGAGGAGGAGGGCAACTATAGACCAGTAAGTCTTACTTCAGTAGTGGGGAAAATAATGGAAACCTTGTTAAAGAATAGGATTGTTGAACATCTAAAGTCGCTTGGATTTCAAGATCAGAGACAGCATGGGTTTACTTCAGGGAGATCATGCCAAACTAATCTTATTGATTTTTTTGATTGGGTAACTAAAATAATAGATCAGGGTGGTGCAGTAGACATTGCTTACCTAGATTTCAGTAAGGCTTTTGACACTGTCGCACATAGAAGGCTTATCAATAAACTGAAATCTTTGAGTTTGGATTTCAATATTGTTGAATGGATTAGACAATGGCTGAGTGACAGGCAACAGAGGGTTGTAGTCAATGGGGTATATTCAATGCAAGGTCTTGTTACTAGTGGGGTACCTCAGGGATCTGTTCTTGGACCCATTCTCTTTAATATTTTTATTAGCGATATTGCAGAAGGTCTTGTTGGCAAAGTATGTCTTTTTGCTGATGATACAAAGATTTGCAGCAGGGTTGATATTCATGGACGGATAAGCCAAATGGCAAATGATTTAGCTAAACTAGAAAAATGGTCAGAGCAGTGGCAACTGACATTTAATGTGGACAAGTGCAAGATTATGCACCTTGGGCGTAAAAACCCAAAAGCAGAATATAGACTATTTGGTACAGTCCTAACCTCAACATCTGAGGAAAGGGATTTAGGAGTAATAATTTCAGAGGACTTGAAGGTAGGTAGGCAATGCAATAGAGCATCAGGAAATGCTAGCAGAATGCTTGGTTGCATAGGGAGAGGTATTAGCAGTAGGAAGAGGGAAGTGCTCATGCCATTGTACAGAGCACTGGTGAGACCTCACTTGGAGTATTGTACGCAGTACTGGAGACCGTATCTCCAGAAGGATATTGATACTTTGGAGAGAGTTCAGAGAAGGGCTACTAAACTGGTTCATGGGTTGAAGGATAAAACTTACCAGGAAAGGTTAAAGCATCTTAACATGTATAGCTTGGAGGAAAGACGTAACAGGGGGGATATGATAGAAACATTTAAATACATAAAGGGAATCAACACAGTAAAGGAAGAGAGTATATTTAAAAGAAGAAAAACTACCACAACTAGAGGACATAGTCTTAAATTAGAGGGGCAACGATTTAAAAGTAATATCAGGAAGTATTACTTTATTGAGAGGGTAGTGGATGTATGGAATAGCCTGCCAGCAGAAGTGGTAGAGGTAAACACAGTCAAGGATTTTAAGCTTTGCGTGGGATAGACACAAGGCTATCCTAGCTATAAGACCGGGAACGGGGGACTAATAAAAGTACTCAAAAAAAAAAAATTGGGCAGACTAGATGGACCGTATGGTTTTTATCTGCCGACACATTGTATGTTTCTATGGTTCTATGTTTCTATGTTTCTAGTTACTCTACGTTTCCTGTTGCATAACTATTTTCTTTTTGAGGGCTCTTAAAAACTGCAAGATCTAGACTACATGTGGAAAAAAATAAAAAATATATATATTTTTTCTTACAATGTAAATAGATACTTGACCATTGATTCTGTGGAAAATCGAATCTAAGACTTAAATTTAAAAATTTGGAAAAATAGTGGGATTACATCAATAGATCAGATCTCTGTAGATGGGAGGATTTTGTCCTTTCCAGAGCTACTAAATAAGTTTCAACTACAATCAAGTGAAATCTACAACTATTTAAGAGTTAAACACTTTGTTGAAAAAGACATAACATTACCCACACATAGAGAAAATTTAGATATGGACGATTTTTTTAAAGCAGCATGGAAAAAAAAGTGGGGTCGGAGAGCATATTCCGCTTTAGATGTAGTAGAGAGCTTTATCAATTTAACCAATATAAAAAAATGGGAGGAAGATATAAAATGCTCATGGATAGAAAGAGATTGGTTTAATGCTATAAGATTGACAAAAGCCTCCACTCATTCCCTAAATATCATCGAAGTGTACTATAAACTTATATTTAGGTGGTATCTGACACCTGCAAGATTGAAAAAGATGTATAATACTCAAAACGAGTACTGTTGGAGATGTCTTAAAACAAAGGGAACATTATTTCACATTTGGTGGGAGTGTCAATATATAAAGGAATTCTGGAAGGAAGTCTCCCTCCAAATTATGTCCACTATGGGAATTGAATTGGTGTGTGATCCCACATTAATGTTATTCCATATAGGTGCTGCAAAATGGGATTTACCTGATAGATGCTTTATCCTCCATGTACTCCTAGCTGCTAAATTAATAATTGCTCGAAACTGGAAAACATTTGGGAAAATAGACCCTTTTAAACTGATTGAACATATTGACTATCAGGCTATGATGGGAAAAGTTTACTATAGAAATAACGAAGAAAAAATGGAAAATGATCTAAAAATCTGGTCACCGTGGCTAGATAGAAACACTCAAACTAAAGGTAGTCCAGGGGTGAGGAATGAATGATGAGAATGAATGGTGTATGTATGAGGTCCAAATAAATAAAAACAGAGTAGTCTTTATAATAATGAGAGTTATGTTATAGATTAGAGAGGTATGGAATAATTGTTTCAGAAAACTACAAAACAGTTGGAAAGAAGGTTTTTCATAACGTGATAGTTATCACTTGACCTTGTTTGTTTTTCGTAATATATATATTTATTGGTTAATTTGCTTCTCATATCAAGAGATATAATATAGAGAGGTATTGTATAATTGTTTCAGAAAACCACAAAACAGTTGGAAAGAAGGTTCTTATTACGTGATAGTTATTACTTGACCTTGCTTGTTTTTTTAATGTATATACTTATTACTTAATTTGCCTCTCATATCAAACAACGAAAATGTAATGTTATGTAATGTAATTTTGGTTGAAATAAAAAAAACAAAAACTGCAAATACATGGGACCATTATGGGCATATTTTTTGCCCTGTCCTACGCCAATCTTTTTTTAGGTTGGTGAGAGGATAATCCCTTTAGATTATATTTCAGATGTCATCTGGTACGGGAGGTGAATAGGCACAAAAGGTGATCTCCAGGATCACTAACAGAGCAAGTGAGACATATTCTATGGCAATGGATCTGCATATTTGTTAGCATATATGACTAACATTTAACTTACTTTAAGACACATCACTCCCATCCATAGCTTTGACAGAGAAAATGGAAAAGAGATATTGTAAATTAAACATAGAGGCAGTAATAAAGGGAATGACGTAGTGATTAGAAACAGAAAAAAATGTTGTCCTACTTTTTGACGACCGGTATTCCATTAAGAAGCATAGGTTGATCTGATGCTATTACATTGATTTCATATAATAGAACCTACGGCAGATCTCTCATCCTGAACAAAATTACTCTCCTTTAGAAAAAAAAATAGAAATAACAGAGTAATAAATATAATCCATTCCATTATAATGAGAATGTTTTTAAAATTATTCTCATCAAATTGAGTTCATTGGATTAAAACGAGGTGCTTAATTATAAATATTCATTTTCATTAAGGTTCAAAGCACATTTTAGCAGTCTTTTAATGAGCGAATATAGATTCCGAAACAATGCCACTGCGGAAACTTCCATTAGCTAAGGAAAGGGCATCTTACGGACTGAACTAGTTTTGCAGTAAATCTGCAAAATACAGCTTTTTTTTCTTGAACCTGATTTGAATGTGACCTATATTTTGTAGAGTTCTCCTGTGTCTCTATTGATCAATGGTACTCCTTTAGGAATGAGTAAGATAGGTACAGTATGAGAACTGATTAAAATTTCATCAGATTCTTTTCAGATGCATTTGCATATTTATCCTCATTTATGCTACGCTCTGTTTTTACACGGCCTCCCTTCTATTTATTATGTTTAATGAATCATTCATCAAAAGCAAAAGAGGATTTTTTTTTCGTGAATCCGCTTTCAAGAATTTGAAAAGGAACAATAAAGGTGATTTACTTTCAAATGGCATGTCGGCAAAAGAGAAATTAAAACATGTCTAATAAATGATAGAATAAATATTTGAAATTCCATTACTAGCACTAAATTACAGTGAAATGCAGCAACATGTTAATATACTTAATAATGAATATGAGAATTGTTTATTATAAAACGTGTACAGGAGAAGACAGATGTTTGTTTGTTAAGTATTATAAGCGGAGAATAAAGGAGATCTGTGAAATGTTTTAATTGTTGATGATATTTGAGTAATGGAGTTTTGGGGTGGGGGGGGTGAAGAAGAAAGTTAAATCGAAACCGAATCTAACGTTGACTAATTTAATGATGGTCCTGGCACGTTGTGAATGTAAACAAGGGGAGGGGTCAATTTAAAAGAAAAAATCATATTATATTCTGATTTTAATGACTAAATATGGCATAAAAAAACATTCACTTAGTAAAAACCATATATAGGTGAGTACACTATATGAAAAAGAAAAAAAATACAGGTTGAGTAATCCAAACAATTTTTAGGATTATTACTGTATTTCACGAGGGCTTTAATATAGCTTATTGATCAAAATTATCCATTATCCAAAATGATTTGTTATCCAAAGTACTTCTGGTCCCAAGCATATTTGGATAAGGGGTACTCAACCTATACAGTTAAACACCCACGTAACAAAAATCCCCAAAATGCTCTGTTCTAAATAGGGTAATCAAACAGTTGGACAACACTGGTCTGAATATTTAAAATCAGATAAAAATCTCCTTATATGTAAAGAAAAATCCAATTAAATAATAAAAAATGTGGTGCACAATAAAAGCTTACTCTATTCTGTAATTGAATGTTATGTCCTTACTTTATCTGATATACAAGATATTATAATATATAGGACAATATCAACCACTAGGTGTAACACTGTGTTAAAAATTATGATTATTCCGAATAATGAGTGCCCAATTTCAGGATTACCACGCATGCTCTTGTAAGTCAGTTTGTTCCCCTGCTAGTATGCTACTATGCTACTACTGAAATAAGATTCAATATATAGCTGTACAATGATATAGAAATATGTGATAATATTAGTGAACATAGTATAACATGTAAACATTCTGGAGCATAGTCAAAGAAACACTAGGATAGCTGACACTGCTTACCATTAAATTCATCCTGAGCTTCTTTGCTGCTTTGTCAACTGTGCTACAGTAGTGTTGGCAAAACCTCTGTACCAGATCTATATGCTCATCAAAACCAACATCCAGTATATGCAAGCACAACAAAGACCAAAACACTAGAAGAAGAACCATACTTTCCTTATAAAGGTGCAAGGACTCCAAAAATCCTCAATCCTATCCTTTGTTCGAGTGTCACCATTTTTATTGCAGTTTTATTAATATATTAAGCTGCTTTGTTGGGTTCGTCAAAGAACCTTTATACTTAACTGCCCATATATAGAGAGACATGAGCACCCCTTGTCCAGGGATCACATTTTTACACACTACTCAATAAAGATAGAATTGCAGGGAATGCGTATGTGAACTTCAAACTTAAAGTCAAAGTAGAAACATTCTCCCTTTGAGCTGCATTGGAGAATCTTTCCAACTCGGCTACATTGACCTAAAGTTTAAAATTTCATCTCTTTTCAGTAACAAACACCTTTTGCTGGATACGGTTTTCGAAAGCCATGGTTCATTTATTTATGTTGAGACGATATCAGCTAAAACCATGTTAAATAATTGCTTTACGAAGCACCAACCAAGACATATTTAAGCCCTGACAGTAGTACAATAGCTTCTGTGGTTACCAAAAACAAGAAACAGAGCAAATCAGCAATTTTTAAAAGGCACACAAAAATATTATTTTTTTAAATCAAAATCACAGGGTGTTTAACACTTTCACAACAATGCCAGTACAAGTACGGGCTCACAATGCAGATTTATTGGACACAATGCCAGTACAAGTACGGGCTCACAATGCAGATTTATTGGACACAATGCCAGTACAAGTACGGGTTCACAATGCAGATTTATTCGACACAATGGCAGTACAAGTACGGGCTCACAATGCAGATTTATTGGTCACAATGCCAGTACAAGTACGGGGTCACAATGCAGATTTATTGGTCACAATGCCAGTACAAGTACGGGCTCACAATGCAGATATATTGGACACAATGCCAGTACAAGTACGGGCTAACAATGCAGATTTATTGGTCACAATGCCAGTACAAGTACGTGTTCACAATGCAGATTTATTGGACACAATGCCAGTACAAGTACGGGCTCACAATGCAGATTTATTGGTCACAATGCCAGTACAAGTACGGGCTCACAATGCAGATTTATTGGTCACAATGCCAGTACAAGTAAGGGTTCCCAATGCAGATTTATTGGACACAATGCCAGTACAAGAACGGGCTCACAATGCAGATTTATTGGACACAATGCCAGTACAAGTACGGGCTCACAATGCAGATTTATTGGTCACAATGCCAGTACAAGTACGGGCTCACAATGCAGATTTATTGGACACAATGCCAGTACAAGTACGGGCTCACAATGCAGATTTATTGGACACAATGCCAGTACAAGTACGGGTTCACAATGCAGATTTATTGGACACAATGGCAGTACAAGTACGGGCTCACAATGCAGATTTATTGGACACAATGCCAGTACAAGTACGGGCACACAATGCAGATTTATTGGACACAATGCCAGTACAAGAACGGGTTCACAATGCAGATTTATTGGACACAATGGCAGTACAAGTACGGGCTCACAATGCAGATTTATTGGTCACAATGCCAGTACAAGTACGGGCTCACAATGCAGATTTATTGGTCACAATGCCTGTACATTCAAACTGCACAATAGTGACATTTTCGCTTATATTAGCACTATCTTCAGCTTTCCTGGAAGCTTCACTGTCCTGTCAATCATGCAAATCTGGAGAGGGCTGTTCCAGTCTGCCTGTGATGGAGGCAAGTCTGAGATGCCCAGAAAAGGGTCTGTCTTAGCCTACAATAGCTAAGACATGCTGTCTCAGCCTTTGCAGTGGGGATTTTGATTAGTCTAATCAGAATCCATTTCCATCCTACCTCAAATTTGGGTGGATGGATGGGGTGAGGGGGTCTTGGCTGCCTTAAGAGATAATCAGTCCAGGATAGAGCATTATTCTTTGCATGTATTAATGTGATCACTGTGCAAATCAATCACTTTGATCACCTGCAATAAATGGAAAAATACATGAAATGACAATCAGTGCTGTATGAACACGAAAATCTTCCCTTTCTCTCACTGACACATTTTTATCTTAACACATCTTTATCCCAGGCCACCTTACTTGAGGTTCAACCATTTGGTAGTTCTGGGAGAAAGCACCTCAAGATCCAATAGGAACAATATACTGGCACTACAGTTCGTCAAAGAAAATCAGAGTAATTTATTGTTTGAACAACTGTGCAACAAGGAATGGTCAGAGTGAAACAAGGACAAGTTTCGAGTCTATGGACTCTTAATCATATGCCTCACTCATTGGGGTTCCACTCATCTATGTTCCACCACATCCTTCAAAACTCTCTCATCCATCTCAGTGAAAACTCCATCCTCCCTCCACGAAAACTCAAAGTATGATTCAAAATGATTTAGCTGAATTTTTCCAACTTCGCCACTCTTGCCTTATGTTTGCAATTCACTTGTCAGTTCCTTGCAATTTCATCTGTCATGAAAAAAAACCTTTGATATGATTAGTAGTCAACAGTCCTGAATTTGTTAGGACTGTCCCGTTTTTTGGGGTCTTGTGTCGTCAAATTTGGGTCTGACCTGGCTTGCCTGACGCCTGTGCACAGTGAATTTCACTATAGAGAAGGAGCATTGCATTTAAACTTTGTATGTCTTCTTGACATACAGAGTCTAAGCTCAATCTCCCCTGGTCACGCATTAGCATACAACATCACCAAGACCAGGGGAAGGGGGAAGAGAGATAAGTTTTGGGGGGAGAGAGAGACAACGCTGGGGGGGAAAGAGACAGCTGGGGGAGGGGGAGAGAAGCCGCATTGGCACATAAAAGGAAATAAAAACAAGAAATGCATTTGTATTATATAAAGTTTTTATTAAATATTAAAAATCAATTTACATATATACAAGTTAAACTTTTTTCCTATAGGGTAGTCTTATAATCAGGCTTTTAGTTTTTTTCCTAAAGGAATGTACAATTCAGGGTCGTCTTATAATCGAGCAAATACGGTATTTGTTCTAGTGAATATTGCTACAATAGCATTGTTTAGCCAACGCCCTAATATAAATAATGTGTGCAATTAGAGAACTCAAGGAGACAGACACATGACATTTCACAGCAGAAGGGCACTTTTACATCAAAAAACATTAAAAAGTCAAACTATGAAATTAACTTAAAACAAATAAATCCAGTTCAGCCGTATTCATCAGATTGGAACTTTAAACCATTTGATTTCCCTGAAGATCTTTTCTTTCTTTCTTTTTTTTTCCTTACTATGACAGTTTTGTGTAATTGGTAAACCCACAATAACCTGGTATCAAAATATTTGACATTTACTGTAAGATATATGTCCCCTTTCTGCAAAACCAATATACACTTGGGAGGAGTAGCCAAAAATGACACTGCTGTCAAACGGTGATCCCTTTCCAGCATCAGTGAGTACCTGATTTGAATATAGTTTTTATAGAGTGGGTATATTATAGGTACAATATATATTAAAAGTCTGCAGTCAAAACATAATTTGCAGGGGAAAAAAAATCACATTTAAAGAGTACACAACCTGTGTTGGAATGAAATTAGGTGTTATCAGAAAGTTTAAGAAAGACATAGTCAGTGAGCACGTATTCCCAAATTTACCATATATAAATACTTTGAGGTTATTTCAGTGACATGCTATTGACAAGGGAACAGTTTCTAGAAGCTGTGGATTCATAAAGTTTATTCCTGTAAGTATTGAGTTTTATGCGTGTGCATCCATCTCTCACTAATCTATCTCAACACCAGAACAGTTGTCCTCTGAGAATGCAGAGATAATGAATTCTTCCTCTTGCAAACTAGTGACCCACGGAGTTTGAAATCGTGTTTTTATTTTAATTTGCTATTGAATACTCGATTTCATCTCGTCCCATAGAAAAACCAATACAGGTAACTTTTTCAATTCTACATAAAGAAATATGTGGATACATACAGATCCTGAAACATGACATAATCCTTCAATTGTAGATGAATAAATAATATTTTTCACTAATAACACGATGTATGCTTCATTCTATGTAGAATGTCTTTTAAAAAAGTAGAAAATGGTGTTTTTAAATGGTTGAGCTAATCTAAAAACGTTATTTAGCTACTCAAAGTATCAATACAATCCTTTATTGTTTATATAGCACATTAATACATGTATGCTGCTGTTAATCAGGAGTAAATTATTTAACTACCACTTTCATATACAGGTCAAACCCTTGATAGCGTGATGCTTGGGGTACAAACAGTCACACCGCAATGTAATTTTTTGGGGACACTGAGCACCACCACTCAGTGACTGGAAAACTATGGGACCCGCATTATAATGGGCCCTGGCTGTACCAGCCATATCTGTTATTGTACAGATAACAAAATTAAAACACACTATGGAGAGACGTGGCTTTCTCACTGAGAGTGAAGTTCTCAAATACAATCTACATATATTCATAACAGTGTTGCTTGAATTCTTTAAAGCATCATGATAGTGTTGCATGGAAACTAGGATGAACTTCAAAATGAGTCATTATTAAATGCATAATTAAGTATTTATGGTTTCCTGTTTTTATGTGTGCATATATTGTGAGGAATAACTGGAGATGAGGTCAAGAGGGAGAAGCGGTACACACCTGAGAGTTAGTGCGAAGGTCAAACTGGAACAAGGAGAGGATCCCTAAGGTTTGTTCAGAAACAAGCTGGAAGCAGTATTTGTAATCCACGAGGTCAGGGTGCATAAATAAACATCAGAATGGAAATGCACAGTATGGATCAAGCCACTGATAGCCACACTAAGAGAGAAGTAGCAACAGGATGATGAGTGTTTGAATATGATACTACCCGCAAACAGTCTGGTTCAGGGGCAACAGAGAACAACATAAACGATAAGCCAGGCAAAGGATCAAGGGGCACAAGCAACGGATCATAAATGGTAGACAGTCCAAGGATTTGGCAACCAGTAGGGGGGATAAACACACGATAGGCAGCTAGGGGAGACTAGGCACAAGAATCACCAAGAAACAAAGTGAGGTAGGACAACTGGACATAGAACAAGCAAGCAAAACATATAAATCCAAATTACACTAGGGTGCATGCAATAAGGGGTAGTCCCAAACTACCCAGATAAATCAATATATACAAAGAAGCAGCACACCAAATTTAGCAAAAATAAAAAAATAACCTTTAATATATCCATTAAAATATAAAAAATGTATACATTTAAAATGAATACAACACTATTAGAATTCAGGCCAAATCCAGGCCAATAATAGATGATCTATAACAAGTAGAGAAAAATACATAAGAAACCAATAAAGGGAGCAAAAAACGAAAACTTACAAAAGAGGCTGAGACCAGGAAGAATGTACTAGCCCCCCAAGAATCACCAAGCACCAATTGAAGTGGCAAGTGGGCGTGACGTCACGGAGTGCATCTGTGCGCCTCTTCTGAATATTTAAAAGGCAGTGTACGTGCATCGCTGGCCCTTAGAAGCACCGCGATGGACCCTTTTTCGATGATCATAACACCCTGGTGTTCCTGGGATATACTCCTTTGTGGAGCCTGACATCCATGCAGAGACATAAAATAATATGAAACAAGAGAGCCATTTGTATTTTCTCCATCATTGTGAGTATTGCTTTTCAAAAACAGGTTAAATATCTTTCTGTGATTTGGAGGTGCTTCACTACTGGTCTTTTCTATTTCACTTTTCTTCTTTCTTATGGTTTTATAGGCACATTGTACCAATATTTACTGCCACACAATGCAATATGTGTAAAATATGCAATAAAAAAAGCACTGTAAACTTTAGCAAAGGTTAACTGGATACATGAAAAGTGTAAAAATGTAGCATTAATTACAGAATTGTCTAATAAATACCATCAAGTACTTGAGGCCAGAAACACCAGCCAAAAGGTAAGAAATACCATCTGTGAATGGGATAGTAAAGTACGTCAACAGAGTCAGGAGGCAAGAGAGATCAATAACTGTTGTTAAGAAAAGGTAATAAACATCCCAATACTCACATATCATACGCCGCATAATACATCCCCATTTACAACCTCACAGCTCTAGCAGCTACCAGTAGATCTGAAGAGGCCATTTATAAAAACACACCAGCATGTATGTAAAGTACATACATAGATATGTTGAAATGTTTATCACAAGAGCAGCAATTGCAAATTAAAGGTATGTCTTGTGTCACCAACTGGAGGCAGTCACTGAACGTACATAGTACGTCATGTGTCGCCAAGGGTTTAAAGTGTTTCAAAAATATAACAAATTCCTAAATAAGTATTTATCTTCCTGTACATCTTGATCACAAAACGAACAGCCTACATATGTACCTACAATGTGATGAAGATGGGTAAGGATCACCATGCTAATGGCAGTACAATTGTGTGACAAGGCTTTGGGATTTAATCTATTATCAACTCAGTGAGTCCTAACATACTGGATGGCAAAGGGTACTTATTATCTATGGTGGTTGCTTATTTTTATATTCCATAAAAAAAACATGCATTTTTACACTGCAATATGCCATCTTGGTATTAAGGCTTCTGCAGATATGCTGTGGGACTCTCCCTGACATATGTTCCATGTAGGAGTCAGATTCCATAGCAGCAGCTGCTATTTTCCTGCAGTATCTCTCTCTTTCAGATTCACATGTGCATTTTCTAAACTCAAGATTCCATTTTCCACATGATCAACATTGTGAGTAGCAGCAACTGCATTGGAGAAACTGCAGATGAGTACCATAGCGCAGGTCCAATTTCCTTCTGATGATTTAATAGTTAAGAAATATCCCCCCCAATTGTCCTGTCATTAGCCCTTCCTCCACTTATCAACCATAACGACTTCTTCTCCTCTTCTCCACCACCAGTCCCTTCATGTCCTTCTTCCTCTCTATCATTATTTCTGAAAATGGAGTCTGCCACATTATGGTAAGTGTGTCTATCACACTGTTGTGGAAACATACCCAGCATTGTTCAGCCACATACTACACAACATACTGAATGAGCATCATGGTGAATACAGTCTGCAATTCATATATCTGTCCATATGACAACTGGATAAAAAGTGGTATAAGAGCTGAGAAAGAAGACTGTATAGACCGGTAACATGTATTTCATTTTAATCAATGGATGAACATATATAATAAAAACACATATACAGGTAAAAGTTACACCGGGTAGAATGTTATAGTAGAACCTCGTTGGTAAAAACTGGAGCCCTGACGCATTTCGCTATCAGGCTTCCTCTGAGCGTTCCAATTTACAATGGTGCAAACCTTATTTGTGTGTAGATTGTAGAGAGCACTCTTCTCAGAGAGGTATGTGTCAGAGAGGCTGTGCTTCTGTGGTTTTCCTGTAAAGGACTGTGTATAGGAGCAGTTCTAGGTAACAACTGCTTGCTGTCTGGCCAGTGGATAATAGCAGGCTCCTCAGTAAAACTCAGGTGCCGAATTGGACTTAGTCTCAAAATAAAAGTCTACCTCCAAAGTGGAATTTTAATGAACAGAGCCAAGAGTCTAACCATTTAGTGTTAAATGTCTTCATTTCATAAATCTACTGCATTACCTCTTCTCCAGTATTACCTCCATGTACCTGGTTCAGATAAATAACACATTGTAAGAAGTATTTGGGTACAATGTACATTACCAGCTTTTTTTGTAATGATATTAGTGTAGTGTTCGCCTATCGCATCGTGTTTTGGATTATGTCAATTTATTGTAGTATACATGGTCCTTTCAGTAAATAAATGATATTGGCAGAATAACATGTAAAAAATCTCTTGACAATATATATCTTGACTGCTCAATCTATATGTACTAATTTATCTTTCCTTATTGTCTGTCTGCAAGCACCACACATACAAGAACTATAAAATCAAGGTTGTTGTTTTAAACATTATTCCTTCTTTTATTGTGCTAATCCATCAGAGGATCAGCGTTTGGTCAATTGTCTGTGTAAACAAGGTGCTCAACAAAATGTAATTCTGTTTTTGTTCAGTAAAATGTCTTCAGGACCAGGGCCGGCCTTAGGGGTGTGCGACCTGTGCGAGCGCACAGGGCGCAACACCCCAGGGGGCGCCCGCCCGGCCGCTAGAAGAAAGATAAAAAAGCCGGTAGATCCCACCTCACCAGCCCTCAGCGCGGCAAGCATCTGTTAGGTCCGGGGAGGGGGCGGAGATAACCGACTGAGAGGTGTCTGAGCAAGGTCTGCTTCAGGGGGAGCTGCAGGTAGCAAGAGATAGTGCTGCTCGGCTCCCCATGCTTGCACTAAGCATGGGGAGCCGAGCAGCACTTTGTCTTGCTGCCAGTGAAGCAGACGCTGCTCTGCTTCACAGGGTGGGGGCGGAGCTACACCTCTCAGCCGGTTAGCTCCGCCCCCTCCCCTGATCCAGAACAGGCAAAGGAAGGAGAGGGGGGAGAGAGAACAGGGGGTGAGAGAGGGACAGAACAGGGGGTGAGAGACAGAACAGGATGAGGGGGGGGGGAGAGAAACAGAACAGGGGGAGGGGGGAGAGGGACAGAACAGGGGAGGGGGTGAGAAACAGAACAGGTGGGGGCGCCATGGGGGAAGCCCGCACAGGGCGCCGGGACACTTAAGGCCGGCCCTGTTCAGGACGTCATCCACATAGTTTTAAAATTTATCAATTACTTTCTTTAAATGGATAGGGGAAGTGATTTGGCCTATCCATCATATATACAGTAAAAATACAGATAATATTAACACAGTTATTTAATATAGAATGACATTAAACAAAAATGTGAGCCAGAAACCAGATGTGTGTGGCCATATAGTAATCATACACAGTATAGTTAATATCCACGTCTTATTCAATGGCGTATAATTACTATACTATTCACTTGACAGTGTTGAAACAAATCTTTCATTATATTTTTGCTGTACAGATTACATCTTCCTCAGCATTTATGATGCAGCATTACATCTGTTTCGTACATACATAATATTCACTATTGCTACTCATTAAAAAATTATCTTGTCTCATCAATCTGATTAAATTTAATTTGGTGGTATTTAAATTAAGTTTCATAAACAGTGATTAGAACCTTCATTATAATTTGACCTTTAATTTGAAACATGACCTGTGACTTAAATTAAGTTGCAGGATATGTCAGTTGAAAACTATAAACTATGTAAATACTGAAAGAATTTTAAATTTTAAAAAATTACCAGAATTTAATTTTATGCAGTTTTGTTTAACTGAAATTATATTATCTTAGAAAAGATAAACATGAATTATGGAACGTGAAAATCAATTTTTTTTTTTTTACAATTCTGTAAACATTCTGTTTACAATTTCAACAAATTCTGACTGATATACTTTTTGATGTATTATCTCTCCTATATTAGGAAGATAGGTTTACATTCTCGTTTGAATTTTCTTTTTCATTACATCTTATCTCCTCCAAGGTAATGCACCAATGCCTCAGCTGGCAATTAAGGTCAGAGATAATTATTACTATCTTTTAATATGATACCACTGATCATTACAGTGTTTAGTACATGTATTACATTACCATATTGCATGGTGTATGCAAACTGGGCCCACAAGAAAATATAAAATATTAATTATTTATTGAAATGTAAGTGTAAAATGTGACAGATGGCATTAGATTGGTACAGTAGAGGCAACAATTAATGTAAGGTATAAATGAAATAATACATCAGTTAGATCAGTGTAGATATAGACAAAATGTACATATTAAGCTAAATATTGTATTGATGTGCCCGGGTTGGATGAAGGCTAATCTAACCCTAGATTCTGAACAACATGTCCATGTGCCTGCTAGAAATATGCAGAGCAAAGAAGGTTCTATCAGGTACTTTATTTGTATTCTTTTTATAAAGCATTTCTATTTAACACATCTACACATGATGAAATCTTTCAATTAGATGTATTTAAAGCAACTAAGGGCTATATGTTTGCTATGAATCAAAGTACCAGTTTACTAATCAATGCTAACATTGCCCAGCCATGGCCATACAAATAAACAATAACATTATTTTTGCCATAGAAATCACAAACCTTCATAACCTCCATAATTTAGTTGGCTTAGAATGACAAAAAGCAGAGGAGCTTGGATTTGCACAATCCAGATGTGTTCACCTCTAATTGCTTTACTACAGCAATACATCAATCATACACAATATGACCCAAGATGACACATCTTGGTAGATGAGCCAGAAATAGGGTATGTGAAATCTTTGGTGAACAATGAATAAATAGTACCATGTTAGCAATGAAACTAAAGGAAACAAGTAGAGATGCAATGATACTCTTTAATTTCAACTCGTGCTTTCAACGACACTAGGCCCCTGTTTGGTCAGTTGTGTAGTTTGATGCTTGTTGCTAATACCCATCTTCTAATCACAGCAATAACAACTTCTCAGATCTAGTAAACAAATCTTCATTTAGGGGTGAATAAGCTGCTTGTAAAATGCTACTATATGATCTTAGCAAGCCATTGTCGTGAACTATACGGTGTGTTAGGCCACTATTCAGGAACATGAAAAACTGACCAGCAATATGGATGCAATTACTTTCTTCTAAAGATAACTGGAGGAAGCTTATCAGGTAATGAATATATTCAACGCTCCAAGTTCCTGGAGTTACCAAACGGTACTAGTACGCCTGGCTACCATTTCACTGGTTGATAGCACCCATCTTCCGCAGTGTTCATCAAACCAGTTGATGCAATGCATTTTCATAGTGCTACTTCTGTTGGCTCTAGTTTTTTTTTTGGTCCTAAAACATGACACATTGTTACTTGTTTCATCATGCCTATGACATCACCTTGGAATAATTATTAACTACTTAATTTTCTTTTTAGCATTTTTATATTTCTAACTAATAACAAACATCAAAACTTCCTCATTCAAACAAAAAAAAATGTTCTTGGTGATATCATATAATGAAACTTTTCAGTGAAGTAATATTATTGATTTGCCCTTTTTTTAAAAAAAAAAATCTAATTCATCCATTAAACCAGTCATCCCTTTCAAAAATGAAAAGTAATTTGGAACCTTACATCCCAGGCTGTGAATAATCTATAAATGATTTGTACTGGCCAACAACTGCATGACCTCTGACAATAATATAAACTAATTAAGGAGAGAAGAATTGCAGGCAAATATTCCACATGTAAGACAAATATTAGCATACATTAGTCATAGCACAAATCTTATCTTTCTAGATTAAATATTCACTTATCACAGAGGATTGGTTTCGCTGAATAGAAATGCAGGAGAAATCATGCACACCAACAGCAATCATGCTATTATCCGTATTCAGGGATAATATTTATCAAGGCAGATAAGAGATGTGCTTCATGGACCACTGGTTTTCCAGGTGTTAAAAGGGAAGGTAGCAGATGTTTCAAATTAAAATAGACTTTGCTTGTGTTTGTTGCACACAGTAGTTTAGGGAATAGGAAGAGAGGAGTGGGAGATAAACAACAAGTGAAAAGAGCTAAAGGGCACATATGTGCCAGTTTCCAAAAGAAATAAAAACATAATGGCAACAAAAGACACTCCCAAAATATCAGCCAGCAGTGGAATGGTCATGTTAACCCTTTAAGAACATAATTTTGATGAAAAAACAATAATACGGAAACGACCTCAGTATTCTTAAGATTTGGATCTGTTTTGTTTTTGTAAAAATGTATTTTGAAATTGATGCAAGCTCACGATAACCAATACAACGTGTCGGATTTAATCTTTGATACTATTTTGTAATTGTCAGGTCCCCTAAACTCATTTTTTTGCACATATTGCCCAATAACTTGTAACATGTATTGAGCTACACTTTCCAAAATGTTGTGTTTTCCTTGTGCCATATTTAGTTTATGAAATAGTACCCTATCAATGTATGTTGTATGTTTTAAACGCCTGCATCTATTGTATTTAATGCTCTGATGCTTCATAAATGATAATAACAATAATACAAAATCGATGAAAAGATTGATAAATACTAAAATGAGCATATGCTTTAAACAACAGCTCATATCCTGTTTCTCTATACCATACATAAAAAATGGCCAGAAAATAATGTCAAATTGAGATCATATAGATCAAGCACATACCGATAGTTCAGTCTTGCATGGTATTGTGGATTAGATAACTCAAAACAAAGGAAATAAACTCCTATAACGTTTTATGTTTAGAATTTACAGATTAAACATGTGCTTTGCCTGATATAGGTTTCAGCGTAATTACTTTCCATGATTATGCAAATCCATTAAACATGATGGGCAGAACAAGGCAAGGTCATTTTTTTGCTCCTGTTTCTTTGAAGGTGTATTTTGTATCAGTGCTATATCACACTATTTCATGTCAGTTTGCAACCTCCTGGTTCATTTCTTTGATCCATTATATATGAGAATTACTTTGAAACTAATACCCATGTGTAAGTTAAATAGTCCAGAAGTTGCCTAAAGGCTTAAGCAGAGCAAGTAAGAGAAGCGGTTTTGTTAAACCAGAATCTCTAAGGGATTCATGACTTTAGGCTTAGTAGTGGGTGGGCCAAAAGAACCTTCCAACTGAGAGAAATTAGGACAAGGTGAGACATTAAGTCCTGTGTAATTGAAGATCTGTTTACTATTCAGCAAACGTCTGTTATTATTATTCCCACCCTCCCTTCTCTGTTTCCAATGTATAATACGCCACCACACATCCTCTGTCCAAATGTAATTATCCTCCAGATCCAAAGCAGAAAATATCTGTATTTACATTTGGTCTGTGGCTAAAATATTAAGCTTAAGGAATACATTTAGAATAATAAAAATGTACAATATGTTGAAGGCTTGAAGTAGACAGATTCCACAGTCACATGTTAAATATATAGAATATTAGTATATTCTATGGGCTAAATCCCTTTATAACCAGTATTCACAGCAGCTATTTTTTTTTTAATCAGATATACTAAATAATGATACAATATTTGTTATTAGACACAATTGCATTAAGAAGCCAAACTAACCTTTATCACGCAGTATCAGATGTTAGATTTTGTCATACCAGATGCGGCTTCTTCAGGAAGTTAGGTGCAAGTGCATAGGTATAGGCAGTAGTGTATCTTCCACAAGGCAAACAAGGCACTCACCTAGGGCGGCACTTTGTCAGAGGGCATTAAAGCACACTTCTGATGCTGTAAACATTTTCGCTCCCTCCGCCCCGCTGTTCAGCAAGCTTTACCTCCTTCCAATTAATCAGGGTGATGGGGGCATGTAAAGGATGTGGTGGGGGTATTAAATGAGGGTGATGGTGGCATGTAATGGGGGTGATGGGGCATTTAGTGTGTATGCAATGTGGGAGATGGGGGCATGTAATGGGGTGATTGGGCATTTAATGTGTGTGCAATGTGGGTGATGGGGCATGTCGTGGGTGGGGTGTTGCCGGAATTTTGTCTGCCTAGGGCAGCACAAAACCAAGATACACCACTGGGTATAGGTATGCACTTGCACCTAACTTCCTGAAGAAGTCGCATCTGATAGCATGAAATGTGTGGAAGAGGGTGAAGTGCAATATTTATTGCATTGTGATTTCCCAGCCTGGCACTGCACTTTAAGGACATCGACTTCAGGGATTACCTGTGTCCATCTGCGTTCTTGTCTTGCCACTGGTGTCTCAACTCATGACCACATGGCCCTTTGCATCTATCTCCCTGTTAACCCCATTATTTATTTATTTTTCAGTAAGTGTTAAAAGGAGTAGATTTTGATTTATGTCTGTTAATTCTAGAGTACTACGTGGTGTTTCCCAGCTAGGTGCTATGCTGTTCCACATTCTGTCCTGTTTGAAGACATCAAACACTATAGGCGACCAAAAGACATTCATTTCTAAGGCTTTAGCAAGCTGCTGCTTAGATTCGACAACATAAAATGGTATTGGGAGTGAGATCATGCACAATGATGAACACCTTGTCCATTTACTAAACTCATTAAATATGGTACGTTCACTTCAATTCTTATACATAAAGCAGCCACACTTAGATTTCTCGCTCTTCTCTGTAACTATGTGTCCAATTTAAATAGAGCTCCCCATGCATGTCAAATGTGACCCCTTGTCATACAAGGGAGTCAAAGAGCACTCGATCCTTATTTTGAGGATAGGCCTTTCCCATAACACAATTGAAGAAAGTGCACACAAGGATTATGCTATGATGCTTACATTTTAAATCAGAAGAGAGTTAATCTCCAAATACACAGATGTTACACAGTAAAAACCACCTTTTTTTTTAGTTTAAAGAAGCTCCTTGGAGAAATCGCATTAACCATGGAAACATACAGTGGGTCATCCTAATAATTGAAGTATTCACAGCAGCTGCAACTACTATAAAAGGTAAACAATTTAAAACAAGAATATTTGAAAATGATGACAGCTAAAACAATCTCTGCCAGTGAAAAACAAAGAAGTAAAAAAAAAAGCCATGGGGATGTTCTTAAAACGTTAAAATAAATCATTCATTCAATTAGTCCTATCTTCTTCTTCTTTTCTTTTTTTTTTTTAAACTACTTTCATTTCTGCACTGTCAACCCAAAAAAAGAGCTTATTAAGCTCTACCGTCTAGCTGGTTGTCTTTACTTTGCTCTTACATGTATTCGCGGCATATGGCTGAGGAGGCATTCGGGGCACCTCTGATTGTTCACATTTAATTTCTTTACTCTAGTGAGACAAATGAATGTAAGCACAAGTCAATAAAACTGCAAGGGAGTTGCATTAAGTCAAGATATGCAGACTATGTTAAGCAGCAAAATCTGTTCAGTACACAAAGCAAGCTAAAATAAACCACATCAATTCCAGGAGGGACCATGGGTATTGCTGTGTTATCATCAGTAAATTAATTAGGTGCAATGACCTGACAAAAGAAAGAACAACACAAGCTATGAAAAAGTTATGGGAAGAATATTAAAGATGGGGGGAAGTATTTGTGAGTAGGAGGTCAGTATGCAGGCTACAGGGATATACACTAGGAAAAGTAGTGGAAGATTGTTCTGCAGAGTACATGCGGATAGGTATAGCGTGGAGCAGTTCAGTGAGATGAGAATATTTCACAGGAACATGCAGTATACACCAGCCATGTGATCCAGTAAACAATCCAAAGTCAGGGTAACAGGAAGGCAGGCAAACGATGAGACAGTCCAGGTCAAAAAATGGAAGGTAAGTACAAGGCTTAGACATAGAACAAACAAGAATCACCAAGCATAGTACTAAGCTTGGTGATTCCTTTTAAACTTCGCGCCAGGCAGGGGGTGTGACGCCCTGACGATCTTGCCGGGCGACGCTGCGGAGGGGATGATGAGCACGCACCCGACTGGGGTGTCGCGAGCGTGATGGAACTCTGCCTGGCCGCTGAGCGACGGGACCTGACAGTATTAAAGATTCTTACTTCAAAATGTGTTGGGAAAATCCATAATATAATTTAATAAGAAAATATAATGTAATATTAATGGCCATGAAAGACAAAAATGTATTGTATACAGCTGAACAAGTGTTCATCAAAGAATTTGTCTATCCACAGTGGCCCTATCCCGTAGCGCCTTATTGTGTTGCCTCGACCTCTAAAAGAGATAGTGACTTAGCCAAGGTTACTATGTGTTTGTTTGTTGTTTTGGTGGAGGGAGTATTACTGAACCCTAGAGGGACCTAAGGCAGTGAAAATGTTATAATAGGGTTCTCTGATCAACATCATGTGTTATACATATATATATATTGAGATAATAAACAGAATCCACTAATGATGGGTTTAACCTTTGATTGGCATTGTAATGAGATTATATACACTGCTTCTCAACTTAATGGAATATAATTCTCTCTGAGGTGTCAGATGAAAATCCTACATTTGTCGGGGTTATGTAATAAAATGAACCTGGGCTTATCAATTTTCTACAGCTAGTCCACAGTTAAATGTACAGAAATCCTCAAGCTTTGGCCTAAGTGTAATTGTAAAGTAGAAATAAAATACATGTTACTTTTGTACATTCCATGTTTGATGTATTCCAAAGCCACTTTATTTTTTATTTTTTATCTCCTGTTTCATAATATAATATTGGTATTTTTTTATGTTACGTTTTGTTTTTTATTGGTTATGCAATGGAAGTGTTGATCCCTGCACTAGATTTAATATCCAGATATAAAACTTTAATATTCACAGTGGTAAATCATTCACCAATTATATTAGGAAATCTCTAGCGTGTATGTAATTAACACATTGTTGAAATTCTCACTTTAATAGGATTTGTAATCTACATTTTTTCGCAAGGTGATTTGCAAAGGTGATGGAATTTTTTTTTTAGCAAATACCGTACTACTTTCACTGACCCAGTTTTTACAGTTAGTTATTTCCTAGGCAGACAAAATATAATCAATATATAAGCTGTGCATAGTTACATTTATACATAGTTTATTTCAGACAAATTATTAATTAACAATGAACTGAATAATATTGCACAAGGCATCTTCAAATGACACAGTTATCAGGATCTATAACTATCTGTAAATACTGAAGACATTGGATCTTCTTAGAAGGCTAACTAGTTTTTATTTGACCATATTGCCCCATTGTCCAATTTTTTTGTACTTTTGTAACAATATGTATTTTACAAGGTTAGATTTAATAACTTGGATCAATCACATGTTAAACCATATTCAAAATATACTTTACTTGTCTGGAAATTAAAAAAAAAACATCTAAATTACTGCATGTCTTGTAATGTTGTAATTATAGGCCACACAGTTTAAATTATTTGGATGAAAGATAAGTATGGTAATTTTTATGGTTAGTTTTACTTTCTCTGCTTTCTGAGCTATATACTTGTAGGGCAAACCGTGACTTTGACATGGTTTCTCTTTGTCTTTAATATACTAATGTACATTATTTTTATAGTTTTGGAAAATTAAGTTACCACATATGAAAAAAGTTATGGACATATTAGGGATCATGTATAAACATGGCACAGTGGGCTTGTGCTCCAATGTTTAAAGCAGACTAATGACAAATTTCATGAGTCTACGCTATCTACGCCAAATGCATAGATTTAGGTTGTGCTGGTGCTCGTTGCGCTAGAGCACCCATATATCAGTCACTTTCCAGCACCTGTTTGTGTTGGGGAAGAGTAGTTTCATACATTAACCTCATAGTCCTCTGAGAAATAGGGGGAAATACTGTCCATTGACACTACATTTCTATGAATGGAAGACAGATTTAGATTCAAAAAGCTCTGAAATGGCCTTAAATGTGCCCAGATTGGGGAGAATTGGCAAACTGGAGAAGGGCCGAAACCCCAGAAATTGGCTGAATATGGCTAAAGTTTCAGGCATTTCAATTCATCAGCTAATAGAGTTTAAACAATCCATGAAACATTTTTTTAAAAGATTATTTATCATGGTTATGATTTTTTACTCTGTAATAGCATATTTATTACATTCATTTTTAAAAATCCCATTACAGCATAAATAATAAAATTACAACCTCAATCAACCTGTCATGTAATAAAATATACACATCCCATATACCACTAAGTAACCCCAAAAACCCAGGCAACCCCCATGACCACTGCACTTACAAGTCATGTGTGGACAAAGCTGGTACATGGACAGGGGGTGTGTGTTACACTGGTGGTATCATTAATGATGTGGTACATGGTCAGCAGGCCACGTGCAATCTTACCACTGTGGCACAATGGTTTCTATTCACGCTACTGCCTAGCACGCTCACATATGTATAAGTACCTTTTCATATCCACAGTGAACAATGGGGCAATATTGCCATCGACACAGCGGACATGAAACAGTACTATAACTCCTGTGGCATGATGGCGGAAAGGTACATATAACCTAACAGTTGTTGAGGATCATGATGTCAAATTATATGATGCCAACCTACAGCTAGAATGACATCACCGGTCTTGTTATACCACAAGAGCTGTATGATATTCTGGGACCGATACCCTTTTTTGAAGAGTACATTTTGCTGGTGGAATTTATTGGTCACCATGATGGATATCTAGCACATAATAATAATGACCATAGGAATACATAAAATAAGAGATTATTTATAAAAAGTTGTGTCATATGAGTTAGGATTATGATGTATGAATGTGGTCAGTATGTACATTGACTGCTGATGAGTTGGTTCCAGTTCCTGATAAAAAGATGATGCCCACTGGTACAGTACTCTTATTTATAAAAAATAAAAAAAAAAGATATATAACAGGTCAATCAAATTAGGAAAGTATTATAAAAAGTAACTATCGATCAAAGAAACAAACTATTACCCCTCCTCATATTCCCTCTTTCTTGCCATTTTATCAAAAGTTGAAAATATTTGCTTCCTCCAATGACCCCATGTCACTCAAAGTTATTTTATGCTTTCTTATACTTCCTTATTTGTCAGTTTAGTTTTCTGATTATTGGAAAAATGAACCCGCCCGTGGGCCTCGCTTCCATTGTGAGTCCTGTGCAAATACCCCCATTGGCCATTGGATAAGGTGGCTTTGCCTGCAGCTATCCCAATTTCCCATGTTCCAGTAGGTACTGTATGGACATCATTTGACACATTTCAGCATTTTTCATATTTCTGGTATCCATGCATAGAAATGTGTAAGTATTTTCTGTGCTAAGTGGTAAATAAAGACTTCCATGCAAGTCAAAGTAAGTTAAAGTAAGCTTATAGACAAAAAAAAAGGCTGGACATTTGCCACAAGAATCCATATCTGAGATAACTAAAAAAGGTTGACATTTCTTTAAAAAGAGTCCAAATTATTGTTGTTAAACTTGGTTCACAATTGAACCAAGTATGCAATGCATAAATTGTGCCAACATCATTTACATTAACATCTGCTCTGCTATAACATGCAGCTCTGCCATACTAATGCAAAGGCAGATTTTTTTTTCTCTCAAAAAAAAAATGTAATCAGACTGAAAATTAATTGTGTACCATATTGTAACATCGACCAGTGGTTTTCAGTTTAGAGAACACAGATTGAAAAATTGAAATAATAAATTAATAAAACCATTTTATCTTTATTCCATACATAACACTTAAAAAGTCATTTCCTTATTTATTAAGCGATATATAAGAAGCTCATAACGTAATATATGCTGGTTTCTATCATTTCCAATACTTTTTAAACATGTTAAAGCTATAAGGTCGATATAAAAACCAAAAGTTATTTTCTTTTAATCTCAGAAATATGTCTTGATTATGTTATCTTATACAGTACTACATCAAACTGCTTTTATCATATGCTGATGAGCCATCCAAGGTCATATATCTAACTTCCTTAGTTAAAAGGGATTATTCTCTGTCTCGTTAGAAGAGGAAATCTTATATTACTAATAATAACTTCATGTTCTTCCTGACAACATCACTGCTCTTTTACTCCAAGCTTCCAATAAGGCATCTAAGGTTTTTACCTGACTAATCATTGTCCTTCATGTTATCCTAATTTTCAATAATTCCAATCTCCTAATACTTGTTCATTCTGTACTTTTATGACTAATCTTAACAATATATTATCGTATTCCCAAAACACCTCCATTAATATTATGATTTCCTTAAAATACTAAAAATATATAGAATATGGGATTTTAGAAGATGTTGCCAAATCTGTAAGTGATAATGTTCCCACTTGATTTATTAACATGAAATTTGAATGCACCCAAAATGAATACTTGTATCAGGGTGAAGACAAATAATCATTAAAACAGATCATTTAACATTTTCAGGCAGAAATGTTTCTACTTTATTTTGTTCAAGACAATTCCTTCCTGAGCATTTTCACTCAGAGCTCAAGTGCCACCTTCTGGATTCAAAGTACTATGCAGCTATGAAGTAATTGAACCAGTTTTAATTATGTAGAGTCAAGTCATTGCACGAAACCCTTTTAGAAATAAATGAATTGCTTATTTATTTAATGAGCGCCTTGTTTTTATGACCAAAGATCAACTGTCAGGACACGGACATCAAAAACTTATTGTAAACAATAGTTATTCAAATCATATAACATGGGCATAAGATTAAAAAAAAACCCACTGGTATTTGTTCAGTGCTGTCTTATACAGACCCCAGTTAGATGACCTATTTATTTCCATATATATTATGAGGGAATCATTCTGTAATCCTAGATCTCTTGCTCATCCATCACCTCTAAGCTAAATATGTCATTTTACTTTTCCTTTTTTCATTTTACAGATTGTAGTCTGTATGTGTTATAATGCCTTGTATTTCTTGTACTGCCTTGTACCTCAAACTATACACCTTCACTTTTCAAAGTATGATACATAATCAAAACTGATCCACCTATAAACCTTAAATATCAATATTATTATTATACAGATACTATTTGGTACAAGTCAGAAATACATACATGTGGCTTTGTCCACATCACTTTCCACTTGCCCCAGTCAGGAACACTTTTGATCAAGCTATCCAATTGTGTTGTCTGCCTATCAATCTCTGTATGTCATCTGTGAGCAAATATGTCTATCTATGATGATATCAGGTCGGCAGATGAAGAAGTACCAAAGCCTACTAAATTGTTTGTGCCCCCCTCCCCCCCACAGGCCAACAGTTGCCAGTCCTGCCCTGCTCCTCAATGCATATACTATAAAAGATACCGTGATCAAATAATGGCGCTATCAGCATGTGCACCTATGTATAACGCAGACTCGCTACAAATTTTGGGTGTCTGTGCTGCATCCACCGGTTACTTACCTTTTGGTTGTGCCGGTACTTAATGCAGCCAATGTATAAAAAAATCAGGTGCTGGAAAGTGATCCCATCTTCTGAAATGCAAAGTGTCAAGATTTATAAAAAGGCACAATCGACATTGTACATAACAAAGGGTGATTGTGCCTTATTATACCTCTCTCGCGTTTTTATACAGGACCCCCATTGGATACAAACGCTTGCTTTTATTCTCAAATGATACTTTTAATTAATTGAAATCAATTTAGATAAAGGTGCAGCTGGTTCTAGAATGTTTGTTGTCAGTTGATGAATAATAAATATTTAATTTGACCCAAGAGCACTCCAGTGTTAAGTTTGGATATACTAGCCACGGATGTTACACAGCTGCCCAATGTACTTGTATAGCGCAGCATAACCTGTGCAAACTACAATGCAGTAATAAGGATGTCATTAATTACATTGCACATATACAGAGTCCACGTGATCATTTAATTAACATTACTTGGACTGAGGACTCCTTGGAATGACCCTGACTAGCAGAAAGTAGAGGCAGTGCTCATGAGTAATTGTTTATCACATACACCACCATGAGCGATGATAATTTATATTAACAAGCAAGCGGTCGATATTGCAAACAATTGTTTCCATTAAAAGGAACGCTTGCTATTGTTCATTTAATCTGCAGAGTTCTTAACATTACTCTCACATTTATCACTGTCAATGTGCAAATGAAGCAAAATGCAGTCATTATGACAGACATTTACTGATTTTATTATTATCTGTGTGATTGATTTCAAGGAGACAGCAATTTAGCCCCAAAGGAACCAAGTGCTGAAGAGGAATAAAACCCCTTTCTAATAATCAAACTTTTTTTTCACCTGTGTTAACCATTCTAAGATTTACTGGTTTGTTGACAGAAGATAATGTGAAGCGGAAGAGCTAGCGTTGTATGCCTATAAATATTTATGAAACGATTTATTATACACACATTAGAGTTTGTTCTGTATATACAAATAAGTAGATATTAACTCTCCAGGCAACATACTTTAGACCCTATTTGTTAAGGACAGTAGTTTTCAACAGGTCTAACCCCAGGACCCACATCTGTCCTTGGTCATGTAGTCACAACCAAAAAATGATTTAATTTTCAAAAAATTAGAATTTATGCCACATAACAATTTGTCAACACATATAAAAGGAATAGTGCAGTAATCAAAGTGCAAGTGAAAATGAAAGTGTTATTGAGCTAAAAACCTTATAAAATAAAAACATATTGAATGATATGACACTAATTAGGATTAATAGGAAAGCTAGAGGTGCTTTTTGCTCCTGAGAAAGTCTAGGTTTATGGTAGACAAAACAAATCTGTGTTCAATGTCCACGCTCTTTCTATATTTTGTCTTCAGCTGGACCAGAGCTGAGAAGTCACTCTCACAGAGATAGATACATTAAACACTCATTGACGTGTATCTGCCACATCAAGCCCAAACTTCACTTGATCCATATCAGGCTAATTTTGAAAGTTTATCTCTAAAGTGGAATCAGCTGCTTCCAAATCCTAGCGGGAAGAGATGTCAGCGCACTATCGAAAACACCATCATCAGTTACTTAGGGAGCTTCTCAGCTTCAGAAAGTGGACACATCATTCCACCACCAATCAAAAGTTGGACCCACTTTTGGGTCAGGAATGAGTAGTTTTATTGCAGTGTTGCATAGTAAGAAGGTATACATATTGTAGCCATATAAACACATTTGGATCCATATATACAGTTTATTCACTGCAATTATACACAACAAAAGTACTCACTGCAAGTCCAATTGTATGAGTGCTTATTTCAGTGTGTTTTTTATGGTGGGTGAATATTGCGATGGAGGGCATGATTGCATGTCGGGAAATGGGGGCAGGATCCAGGGACCCAAGCAAATGCTTGCCCAGGGTCCAATAATTATTAAAGACGGCTCTGGATACAGTCCCTATAAATGGTACTATCAGAAAATCTGGACTGGAAATTTGCTGACAGAACTGAAAAGTGAAAAAATGGTGGTATGTTGTTAAATGTCACGTACACAGTGCAGCTCATGCATATGACACATTGAGGTCTTATAGTAGGTGTTATTGATTGCATTTGCTCAGTTGAATAGACAATTTACAGACTATTGAATATCTGCTCTTAGAATTCTTACCTGGTACACAGACATATCTGCATAAATACTAGTGATTACCAATAAGACATTGTATTGGCATTTAACAAGTTTGTAATTTCAGCATATTTATAGTCCAACTGCAGATTAGGTAATGTCAAACTACATATGACACAAAAACAGAATGAATGACAGAAGGCTTTTAAATAGGTTGGTAGAGAAATAGAGACATGAAAAGAATGTGGAAAACAGATTGAAACAATAAATAGAAATAAAACTGGAAACATTTATAAGAGTCTAAAGGACGGAGAGAATTCTCTGATCCGAATGCACAAAACATATTCTTCACATTCTTGGCACATCCTGTATTCAATGTTTTAAACAGACATCTCAGTCCATCCTCTTTGTGTATCTAAATGTACATAATATAATAATATTAAATATCATCCAGCTAGCAATTTCTACATATTGCCCAACTTTAAGAGGAAGCTATACAAGGGAGAGCTGATCTCTAACCTGACTCAATGGGCTGGGGCTTCACCACGTTTCCCTTCGAAATGCATTTTCTATCCAATTGTCTTTTCGTTCCACCAGTTGCTATTCCTTAGCTATCAACATAACAATATTGTCTTTCTTTTTGTGTTTATCTCTGTGTCCATGATTATAGTGGATGGGTTGTTGAAGTTGTAGCTACTAGCTAATATTGTTCCCGCGGGACAACATTTGCCAGCCCTCCCCTGAAAGTATATATCTCTTTAAACCTTAAAGTGAACTGATCAACCACAAAACTTGTAAGCAGGTATATATAATGGCAAAATCACCTTCAGATATTTAGACCAAGAGATATACTAATCTGAAGTCTTGGAAACACCTAGCCAGACGTGCTCTTACTTTAGGAAGTCTGTTTGAGGAGCAGGATGGACAATTATTTCAGGATCCAATCGGCAGAACACACTACCATACCATGCTAACTACATTTACTTGATGCTATTTCATATATTATATAAATTGTCAGGAATAATAATGTTTAACACCCTTCGGAGGATTGATGGATAAGGAAAGTCACAGGATTCCATCACATGAGGATGGAGGACATTCCTGATACATCCTTGCTTCCACAGCTTATTGTAGCCTTCTGCGATGAGCTGCACGGCAAAAAAAGAAAAGAGGAGGAGCACACACAAAAAATAAAGTGAAATAAATCACACATTTGTTTTAACAAATGTATAGTAGAAAATAAAGGCATACAGGTATTTATTTGAATACACAGAAACTATACAAAAAATGATATATACTTACAAGAATATGTACAAAATCTAATCACAAAAGTTACAGCAGAGGGCCAAACACACGGAAGTCAACCCATGAGCTGCAGTGCAAACCTCGCTGCAGGGAACTGCAGTGGGATCTTGCTATCAAATAAGGTGGCCTTAGTCTAATAGGTTAAAACTAACCAGAGTTCATTTAAGTAAGTTGTGCCCTTTTTCCTCAGCATACTTGGAGTTGTTACTGAGATAATCACGTTTGATTTATGGAGATTTGAATGCCAAATTGATTATTTTTCATAAATTGCACAGTACCTGAACTTCTGGGTTAGGGCACACCTCCTGGACATCACAAGGTCTCAATGGTTTCGGCAGGGATCCACAGGGTTTGCTAACACCATTCCCAATCATTTTGTGATCAGAGTCAGGACACATAAATCACTGTTTTAGTGCTTTCATCCTTTAAGATGAAATGAACATCCTGCATAAAGGCGTTAATCAATATGCCTTCTGGAAAGAAAATATGTATTTGTTATTTTTCCCATCAACCAAAATTAAAGATAATAGAAGGTTGCATTTCCTGCTGTTATTTTGCATCTATAGCCCAACTTGCTAACACAAACTGTGAAATTATGTATACAGGTCAATGCTGATTAGCCATTATATAATACGAATCTCCCTCAGGGTAGGACTTTTCTCTACAACTACATCTACCAGCCAGGGGCGTACCTAGAGCATTTGGCACCCGGGGCAGACCCCAAGTGTGGCACCCCCCCCCCCCCCCCCCCCAATAAAAATGCAAGAAAACACCCACAATTTTTTCAATGCTTGAAAATTGTACAATTATAGTTACCAGGAATAGTGTGCCAGTCAGATACCAGTAATATTGTGCCAGTCAGATACCAGTAATACTGTGCCACTCAGAGCCCAGTAAGTGTGCCAGTCAGAGCCCAGTAATAGTGTGCCACTCAGAGCCCAGTAATATAGTGCCACTCAGAACCCAGTAATATAGTGCCAGTCAGAGCCCAGTAATAGTGTGCCACTCAGAGCCCAGTAATAGTGTGCCAGAGCCCAGTTATATAGTGCCACTCAGAACCCAGTAATGTGCCAGTCAGAGCCCAGTAATAGTGTGCCACTCAGAACCCAGTAATATTGTGCCAGTCAGATACCAGGAATATTGTGCCAGTCAGAGCCAGTATTATTGTTTGTGCTAGTCAGAGCCCAGTAATATAGTGCCAGTCAGAGCCCAGTAAAAGTGTGCCAGTCAGTGCCCAGTAATAGTGTGCCAGTCAGTGCCCAGTAATAGTGTGCCACTCAGAGCCCAGGAATATTGTGCCAGTCAGATGCCCAGTAATATTGTGCCAGTCAGTGCCCATGAATATTATGCCAGTCAGATGCCAAGTAATTTTGTGTCAGTCAGTGCCCAGGAATATTATGCCAGTCAGATGCCCAGTAATATTGTGCCAGTCAGTGCCCAGGAATATTGTGCCAGTCAGTGCCCAGTAATAGTGTGCCAGTCAGATACCAGTAATATTGTGCCAGTCAGATACCAGTAATACTGTGCCACTCAGAGCCCAGTAAGTGTGCCAGTCAGAGCCCAGTAATAGTGTGCCAATCAGAGCCCAGTAATATAGTGCCACTCAGAACCCAGTAATATAGTGCCAGTCAGAGCCCAGTAATAGTGTGCCACTCAGAGCCCAGTAATAGTGTGCCAGTCAGAGCCCAGTTATATAGTGCCACTCAGAACCCAGTAATGTGCCAGTCAGAGCCCAGTAATAGTGTGCCACTCAGAACCCAGTAATATTGTGCCAGTCAGATACCAGTAATATAGTGCCAGTCAGAGCCCAGTAAAAGTGTGCCAGTCAGTGCCCAGTAATAGTGTGCCACTCAGAGCCCAGGAATATTGTGCCAGTCAGATGCCCAGTAATATTGTGCCAGTCAGTGCCCATGAATATTATGCCAGTCAGATGCCAAGTAATTTTGTGCCAGTCAGTGCCCAGGAATATTATGCCAGTCAGATGCCCAGTAATATTGTGCCAGTCAGTGCCCAGGAATATTGTGCCAGTCAGTGCCCAGTAATAGTGTGCCAGTCAGAGCCCAGTAATAGTGTGCCAGTCAAATGCCCAGTAATATTGTGCCAGTCAGTGCCCATGAATATTATGCCAGTCAGATGCCAGGAATATTGTAACAGTCAGAGCCCAGTAATATAGTGCCACTCAGAACCCAGTAATATAGTGCCAGTCAGAGCCCAGTAATAGTGTGCCACTCAGAGCCCAGTAATAGTGTGCCAGTCAGAGCCCAGTTATATAGTGCCACTCAGAACCCAGTAATGTGCCAGTCAGAGCCCAGTAATAGTGTGCCACTCAGAACCCAGTAATATTGTGCCAGTCAGATACCAGGAATATTGTGCCAGTCAGAGCAAGTATTATTGTTTGTGCTAGTCAGAGCCCAGTAATATAGTGCCAGTCAGAGCCCAGTAAAAGTGTGCCAGTCAGTGCCCAGTAATAGTGTGCCAGTCAGTGCCCAGTAATAGTGTGCCACTCAGAGCCCAGGAATATTGTGCCAGTCAGATGCCCAGTAATATTGTGCCAGTCAGTGCCCATGAATATTATGCCAGTCAGATGCCAAGTAATTTTGTGCCAGTCAGTGCCCAGGAATATTATGCCAGTCAGATGCCCAGTAATATTGTGCCAGTCAGTGCCCAGGAATATTGTGCCAGTCAGTGCCCAGTAATAGTGTGCCAGTCAGAGCCCAGTAATAGTGTGCCAGTCAGATACCAGGAATATTGCAACAGTCAGAGCCCAGTAATATAGTGCCAGTCAGTGCCCAGGAATATTGTGCCAGTCAGTGCCCAGTAATAGTGTGCCACTCAGAGCCCAGGAATAGTGTGCCAGTCAAATGCCCAGTAATATTGTGCCAGTCAGTGCCCATGAATATTATGCCAGTCAGATGCCAAGTAATTTTGTGCCAGTCAGTGCCCAGGAATATTGTGCCAGTCAGTGCCCAGTAATAGTGTGCCAGTCAGAGCCCAGTAATGGTGTGCCAGTCAGATACCAGGAATATTTTAACAGTCAGAGCCCAGTAATATAGTGCCAGTCAGAGCCCAGTAATATAGTGCCAGCCAGAGCCCAGTAATATAGTGCCAGTCAGAGCCCAGTAATATAGTGCCAGCCAGAGCCCAGTAATATTGTGCCAGTCAGAGCCCAGTAATATAGTGCCAGTCAGAGCCCAGTAATAGTGTGCCACTCAGAGCCCAGTAATAGTGTGCCAGTCAGAGCCCAGTAATATAGTGCCAGCCAGAGCCCAGTAATATAGTGCCAGCCAGAACCCAGTAATACAGTGCCAGCCAGAACCCAGTAATATAGTGCCAGCCAGAACCCAGTAATATAGTGCCAGTCAGAGCCCAGTAATATAGTGCCAGCCAGAGCCCAGTAATATTGTGCCAGTCAGAACCCAGTAATATAGTGCCAGCCAGAGCCCAGTAATATAGTGCCAGCCAGAACCCAGTAATATAGTGCCAGCCAGAACCCAGTAATATAGTGCCAGCCAGAACCCAGTAATATAGTGCCAGTCAGAGCCCAGTAATACAGTGCCAGCCAGAGCCCAGTAATATTGTGCCAGTCAGAACCCAGTAATATAGTGCCAGCCAGAGCCCAGTAATATAGTGCCAGCCAGAACCCAGTAATATAGTGCCAGTCAGAACCCAGTAATATAGTGCCAGCCAGAACCCAGTAATATAGGGCCGCCCCCCCCCCCCCCCCCCGGACGCCACTGCTACCAGCACATAATGATTCTCTCCTGGCTATGCTTATTGCCATTTGATTGGTGTAGCTTCCAACAAAAGAAGTGTGTTTTTTAGTTTCTTAAGCTTAGCTACATCTGTCTTTATGCTTTTCTTTATCATGTGGTGTGTGTTGTTTTTTTTTACTCTCTCTCTCTCTTTCTCTGCATTTCTTGATTTTTAAGAAAGGTTATGGTATACCCTTCCCAAGTCTTATACACCAAGGCAAACTATATCATCTGTGATTTCTGGCTCACTCAGGACTTATAGTTAGTGTTGAGCGAACCCAGGAATACATGTAATGCTATTGGCTTTCTATAAACCGAAATAGAGTCCCCATTCATACGAATAGGTCAATTGACCTATTTGTATGAATGGGGACTCTATTTCGGTTTATAGAATAGCAATAGCATTACATGTATTACATCAACCCAAAGTCTACAGACCGAAAGAGATTCGGTTTATAGAAAGCCAATAGCATTACATGTATTCCATAAACCGAAAGTCTATAAACTGAATGTCTTTCGGTTTATAGACTTTCGGTTTATGGAATACATGTAATGCTATTGGCTTTCTATAAACCGAAATAGAGTCCCCATTCATACGAATAGGTCAATTGACCTATTCGTATGAATGGGGACACTCTTACCCACATTTTACTTCATTTTGCAGCCCTCTAGCCCTTTCCAGGACTTTTTTAGAGGCATTTTAGTGGCCAAAAGTTAGTGTCCCCATTGACTTCAATGGGGTTCGGGGTCAAGTTCGAGCACGGACCCGGACATTTTTTCGAAGTTCGGACGAACCTGACGAACCCGAACATCGAGGTGTCCGCTCAACTCTACTTATAATAGAGGGTGACATGTCAAAATCTTAAACCCTTTAATAAATGGGCCTTGTTCTGCTGTGTTAGTGACTTTTTCCCATTATCCTTCTATCATGGTTTTCTTATCACTGGCTGTGTAGGGTAAACACCTGGATTCTTCAGAAGGGGTATTCATGGTCAGGATAAGGATAATTGAATGATGTTTTATGATCTTCACAGATCTTGCCACATTCACTGGTAATTTTTCATCCCTGGGTCTGTTGCCTATGGCTAAGAGCCCCCCACGAAACATTTAAAGCTTTGAATTTTTCACCTGGTAGCATATCTGTACCAATAAGTAATTTACATGAGGCTGGTTGGATATATTTTTATATCGACTGCAGGAGTTTCCCTGCCAGAGACACAGTCTCCTTTTGCTACAAGTTTGTCAATTCCAGGGTGGGAATTCCAGTAACCCAATTGTATGAAGTGGTGAAAGCCCAGCCTTTATTTATCCAAACATTAATTTTTCACGTAGCTCGCTGGTTTTTATCCATGCCAACTAAAACGTTCCCTTATGGGTCACTCAGATTGTCAATATGAAAATAAGTCATTGTTATTGCCTCTTTTAGTGTGGCAGAGTGTCAGTATGACAGCGCACTCTCACAAATAGACACTGGTGTAAAGTCAATTTTCACTATTCTATTCCATTATTTCAGTGATATGTTTTAATTGTTTGAAATGTTTTAAAAGTTTGTTTTTATAGTCTACGGTCCAGTCTCAACTACTACTGATTTATTCGATCCTACAAAACTGTCTTGCTTTGTGCTTGGCTTTAATTGAAACATGACAAAGAGAAAATGTAAAAAAAAAAGTGATAAAGTCAGCAAAACATTCACAATGTATCAATAGTTTTAAATGTGTGAAAGTACTCTCACTCTCAATTTATGCTTCTACCCATGAGGACATTTTTCCGTTCTTCTTTTCCTCTGTCCATTGCAGCTCTTTGTTGTTACTGTTCTTTTGGTTGTTGTGTATGTGTAGGAATTTGCTTCAGTATCTCATCCATGCTGAAAAATTGATCTTGAAAGCTTACACCTAAATGTCCTGTTGGGGAAAAAAGGTATCATTTCAACGCTACTTGTTTTAAGCCTAGAAATACGGTGAGGTCGACTGAAGGAAAGAGATGACAAGCAATGCTAGAAATTATTGAAGGTCATTGGAGTGGCAGCCAGCGGTTAATCAATTAAGTAGCAAGTTAAGGTTGCCAGCTCTGTGTTTTCTTAAGGTAATCAACTCTGTGACTCATGTAGTCTAATAAAATTGACTTGTTGTTTATGTCGCCAGTTGACTGATGTATGGGTAATGCATAAACCTTAGATGTCGCAGCTTAAAGACTTCCTTAAATGCCAATGAGAGACAGAGCCCTAATTATTGTTTTCCTTGTTCTCATTTAACATAGCACAGCGCAATCTCTCCATAACCTATTTCAATCTTCTTCACAAATGCTTTGTATTAGTTGCTTGAATGATGGAAAAGGTGATTCATATATTTTATTGAATTTTACACCACAAAAAAAGGCACGCCTACTCCTTCTAATTAATTAATTTTATGACGACTATTTTTTAAGGCCTTTCCCAATTGCAAAATTTGTTGTTGCTTTCAACATATTGCCGTAGATGACTTTCATATTGTATCTGTATTTTAGCATCTACAGACATCGGAATAATTTCAGCAACACTCTCTACTATCAGGCTCTGTTAAAAGGTTTTAGCCTTAGCCAAAGATACAATAATTGTATATCCTGTGCATATGAAACATACAGCAGAAGATTATGGGAGTTTTCAGAAGACAGATGCTGTTTTACTAGGTTAATAGCCAGAGTTAGCATATGCACAATTTCATTTCATAGGCAATTTAGGTGTATGCCAGGTTTGTGGGGTTGCTATCACAGCTGTGACCCCTTTACCCAGCTGCCATTGCGATTCCCCATTAGGAGAGGTCTGCACACCATCTCTGGTGTACGTGCAGCTCTCAGAAGGCTGCACAAGGTTGTCCATAAATCACAATAAATGAAGTCTCTTGGCCTACCTATCCTGTTTCTAGAGGCATAGACGAGGTCATATCTGGTCACAGGCTGGATCTAAACTTGGCTTTTTATTTGGCCGGTAAGTCACTCCTGAGAAGTGCTCTATTTCCTGAATCTCCAGTACTTGTTACATCTTGCTTGTAATCCTGGTGACATCACCTTGTTCTTGAACATTCATTTCCTTCCCCAACTTTGGACAATGAGCCAACTTTAATACCAGTCTTCCCCTTTTGTTACTTTGCCTTACACCAGCGGCCTTGCTTTTCGGCAGACGGGATGGGCCAAATGGTTCCTATCTGATGACACATTCTATGTTTCGAACACTTACTCTACAGAGTCGTATAAAAGAGACCTGGAACTATCCATTAGTATTTTATCTAAATTTAACTTCCAGCCATAGCAGATGGTAGCCAAGCACTTACCCCTAGGCACATGACCACTTTCACTCTTGGGAAATGGAGCCTTGTAAGTGAAACAATGTTGCTAGAACCAGACCATCTGTTTTTCATGTTAGAATGAAAAGGATGTTTATGTTGAAAATCCACAATGAAATAAATAAAATACTGCTAACCTATTTTACTCTGCAGACGGTGTCTATTAAAGTTTAAAGCGCAGCATCAAGGCTATCATGCATTGTGCTTTGGTACTAATTTGATTTCTTCTCTGGAATCACTGGTTAGAAGGGTACATGCATCTGCAGTGGGTGAATTATTTATCAGGTGTTTCACATTGAATTAACTAGGGTTATCACTCAGTATTAAAACCATGCTGTCATAACCACATTATTACCAAGTTCCCCCATGTCACTTAACCTTATAAGTACCAGTGTCGCTTATCTTGATTTTAATCACACTTTTTATTTTTAACGTTTAAGAAAAGTGAAATGAATTGTGACATTATGTTATAATAAATTAATAATTTAAAGGAAATCTACATTTTACTTAAATATAAACAAGAAAATGAAAGTAAATACACCATCGAGCAATCCCATATTGGCACAGAGAAGTAAGGCTATTTAAGGGAAAGGGATGATGGCGTTTACAAAGCTAAGGGCTTTATTGATGAAAGAAAGAATTGCAGGTAATCATTTTTCCAACTCTGCTACTTTGGCCTTTAGTTTTAACTTCCATTCTCAATTCCCTGCAATTCTTCTCTTTTTCTTGAAAAAAGCCCTAGGCATGACAAATACATGGGATGGGAGCCTATTCATTAAACATGTGAATTGGCAAGTGAACTACAAAAATCATGCATGATTTCTTATCTTTCTAGCCATTTTTGAAGTTCACCTTTTAGTGAATATACCCCAGCATTATATCAGTCCAAGACTACATTTATTACCATTTGTGTAGCTAAGATTTATAGTCCTGCTCTGTCACCCTGAAATGACTGAAGGATGACCATTTAATTCTCCTCTAATTTAACCACTGACAACCGCAGGATAGCATGATGCATCCAAAGAGGAGGCAACACCCATATCTATGTGCGATAAGTCCATCACAGCCTCAGATACTTTACTTATATAGTGAGATTTCTCTTCCAACAGATTCAAAAGGGTTTGGGGAGAATGTGCCTTGATGTGGCCAGTGAGCTTAATTATGCTTTGGCCTTTTCATATAACTGAACCCAATCATTTATATTACATTTATACATGTGTTAGCCACTTTATACAAGAGAATTGCTCAGTCTGTTTTTTTTTTTTTTAACTAGATAGCCAATACTATACTTGTAGCATGTTAGAAAGATAAGGGTGCCCCTGAGCCAAGAACTTAAAAATGGGTTGAGAAATGCAGCTGCAAGCATCTTCGTGTTTTTCACTAAACAACAATATTAAAAATATATAAAACCATAAAGTAGTACATGTTACCAGAAATAACAGAAATACTGTTTGGCAATGGGCATTGAGTATGCATGGGATGTTCAATGTACCTGTTGATGGTCCTGATGCTTTTCGCTTTGTCGGCTTCCTCAGTGCACTGTAGTTTATAGATTTCAGTTATAAGATGACCTGATGTAACTATAAACCAAATGTCAAATACAATATAACTACAACAGAGAACATACAATTGGTAGATATCTTTTTTACAAACTGCAAATTACAACTTGAGAACAGACTAGATGAATTGGTATGTAGCCAATACTATACTTGTAGCACATGGATAACTGTCTATTGAGAATCATAATATATACTGTATGTATAGTTTTCATCTTCTCCCCAAAAAAATGAAAGACTTCCTTAAAGAAAATGCTAATATAGATAATTTACACTGTTGGTGTTTTGAACAATTATTTGCTTTAAACCCCACTTGGAGAAACATGATTGACATTTCAGATTGTAATATAACTTTATGGATTGTTATTAGGGCCTTAATATATGTGTGTGTGTGTGTGTGTGTGTGTGTGTGTGTGTGTGTGTATATATATAAAAAATGTCATTGTATTTGTACTCTGCAAATCAAGCAAGCCATATGCAGTTAACAATTGAGAAACAATTTGCAAACAATTGTATTTGCTAGATTTTTTTTTATCTCATTTTATTTGATTGTCAGGTTGTCTCAAATTTCTTTATATTTTTTGTAATGCTTTGTTGAAGATAAGGGACAGTTTTGTCTTCATTATTAGCTGAGGCTTAACAAATGCCAACCGAAAGAAGTAATTAAAATCCAAATATTCCTTTATACAATGTACATCTACACCCAAATTAATTTTATACAACAATGCTCAAACATTCTTAATTCATTAGATTTTTTTTTTTATTGAATATACTATTGTTTTCGTCTTTTAAAATAAACCTCAATTACCCAAATATACAACTAGGACATAATGCAGATTTCATTTTAACCCATGCATTCAATAGCGGTTCCAATTAAACTGAACCTGTCACCAAATTTTAAAAAAATGGAGTGATGTCAGCCAGTTAAACTCAGTGTTATGTTCTGTTTAACCTTATATACACCTATGAAGCGGAGGTAAGTAAGCAGTCTGCGTGTTCACAGAATGGTGCAGCATGAAAAATAATTTGTCTCAAGCCAGGGGCGCAAAAACCAGAGGGCACAGTGCAAACATTGGTGGAGATTAGTAAAGTGACAGTGCATGCGGCTAAATGAATGGCACCTTGAACAGATTTTTTTCTGTCGGTATTGTGATCATAGAGGTCGTATCTGTCCCTTAAAATGGTGGGCCATTTGCTGTAGCGCCCCACGAACTCTATCTCCAGCTACTTTTTTCCACTTAGTAGCATGTAATAAAAATATACAGTAGACACTTATACAAACTAAGCTTTTTAAGCCCTTTATGATCCCAAACTCACATATGTTATGAAATAATATCTTCAGTGAATGTAGAGTTCACTGCTCCAGTGAAATAGACAGTGCTGTATTTACCGTGAGGCATCCTAGGCGGATGCCTAGGGCCGCAAATTTTGGGGGGCGGCAGCGCCCCCCAGCACTGAAAAGAAAAAAATTTTTTAAAAAAAAACAAGGCCCTTTAAAAAAAAAAGACAGCGCTTGCAGGCAGAGACAGAGGTGAGAGGGGATCGGAAGATCCCCCCTCACCATCGCTCTGCCTGCCAGGCTGCACGGGGAGCCGAACAGGCAGCACAGAGAAACCTCCGTGCTGCCTGTTCGGCTCCCCGTGCATTGTGCCGACACGGAAGTGCCCACAGTCACGTGACGGGCGCGCTGACGTCATACGTGCGCCCGGTCACGTGACCTGTCGGCACAATCGCCGGAAAGCTGAACAGCATGGAGGGACCATGCTGCCTGTCTGCCAGGGAAAGGTAAGTGCTGATGGGATGTGTGTGTGTGTGTGTGTGTGTGTGTGTGTGAGTGACTGACTGACTGAGTGTGATGGGAGTCAGAGTGTGTGTGATGGGAGACAGTGTGTGTGATGGGAGTCAGAGTGTGTGTGATGGGAGACAGTGTGTGTGTGTTGGGAGACAGTGTGTGTGACTGAGTGTGATGGGAATAAGAGTGTGTGTGATGGGAGACAGTGTGTGTGACTGAGTGTGATGGGAGTCAGAGTGTGTGTGATGGGAGACAGTGTGTGTGACTGAGTATGATGGAAGTCAGAGTGTGTGTGATGGGAGACAGTGTGTGTGACTGAGTGTGATGGGAGTCAGAGTGTGTGTGATGGGAGACAGTGTGTGTGACTGAGTGTGATGGGAGTCAGAGTGTGTGTGATGGGAGACAGTGTGTGTGACTGAGTGTGATGGGAGTCAGAGTGTGTGTGATGGGAGACAGTGTGTGTGACTGAGTGTGATGGGAGTCAGAGTGTGTGTGATGGGAGTGTGTGTGTGATGGGAGTATGAGCCTGATGTGAGTCTGAATGATGGGGCATGTCTTAGGTGTGTAACGTGGGTGTGCAGCTTGGGTAGTGACTGTGTGTGTGTGTGTGTGTGTGTGTGTGACTGAGTGTGATGGGAGTCAGAGTGTGTGTGATGGGAGTAGGAGTGTGTGACTGAGTGTGATGGGAGTGTGTGTGTGATGGGAGTATGAGCTTGATGTGAGTCTGAATGATGGGGCATGTCTTAGGTGTGTAACGTGGGTGTGCAGCTTGGGTAGGGGGGTGCCCGGATTTTGTCTGCCTAGGGCAGCACAAAATCAAGATACACCACTGGAAATAGAGTGAAGAAAATGTCACTCCCCATGTTGAGTAATAATGTAATACTTGTCTCAGACATCCATAGCGCAAGGTAATACTCAATCACCTGACAACACCGCAATGGACAAGTAAACTGAAGGCACAAACACCTTATAGCGTTTAATCATATTTTTTTATTATTATAGATGATTCCTCTTCATCATTAAGATGATTAGGCTTGTGTTTAGTGTGAAATGATTAACGTGATTGGCCCTTCAGTGTATTTTATTTTGTTTTTAACTATGGGAGTTATTGTTCTTTGACATGGTGCAGGGTATCAGGATGGTTACATCTCAATAGTCCAACCTTCTCTGCCCTTAAGGAAAAACACAGTGATTTTTCAAAATATTCTTTATCTGTTGGGTATATTATCACTTGCAGCCAATATGTTACAAAGCTGCGATGGTAGGACGTATCCTGCATGCATTATTAAAATAATTTACATAATTAACTATTCAAATGAAGTATATGTAGAATGGCAAGTTTCCTGTTTTGCATATTTTAGACCAGAATCCATTACAGTACTTAAAACTGTCTTCACTGTAATCACTAAAGACAGTTGAATACTTTGCACTACATTAATATACTTTACCTACAATAACGTTAGTTGAGCTATTGTTTTATAATTACATTGTCTTGGGAGCATGGTTTAATTTTAAGCAGACCAAATAAAATAGTTCCTTAGAAGTAAAATAAATAAATAATAAAAGTGTAAATACAAAACGGTGTAAGATTTACTGAATATAAAGTTGCTCTAGAAGGAACAGTTTTCAACCTATAACTTTGCAATTATTATCTCCCTGAAATGTCAAGGAGAAAGTAAAGCATGCCCTTATGAATCCATGATGCCATATATCAAATAGAATTACACGACATCCACAAGAGTTGTAAGGTAGACTAGGAAATCGTATTAATGTTAATGCAAAACACTGTACATTAGCTGGTCATGTTGGAAAACCTTATCAGTCATAGAAACCCATAGAAATAGGAGATTTTTTTTCTCACATTCCCTATGTTAATGTGTGGAGTCCACTGACTGGCAGTGATTGATGAATTAACATTTAAAAACGGTTTAGACACTGACTTCTTAGAATTGAGAGAAGGTAAAAACCTTGAGAGTAAGATAACACTTAAAAAAACTAGAATATTACTAGAATTTTCCACGGCAAAAATAAAACACTGAAAATTAAAATATAGGCCCATGAAGTGATCATCTGGCAACATTTCAGTTCATTCTTACCTCATGCAGAGGATCATTTAGTCATTCATATCATGCATAAAACATTACAACATCAGAAAGGCAAGGAATTATTGTGCCTCCAAGTTATGTGAAAGTATGTGACTGCTCTTCCAGAATGTATATTAATGAATAACTCGATATCACGAGGTGGCTAAAAATACGGTACTTTCCCAGTTAGAGAAAACGCAACGGACTTAAAGTGGCTTTATAGACAGAACACTATTTAAGTGATCTCTGCTGTCACCATGTATTCACATATGTTCCGGTACAAACCAAAAGTTACAAAACAAAGGCCACTGAATTATGCTATTAGAGTTTTCTGAACTTCTGAACGTACTATTATAGTACAATTATAGTATATATGATGTAACACAAGCCAATAGACTGTCTGTTGAAATAGAAAACATAAATACATATATTATTTGAAAGGAGCAATAAATACATTGCTATAGATACAGGGTGTGGGAAACCGGGAAAAATCAAATAAGACTGAATAATGAGGTAAATAGACATCAAACACATATGGAAAAGGCAAACTTAGACCTTAGTACTGCATGCATGGGGTAGGAGAAGCCAAAGAGGAAGCAAAAGTCACAGGATTGTAGACTCAAAGAGCACAGTTCTCAGTCTTTAGCAAAAAATGGACTGTTGCACCAAAACACAAGAACATCGGGGAGGATTTATAGGGAGCAATAGTTGCACATATGGAGAGACAAAAAGGGGGCCATCTTTAATATTTATTGGACCCAGGGCAAGAATTTGCCTGGGCCCCCTAGACCCTGCCCCCCTCCCCGGCATGCAATCACACCCTCCATCGTAATATGGATCAAAATGTGTATATTTGGCTGCAATAAGTATACCTTCTTACTATGCAACACTGCAATAAAACTATTCATTACCTAAATTACAAAAGTATACACAGACATTAGATATTAGAGCACTTACATATGTTCATATATATTTATAAATATCTATACACATCTCCCTGTCTCTCTCTCTCTCTCTCTCTCTCTCTCTCTCTCTCTAGCTGCATTTATACTTATATGAAATTCTTAATATTATATTCAACCATTTTCATATGTAATAAAAATGTTATTGAAGAGTTGCATTTCTTGTTTTTATTCCCTTTTTCCGCACCCACATTGCACCTAAAGGACTTAACACTTGCCGTGCACCTATATTGCAGCCACCGCACTTGGCTTGCACTCATATTTTACCCACACAATTTGATATGCCACAGTGTCAGTTTGCCCCACAGAACATACCACCATGTCACTTTATCCCACAGAACTGCCCCTGCAGAACAACCAACATTGTCACTTTCCCCCATAGTACATGTTATTTTTCCCCACAGCATCACTTTGCCAATTAAAATAAGCCACTGTCAGGTACCAATTAACATGCCACAGTCACCTTGTCAACAGAGCCAATTTGCCCATTAATATGCCATTATTATTGTGCCATTCAGATACCAGTATTATTGTGCCATTAATATGCCAGTATTATTGTCCTATTAAGATGCCACGGACAATTTGCCCATTATGATGCCTGTATAATTGTACCATTCAGATGCCAGTGATATTGTGCCATTCAGATGCCAGTATTGTTGTGCCATTATTATGCCAATAATATTTTGCAATTCAGATGCTAGTAATATTGTACCATTAAGATACCCCAGCCAATTTGCCCATTAAGATACCAGTATTATTTTGCTAATCAGATGCCAGTATTATTTTGCCATTAAGATGCCAGTAATATTGTGCCATTAATATGCCCCAGTCAATTTGCCCATTAAGATGTCACAGTTAGGTTTTCTAATATGTTAATGTTACAGTGCCGTTATATGCCACCCTCCTCCCCCTTCCCCGGTACTCAACTCCTGACTGCACGGAGGATGGGGCAGCTGCCATGGGCCAACCAGGAGTAAATGGACCAGGAGCAGCTGCCCCCCCCCCCCCATTAAAGATGGCCCTGGGGCAATGGCTGATATGATATTTAGAGATCCATGTTTTTTAAGGGTCAAGATTTTGACTTTCATTGTCTGTCTGAACCTTATTTAATTGTCAATTAAACAATCAGTGCCAGTCAGTGGCTGCCAAACATGAGGGACTATAAGAAAAAGAAAGTGAGGGCAACAGGCACTGAGGAAAAAACAAAACAGATTTGTCACTCGTGCTATAAAATCTACAGTTTGGAATGGACCTTACAATGTTTACTCTCTTTGTCAGTCAGCTCCACCCCACATACTCTATAAGAAATTAAACATAAGCTATATTGGAAATACATCTCTTTGTTTTTTCTGGATATAAGTAATATAACACCACAACATATCACCCAACATTGACTGTATATGCCAGGAGTTGACAAAGACCTCTGCCCATGTCTATCAGTCATTCCTACACATAGATTTAAGCTCTGGCTGATGAGCGCTGGGGCTTTTTCAATACAGTATCTTTCAAATCAGAACTGTCCTAGGACACTTGGGAAGTTATGCAAAGATCTTGAAATTGTGATGTACAGACACAAACAAAATATACAAAACTAACCTGCTTGTATGGCAATAGAAACCAACATAGGTGGATAAATGAAGTGAATCAACTGGCACGTGACCTCTACATTATCCGCAATTAACTAAAAAGACAGTCATTTCAATGTATAGAAAATGGCATTTTACAAACTGAAGCCACTCAAATCTGTTCCTTTGTCAAAAACCAACTGAATACTGATGATTTATGCAAGTAACTAATTGTGAGTGATTATATGTCAACAGTGAATATCTGAAAAGTGAAAACCTGAAAATTGAATTTACGAACCAATTTATTCCAATCAATATAATACATTCTATGCATGTTCTGTAATATTAAAAAAAGAATGAAAAATTATTTCATTTTAGATATAAAGCTTCTCTTTGTATTAAATCAGCAGAATTAAAAAGTAACATGTTACACTGCACTTTCCACAGTCAATCAAAAAGCAATCAAAGCAGACTTTTCCGTTACGTTAATTAAAGTTGACTAAACAAACCAACTAAAGTACATGAGACTACTTAGGTATTCAGCAACAATACCATTGTGGCCAATTTCCTATTAAAAAAAAATGTCAGAGCCTAACCGGTGATGCATATGCAAATTTAATTCCATTAAAATATTCTAAAGGACTACAGTTCAAATTAAGAGCATGATCATTGATATGTAGAATCAGAAACACAGAATGTGTTGGCAGATAAGAACCGTTCGGACCGTCTAGTCTGCCCATAGATACTGGTGTTGTGTAATCTAAGAATAGACAAATGTTATGCTTGAATCGTGAGGCTAAGATTTATAAATAAATGTTGTGTTAGAAAATTAGACTTTTCATCGGGCAAGGTCATGTATGTTATTTTCCCACTAGACAATGATATGTAACTTGTCTCCTGCTCTGATTTTACCACAAATTCACCACCATTTCAAACAGCTTAGTTTTCTATGACTGGGATACAAGTGGATGGGTTACAAGATTGGTTTAAGGCCCCAACCACATAACAGCTATGCTGTTAAAAATATTGATGTAGCTCTTCTTAAAAGACAATGAAACTTTTCTTAACCTTTGCTTTCTTGTTAGATTAAAGAGTTCTCCAAAGTGAACCTGACATGTACCTTTACAGGTACACACTGGTTTACTCTGAGCTCTGCCTCTCAGCTGAGGCAGAGCTCATCTGAAGCTGTCTTACACCACTCATCTGATTAGATAAATAAGACCAGACTGATGTATGAGGCAGAGAGCCCTGCTCTCAAGATTACAATTTAGAGGGAGTGAGGGACATGAGACACTTAAGGGAGTGAAGAGGACAAAGTGAAGCTGGTGGTAGAACAGTATTTTGGATGGTTGGAGCTCGGTGGGTTTTGCCAGAAATTAATTATATGTATTCTATTTGGATAAGTTACAAGCTTCCTTACTCCTAGCAGGAATAAGCAATGTTTGACGACATCGAGAGGTATTATTAATGAGTATTCAAGCAGGATAAGTAGTCATTATCCTTAAAGAGATGAGTTTTGAAGGTTAAAAAAGAGTGAGAGAACTGGATGCTCTGCATAAGTGAGTTCCAGAGAAAGTGGGCAGCTGGGGCAAAGTCTTTCAGGAAAGAGGTTTGAGAAGAGGCTAAGTCCATTTGTCACTGAGACAATTTAATAATCCAAAAATGTTTAAATGCTAATCTTTTCAGTTACACACATTATTTTAAATACTTTACAATGAAAAAATAATATGTTTAATTGAAAGATTGGTCCATTGCAGGAATATTAAATATATATGATGTAATGAAACAATACAAACAAAGTATCTTATTCTCTTCTTGTATAGCTGTAACAGGGGGACATTCATCTTAGGTCAGATGAAGGAAGATCTGAGCCATCTAGTCCCAAGATTCTAAATAATATGTCAGTCCTCTGACAGCAATACAGGCATAGAAGGATTAAGGAACTTTACTTATAATCTTTCACTCGTGCATTTTCTATTTAAAAGATCTAAACTTGATGGGATATATCAGTTTTACATATATTTCTCCAAACAGTTGTCCTTTAATCAAACAACTTATTCTCACTATAAACACCAGTAGCAAGGTTTTGTTAGTAAAGAGCAACAAATGAGTCACTCACACAAGAGAGCTTAGAGATTATGTTTTGTCAATGATTTAAAGAAATGAGCTGGTATGCCCGCCACCAGCTTCCGCCCGCTCTCTTACAAGCTGATGTTTTGTGTGTAGATGCTTAGAGCTTTTGAAAGTCCTTGCTAGAAATTATGGCGCTTATGAATTCCCCGTCAATAAGTTGAATGTAAGTTAGTGCACTTCACACACATCAGTGAAGCCCTTGTTAACCAGGGGTTATTAATGCTGAGTGATAAAAGTCCATTGATGGAATCTTATTTGGGATGAACCATGGTTGCTATGCAAATGGTAGTCACTTGGACGCAAATTGTATGTCTATTCAGATGGAGGGCACCAGCAGTGAATCCAAGTTGAAAAGAAGCAGACTGAAGGAAGACAAAACTTATCATCCCGATTATAAGAGATACGTTTTTACGATCTGGCAGGTTGAAAAGAAAAGAGGAATACTCTGCATGCATGTTAATTAGTATTAGACAAGGTTTCTCAGGAAAACATAGAATGGCACAGGAAGCCTTGGGTGGTCCATTAAGTAAACATGTCAATGCTGAAATCATACAAAGTATCTGTGATAAGGATTCATCATGGTACCAAAGTCCAAACACAAAATAACATGCATGTTAACAAGGAAGACATATCAAAATGTAAATATCTTAGTCCGTAATTGTTATCTTACAGTCATTAGCTTAACAGTTTTCTCAGTGTTCCATTGAATGAGAGATAAGTACCCCATTTTAAGTATGATTGAGTTCCATTGTTTACTAAACGATTATGGATAATTGGATATTTTACATTTTGCCATGCGAAACATAATGATTTAAAAGAAAGCCACAAAGCAGTTTGGTTTTGTTAATATTGTGCTATGATCATAAAGCAGGTGGGCTTTGAATAATTAATTTTCATAAATTACCCTTATTTTAGCTCTCGGGATGATGCAGCAAATTACATTACAGATTAACAAAAAAAAATAATCTATTTGCAAATGTTGGCATTTTTTTAATTATTATTTTCACTGATGTTTGAGCTTTGTTGTGTTATGTTATTTCCAGAGTCTGGCAAAAGTAAAAAAAAAAAGAAAATCAAAGCACTTCAGCATGAGGAATTATAAATGAATTAATAACAAATATGAATACAATATAATGACCATTTTTTACAACAAGAACACTTTGTGTGTTTTATATATTTTCATGTGATTCCTTTTTTTGTTTTCCATTTAATCTTGTGGTCATTTAAACACTAGTTAGTAATAATAGGAACTTTACTTTCAGTGTACTACAACTCCTAGCATGCTTAATAAAATACGAGATCTTATGAGTAAGAGCCAGGGATAGCATGACACACAAAAGACATCTACTAGTCACTCTCCCATATTGTCTGCACGTTATATTGGGGTGCTGCCTAACTCGTTTTTTATTTTATTTTAAAGTGGGTAAAAGATTACAAGATTAAATGCTTAGCATATTTTTCATCTGCTACTCATTATCCAGTGTTAGTTAGCTGGAATATTGCTTCATTTGACTACCTCTTTATTGCTGTTTAGATAAACATGTTTGGAAACAGTGCCAGATTTGCTAAGACAGTTCTGTTTTTTGGGGGGGCCTGTTTGTCCCAGCATTACTGCTGCTTATGTACAGTGATTTGACCCAATATTTTAAACATGTTTACCCTCTGGGAGAGCTATACAGACAAAGGGGGCTCAATTATCCTTTCATGAAAGCATATCTAATTAAAATGGTTACACTTGATGCAATCTTTCCATACCACATAACTTAATGATTCAGAATATGTGTTCATAATGCTTGAATATGGTATAGACATTTGCTTTGTTGTATCGTTTCTTGCTGAATGTCTGTGATATACCAGCCCATGGTCGTTTGAACTAATGTATTTCTATATTTTGCATGATGTTCTGTCCATAGAACTGTTGTCATATTTGCTCTCTGCAATAGTCACATTCATGTTTTAGCAAAATGATGACAGATTGTCAGCTAAAAAATAACACAAAGACTATTCCTCCACCTCCTATAATTATTGTTGTATTTGTCATTAGCCTGATGGTGTCCTAACAACAACAATCAACCTGAAATTAAAATATAATATTTGGTTGACTGCAGAGACATGAAACAAATGTTTTGTAAACTTCAATGTAATTTGGGGCTCTTTTATAGCAGTGCACTCAAAATGACAGAATCTGTCTCCGTACTTGAAGTAGGACAGGAATGTTCTGTCAGAAATGTCTAGTTTGTTTTCCTAGCATTTGAGATATATCTTTGAACCTCAAGGGTCACAACAAGGTTTTTTTTGTCCAGAAGCAAAGCGAAACGAAAGATAACAACACAGTCAGCTGCACAATAAAAGCTGGTCCAACTGTGCTTAGGCCAGACTTCATATAATTGACCAAGACATTGGACTCAAGATGCTGCCTCTGCCTGTCTGAAATCATTTTTGGTTAAATCTAAGTCCTGGACAAAAGGCTGAGTAAATGCAATGAATGCACAAATCAGTCCATAGTGACAAGCCAGGAAAGACAAACGTAACAAATAAAAGTTGGAAATGGTACCTCAGTTATCAGAACTATATAAATACACCGAAAAGATGAAGTTTCAGGACACGCTGGCAGTTTCACAAATGCTTTGTGACATCATGTGAATACATGCGGTTCTATCACAGTGTGTGTGGCCTGCAAAAGCACTGGTTTCTATGAGAACAAAGGGTCTCAGACATTTTCGAACCATTGACTGTGAACCTCCTTGATTAAAAAAACAAGACCACACCTGACCTGAGAACCTCAGTAATTAATACTGATATAGCCCCTTCAGAAATCTGATGGTAATTTTTGCCTTTATTCCTGAACTAGTCAGTTGGTATGTTCTGCATACCATAAGGCAGACCACTTCTGTCCTATGGTATAGCATTCCCTGTTACAGAAGGTTCAGGGCCTTGCATGACATAATGGAATTAGTGTATTTGTTAGAAGATGGCTGGTATTTTAGTTAAAAGATGCTATCAAAGCTGGTATTATCTCTGTAAGAAGTAACCACCATGGAATGTAAAGCTATAATGACCCCCTGCCTTCTCCATACTATCACAATACTCTGATTACGATCTACCTGTTTAGCAGTTTGTTAGTTCAGTGTTGCAGTGCTGAGCTGCATCCAGGAGATTCTGTTAAGATATGCCATTGTGCAATAAAAATGCCAAATGAGGCTTAAAAATACAAAGAGTTACTTGAGCCCATTCTTTATCGCACAACACTGGCAAAGTAGGCCTTGGTAGCACCTCTATCACCATTACACCTGAAGAACCTATACCCTGAGAGACTGGTTGTATTCAGGAGAAAACTTTTGGATACAGGATTTTGGATAAGAGACACTCAATCTGTATATATGTATAGATATATATTATCTTGATGGGGGTATTATACTATTCTCTCAAGGTCTTATCATATATCTTACATGATCTGAACCCGTCTTTAACGACATGCTGAAGTCCTTTAGATTTCTTGTGTAATTCGTAAGATCAGCACATCATTTTAATATGACAAACAGACCGCACACACAATATGCATTAGTACTAGCAGCCCTGTCACAACAATTCAATGAACTCCACATTTTTAAAGTGTTTGTAGAATTGGCTGCCAGAATGAACTACAGCTGATTCACTGAGCTCGGAGGGAAAAAAAACCTGCTGGCTAAAAGGTATTTAAATCATATTTTTAACTGTATAAAGCCAGGTATACACACAACATGAATCATTTGAATTGATTGAAGTAGCTGTGCATTGCAGAGCATAATATTGTGCTGGGAAGCCCCCCACCCTGTTCTTCTAGCACGGAAATAGTTAATATTGTTATTTACAAATAGCGGTTGTTCTCTTTTGCTTTTCCAGCATTTTCTGTAAGAGGTTGCTGCCAATTTCCATCTTAATGACCGTTTTCACTTTGACACATCAAGAAGAGAATCTAGAACAAGAAAATAACTGATAACAGATTTCTTAAAATATACATAAATGTGTGTGTACCCATCTCAGTATAAAAACAAGTAGAGATCACAAATACATAGAGAGAGCATTTATGTGTGTGTACCCATCTCAGTATAAAAACAAGTACAGATCGCATATACATAGAGAGAGCGTTTATGTGTGTGTACCCATCTCAGTATAAAAGCAAGTACAGTTCGCATATACATAGAGAGAGCATTTATGTGTGTGTACCCATCTCAGTATAAAAACAAGTACAGATCACAAATACATAGAGAGAGCGTTTATGTGTGTGTACCCATCTCAGTATAAAAACAAGTACAGTTCGCATATACATAGAGAGAGCATTTATGTGTGTGTACCCATCTCAGTATAAAAACAAGTACAGATCGCATATACATAGAGAGAGCGTTTATGTGTGTGTACCCATCTCAGTATAAAAACAAGTACAGTTCGCATATACATAGAGAGAGCATTTATGTGTGTGTACCCATCTCAGTATAAAAACAAGTACAGATCGCATATACATAGAGAGAGCGTTTATGTGTGTGTACCCATCTCATTATAAAAACAAGTACAGATCACATATACATAGAGAGAGCATTTATGTGTGTGTACCAATCTCAGTATAAAAACAAGTACAGATCGCATATACATAGAGAGAGTGTTTATGTGTGTGTACCAATCTCAGTATAAAAACAATTACAGATCACATATACATAAAGTGAGTGTTTATGTGTGTGTACCCATCTCATTATAAAAACAAGTACAGATCGCATACACATAGAGAGCGCATTTATGTGTGTGTACCCATCTCAGTATAAGAACAAGTACAGATCGCATAATATATTTGAACCAAGTATAAGAATTGATTGTTATATGTAAGGGATCATAAAAAATTTTTAAAAAAAGTAATTGATGCACATACCTCATCATTTAAAATGGTGAAAAAGGGAAACTTTTATTTTGGGGGGAGTGCTTAAGGGCATAGCTTTATCAATGCAGTGTTTATCCTCTATGGCGTTACATATTGAAGAAACCACTGTGGTACTCTGCAGAGGTGGCTAAAATAGTAAAAAATAAAAAGCTAGCATTTAGTAATTATAAAAATACTCAGAGTGAGGAAGATAGAAAGATCTATAAGAGCTTCCAAAGCACACACAGAAGAGACTATAGCCCAGTCTGTGAAAAAGGGGGATAAAACATTTTTTAGATACATAAAAGAGAAAAGGAAAGTAAAACAAGGATTAGTTAGATTAAAAACAAAAGAAGGATGCTATGTAGAAGAGGATAAAGGCTTAGCAGACTGCCTTAATGAATATTTTTGTTCAGTTTTTACAAATTAAAATGAGGGTAAGGGACCTCATTTAGGGAAAAAGACTAATGAGTCTTTTGATGCATGTAAGTTTACAGAGGAAGAGGTTTTACTTCAGCTGTCTAAAGTAAAGACAAATAAGTCGATGGGACCTGATGGGATACATCCAAAGTTATTAAAAGAACTTAGTGGTGTACTAGCAAAACCGTTAACAGATTTATTTAACCAATCATTGTTAACGGGAGTAGTTCCAGAAGATTGGAAATTAGCTAATGTTGTGCCCATTCACAAGAAAGGTAGTAGGGAGGAGGCGGGCAACTATAGACCAGTAAGTTTTACTTCAGTAGTGGGGAAAATAATGGAAACCTTGTTAAAGAATAGGATTGTTGAACATTTAAAGTCGCTGGGATTTCAAGATCAGAGACAGCATGGGTTTACTTCAGGGAGATCATGCCAAACTAATCTTATTGATTTTTTTGATTGGGTGACTAAAATAATAGATCAGGGTGGTGCAGTAGACATTGCTTACCTAGATTTCAGTAAGGCTTTTGACACTGTCGCACATAGAAGGCTTATTAATAAACTGAAATCTTTGAGTTTGGATTTCAATATTGTTGAATGGATTAGACAATGGCTGAGTGACAGGCAACAGAGGGTTGTAGTCAATGGGGTATATTCAATGCAAGGTCTTGTTACTAGTGGGGTACCTCAGGGATCTGTTCTTGGACCCATTCTCTTTAATATTTTTATTAGCGATATTGCAGAAGGTCTTGTTGGCAAAATATGTATTTTTGCTGATGATACAAAGATTTGCAGCAGGGTTGATATTCATGGAGGGATAAGCCAAATGGCAAATGATTTAGCTAAACTAGAAAAATGGTCAGAGCAGTGGCAACTGACATTTAATGTGGACAAGTGCAAGATTATGCACCTTGGGTGTAAAAACCCAAAAGCAGAATATAGACTATTTGGTACAGTCCTAACCTCAACATCTGAGGAAAGGGATTTAGGAGTAATAATTTCAGAGGACTTGGAGGTAGGTAGGCAATGCAATAGAGCAGCAGGAAATGCTAGCAGAATGCTTGGTTGCATAGGGAGAGGTATTAGCAGTAGGAAGAGGGAAGTGCTCATGCCATTGTACAGAGCACTGGTGAGACCTCACTTGGAGTATTGTACGCAGTACTGGAGACCGTATCTCCAGAAGGATATTGATACTTTGGAGAGAGTTCAGAGAAGGGCTACTAAACTGGTTCATGGGTTGAAGGATAAAACTTACCAGGAAAGGTTAAAGCATCTTAACATGTATAGCTTGGAGGAAAGACGTAACAGGGGGGATATGATAGAAACATTTAAATACATAAAGGGAATCAACACAGTAAAGGAAGAGAGTATATTTAAAAGAAGAAAAACTACCACAACTAGAGGACATAGTCATAAATTAGAGGGGCAACGATTTAAAAGTAATATCAGGAAGTATTACTTTACTGAGAGGGTAGTGGATGTATGGAATAGCCTTCCAGCAGAAGTGGTAGAGGTAAACACAGTTAAGGATTTTAAGCATGCGTGGGATAGACACAAGGCTATCCTAGCTATAAGACCGGGAACGGGGGACTAATAAAAGTACTCAAAAAAAATTGGGCAGACTAGATGGACTGAATGGTTCTTATCTGCCGACACATTCTATGTTATTATATTCTACATTTGCAAAATAATGAATACATTTGGAATGTGCTAGTATTATCAAAGCAATGCAGAGCAAAGGAGTTTGGCACCTACTACTTTTAGCATCTTTGTTGTTCCTCACCTTTCTTTGAGCCCGGTAGGATTGATTCCCTTTTTAAACTGAGGACATAGTGAAGGTTAAATAAAAATGTAGAGCTCTCTGAATATAAGCTACTCTAATATAAATAATCCCAATGGGGGAAAAGGATAAAGCCCATGAAAGGTGCAGAGTGTTTGATATAATTTGCTTATTGGATGTAGTTCATATGCTGTTCAATTACTTTAAGAGATTGCTTGCTGCCATAGTATTCCTAAAAGCAAGCCGTTTTTCTTAGGATCTGAGCAACTGAAGATGAATAATGCAGTGGATTAGGATAAGATCGTTTTAACCTAATTAAAGTATTGGACAGAACAAGATGAACCCTTTGGATGCCAGGTAGGTGATTGCTCAAAGGATTATAATGTCAGATTAGAATTTATCCTGCTTGGGCAAAAAAAGATCATCTATTTCATATATGTCTCCACGTAAAAACGAAGAATATCAGCATTCTGGTACAGTAAAAGGATAGAGTCACATATACACCGCAAAGAAGGCATTTAGCAAAATGCATATATTATCTTAGTCAAATGTTTTATTTCTCTACCTTTATTTATAAAACTATATTTCAAGCTATATATAAAGATAATTACCCGCTTTTATTGTTTTATTTTCTTACATGAAAAAGGAACCTGGAATCCAGCAGAAGTAGAAATGAAGTGCAATAAACATCATATTTTTATGTGGACAGATTAGATGGGTAAGTATAGTGGAAACTTAAATAAAAATAGTCAACACCTACTTAATATCAGAATTGTTCCATTATTTTACATAGCTGATATATCTAATTGAAATTGTTCAAATCAGAAACAAATGATCAGATCACCATTACAAGACATACCATTACAAAGATAAAGGATAAAATTCAAAAGTTCCACATGCTCTTATCAGATCAGAGGCATAGCTAGTTCCGCTTTCACCTGAGACAAAAATATAACATTGCACCCCCTCTAAATATATATAAATGTACTTTATACTGTATATAGTGAGCCAGACACTGAAGGTGGTACAGCAGAACTCCCATCTTAACACAATAAACAAGACACTGCAATAGCTCCCAAAATATACCACTGCTAAGGACCTAATGATGCTCAGTCAGTTCACTTGGAACAATGTAAATAGATGTTACTGAAATGTAATTAATAAATGCTAAGCACATTAAACCAGTGTTTTGGGACAAAAAGTGGTTCCCTTGGGTCTTACCTTTGGTGTTCGTATATGACTCTCAGTTAATTAGCGATTGAGATTAGGAGCACCCCTGAATATAATGTTCGGTATATCTGGTAAGATTTATTTGAAAACATCATCTTTCAACACAGTGCCCCAGTTCTTTCTAATATTCTTTACATTTTTTGTTTGTTAAAATAAAAAATGATAGGCAAATTCAATTTGGAGGCAGGCTCCTCTCCTTCTCTGTCCTTTTTATACTGAAGAAGGTTTGCATGCTCTATTTTACCAATGTCTACGGTAGTCCCTGCTAATTGATCCTCATCATAACCTTTCTTAGTAAACCTCTGTTTTAAAGAGTCAGTTTGTTCTTGGTAAGTTCCTACATCAGTACAGGTCCTGCGTATTCCGACACACTGGCACTAGAAATTTCAACCAGGGCAAATAATGGAAACGGTTTTGTTGCCATTATGTAAATATTTGTGTTAACCTTTTTAAGAAATATTTTAGTTTTCAACTGACCATTATCAACATAGATATCTAAACAGGAATTGGCTACTTTCCTTACTCAATTCAGGGTTCAAAGTGATATTCTTATCATTATCTTTTAGAAAGAAGGTAAAATAGACCAAACTTTCCTTACTGCCTCTCCAAATGAAGATATTTTGCTCTTTATAGTGATAATAGAGCACCAGATTTATAGCTCAGTAATGTCCATTCCAGAAAATGTTCCTCCCATCCAGGCCTAAAGATATTGTCATAACTGGGGGCGAACCTAATTCCCATCCTGCTCCCAATCAGCAGAAGATAAAAATGCTCCATGCCCCAGGGGTTGTAGTTGCAAGTTAAAACGGGTCCAGGACTCTGCCTCGCATCCAAGACAAAGTTCCTGGACCCTATCGGTGGGTTTCCAGGCATGTGATCAGCGCAATAACATGCACCATTCACACATTGACTTTGCCTCTAATTCAGTCCCTGTACTTCACGTACTTTTAGTGAAGCACAGAGGGTGACCTGCAAGTGAAAAATAAATAAAACATTTTTTAAAAAGTTTCCTTGCTGATGACAGTTTGTACTGTGATCAGTTTCCTTCTTACTTTATGGCCGTCATTTGCATTTGTAGAAAATTTGTAATACATTTTTTAATTATAATATATTAATTTAATTACAGTTAACCCCTGCATGCCAGTTCTGTGATTCTTATGGCTCTGACATCGCGCTGGTCAGAGTTTTTTCTGGGGTTCTGGGAACCTATATTTTAAATTTTTTATTAGTTAGTTAATTAGTTGGCATAAGTGGGTTAGTGTTGTACTAGTTATGTAGATTATTATTGGGAAAACATATAACTTCTATAAGTGTGTAAAATGACAAAGAGGAAAATTACATTTCAAAAAACACATATTAAAAATTGAAAAATCGCTCTGATCCTTGGCTCAGAAAATCCCTGGTCCTGAAGGGGTTAATGAGACAGTGGCATTTGTGCAGCCACTAGCACCAGGGGTAATCATAATTTTATTTCTAAAGAAACTGAAAGGGGTTAAATTGTGCACATATTTAACTGCATTGCTGGGTCGTGATTTTTTGGGTGGTAAATGAAACAAGCAAAGTTTAATGTTTTTTTGCCCGTTAACTTTTACCGGCCCTCACTGAATCACTGGTTGTGAGGTTATTACCAAACAGAACAGTGTCAATGCCATTATTTAGCAGGTGTGGCAAACTTCCAATGTAAGTGTATTTTTTTTTTAGCGGGTGCGGTATTTAACAGGTGTTGTAATGATTTTGCTTCACCCGTTAATGGTGTTAGGGAATTCAATCATAAATGCCTGTTATTGTACTGCTTACCCCACTGTTAAACGTAACGGGAGCCACTGAATATTCTCCATTGTTTTAAAAGGTCTGCACCCATATACATTGAAATAATTATGTTGGCAAAAAAAAATGTGCATTGGACTCACTAATATCTTGTTTTGTGAAACTTTGTAATAAAGAAAACACAACAATATATTAATATTTGTTCTAGAGTTAGCTTTTAGAATTTAATAAGATATTAATTCAAATGCAAAAAGTTTAAATAACAGAATCATATTGATTGAAGTCTACAGCCTAGAGTTACAACAAATAAAGAATAATCTATTTGAAAAAGAAATTACAACGCTTTTCTTAAATATGTATCTGATAGCAATTTTCAGACAAAGAACTACACATAGGGAAACGCCAATAGAGAAATGTCTGTTTATAACAGTTATTTCATGAATTACAAAATGTGAAGTTTAAAATGAATGAAGACAAAAAAATATTGATTAATACAAATACTGTTGAAAAACCAATGTTATGCTGTTATTCTAGCTAAAGTCATAACGACATATTCAGCTTTAATGGAACCTAATTATGCTGCAGATAATATGGTCAGAAAATATAATTTACTGACAGTGGAAATAGTTCAGATTTACACAATGAATATACAGGTTTTTAAGCAAAAGATTAAAAAACAAACACTAGTAACCACAATACCAAAAAAATGTCTAGACAGAATATACAACTTTGAACTATGTTGAATTGCAATACAAATGTTAAATTTAAACCAAAGGGAAACAAAGATAATTAAAGAATTAGGAAAAATGAAACAAATAAATGAAATCAAAATCAATATATTTATTAATGCAAACACTATTTTAGCGCTCATTATTACAACATATTCTGCTAACTAGTAACTGATTATGCAGGAGATTAGTGGATTTAAGAATTGTAAAAAATAAATAAATCAATATACAGGATATCAAGGGAAATATTAAAAACAAATATCACTAAACAATGTACAATATGCAATATAAGACTAACAATATGATAATCTAGCCATCTGATGGACTTTAACTGATCAGTTAGAATATTCATATTTTTTGCAAACAAGTTTCATTTAAAAATCCTATTGATTGTTTACACATTTAACTCCGCCCATTGTTGACATTTCAGAACACTGGGGTACTCGCATACTGTCTGATACTGAAAGAATAACTAGAATTGAAATCTAGTTTTCTCAGTTATCAAACAAACAGCAATACGCTCTCTGGGGGCTAGTGACTAAAAGATGAGTTGAGGTGAGATGAAGTGTGTTAAAATGAGATAAACTGAAGAATTATACATTATGCAGACACACACCTGCTAAGCAAATGCACCAAAAGTTTGTCGCTGCACAATGCATAGCTAAATTGGTGAGAATCTGGGGGATATTCACTTAAAATTGATTTTGTCCTAAGGTGGTCGAGATGGGAGATTGAATTTCACCTTCCAACTTATCACCTTGAGCTATTCACTAAAACAAATTTACACCCCATCAGCTTGACATATTGCAACTCAAACTACCATCTTGGACTCGAACTTTCTTTGACTGCAATAAAAATTTGATGTCCAATTTACCTTGTGCTATTTTACTCCGTTATAAAACAGGAAGTGTGTGGTAATTACTGTTAATTAATTATTTTCTTACGCCCCCTCCTTAAAATGCCAGGGTGGGGGCTGCCAAAATGGCTACTCAGTACTGTAGAAAATATTGGGACTAGGCAAGATGACCTTGGCCCCTTTTTTATTCCAGGACCTGGGACTGCTAGTCAAAGTGCTCCAAGCCCCCTAATAAAATAAGGCAGCAGTTGTGCAAGAAACCAGGGCGGCCCACACTAGATGAGTAAAAGGCAGTTTCCTTTTTTCTTTTGTTTTAGTTTTGCTGCAGGAACCAATGAGAATAATTTAATTCAAATGAATGGAATTTCCTGACTCTCAAGTGTTGACATCTATAACCGATCCTACTATGTACAAGAGCAACATTATCTCATTCCACACAATGCATTATATTCCAGCAGCACAGGAAGTGACTAAATGAAACAAAACTGTATATGGAGAGTAATCATTGGGGAGGGCTTGAGTCAAATATTAAAAATGTGATTTATACAAATCACATTGGAAAAGAGCCTGTGGCACTATACAAGCAGTAATCTTCAACTTGTACCAAAGTGAGTTTGGGTACTAGACTGCCCCTATGAACCTCTTATAACATGCATGTAAACAAAATAGCTTTACAACTATACCATTGTTTAAAGAGTAAAAGTGATGCATCGCTCTTTAACTGAAGCCATCATTGTCTGATAATAAATCTCCATTGACTTGCATTGCGATCTTCATTTTCTTGGCAAAGAGAAATACAGTTCAGAGATGGAAAGAGGTATGAGAGAGGCAAAATTTGTTATATTGATTAACCAGTTTGAAATGTAACTCTTTGGCAACTGTCTAAAGTAGTAGAATGTGCAGCTAAGTATAGTAAGTAGGATATACATACACCAACAATGCTGCTCATACAAGGTTTACATCACTTCGTTGCACTTTATAAAATTATTAGAGTCTCTGAAATTGACTCACATACACATATCCCTAAATTGGACCTAGAGGCCATGCATAATGTTTGTATGATAACAACTAAGCTTTTTGTTTTGTTCTTGCACTGGAAGCATGTGCATGCATTTGACTCTGCATACGCTTGTAACTTTAGCAAACAACAAGGAATAACAGTATTCTTCATTTACAAGCTTTATCCAACATTACCTAGTGAATTGCTGAGTGTGAACATTGACCAACAAAAGAATACCAAAGCGAGATACACAAGGTCCTTAGAGGATGGGATCCTTCCACGGTAACCATGCTGTTTCACAGAAGGAATGAAAACTCCCACTTTAAAAAAATAATAATAAATACATGCTTTGTGCAGTTCCCAACCAATTCATAAAGATACAGAGGCTCCTATATACTTAACTCTCTCTCTTTATTTCCATCAGCAGCAATATGAGAGTACCCAACAACGAATAAAAAATAACCAATCAAATGAGACCATGAGTCACCTCCCTCCCACCAATATTAGATCATAACATTCCATAAACTTCCTCTTTCTTTGCTGCTTTGCCTCAAGATAAGTACCCTTTATCTGTCTCTTATCTTTGTAGGCCATAAGAATATTTTACCTGTTAATACTATATCCGTTTTTCATGTTAGGCTCCCCGTGTGCTACCTGGTACTTGCTGGGGTGTAAATTGGGATCCCTTCTGTATTTGTGGTTTTCTTTTGTGGTACTAAATTGAGGCTCCTCACACGTACTGGGACGGTGGTGTCCCTTGTTCCCCCTCTCTTGCTTGGCTTGTGTTTTTTTTTTTTTACCATTGTCCCTCCATTCTCGTTGAATGGAGGCACCTGAGTGCATCTGATATAGTCAACTCTAAAGAATTCCACAAATTGTTGGACACTACCATAGCAAAATCCGTTTTGCAAGCCCTACAATCAGCCATGGCCTAATGTCAGCTAATTTAGCCTCTCAAAATACATAGGCACACCCCTATAATCTAACAGAGCAGCAGCAAGCTGCCATGACAGGACATAAGGTAATGGCCAAATTAAAACACCTGCATTCCGTTGGCTTCTGGAGATGTGGGGACCCTTGGATCTCGACTTATTTGCGTCCCGTCTGAACAAGCAACGTCCACGCTACTACAGTTGGAGACCAGACCGGAAGAAGTTGCGATGGACATGTTCCTTCAATCGTGGGCACAGCAGAGACATTACTCTTTTCCTCCGTTTTGTCTAGTAGTGCTTACTTTGATTCCTCTATATGACCCTTACATATAGTATCTGCAGGCAGCATCACTCACTACATAGCTCTCCATAGTGACATTGTCTCAGCTGAAAATATCTAGAATCCCTCTGGGACTTGTCTTTATCGAACTGTATCTTTATTATAACCGTGACTGATACTTAATTGTGCAACCTTCTCCACATACTCCATACATATATATCCCCCCCCCGGGCAATGTCACCTGCCCCGCAGGAGATTGACAATGTGGCCACAAAATATGGTGCCACAAACCTCTTTTTTGGCAGTACTCCCTTGTCCTGCATGACAGTGCTTCCACCCTTTTCCCCGCTTTTTCTTTCTTCTCCTCCTGTCATTTTCCTCTCACCTCCTCCCTCTTCTTAATCCTTATATCACTTTTCACTTTCTATTTTTGTTTTAAACTGGTATTTAATTTTTATATTCATAATTTTGTGTTCATGTCTTGATTTGCTGATTGGTTATCTTGACCAACAGTTTCGATATAAATATGCATAATTAAATATGACCTCCCATTTATAGTCATCTTATCATAAAGTCCACTTTATACTTATAGTATACTTATATTAGTAGGCAACTGTTCTATAGACATAGAATTTATCATCTTACATTGGATGCTGAAAATGTTTATGTAACAAAAAACATAACTTTTAGTCTAGGTGTGTTATATGCATCCTGTGATCTCTCATGTCTTGCTATAATTTGATGTAACACTGTTTTTGAAATATATATTTGTCCTTGACTCAATAAAAACTTCAATTTAAAAAAACAAAAAAACTGGTTACCTTATGCAGTTTGATTTCATGTAAATGAGTTTCGGACCTTCGAGCTCTAGACGTTGACTCCAGGTCATTTACCCCCACGTGGTTATGTTGGACATATCTAGACGTACTGACGTCTATTAAATCAGTTTTTTATTCTTTTCCTGATCATCTCGGCTTGTGTCCGGACTTATGTATTAAAGAGTATGAGACTCGAACATCACAGTTTCGATCAGATTTACAATCAGAGTTGTTTTTAGCTATTTAATATCCACACACTCCGGTTTCCACTGTATCCCCGGCTAGGTGGGTTAAATGGGTCCTCAAATTTTAAGAACAGCAGATTGGTCTATAGAATCTACATTTAGGGTATTTTATTTTCGTCCATATAACCATGTTGCTTTTTCATTGGTTCAACAGTTTTAAAATTGTATAATAGGAGCCTCAGTGTCTTTATGAATTACTAGATTCATAAAGACACAGAGGCAAGTATTATTCCCTCCTGATGTTTAGTCATCCCTGTCTAGTGGGTTGTTGATTTTTATTATTGCATATGTTATATGATATAACATCTTAGAGTCTGGTGACATTATCACCAGACTCTAAGATGTGTTGTTGCAAGTAACATACTTTACAAAATATTTTTGCGAGTCGTGCCCGCAAGACTAATTTCAGAATAGTGTGAACCATCTAGTACATCAAAACATCAACTACCCTGGACAGAAGTTTGTGACAGACTTAACAAAACATGTACACTTGAAAAACGTTGTGCGATCTCCTCGGGTCTTCATGACAATTTTTAAAATATCTGGGGTCCTTGGATACACTGCATACATTATCAGTCATATAAGACTGTTTTGCTTTGAGTCTTAATAAAACATTATAAAAGTGACAAAGGGACATGGCTACTTCTTTGTATATGTTAGTAAGGAAAATGATCAGTTTACTTCTATACAATGGTATTGATCTCTCTCATTTTTATCCTGTATTCGTATACTATGTATCCCTTAAAAAAAAAATCAATAATTATTTAAAATAAAAAACATCAACTAAAATACACATTTAGAGAATATATACTTTGTAATTTGTTTTACTTAAATTCAGTTAATGAACCATTCTATACATGGAATTCAACTTAGTTTTTAAATTATATAGCCTCCTAGTTGTTTAATAAGAATTACATTAAGTGATAAAACCTACTTGTCTTTTATTGATTATTAAAATAATTATTACATAAAGCTCTTCTACTTTTATCACACTGGAGAAAAATAACACACCATGATACTCTATTCAGTCAATCTGATTTGACCTTAAGATTAGTCTGTGAAGTTATTAAAAATACTCCAATATCTGTATTTTTTAATAGATTTTAGAAAGTAAGTCTGGAGATTTTTACTGTATCAAATGTTTTTGGTAAGGTTATCTTAAGAAGTATTTAGTTTTCCTACTAGGAAAGACTTAAACGAATTAATATATCTATGACCACTATTATTTATTATATATTGCACAATTTGACATTTTCATCTGATTTTGCAATTATAGAAAGCCAGTTAAAGTCTGAGATTTTATCATGAAACAGACTGCAGTGATTCAGTTTTTACAATTTAAAGAACTGCACTTTTTTGTAATGTCATTGTTACTATATATTTAATATATTATGCAAATGCAGTGAAATATTTGTTTTCAAACCAAACAAAGATAATCATACTAAAAGTGTAAATACAATGGATTTAGTTACAATGAGGCATATTCACTATGATCAAGGTACACACTTAGGTACCTAAACATTTCCACAGGAGCCTGGTGCACTCATGCTGAACTACATTTAGCTCCCGAGTTGTCCATAGGGAATTTTAGGCAAAACCCAACATTAACAGCGCCCAGATGGATCCCAAATTACTTGCTGTAATGGACCAAAACATTACCCTCACTGAAAGTGACAGAACTGAAACACAATACATACTATTGCAAATGGTTAACATGATTTTTTCAATCTATATATGGTTGTATTGCTCTGTACAAATACAACGGCAGAACTCTGTTAACATAGACATATTTGTTATTACCATATTTCAAGTTCTTTCACACCAACTCATCCAACCATGTCTTTAAGGACCTTGCTTTTTGCACTGGGGCACAGTCATACTGGAATAGAAAAGTGCCTTTCTCAAATTGTTCCCTCATAGTTGGAAGCAAAGCATTGTCCAAAATGTCTTGGTATGATGAAGCATTAATATTTCACCTTTCTTTGTAAGTAAGGGTCCTAGCCCATCCCCTGAAAAATTGCACAATACCGTTATCCCTCATTCACCAAACTTTACAACTGGCAGGTAATGTTCTCCTTGCATCTGTCAAACCAAGACTCTGACCCCATCAGACAAAAAGTTAAATGTGATTTGTCACTCCACAGAACACGTGCCCCAGAGTCCAGTGGGGAGGCATGTTTTACACCACTCAATATGGCATTTGGCACTTGGTGATGTGAGGCTTGCATGTAGCTGCTCGGCCATGGAAACCCATTCCATGTAGCTCTCACTGATATTTTTTGTACTGATATTAATGCAAATGGAAGTTTGGAACCTTCATTATGGGGAGCAGTGGCAAATGTTACGCACCAAGTGCCTCAGCACTCCTTGACCCAGCTTACAGTTGTTCATGGATGGATGGAATTTTACAACCTGACTTATTGCAAAAGGTGGCATTCTATCACAGTACCATGCTTGACAGGGCCACCACCAGGAATTTCAGGACCCCTTACTGAACACATTTTCCCCATACCCCCCCCCCCCCCAACAATATCTCCCACTCGCCCCACCTACCCTCACAAGCATGTTATCCATGTCTAGTATAATATGGAGGGTGGTTGGGAGCAGTTGGTCAATATGCCAGTATTTAGCCACTCAATATGCCAGTATTTTGACACTCAATATGCCAGGATTTTGACTCTCAATATGCCAGGATTTAGCCATTCAATATGCCAGGATTTAGCCACTCAGAATGCCAAGATTTTGCCACTCAATATGCCAGTATTTTGCCACTCAATATGCCAGGATTTTGCCATTTTAATTTAAATTATGAATTTAATAATTTTTAAAAAAGCGACCGGAGTTTCCCTCATCTGTGCAGGAGGTAAGAATTTTTTTTTTCTTCTGGCGTGACCTGGGCAGACTGCATGGCTAGGTGCTTGATTGTATACACCTGAGGCAAAGGTTCTGATTGAAACACCTAAATTTAATAATTGAGCCCAAATACATTTGTCCATAGAGTGTGTGTGTATGTATATATATATATATATATATAATTTTATAAATATAGAAACAGCATTCCTATGCTGTTTATATATTTTACTTTTTTGGCATCAATATATGCACCATGCTTTATTGTGTTATTTTCAAATCATCACACACATTTTATTGAACTATGAGTGTTTATCAGTCCAAGATGATGCTCAAATTGGTTAAAAGTTTCACACAAATGTTTATAATTTATAGTTTGTGGCCTATTAACATGAAGGAGACCGTTTTCTTGGTTGTATCTGCCCATTTGTTACACTGTGACAAGGATGAGCGTCAATAAAGGATTTAACATTAATAAAATGCTGTCTGGAATGCACTACTGTGTGTTCTCAATCCCCTATTAAAATTACTGACAGCTGTGATTCCACAGGAGTGGAAAAGCTCCGGAAAGCCCTGGCTAAATCTTAGAAAGGATACCACTTGTAGAACATCAAGTAAAAAAGAAACAAAACCCTGCACCAGGTAGATTAAATATCACAACTGGAAACCAGAAATGGCATATTAAGACATGCAGTTATCTGTCCTTTTATAACCCCCTTTCCTTTATTACTATATGGTTTGAATTTGTATTTTGCACAGTATGGACTGGTAAATAACACTCAAGTTATACTGAATTCATTGTCATTTCCAAGGACACTTACCACATACTCTAGACAAATTGTTTTGAAAAGTTAAGTTGATGGATTAGTTTTACGCAATATAACCCACTTCAAAGGTTAGCCTATTTTTATTAATATTAATGTTATGAATTTATGGTAATACAAAAATATGTGATGAAAGCAAATATTTTTCCGTGTTTGAAAAGAAAGTTCATAAACGTTTCAAGAATTTATCCTTGAATGTTTATTGATATTGAGAAACATGATAAGGAATGAGAGCTCTCTGAAGAGACGGAGAGGAACTAGTAACATCAAAAATGCATAGCAAAAAGCTAAACCACACAAGTTTTTACCACAATTCATTTAAAATAAATATTAAATAAACTGGAAAAGTATTACTAGGAGAGACAGGCTCCTTTCATGGGGTCATTGCAAAATTGAGTGAGGTTTTCATGTTTGAACTCCTTGATTAATTACATCAGCATTATTATTAAATTGATGACAGAAATTAGGTATTTCACTGGTTATTATCAGCACTGACAGGTGTTGACACCAAGTAAAACAATGATCCCTCAGTCAGGTGCTTAACATAAAATAAAAAGCGTATAATAAAACATACCGGAGGAGAATATATAGTCAACAGTAAACCATCCATAAACCAAACGACTCAATCAAAAGTGCAAAATATCCTTGTAAAAACACCAGCCACCAAGCTAGAAAATAATTAAATTGTAAGGATAGAATTAATTGAAAAGGTAAATTAATTCCAGTTGTGTGTGAAATGTCATATTACCAGGGTCACTAGTAAATGCATTTTTAAAACCAAAGGACAAAAAGCTAAACAAATATTACTTTGCTTATCAAAGCAGTGAAATAAAGCAATTAATTGCTTTGAGATTTAGATTATTTTAGCAGATTCTACTGAAGACTTTTCACTGACTAATAATGGTCATCTGAAAGGAAAACTGACGTAATAAGAAAAATGAAATACTTTAGTGATATCTATAATCTGTTCAGGAAACACAGGTTTAAAAGTTACTCTGCAAAGAAAAACATCCTAAAATATTGGAAGGTATCTCGCACACCTACATGGTGGAAAAACACAAGACAATATAATGAATAACTGGAGTTCAGTGACAATTACAAATGGCAGTAAGGAGATCACAATCTGTATTCCACAAAACACTTTTACATATCGAAAAAAAAGACAATCAATCTGTAACTAGATAGCCTGGTCACTTAAAACAAACACATATAGAAATCATATGCCACTGTTTTTTTATATGATTGAATTAATTGCATATAAAAGGGAAAATTAAAAGTAGGTGTTTTTCTCTTGGCTCAATTTTGTGAATATTTCCCATGATGCAAAATCTTCCAGCCAGTCTCACTTTACAATTGTGGCCAAAGCCTGCATGATGATGTCATAAGATACTTCCCTGCTCTCTTACTGGCTCCTGTGTATTATAGTGGGCAGGATTAGGTGGCTGTGTACAACTTTTTTTTACCTGCCTTCCAAACACAAGACAAGATTAACATAATCAAACATCCCCTTCCCATTCACTGCAAGTCTACAAGTCTATGATCAGAATTCTGATTTTTAGACTACATTCTGTGTCCCAAGCTCCAAAATGATAAATTTGTACTGTAAAATCATAAGGGGGGCACCCAAAAACACTATTCCACAAAATGGTGGTGCCAGTCACACTTATTTAGTTACATATTTTATTAAATACAGTTACATTTAAAAAAAAAATGTAATATATACAATCAGTGACAGTCCTGACCCTTCTATTCCACATAGCGGTCATCAAGGTAGAGTGGGAGGGACTGAGAACATAATCATTAATTTAAAAGGTTGTAATAAAAGGGTTCTATAGGTTTATTACATGACTTTAAATGCTAACTGAAACAGCTGATAGATCCCCTTCTGTAATCTCTTTGCAAAATGAACTGTATCTATGTTATTCTAGGGATAATTCTTCAGCCATCTAGTGTTCATAGGGTGCATGCTACAGACAACCGCTATGCACTGTATGTATTGGTAAAGTAGAAACAAGAATCACAGCAACCTTCTCAAACCATTCCCACTAGAACTCTCCTGAGTTGGAGCCTCGTTGTGTTTAAGGATATCTCTGCTTCAGTGAATTTAAATCAATTCTATATATATTGTGACAGAGTGCAAGGTATGGTGCAAAAAAGTGTGTATTTTACCCTTCAGAGTGGGAAAACACAGCCCCAGGGAAATATATTTAAGGTTCTTACACCTTTTAACCCCTTTGCGACAAAGGACGTGTCAGGCATGTCCTTGGAGAAACTCCCTTAACTACAAAGAACGTGCCTGGCACGTCCTGCGGTGAATCAAGCGCTTTTCGCGATCAACGATCTCGAAAACCGCTTTAACCGCAGCACCGAAATTTCTGCTCTGGGGCACCCACGATCGCCCTACGGAGCGATTGTGGGAGCCATATTGACGGAGCAGCAGGCTCCATCAATATGGCTATGCCCTCTGCCGGTCTGAGCTTCGGAAGTGAAAGTAACTTCACTTCCGTGGCTCTGAATAGGTTACTTGACTGCCCCTAGTGGTAGTTAAGTAGCATAGCAATGGAAAAAAATTTAAATAAATATTTAATTAATTAAAAACTGGTTATATAGTTAGATTAGCCTATAGGGTTAAAATTAAATAATTGTTAGAATAATGGATAGGGTTACAATTAAATTAAAATTAAAACATATTAAGGGATATAATAAGGATTAGAGTTGGGGTTAAATTTAGTGTTAGGGTTAAATTTTGGGTTCGGGTCGGGGGCAAAAGGTCAATATAGTAAAAAAAAACAAAAACTATATTTTTGGTTTTTGCCCCATAACTCGCAAAAAAATAGCGAAAAATATGGAAACATGCCTATTTCTGAACTCGGGACAACATTTAGAAACTATTTAGACGGGGTCTTTTTTAATGATTTTATTTGTGTAAATTATATTTTAGGTCAAAGTTAGAAAAAGTGTTTTTTTTTTTAATGTTTCATCATATTTTATGATTTTTTTCTGTTGTAAATTATAAGATATGATGAACATAATGGTATCTAATGAAAGCCCTCGCTGATAAAAACAACATATAATTTGTGTGGGTACTGTATGTGAGAAAGAATAAAATTGCAGCTAAACACAAACACATCAGAAATGTCAAAACAGCCATTGTCACCAAGGGAAAGTCAAGGTGAAAATGTCTTGTCAATAAGGGGTTAATGGTAAAATGTGTGTTTTGGGTCCCTGGGGTGGAGTATCCAGAAGAGCAGGGTGGGCCGGTTCTCCATCCCACTTTCAGGGTGAGTGACTATACAAAGTCCAGGCAGGGTTTTGTATTAGACCTGGCTGCTAGATGCAGGGAAATTAAGCTCACCTGTGTCTAATAGAGGGAGCTATTTACCACACAGGAAAATGATGGTCTGGACCTAGTGTGTTTAAAAAACTGGAAGGAGAGCTTGTCCTAAAGAATGTTGTGATCGGTGATTTGTTGAAACCTTAAATAAACAGAGCTGTGCATTTGAAAAACGTATCATCGCTTCTGGAGATTGCTTTGTATTTCTGAGAAAGACTGTGCGGTATCAAAGATCCCAGATAAACCTATGCCAACTGGAACAGGTTTGTCAATATATATATATATATATATATATATATATATATATATATATATATATATATATTATACACATACATACATACATACATACACACACACACACACACACACCATAATCTACATGTGAGTATTAACCCCTTGACGACAAAGGACGTGCCAGGCACGTCCTGGAAGAAACTCCCTTAACGACAAAGGACGTGCCTGGCACGTCCTGCATTGAATAAAGCGGTTTTCGCGATCAACGATCGCGAAAACCGCTTTAACAGTGCTGGTCTATTGCCTCGACATCGAGGCAATAGCCAGCACCGAAATTTCTATTTCGGGACCCCCACGATCGCCCCACGGATATGGCTAAGTCCTCTGCCGGTCTGAGCTTCGGAAGTGAAAGTAACTTCACTTCCGTCGCTCTGAATATGCTACTTGAATACCCCTAGTGGTAGTTTAGTAGCATTGCAATGGGAAATATTTAAAATAAATATTTGATTAATTAAAAACAGGTTATTTAGCTATATTAGCCTATAGGGTTAAAATTAAACATTTTTTAGCATAAGGGATAGGGTTAAAATTAAATTAAAGTTAAAAAATATTAAGGGATATAATGAGGATTAGAGTTGGGGTTAAATTTAGTGTTAGGGTTAAATTTTGGGTTCGGGTTGGGGTCAAAAGATCAATATAGGAAAAAAACAAAAAACACTATTTTTGGTTTTTGCCCCATAACTCGTAAAAAATATCGAAAAATATGGAAACATGCATATTTTTGAACTCGGGAGAACATATAGAAACTATTTAGACGGGGTCTTTTTTAATGATTTTATTTGTGTAAATTATATTTTAGGTCAAAGTTAGAAAAAGTGTGTTTTTTTAAATTTTTCATCATATTTTATGATTTTTTTGTAGTAAATTATAAGATATGATGAACATAATGGTATTTAATGAAAGCCCTTCTTATGACGATAAAAAAAAACTTATAATTTGTGTGGGTACTGTATGTGAGAAAGAAAAAAATTACAGCTAAACACAAACACCCTAGAAATGTCAAAACAGCCATTGTCACCAAGGGAAAGTCAAGGTGAAAATGTCTTGTCACTAAGGGGTTAAAAACACAACTAAAGGGAGAAAATGTTTGAAAAAAACATGTTTTAGACTACTTTCCCAATGAAGTACCACTTGTCCCAACTAACGAACTAATAAAATGAAAAAGCAAGGTTCACAGACAAAGAACATCTGAGCAGTACGATGTACTGGTCAGAGTCATCAGAACTTTCACTGATCTGTCACTCTCTGTATCAGTGTATGAGTGACCATTTAAAAACATTGACTTTGTAATGTGACTGTCTGTGACAGCAATCACATGGCCTCTGAAACTCAGATTGGGTCCAGGAACATCTTTGTTGCGAGGCAGAGAGCTGTACCCGAGAAACGCCAGGAAATGGTGCACTCCACAATCTTTAAAGGAGGATGAGTTATCCCATCATATGTTCTCAAAAACATAGCTCTTCATGACAAGGTAATCCTCATTTTTATTTTTGTTTAAAAAAAAAAAAAAAAGTGACCTCTCCCAGACTGAATCATAAATGGCAGACATTGTATACCTTTTGTTTTTTGAACAATTCTGCTAGGGGAAACATTTTTGATACAGACATTTGGAGGCTACTATCTCCCAATACTGCTGCTTTGTGACAATGTTGGCCAATCATCATTGCCTGTCCATATATTAATGTGCCACAGAAAACCCCTAGCTGCTTGGAGATAAGCACTTCCCATTCGCTAACAGGCCAATAGCATGATCATAGAGTAACAACACTGGAAAGATAAGGTAAACGAATATTGGTAATAAATAACGCTACAATTTGATGACATGCTTGTATATCATCCCTGATTGAAATTCTTCTGCCAATGAATTTTGCTTAACATTTTGTACTGTTAGACATATAAGCAAGTATTGTGTGCATTTTTTACTAGTGTTGGATGAGGTGCATTAAACTTTATACACACAATGTTGATGTTGCCATCTCATTTTATTTAAGCAATTACATTTGCATAAGCATTTAAATGCCTCCTAACAGATTTTAAGCTTTTATAGGACTCTCTGATCAGGTTGATTGTGAGCAATCTTATATGCAGTTAAGTATTAATTATTATGAGGTGTTGGTTGAACCAAATTTGTTGTGACATATGTCTAGGAAAGCCCTCACTGCTACTTTAATTTGGGTAAAATTCCAAGGGGCTGAAATCAGACCAGAGGGAGTTATAAATATATAATGTATTCATTTCTGGTTGAATAAAGCTTTATAACTCTTGAATGCTTTAGGGAGAATAAACACAGTTGGACAGGTTTTAACTTATTTTTTTAAGAGCTGCAATCAACACATGTATTTTTGTGTGCATGTCTATATAATGGATAAATGGAATGTAAATGCAATATTGTGAAAGCATTGTACTAGATAACAGAGGAGTGGAAACCCTGATGTGAGTTGATCAGTATGATGTAAATCAACAGGTCATATCCAATATAAAGAACATTAAAAGGATGTCTGAGTAAGGTATCCAATTCATTACATAAATCTAGGAAAACTAAAAGGGCAAAAACGAAAACTGCATTCATAAAGGCCCAACAATCTATTTAACAGACTCTAGTCAATGACACAAAGCAGAAATTCTATTTGATTGGATGTCAGCGATGACCAAACAATGAAAAACAGGGGATAATGTCAAGGTTGTGATCAACATTGAATAAACACAAACGCATCTCAATGTGATCAGTGGATTTAATAGATTGAACAATTAAAGGAGAGTATCTTATCTTGCATTACAGCTCAATCTACCTAAAGGTAAAGCAAAATATTCTAAATACGGTATGCTATTAACAATTTGGCTGGAAGACATCTGGCCACCTCCAACATCTCTGTGGGTATCTAGAACTGTGAAAGAGAGGCTATAAGGAAGAGGGGCACTGGGGACTTGTGTAGGAGGGCATTTGGAAATGCTAAATACATTACAATATCAAGAAAAACAATTTTCCACCATTGCGAATCTAAGATACATGCATGCATGCATGCGTCTGTGCTAGCTTTAAAGTGGTAGAAAAATGTCATGGTTTCAATGGTAATGAGGTGATATTAAAAACTCACTGGTATTTCAAACTCATTTTTATTATAACTCAGGAATTATATATCACAGCTGATCACAAACAAACCATTTGAAATAGCTCAGTGTGGCCATTTAGATTTACTCACTTTTTAAGACAGGGAGCTACACAGCAATTCATCGTTTAATATTTTAGAGATTTTTTTGCAGAAACACGATTAAAGAGGTAGTAAGACTTAAAAATGTTACTTGGCCATATTAATTATTCTGCACTAGTTCCTTTAACGTCACGGTCTTTCTTCCTTTTTGCATAATTATTCTTAAATACTTTACTCTCTATTTGGACAAAGATTATGTGATATCTGTCGAATGGTGATTTTTAAACTAACTAACTAAACTCTTAAACTATGAGAGGCTCAAGAAAAAAATATATAAAATATGTGTGTGCAGCTAAATATGAAAATGAAGATAAAACAGCAGGAGCGCTGTCCAGTTTTGTAATGTGGAGAAGGTAACATGTCACTCAGTAGTAAGATAATATGAATATACTAATATAATAAAGTGAAACTTTAAAAAATTATGAACTTTACAAGAGATCACCCGTTGATTAGTAATGCTGTATAGAAATGGAGAATAATCCTTGAGTTGAATAAAGACCAACTACAAGTGTACTAAAATGAGAATGAAAAATGAAATTAAAAAAACACAAGGTCATAGAGAGTGAATTCAATTATCCAATTCTTATCACAATCAAAAGCATTCATAACAATCATGATATCTCTTTAATCTTAAATTACAATTATGCAATGTAAATTTGCATGCCAAATTGTAGACAAAAAAAATGCTATAAAGAAATTGCAGCATGAACAGGGTTAAGTCTAATTTACGCCATTAGTTAAACACAGTTACTGCCGGAGGGGTCAATAGTATAATAATACATAGAGCATGACGGTGACTCCTGGTAAAAGTAACTTAGGGAAGCTAAAATGTGATTGTTAAATCTCTGGATACAGGAGGATATTAGCTTTTTATTTATTGCATACCAGTAATGCTATGAGGAGACAGCAGTAGCAAGTGCAATGGTCTGAAATTACAAGATAAATGTAAACTATTAGACAAAATAACTTGGAAAAATAGCATCTGTATTGATAACTTTTGACTTTTTATTTGCAATATATTTTTCCTGACATTTGACATCAATAAATGCTACAGTGTAGAATATTTCTTGGTTTATATGATTAGAAACATTATACATAAAACAACACTGTACAGTTTACAGGTCAGTCACACATGAAAGATTTAAGAATAGATGTAAAAGCTGGAAACTGAGAACTTCAGTTTTGTTATAAAAAGAATCATTATTAAACAACTATTAAACTTTTTAATTATAAAAATTGGAGCACAAGTGAAAAGTGAAGTGTCACTGGTATGAGGATAAACTGGAATGTACATTTGATCGTACATGCCAAATAATCCTCTGACCAGCACTGCCATGCTTCCCTGGGAAGGTCACTGATGGCTTCTATCTGCTAGTGCAGAGAGAAACTTGTTTTCAAGGTGGATAAACTTGTGCCCTATATTGATCCCCTTTGAAACCCCAGCAGAGTGAGAGAACGCTGCTGCAAACATACCCTGGATCAGATGAGTTGGACGCGCCCCCCACTCTAAATGTGCATGCGCTTATACTGTCAGCTTTCAGGCAGAGAGTACACCCATGTGTACTTATAGAGATACCAGACGGGTTTATGTGGGAGAAGGGGACACGGAAGCACGGTTAAAAATGTTTATATTGTAAAGGCATGGGTGAAAATTATCAAAATTGATCTATACACTGAGTTTCATATAAGTATGTGGTGTCATCTGTTTATGACATTACCTGTGCCTTTCAGTGGGAAATGTGCAATATGCTAATCAAGCCATTAGGGGATATCATAAACAAGACTCACACAGACACATGTAAGCAACACTATACTTTGTAATCTAGATGCTCAAGTGGAAAGTTCAATGGCCCTAGTTTGAGATTAGAAAGGAATAAACTCTTTTTTTTAAAAAAAAATATATGCACTGACACTGCCAATGTGTAGGTGAAGGAATCCCTTCTGGTGAATAAACTATATGGTTATGTAAAATGTATTTTTTCCTGACTGCCTGCTAGTACAACACAAACATTATAAACTAAATTGTTACTGTAAAATGCATTGATTTATATACAAAAAATGTAGTACATATGGTCAACTTTAATTTTAAGAAAGCAACAAACACTTGAATGCAGTGTGATCATATACACGTTGTGGTTTATGTCTCTGCTGTCACCATACAGTTGCAAATGTTTCTGTATTGGTGATTAGGGGCATTGTATTTTGGGTGTATTTCTAATTAAAAATAAACAAGATATAACTTTTGATATACAAATGTTCTATGAATTTGGTTCTTGCTAAAATGAAAAAAAAATTTCAACATTCTCATGTAGAGGAGTGGTACGCCACTTTTTTCACTAAATGTGTCTTGTTTAAATGCAATGTTTTATAGTCTTTTGTGCTGGTGGCTGATATCACCAGGTATGAAGCTAATTTGAAAAAAAAAAGTTCAGATTTTGTTGAACGATGACCCCCCCCCCCCCCCCCAAATATTTCGGATGACAACCCCATAATGAAAAAAAAAAAGATTAAAAATTAACAGTACACTAATGATAAAACAGGAAACAATGAATTACCACTAACATGGAACACAGGTACACGCAGGGCCGGACTGGGAGAAAAATTCGGCCCGGGCATTTTTTGATCACAGCGGCCCACTAAGAAGGGGGCGGGGCAGAGGAGGTGTGTTTTGTCATCACCAATGACAAACACGCTCCCTCTCAAAGTGAGCATGTTGGTTCAATGCTCTTCCAGGGCAGACCATGCGCAGAGCTCTGCTGAAGAGCTCTAGCATGAGAAAAAAGCCCTGTATTTGTTCTGCACAGTGCAAGCAAATGTAATAACATGCTGCACTGTGTTTCCTTGCAACTTGTCTCTGGTGTCTCTATAAATGGATACCAGGAGACAAAAATGCCAGGAAAGAGTATTGAGCATGTGTTTGGAGCCTGCTTGTGGGATTGCGTGTGTGTAGAGTGAGCTGATTGTGGTGTGGTATTGTGTAATAAGGTCGGTTTTAGTTGTGTTGTGTTTGTGGTGTAATGTGATGCATATGTGGCTAGGGGCTGTAGAGAATGTGTGTATAGGGGATATAGCAAGTGTGTGAATACAGGCTATAGTGTGTGTGTGTATATATAGATGTAGTGTGTATTTAGGGGTGTAGTATGTGTTTGCTTACAAAGAATCTAGTGTGTGTATATATACACACACATATATATATATATATATATATATATATATATATATATATGAGTCTAGTGTGTGTTTGAAGGACCCAGAATGTGTATAGGAGATCTAGTGAGTGTGTGTGTTTATAACGGTTTCAGAGTGTATATAGGGATCTAGCGTGTGTATGTGTGTAGATGATCCAGAGTTGGGTAAGGGATCTAGTGTGTGTCTGGAATGTAATTTGTTTAGAGGTCCAGTATGTGTGTATATATATATATATATATATATATATATATATATATATATATATATATATGGAAGTATTGTGTATGTCTGTTGTCTGAGTGTTGTGTATGATGTGTGTGAGAGTGCTGTGTGTGAGAGTGCAAGAGTGCTGTCTATGATGTGTGTGAGTGCTGTGTGAGTGCTGTGTGTGAGAATGCTGTGTGTGCTGTGTGTGAGAGTGCTATGTGTGTGTGATGGGTGTGAGAGTGCTGTGTGTGATGGGTGTGAGAATGCTGTGTGTGATGGGTGTGAGAGTGCTGTGTGTGATGGGTGTGAGAGTGCTGTGTGTGATGGGTGTGAGAATGCTGTGTGTGATGGGTGTGAGAGTGCTGTGTGTGATGGGTGTGACAATGCTGTGTGTGATGGGTGTGAGAGTGCTGTGTGTGAGTGCTGTGTGGTATGGGTGTGAGAGTGCTGTATAAATGTTAGAATGGATTGTGTGTGTGTGTGTGTGTGTAGGGGGTGTAAATAAACAAATAAAATAACAGGCATTATGTCCGGGGGGGACATAATGCCTGTTATTGTATTTGTTTATTTACCCCCCCCCCCCCCCCCCCACACACACAATCCATTCTAATATTTATACAGCACTCTCACACCCATCACACACAGCACTCACACCCATCACTCTCACACCCATCACACACAGCACTCACACCCATCACACACAGCACTCTCACACACAGCACTCTCACACCCATCACACGCAGCATTCTCACACCCATCATTATCACACCCATCACACACAGCACTCACACCCATCACACACAGCATTCTCACACCCATCACACACAGCACTCTCACACCCATCACACACAGCACTCTCACACCCATCACACACAGCATTCTCACACCCATCACACACAGCACTCTCACACCCATCACACACACATAGCACTCTCACACACAGCACACACAGCATTCTCACACACAGCACTCACACAGCACTCACACACATCATAGACAGCACTCTTGCACTCTCACACACAGCACTCTCACACACATCATACACAACACTCACACAACAGACATACACAATACTTCCATATATATATATATATATATATATATATATATATACACACACACAGCACCCATCACACACATACTGGACCTCACACACTCTCACACCCATCACACACTCTCACACCCATCACACACAGCACTCTCACACCCATCACACACAGCACTCTCACACCCATCACACACAGCACTCTCACACCCATCACTCTCACACCCATCACACACAGCACTCTCACACACAGCATTCTCACACCCATCACACACACAGCACTCTCACACCCATCACACACACATAGCACTCTCACACACAGCACACACAGCATTCTCACACACAGCACTCTCACACACATCATAGACAGCACTCTTGCACTCTCACACACAGCACTCTCACACACATCATACACAACACTCACACAACAGACATACACAATACTTCCATATATCACTCCCTTCTTACCTTTAGACTGGGAGGCGGGGTTCCCTGGTGGTCCTCGTGGAGAGTGAACTCTAGCCTGCCGGCTAGAGTTCACTCTCGCGAGATCCGGTCGTTGCTATGGCAATGCTCCGGATCTCGCGAGAGGAACCCGGTGGAGCCAGTCTCCCTCCCTCTCTCCCCGCCGGCGGCCGCGTTTGAAGGCATGTGGGCCGGTGAGGGAGATCTTTGATGTCCTCACCGGCCCTTCATGTCAAAAAGCGGGTCCGGCGCTCGGATAGTGCCGGCCCTGCATAGACCGGCAGGGGAGATTCTGGGACCTCCCCTGCCGGCCTCGGCCCATGGCCACCGCGGCCCACCGGGCATTTGCCCGGTGTGCCCGATGGCCAGTCCGGGCCTGGGTACACGGCTGTGGTTTAGTTATTGTACAGACATATATATTATATTAGATATAGGCACCTTTGCTGATAAAGTAGGAGAATTACTTCATCAAAGAATAACAATATAAAAACACCTCTAAATTTTAACATTATTAACTAGGAGTTCCATCTTCTTCAGTTTTCGTTTATTCTTTGGCATTGGTTTTTCATACATGCCATTTTTAAGCAGATGCTCCTTGCTGTGATGAATCTGAGCACCGTGCTGGAGTTGGAATGTGCACAGTGCCTGAAGTGGGCGGAGGATAGTCTGTCAAATATAATACAAAACAAACAATATCTTTACAATAGCAATACAAAGTGTCATAGAGTGATTCATATTGTGTTCTAGCTTTGTATCTATTGCTGACACAATGCTATATTGTCTATGTTGCACTGAGCATCTAATCCCTAAGCACTTACCTCGGAAAGATAAGATATATATACCGCTATTAATATTTGCACAAGATGATGTACTTTTCTTCTGACTATGCATAATAAAATAGAGACGGGGTAGGAGTATACCAACATAATTTCACTTCTTCAATGTGGAACATTATAATATTACCAAAAGAATATACAGTGCAATAGTATAATTAATAGCTAAATATTAATTAAAAAAAAAAAACTACATGATGCCAGCAATAAACGGACGCTGGCCGGTACTATAGTTATTTGTACCGTATGTGATGCGGCATACATTTTTTTAACTTTTTAAGAGAGCTATCAAAATTACTGCACGTCACCTTGAAGGAACACTAAACGTTATATTTGACTTGTGCTTCTAATATACAAGCACAAGTGAAATGTTAGTTGTTTCTATTGTGAGGATAAACTGGCATGTACTTTTGATAGTACACACCAGTTTATCCTCAGACCGCTACAATAGAGATAATAGCTGAGAGAGACCCTTGTTTTTACATGGGATCAGCAGGGGGACCTAGTTAAGGTCCCCCCCTGCTGACCACATGCAAAAAGCGAAGGGTTTCTCTCTGCAATAGCTGCGAGAGTCCCTCGCATTCAGCAGTCGGACCGGGGCAACTCAGATAGTAAACCTGCGTGTATCTATTAAAATACACGTCAGGTTTACTTCAAAGTCAGGGACATTTTTTTTAACCCTTGCTTCCTTCAAGGAATAAAAAAATGTGCAATGTTCCTTTAAATCAAGACTGAAAACTGCACCCATCAAATGTAAAGTGATGCTGTACACGGTAAAATAAGATGCATATATGATTTAAGTAGCTAAGTGTTTTGTATCCTCTATACGCATTACAAAAATAACTGAAAACATATCACAAAGAGTCTATCTGGGCAGCTCTCACTGCAGGTTTTTTTCTCTTGCATTTGTTATCATATATGGCAGTTGGAATGTTAGATACCAAGTTAGGCGCCTAAACATGGTGGGATGTGGAGAGCGTCTCGAGTGCATCCAGTGTGAACTGCTAAATCCACAATAATAATCACACCTCTTTCTCATGTGAGTTTTACTGTATAAAGCCCATGGTGATTTTACACAAGATTATATTTATCACTGATTGACAAAGAATATTTTCACATTAGTTTCTATACAGCCATTTAATCATCAAACTGACATGTAGTGTATCTTTGTCCACCTGTCATTTAAAGTTGCACTAAACATCCTTCCAGAAACTCAAAGTTTTACATTCAGCTCTTCCTCTCAGTTGAAGCAAAGCTGACAGTGTTAGCGCATGATCAGCCAATCAGAGTTGGATCTCGCCACTTGTCTCTGTTAGGGTTTGATGGAACCTCATAAGGTGCACAAGGTTACCCTCATTTTAACAAATAATGAAGAGAGGGGACCTATGTATGTAATTAGTTGACTACATATAAAAATGAGGGTCACTTCAATGCACTAGCAGAGACAGTGAACGATGAGGGCTGTCGGTTTGATGAAATTGCATGTACCTTAAACTAGGACCACTGAACAATCCATTTGTGTTAAGATAATAGAAGTACGAGTGAAAAATACGATTTAGTGGTTCTTTAGCAACTATAACGTATTACTATCATTGTACAACTGCCTTGAAGTGTATTAAGCCTCGTTATTGTCCAGCTACCACTCAATGAGTGTGGCCCCATCACAGTTTATCTGACACTAAATAAGTGTGATGCCGTGTAGGATTCCCAATCACCATTCAATTAACACTGTACCAAATCTGTGCATGTCATCATCCAGCCTTTAAGACAGCACAGGCTTTTCACCACTACAAAGATTTATAATGGTCATGTCAGTTGTAACAATTTGAAAAATGACGTATTGCTGTAGTCAAAAAGCAAGTGGTAATTGCAAGATTTAGTACTTATATTACGTTAAGTGCATCTAATTTTCCTTGCGGCTGTGAAAATCTAAATAAGCAAGCTTGATTGGTTATTATTAAAATTGTAAATTAAAGTCTGAGAAACAACTGCCATGATAAGTATAATATAATGGATGCATTCGATAATCTATCTAAGAAACTTGTGTTGTTTTTCAATTTCTGACATTTTTAATGATAGTGTTGCACTTAGAGTAAAAATAATTGGCATCCAACAAGGCTATTTGTTACTACTATTTAAATGGAATGTGAGTGCTGTCAAAACCATGTGTGTAAACATAACATAGGTAATGAACTAATAGAGTTATCAAGAGATATGAAATACAGGGTCTCTGAAATACATGAGGTAAGGCCAGCAAGCACATTTCTGTTCTCAAATAAATAAATGTATTATATTAAAATGAGTTCTACCCACCTCCTGAATCTCAGAAGTTTTTTCCATAATTGAAAGCGCGATGGCAGCACATTCCAGCGTAGAAAGACACGTATTAGTTGGCTGTGTACGGATCACATATTGACTTGATAAAGTGTTCTGTAACTGCACCTATAATAACAACGGTAATAAAGAAATTGTATTTTTTAATAATATCTGAATAATGTTTTATTGTGTACCTATGAAGCAACATGGGGGCATCTATGAGCAATAAAAAAAATAATGAATCCCCGTCATCAGGACTTCATTCCCCCAATCCCCAACTCAACAAGAATTATAGGTCACCTAGCTCTTTGGCAACTGCCATACATATCATACTCAGCCAGCCAAGTAATTTATACAGAATAATATTAACAGCAGTCCTCAAAGAGCTAGGTCACAGGATGTTATTAGTTCAGTTACATACATTTGTGTTGTAGCGATGATGAACGAAAATATCAAGGATACTGCGCCTGACAAATAGCAGAATAAGCATTATTAACCCCTTGGCGACAGATGACGTGCCAGGCACGTCACGACAAATCGAGGACTTGCCGACAGCTGACGTGCCTGGCACGTGATACACTTAATAGAGTAAGGAAAGCGACCATGTAGAGGCATTGTGCAACACCCCCAAAAAGTGTAGGGGCGCGCTAAGATCACTCCCCGGAGTGATCGTAGCAGCCATTTAAAAATGGCTGCGCCCGCTGCACACATGTGCTTAGGAAGCGAACAATCGCTCGCTTCCTAAGCACCTCGGGTGTTGCTAAAGTGCCTCGCTAGCGAGGCACTTTAGCAGCACCTTCAGGCTCCCCAGAACCGATGGTGGTCGCTCTCCTGAGCGACCCCATCAGCTCAGTAGGCTTCCCTTCTAATGGCAAGAGCATCGGAAGTGAATGTATTTCACTTCCGATGCTCTAGGGGGAGCCAATCGATGCCTGCACAACAGATCTGTGTGAAGGCATGTATGATAAGTGCTCTGATGAGCACTTATCATACAGTCAAAGGCAATATTAGTAAATATTGCCTTTGACAAGTATTGATCTGCCTCCCTCACCTTACTAGTTTTAGTAAGAGAGAGAGACAGATCAGATAAAGTAAAAAATAAAATAAAATAATAAAATTCAAAATATTTAATACAATTTTAGTAACCATGGGCTTTTATAAAAGCCATTTCAAGTGTTTAACTTGAAGTGTGTGATCATACACAGCAGCACATTTTTTGCTGTCGGTGCATTTTTTAGGGGTTAATTTTGTTTACTGTAATTCATTACAGTATAAAAAAAGGCACTTTTAAGAGCGATTAACCCCTTGATTGCTGTAGATCACTGCCTAAGCAGCGATCTGACGCAAATGCAGCAATCTTGCTGCAGAAGCATTTTTACTTTTTTTTTTAAAACTTTTTTATTACACCCGTCACGGGTTAATTATACCCGCTAGGGGATTACGTTTAACGTAAAAAAAAAAAAAAAATTTGCTGTCTGAGCGCATGTATAGCGATCAGTAACAGCTGATCAGTGGCAACGGCGGGTTTGCTCAGATGAGCATCACCATTCACCTGGTTAGATCAATATTTGATCTGACCCGTGTAGATCTGACTCCCTCTCACTTGAGTTTTAGTGAGGGAGACAGACAGAGCTGTATAATGTAAGTTTTTAATTATAATATATTTAATACAATTGAGACCCAAAGTCTTTTAAAAAAGCCGTTTCCAGTATTTAACCCCTTCCCTGCAATTGATCGCTGTGTACGCAGTGATCTTACACAGCAGCACATTTTATGTGCATTTTTTTAGGGGTTAATTTTTTTTTACTGTGATTTATTACAGTATATCAAAGGCTCTTTTAAGAGCTATTAACCCCTTCCTTGCCGTATATCACTTCCTAAGCAGCACATATGGTCACTGCCTAAGCAGTGCATATGGTCACTGCCTACGCAGCGCATATGGAGCAATCTGGTCGCAGAAGGATTTTTTTTTTGCTATCAGCGTTTTTTTTCCCACACTCGCTAGGAGTTAATTATACCCACTAGGGGATTACGTGTATTCCTTTTAAAGCTGTCTGAACGCGTGTATAGCGATCAGTAACAGCCGATCAGTGGAAAAGGTGGTTTGGTGATTTCTCAGATGAGCATCACCATTCGTCTGGTTAGATCAATATTGGTAAATATTGTTCTGACCCATATGGATCTGCCTCCCTCTCCTCACTTGAGTTTTAGTGAGGGAAAGAGACAGATCTGTATAATATAATTTTTTAATTGTAATAAATTAAATAAAATGTAAAAAAATTGTGAGTCCCAAGGGCTTTTAAAAAATCCATACCCTTTGTATAGTGTAGCCTGTGTATTAACCCCTTCCCTGCCACTGATCACTGCACAGCAGAACATTTTTTCTTGTCTGTGCATTTTTAGGGGTTAATTTTTTTGTACAGTACTACATAGGCTCTTATAAGAGCTATTAACCCCTTCCTTGCTCTACATGTCAAAATTCCAAGTTGGAAAATCTCAAATGTAGACTTTCAACCCCCAACAAAGCTGACAAAGCTATGCATGGGTGGTATCCCTGTGCTCGGGAGATGTTGCTGAACATATATTGTGGTATTGTTTGTCAGTGACACATACCGAAATATGTGAATTTGTGTCTAAAGTACAATGTATGTGGGAAAAAATACACAATAAAATGACTACCACAAACTTTGACAAAGGGTGGTGGTAGAATTGGTGCATTGAAAGTGTTAAAATACCACCATTTAAAAAAGCCTAGGGTGTCTACTTTTACAAAATATATACTTTTTTGGGTAAAATACACTGTCCTACTTTAAAAAAAAGTCCCAAATGCAAGATGGGCTCAGGCTGACTACACGTCAAAATTCCAAGTTGAAAATGCGCACCTTCAAAATGTGGCCCTTTAGCCCCCAAACAACCCAACAAACCTATGCATGGGTGGTATCCCTGTACTCAGGAGATGTTGTTGAACACATATTGGAGTGTTATTTGGCAGTGACACATACCAAAATCTGTGAATTCATGTCTGAAGTACAAGGTTTGTGAAAAAAAACCACAATAAAATGACTACCACAAACTTTGACAAAGGCTGGTGGTAGAATTAGTGCATGGAAAGTGTTAAAATACCACCATTTGAGATAGCCTAGGGTGTCTACCTTTAAAAAAATATATGAGTCGATGGGGTAAAATACACTAGCTGGCTTCAAATATGTTCCAAATGGGACATGGGTGCAGGCTGTCTGCATGTAAAAATTTCAAGTTGGAAAACAAAAAACTGCACCTCCCAAATTTGGCATTTTAGCCCCCAAACACCCCAACAAACCTATGCATGGGTGGTATCCCTGTACTCAGGAGAAATAGTAGAATCTATTTAGCAGGTTTTTTCGTTCGCTTTTGAAGAGAAGATGTTTCAAATAAAAGTCAGGACATTTGTGTTTTTTTTTTTTTTTTTTACCATATTCTTTTTTTTTGTTTATAATATTATAAGATATGATCACAAATATGGCATCCAAAGAAAGCACTTCTTGACCCGATAATAACAATATATAATATGTGTGGGTACAGCAAATGACAAAGAAGAAAATTACAGCTAAACACAAACAGCACAGACATGTTAAAATAGCCATTGTCTAGAAAGGACAAAATTGTTTCAAAGGCTCTGTCCTTAAGGGGTTAACCCTGTAGTACTTAAAAAGTTTGGGGTTGCCATTTGGTAGCATTTTTACAAAAATGGGTGGGAGATGTTCAGTCGTAAGCCCATAAAATCTCAGTGGGTGGTGGTGATGCCGATTTTCATATGTACAGCCCACCATACAGTTATAAGAAACTGTTCAGCCCCACTCATGGTACAGAATACACAGGATATAAAAGTCACCACCATAATGTGTGTTGATGCTACTGATAGTATGCATGTGGAAATAGACCATCCACAAAATTGAGAATACAAAGAAACCTTTTTTCAATGTGACAGAGTTAAATAAATAAATAAACTACAAAAACAGATATCAACTAAATAAACAAGTGCACCATAAAAAAAAAAAATCCACATGACAAATGTAATTTAACACCCCAGTAGTGGGCCTGTGACTCTTGTGTCTCCTGCTTATGACATAAACTGTAGTTTAAAGAAAAGATAGGAGACTCAGCACACCGTTTAAGGGAGTTTAATCCACCAAAAAAAAATAACGTTTCAGCCCAGCACTGAGCTTTTTTCAAGTCACTACTTTTCACTATAAACTGTAGTTTGATATGCAAATTATCTACTTTTCAATGGGAAATGTGTCATTTGCATTTTAAGCCACAAGGTAATGTCTGAAAAATAGACAACACAGACTAATTTAAAACAATGTTTCTCTTAATTTATGCATTTGTTTGGATTGTACTACACTGTATAGATCATTGGTAATATGTTTGTATTCTCTATATTGACAGTATAAACAATGTTAAGGAGCATTAAAGAGTCTTATCCACTGATATTCGCAAAAAATCAGTTAATAAGCAATAAACATTGTAGCAAATTATGAATGTAATGAAATATTATCTAAGCATGTGTCATCTCCATATTACTATTAAGCAGTATGAAACTCTACTAATTAACAAAAACACCTCCCTCTCTGGAGAATTAGACCATATTTTACAATATTACAGAGCCTAAAAAAGAAATCATGTTAAACCTTTACATATTTAATATATACAAGCTTGTGATGTGCACATACTTTAATAAACATTACGATAATAAAATTAAGTAAATCACTGCCACTAATTATCTTTAATGATACTTATGGAGATAATATTTATCATTGGAGATCCAAATTTTCCCTAGAGAATATATAACCTAATAAGGTATGCAAATAAAAAAGGTGATTAACATCAACTTGCTGCATTGGAGACTAGTGAACATGATTTGTATTATAAAACAAAACTATAAATAAGAAAACAGCCTCGGTACATGAAACCTCTAAAGAAATATATTGCCCAGTGGACATGAATGTGCATGTCACGCACATCAGAATAAAATATGAGAATAATAAATAAGAAACCCAACTATAATTAATCAATATTTATAGAACAGGTATTAAACACCTGCCAGTATAGAACGATATATAGTTTGATAAATAAAAATATATACCATATGTACATAGCTGGTTCCTACACTGTGTTTCCCCATTGTATTGCAAGCTTACAGGCACGACTCACTTGCCTTTATATTTGCATATATCTCGGTCTGCCTTTTTGTACCATACCTAATCCATCACATTAAATGAGTCATAATTTCTTGGAGCCATGTAAATATTTTGATCATAATAACGTGCAGGCTCAGCATCTGATTGCGGGAGATGCTTAACTGCAGTTCCATAACCATTAAAATTACACTTCAGTCACTTTTTACTTGCATAATGTAGATGTCATATGTGACCAGAAATAAATTAGTTAACCCCTTAGTGACATGGGCTGTTTTTTTATTTTAGCTGTTATTTAAATTTTTCTCAATTAATGTACCCATAATTATTATATACTGGTTTATCACCATAAAAAGTTTTTTTTTTAAGATGCTATTATTTTCATCATATCTTATAACATATGATGAACAACTTTAAAAATATATACTTTTTATATGCTTAGAAATTGTCAATGTTTACATATTTGTTTGTTTTTTGCAAATTATACGGCAATAACCTAAAGTTGTGTTTTTCCCTAACAGTGACCTTTTGACCCCAACCTTGATGATCAACTTAACCCCAACAATAAAGCTTACTGTAACACTAACCCTAGATCTCAACCCTAACTATTGTTTTTTGCTGACTGCGGCTTGGGGCACAGACAAAAGCACTTCCACAGCTTTTGCGCACTTGAGGGCAGTGGCATTTCCTGTTTGGTGCTGCTCTTCTGGCATAGTGCATGCAATTGCTCCTAAGAGCAATATTATGCAGAAGTGATTACTGATCGCCTCTGGCAGTCTTAAAGTCACAGGACATACATGTACGTCCAAGGCCACCAAGGAGATAATTAAAGTAGTTCGGTGGGATCCACTACTTGAATAGTTAAATGATTTCCTTCTGTTGACATATAACTTCTACATACTGCAAAGCAACGCTATCCTTTGGAGCTGGCTCTTAAAACATGGAGGACATAATGAGGTAAAAGCACTGAGCCAGCATGCGGCTGAACACTTATCCTGCTGTCTGCATCTGATGACTGGCATGGGCAGCAATGTTCTATCTACCTCCCTTCTCAGCCCAAACCCAGCTGTCAAGGTGTTGATATACAGGCCGCTTGCATCTTTTTATACAATGCAAGCCTGCCTGAAAACCCCACAACATCAAATGTGCTGCATCTCAGGACTGGTGATGCATCCAATTATGTATATTTTATTCTGTTGTTTTTTTAAACCTTTTTCTCAGATATAGTTTCCTAATCCATGTTTACTCCCATAGGCAGCTCTGGCAAATGCCTGTGGAGATTCTGAGTACTTGGTTTCTATTGGCTCAGTGGGAAGCAGAGAGCAATAGATTACATTTCTGTTAATGGTCAGTGTTTGAATCTGGATTAATTTATTTTAACTTCTATAGCCTTGATTCAGTTGATGCTATTAATGACACAAAGTTTTGAACAGAGTAATAGCATTTCCATAGCCTGCTAAAAAAAATAGGCTATCGTAAAAACATAGAAAAAAATAATTTCAATTTACCATACCATTAACCTTTGCTTTAGCGAAGGCCTCCTGATGGGACTAAAAACAAGCCCAGGTGATTAAAACACATAGGTCTTAGGCTTGGTGACGTCAAATACTTAAATGAATCTAGGTCTGAGTGAGCTAAAACCTCCTTTTCTATCGTAAATATTGACCTCATGTTGTTTGCTCCATAGAATAAACAGTTTCTCTATGTGGAGTAAACAAACCAAGCTCTCCAAGGAACTTTATATTTTACAGTAAAGATATTGTGAAGTGCTCTTCAGAAAAACTAGTACGGTTTAACACAGCAATGGTATTCAAGAATACCTGAAATATTATCATGAAGAATAAACATGATGTTTAAAAATGATCACACTGGATGGGCCTATCGCTTCTTCTTACAAGTTGCCAAAAGTTGTGTACTATGTATATCTATAAAACATAGAGGTCTATCCAGGTAGTCTCAATCGAGTATTCAAGTAGCCAGTCAGAAAGCTGGTCCTAGCTCAGCCATTGGCTGATTTTTAGAATGGGGGTTTCTTTCTTTTCAGTATTTGAAACCCCTGCCCTAAGGGGCTGAGATTTCAGTCTGAGTTCATCCTCAGCAGAGGGTAGACTTGTATGGAAGTATCGTTTTTGTTGTTTTTTAGTTGAACATTTTTTCGGTGGATTATTTTTTGTATGGTATCCTTTACCTGGGCGAAGAAAAGGGATCGATGGTGTTGAGATCGTCGCTGGACATTTAGTAAGGTAATATTTTCCCCACATGTGCACCCTTTGTGTGCTAAGAGGGTGAGCAGTGACTTTCACTGCCCACCCACCCAGGGCCACTTTAACCAATGGGCAAAGTGGGCACTTTCCCAGGACCCACAGGTAAAAGGGGCCCCCGCTGGCCCAGCATGCCCTACCTCTGCCTGCATGACACTTAGACAGTCTGGTGCAGCAGCTGGCATCCGCATCCAGCAGATGCACTCCGGTTAACTCTTAGCGCTGCCGGATTTGACAGCAAGTTTGTCCCTCCTCAACACATTCTATGCATGCAGCGTGCAAAGGGAGAAGACTGCGGAGGAGGCGGCCGAGAGAGCAGCAGCAAGGTAAGTACTGGGGAGTGGGGATTATTTTATTGGGCATACTGGCTGTGGCATATTACTGGGCATACTGGCAGTGGCATATTTCTGGGCATCCTGCTGTGACATATTTCTGGGCATACTGGCTGTGGTATATTACTGGGCATACTGGCTGTAGCATATTACTGGGCATACTGGCTGTGGCATATTTCTGGGCATACTGGCTGTGGCATATTTCTGGGCATACTGGCTGTGGCATATTACTGGGCATACTGGCTGTGGCATATTAATTGACAAATTGGCTGTGGCGTATTAATGGGCAAATGAACAGTGGCATTTTAATGGGCATGCTGGCTGTGGCATATTAATAGGAAAACTGCTTGTGGCATATTAATGGGCAAATGAACAGTGGTATATTTATGGGCAAATGAACAGTGGCATATTAATGGGCATACTGGCTGTGGCATATTAATGGACATATTGGCTGTGGCATATTAATGGACATACTGGCTGTGGCATATTACTTGGCAAATTGTGGCATTTTAATGGGCATACTGGCTGTAGCATATTACTGGGCATACTGGCTGTGGCATATTTCTGGGCAAATTGATTGTGGCATATTAATGGGAATATTGATTTTGGCATATTAATTGGCAAATTGGCTGTGGCATATTAATGGGCAAACTACCAGTGGAATATTAATGGACAAACTGGCTGTTGCGTACGTTAATGGAAAACTGATTGTGGCATGTTAATTGGTAAGTGACTGTGGCTCATTTTTATTGTCAAAGTGATTCTGTGGCATCTTCTGCAGGGCCAGTTCTGTGAGGGAAAGTGACACTGTGGTATGTTCTGTGGGCAAATTGACACTGTGGTTGGCCAAATCATATGGGTGCAATATGAAAACAAGTCAAGTGCTGTTGGTGCAATATAAGTGCGTGGCAAGTGCTGTGGATACTGCTTGGTGTTGTGTTACGTGCTTTAGGTGCAATGTGGGTGCAGAAAAAGTGAATAAAAACAAGAAATGAACAATGTTTCAATAACATGTTTATTACATATACAAATAGTTGAATGTGATTTGAAATGAGTTGCATATAAATTTTAAATTTACATAGTTTTTTACATTGCGACTTTAGAAAAATTGGGTCGAGGGCATCCCACTTCTAAAGACTGCCCAGGGCCCACTAGGGTCTTAAAGTGGCCATGCACCCACACTTATGGCCCTCAAAGGATGGGATTTTCTTAAAGGTCAGATTTCACCCCCTACCTCGGCAACTTAGAGGTACCTCGGCAACTTAGAGGCTGGCGATTGAAAGGGTCGGTGGGGTTAAATGGAAATATGTATTTTATCTTAACCCCTTTGCATGGGATAGTGCTTTGGCGAGTCTGAGTAAAATGTAGCTGGTGCTCACTTTGAACGTCAGCTACTTTTTCTGTATCAGACTGAGATCACTCAAAGTGGCCTCATCTGACAGTGGGCATCCACAACACAGCTCACTGCGTGGAGCCGTTCTTTGCCGTCCAACAAGTATTTTGGCAATGAAAATTAGGACGGAATAGTAAGTCCTACAGGCGGGAATTGAATTTTGAGACTAAGTCATCCTCGACCTCCAAACTCAAATTTTAATGAACAGACTACAGAGCCTTTTAAATTCTGAAAAAAAGCAAAAATAAACTTAGAAACAGTGTTTTACCAAAATCAGGACAAATATTTGAATCTATTATGCAGGTTTATTTAATTAGCTTTTGTAGATTAGATTTTTCAAATACAAATTGGGGGAAAAATTCCATTTTCAACCGTATTTTTTTTTTTTTTTATATAAATTTTTATTACAAATATATCAAAATACAATTTTAGATACATATAGATACATATGTCAGAATCATTAATCAAAAAGGAGAAGAAAAAGGACAAAAAAACCCAAAAAACTCATACATTCTTCAAGCATTATGGTCTTTGGATATCTGCACTTAGTTCATCACCTACTTCTATCTCTCCGTTTATACATAGCCATTATATGTTTAACATACATAGAGAATAAGAAAAAAGCAGGATATGTACACATTGTGGGGTCGTCCCATAATAGAGATCGCTAGGTACAAACAAAGGTACTTCGCCTCTCTCCCGTCTCGCCCCATCCCCCAACCCCCCGCCAGACTCCCCCATACCTACAGACGGGAGAGAGAGAGAGAGGGGAGAGGGGAGGAAGAGAGAGGGGAAAAAAGAGAAAGGAAAAAAAAAAAAAAAAGAGGTTTAATAGATTAATAAATCTTCCCTTCCCCCTCATAGGAGGGAGAGAGAGAAGAGAAGAGAAGGAGGTATAGAGAGGGAAGAAAGAGAGAGGAGAAGGGAGGTAGTATGAGAACAGGGAAGAGGACTCAGGTGTCTCGGAGTCCACCAAACTGTGTACAAATCTGGTCGAAATCCAACAGCTTCATTCAACCATTTTAATCATTCAGACCTCATTCATACTGGTGTCTATCTTCATACAGTCTCAAGTCGTGTCATTACACTATTTCATCTAGTATTGGGGGGGGGGGGGGGGGCCCGGGGCGGAGCAAGAATATGTTGTTTTGATTTACAATTTCAGCATGTTAAGCAGGTTGTAGGGTTGGCAACTGTCTCAACCACCAATAATCATAACCCATCATTACTCACGGGGATAACATCACTCTCAGTAGTAGAAGCAAGAGCGGGCTCTAGCCAGTTTGACCAAATCCGTTTATATTTATCCAGATCTGCTGGTTTATTATTCCGATAGAAACTTTTTTCGGCTTTAGCCTGGAAATCAATCTGGTTTTTAATTTCTGGCCATGGAGGAGTAGATGTCTTCGTCCAATGTCTTGCAATACATAGTTTACATGCCATTAGTATGTTAACACATAGAGCTTTCCGGTATATATCGGTAGTTGGAATTTCCAGATGAAATAGGAACGTATATACAGTAAGTTTCTCTAATCTACCATAAAGGTCTTTATAGATATTTTCTAGCCTCCTCTTAAGGGGGGTAAGCTCCTCACATTCCCACCATATGTGGCACTGCGATCCCGGTTTTTTACCACACCTCCAGCACAGATCGCTGGTTTGTGTGGCATATTTAGCCAGGCGCAGGGGCACTAGATACCACCTATGTGAGAGTTTGTAGTATTGTTCATGGATGTTAATACAATGTACTGACTTTCTCATATCTTGCCAGGCTTTCAGCCAGTCATGGAGTGGAAACTCTTTCCCCAGATCTGCCTCCCACTGAGCGAGGGCCGGGGGCTTATCGATCGTCACCCCCTTATCGAGAAACCCCCGGCATTTCGCAGTGAGATTTTGGTTACCTACCAACGTGAGGAATCTATCCCATTCGGTCGTATCCACTGGCCGATTTTTGATTAAACAATTTTCAACCGTATTTTAATAATACATTTATCCTGATAAAAAAAATATATACAGGGAGTGCAGAATTATTAGGCAAGTTGTATTTTTGAGGATTAATTTTATTATTGAACAACAACCATGTTCTCAATGAACCCAAAAAACTCATTAATATCAAAGCTGAATATTTTTGGAAGTAGTTTTTAGTTTGTTTTTAGTTTTAGCTATTTTAGGGGGATACCTGTGTGTGCAGGTGACTATTACTGTGCATAATTATTAGGCAACTTAACAAAAAACAAATATATACCCATTTCAATTATTTATTTTTACCAGTGAAACCAATATAACATCTCAACATTCACAAATATACATTTCTGACATTCAAAAACAAATCAGTGACCAATATAGCCACCTTTCTTTGCAAGGACACTCAAAAGCCTGCCATCTATGGATTCTGTCAGTGTTTTGATCTGTTCACCATCAACATTGCGTGCAGCAGCAACCACAGCCTCCCAGACACTGTTCAGAGAGGTGTACTGTTTTCCCTCCTTGTAAATCTCACATTTGATGATGGACCACAGGTTCTCAATGGGGTTCAGATCAGGTGAACAAGGAGGCCATGTCATTAGATTTTCTTCTTTTATACCCTTTCTTGTCAGCCACGCTGTGGAGTACTTGGACGCGTGTGATGGAGCATTGTCCTGCATGAAAATCATGTTTTTCTTGAAGGATGCAGACTTCTTCCTGTACCACTGCTTGAAGAAGGTGTCTTCCAGGAACTGGCAGTAGGACTGGGAGTTGAGCTTGACTCCATCCTCAACCCGAAAAGGCCCCACAAGCTCATCTTTGATGATACCAGCCCAAACCAGTACTCCACCTCGCTGGCGTCTGAGTCGGACTGGAGCTCTCTGCCCTTTACCAATACAGCCACGGGCCCATCCATCTGGCCCATCAAGACTCACTCTCATTTCATCAGTCCATAAAACGTCAGCTTGTGTGTCTTGTTCAGTGGTGGTCGTCTTTCAGCCTTTCTTACCTTGGCCATGTCTCTGAGTATTGCACACCTTGTGCTTTTGGACACTCCAGTGATGTTGCAGCTCTGAAATATGGCCAAACTGGTGGCAAGTGGCATCGTGGCAGCTGCACGCTTGACTTTTCTCAGTTCATGGGCAGTTATTTTGCGCCTTGGTTTTTCCACACGCTTCTTGCGACCCTGTTGACTATTTTGAATGAAACGCTTGATTGTTCGATGATCACGCTTCAGAAGCTTTGCAATTTTAAGAGTGCTGCATCCCTCTGCAAGATATCTCACTATTTTTGACTTTTCTGAGCCTGTCAAGTCCTTCTTTTGACCCATTTTGCCAAAGGAAAGGAAGTTGCCTAATAATTATGCACACCTGATATAGGGTGTTGATGTCATTAGACCACACCCCTTCTCATTACAGAGATGCACATCACCTAATATGCTTAATTGGTAGTAGGCTTTCGAGCCTATACAGCTTGGAGTAAGACAACATGCATAAAGAGGATGATGTGGTCAAAATACTCATTTGCCTAATAATTCTGCACTCCCTGTATATAATTATGTATGGGTACATTAAATGAGAAAGAGAAGAATTACCAGTAAACACAAACACTGCAGAAATGTTTAAGCCATTATCCAACACAACATATTTTGTTAAATCCGGTCATTAAGGGGTTCCATCACAATGGATTAATTATGAAATCTCTCAATATTACAAAAAGTGTACTTTGTTTACATATTAAATCACATTCAAACCATAAATTAAATATATGTAATTTATTATTAAAATGTACACCTTAGAAAACAAAGTATGTGTGACATTAAATCTCAGAGTGTAAAGTAAGCTGCTAAAATTTACATCACGTATATAAATAACTCATTTCTTTGCCCTGTTCTGTCAGTAATGTATGACCTGTGTATGCTGTATGAGCCACTTTTTCCCTTTTTAACCACAAATGTACCCATACATCTCCTGTGGTTTGGCTCAAAATTCAGTAAACTGTTGCCTTAGTGTAACAAACACAATAGCTTTGAGAACAACTTTAACGTTTAATGTACTTGTGAAATCACAAATGCAAGTTCCAAACGCTCTCTTAATCATGGAGGATGATCTCTAAAGCTTAGCAGACATCTCTGAAAAGTTAATTAGATGCAGTTTAGGCCTAGGTGCAGGGAATACCATCATTTGCACACCGAGGGTGAACTTGAAGAAATGTCTCTTGCTACCAGTCGCGGATACTCCATCTGTGCTAGGTGTGCACAGCTCTGTGTATTTCTGGGGTTTTTGTGTTCCAAACAGAGAGCACACAAACCCTCGAAATACATCCAGGAGACAGGCGGCAGCTGTGAATTCAGCAACAGAGGCACTAACTCTGTTGCCAATTCGACAAGCACTAAAAGTATACAAATTATAGTATACCGTATTTGCTCGAATACTAAAAGCCTGAATATAAGACTACCCTATAGGAAAAAAGTTAAACTTGTATATATTCACATGTAAATTGCTTTTTAAAACATAAATTATATCAAAAAATGCATTTCTTGTTATTTCCTTTTATGTGCCAATGTTGCCTCTCTCTTTCCCTTGCCCCCAGCTTTCTCTCTCTACCCCCTTAGTGTTGTCTCTCTCTCCCTCTCCCTTTGTCTCCCCCTCCGCTCCCCTTGTCTCTGTCTTTCCCCCTCTTGTTTCTCTATGCCCCCCTCCCCTTGTCTCTGTCTTTCCCCCCCTTGTTTCTCTATGCCCCCCTCCCCTTGTCTCTGTCTTTCCCCCTCTTGTTTCTCTATGCCCCCCTCCCCTTGTCTCTGTCTTCCCCCCCTTGTTTCTCTATGCCCCCCTCCCCTTGTCTCTGTCTTTCCCCCCCTTGTTTCTCTATGCCCCCCTCCCCTTGTCTCTGTCTTTCCCCCCCTTGTTTCTCTCTGCCCCCCACCCCTTGTTACTCTCTGTGCCCCCCTCCCTCCCCTTGTCTCTGTCTCTTCCCCCCTCCCCCCCTTGTTGCTCTCCCCCCCATTTCTCTGCCCCCCCTTGTCTTTATACCCCCTGCCTCCCCCTCGTTTCTCTGCCCCCCCCCCCTTGTTACTCTGTCCCCCTCTCCCTCCCTCCTCCTGTTTCTTGCTCCCTGGTGGCTAGTGGGGGCAGCTGGGGGATGTCTGCACGATACGTGCAGACATCCTCCATGCTGCCCGACACCTCCGACTATTATGACGGACAGACATCGTGCAGACATCCCCCGGCTGCCCAATTCTCCCTGGTGGCTAGCGGGGCAGCGGAGGATGTCTGCGCGATGAGCGCAGACCTCCCCTGCTGCCGGCCAGCACGACCGCCGGGACTTTTATGATGAAGCCGGAAGGACCCGGCTTCATCATAGAAGTCCCGGTGGTCGTGCCGGGCAGCAGCAGGGGGAGTCTGCGCTCATCGCGCAGACATTCCCCTGCTGTTAGAGAGGGGGATCCAGGTCCCCTGCAGCTCTGCGGGGGACCTGGATCCCAGTCTTATAGTCTGACCTCAATTTGATGACCTCTATTATATAGAAATTTAGAAAATAGACGACCTCGATTATATAGAAAAAAATATATGAAAAAACCTTGTCTTATAATCGAGCAAATACGGTACTTTTCGTGCTTGTTGAATTGGAAACAGAGTGAGTGATTCTGTTGCCAAATTCGCAGCTAGTGTCGCTTTTTGGATGTAACTCGCGTATTTCCAGGGGTTTGTGTGCTGGCTGTACAAACCCCCGTAAATACACGAGAGACATCGTGCCTCAGAGTGACAAGCCTGCTCCAGGCTGGCAGCACGCTTGTCACTAAGGTGCCCGATACGCCCCTCCTTGCTACTGGACTAAAATGAGTAAAGGATGCCATGGCGTGACTCCACCCTGGAAACTGCTGACTGGTGTGGTCATGCCAAAAAGGTGGTCAAACCAAAATATTGATTTGATTTATATATATATTTTGTTTACTTTGCATTTTGGTAATTGATAAAAATAAACTATTAACAGGTCTTTATAGAATTTGTTTGCACATCTGCTTAAAACTTTTGCATAGTACTGTATCTTGGCAAAATCAAAAACATAGAGGTTTAATGAAAAAAAGAACAATTTTGAAAAAATGTAATTGAATAAAAGTACATCAGTACTGGTTCACATGTCAATAATTATTGCATACATTTCAGTTTATATAAAAATATATCATATTTATTTTAATAATGGTCTAAATGTGGTTTTGCGTAGACTGGTCATATTTATGGTAGTTTCCTTTCTGGACCAAACATTGACTTTCAGGTCGGTAAGGGTTACCACTAACACATGCAAATGCACCGTAACTGTGATTTTATCATGCTATTCAAATTATGAAGGAATGTGTGCCTTTAGAGCAATGGTTGTGGCGAAGATTGTCAGTAGAAAATGACCCATGTATACACAACACATAATTTTCACTGATTTAAGCATAGCTTTTAAAGGGAAAAAAAGCAGGGAACAGACCATTATTGAAAAAGTGTACAGTAATAATATTATATTAGTATTTACTCTAATATACGTATTTTACTAAAATATTATACAACACTGAATTATACCTTACTCTACCTCAGCAATGCATGACTAATGTGATTACAATGGATCTTTTATATTTAAAGGAATCCATACTGTACATTTTGATTGTACTGTGAATGTAGGGAATGAAACAGTTTTTATACAATGTGTATAGCAGAATATCAAGAAAATGCACACATTAAGAGAAAAATGTGTATAAAATGAGCTATATCCAAATTATAATTCATTTATAAAGTATTTTAACAGGGAGGATATATTGAGATTTCTCTCATTTTCAAGTATGTCCTGGGTATAATTGTATAATACTATACATGCAAATTCACGATTTTAATAAACAAATGTGTAATCTGTATATCAAACCACAAGGTGCTGTCATAAACCAGAGACAGCACTAACACATTAAGTGTATTAGTAAAAAAAAAAAAAAAAAAAAAAAATTTTAATATAGGGGTTCTACAAAAAAGATTTTAGAACTTATCTCTTTAGATGGTTGAACTCAAATCGGATATATAGATGAAGCAATTAGGGACATTTGCCCCCACAACCAACTTCAACCCTTTTAAGGCCTATGTCAATATTCATAGGTTCGCAAGAAATTTGACTTGAATTGGCATTTTTCATCAATAATCCTATAACAGTCCAGTCCCAAGTGATGGCCTGGAATTCAAATAAATTTAAATCCAAAAAGAAACATCAAACAGATAATTTAAGTTGCGAGAAAAGACAGGCCATCTTAGACTTACAAACTGGCCAATAAACGGGGGAGGATTGGTGGTCATGAATGTTGAAGACTATATTGAAGAATGTGATTACAGATTGGTAAACCACACGTGTATCAAAAACTGAAGGGCAATCCTACTAAAGATTTCTCCAAGAGCCAGAATATTTTATTACAAACTAAAGATAACAGAACGAGAATATATGTACATTAACATACAATTTTCTAAGATCTCTACATTTTACACTTTGCTTAAGTTGCATAAGAATCCTTTAAAAACCCCTGGTCAACCAATAGTCTCAGATTAACTCGTCCAACTTGTCTGCATATGTGGACAAACAGTTCCAGTACCTGGTGATTAATACCAAAGCTTATTTGAAGGACACCATAGAACTGTTAAAGTTATTATATTCATTGTAGTGGAAGGATAATTATATCTTAGTTACTTATGACATGAGTTAACTCTACACCTGTATTAGACATCAAAACGGTAGTTAAGTATTTTTGGATAATGATGGAACATTGCAGAGTCCCAGAGAGGTTTAATTTTAGACAGACAATATACACTGGATATTAAGTCACAATCATTTTTGGTATCAGGCATCTTTCTACTTACAGCGCCAGGGTACCATTGTTGGCACCAGGTTCACTCCCATTTATGCTAATTTATTTATGTTTTTGTGCTGGTGACTGGGAGGCAATCCTGGTGTCCTGTTGCAGATACACTGATGGCATTCTGATTATATGGCAGTGGCTGGAGGACCTTTTAACACAATTTTTGTGTTATATGAACGACAATGATTGGAATATTGTCTTGACATCAGAATATCTTTTAGATTTATGTATATATGCTGAAACTGGCATCATTAAATTTAAGACACATTTTAAAGAGGTCAGTGTAAACACCGTATTTGCTAGAAATATAAGATGACCCTGATTATAAGACGACCACCCCCAAACTTTGGCTATTCCTTTAGAAAAAAAAATTAAAAGCCTGAATATAGGTAAAATGTTTAACTTGTATATATTCACATGTAAATTGCATTTTCATATTTAATACAAATTATGATGGAAAAAAAATGCATTTCTTGTTTTAATTCCCTTTTATTTGCCCATCTGCCCCCAGACGTAGCCAATGCATCGCCCCCACAGCCATCTGCCCACCAGACTTAGCCAATGCATCGCCCCCACAACCATCTGCCCACCAGACTTAGCCAATGCATCGCCCCCACAGCCATCTGCCCACCAGACTTAGCCAATGCTGCCCCTACCCCCACAGACTTAACCAGAGCTGCCTCCCCCTCCCTACCCAGCCATAGCCAATGTTGACTCCCCCCAGACTTATCCAATGCCGCTTCCCCCCTCCCCCCAGACTTAGCCAATGCTGTCTCCCTCAGACTTGCCTAATGCTGCCTCTCCCCCAGATTCGCCCAACGCTGCCTCTCCCTCTCTCTCCCCCAGACTTGCCCAATGTCGCCTCCCCCCCTCCCTCCCCCAGACTTGCCCAATGCTGCCTCTCCCCCACACAGAAACTTTAGAGAACAAATTTAAAAAATCAAACACGATTGTATTGATAAGGGATATCTTAAGGAATCATTATAAAACATTTTCAGGAACCCTTAGGCATTGTCTTTCTGGCCCTTTTCTATATATATGTTTCCCTTGTATATATACATGTCGGCAAGTTTAACGTTTAAAGTGGACCTTGGGCAGTGGTGATACAAGCCAGAGCCAGGATTTTCTTTTTTCATTTGCATTTAAGAGTAGATATTTTAATGCAAATTCGTCCACAGATATACACATTGGGGGTTATCTATAAAAACTTCCGCAACAGAAAGTGTTGGGAGATCTATAAAAAGGCGCTATCGCTGCATTGTATGTATAATGGCAATTGCACCTTTTTATATATCCCATATATATAACAGTTTGCAGTACAGGAGAGAGACCTCGCTTAACAGGTTCTTTCCAGTCCCTCCATTTTTATATATATATATAAATAACATAAGTGGTACCATCCGAGTTTACAGCATAAAAAAAATTATATCTTCATTATGTTAGATCAGTTGCAGGAAATTGCATACATAGTGAGGAAAATGTGTATTCAATGGGAAATGCTGCGAATTGACAACTTCATTTTAAGCTGGAAAAATACTTCTTTGACCTTAAATTTTAAATACTGGTGCCATATATATATATATATATATATATATATATATATATATATATATATATATATATAGGCTGTGCCAGTGCGACGAGCAGAGGCAGCTCCTGAAATTTGTTGGGAGTCTGCTTTATACACTGGCGCACAATCCGATGGCACCAGTATTTGAATTTAAAATCAAAGAACATTTTTTACAGCTTAAGTTGTCAATTCGCAGCATTTCCCATTGAATACACATTTTCCTCACTATGTATGCAATTTCCTGCAACTGATCTAACATAATGTATATATAATTGTTTTATGCTGTACCATCACACTGTAGATACTAATCAGGTGGTGTGTAAAGTTCCTTTAACTTTCCTTTTGACAGTGCTATATTTTTTTTTTTTTCCAAGCAGGAGAGTTCATCAGATGGTGGACACTGTATTGCAAACAGTCAGCATATTGCTATTTTGGTGAGCTGATAATCACTCCCACAAGGCCTATATCATTTATGCATAGCTCCTTCCAAAAAAAATTAATTGATTCAGAAAGCAACTCAAAACTCGGATGGTACTCCTTATGTTCAACACAATAGCCATTCCCTGGAAATGAACAGTATAATACATAAACATCTTCAAGGCAACCATATGGACACGTCAATCTTATATGAACAAGTTTCAAGAGTTCCTTTCAGTTTGAAAGTATTTTAATGGGTTGACATTGGTTTAATAGCTTAAAGTTCAGTTAATAATTGTACAGTGATAGTATGTCTTTCTTTGCTTACATTTTAAAATGAATGTCTTGCAGCCCAATCAATATTTCATGCAGCACTATCTATTATATAATTTATATGGAAAGAAAAGTGCTGAAAGCCAAGGTCCTCTGCTCAAAATATGACAAATAATCTCATCTGTGCACAGTAATATCTTGTAATTATTTTCCAGAATGTTTGTTGTCCCATCATGTTAGTAACATGGCTATATTAATATTGATCCTCATGTTCCATCAAAGGAGATTTAATCCCTTAAAAAATATTGTCTTTAAGCTTGTTTACAGAATATATACTTAAAAGGACCATTTAAATATCCCCCAAAACATTTTTAAAAAATGAATGTATTTTAATGCTAGTACATTTTTTTTTCTAGTTTCTCCAATTCTTTCCTTGAAGTGCAAACTTTCTCCCAGGCATAAGTCCTTTTCTATTGTCTCCTGCAGGTTCTTTTAAAATATGAGTCCACTTGTGGTGCTAAATATAAGCGAACAGGACTGGCTGGAGTTCCACAGCACCATACTGAGGGGAGACCATTATGAGAAATAGCTAATGCTTGACATGCAGAACAGAGCATCCCAGCATCTCAGGGGAGCTCATCTCATCAGTGGGCTCCAACAAACGTATGGGAATTAGGAATCTCCCACGGTGCACATGATGCCACAACTTTCATTACACGTGCGCAGCACACACACTTGCACAGAGCCTGTGATCAGTGGGCAAGAGCAGTTGTCAGTATGTATATGATCGCTCAGATTCTTTAAAAATGTGCATAAAGCTGAAGCATGCAACAAAAACTATGTAATGTATTATCCTCTAGTGCTACCCGGCACTTCCACCAGGACTTACATGTGCACAGTGGGTTCCCATGATTCACCAGAGACGTCTATGATGGAAGCTGGGAGGTCACGCAAATGTCCAATGGTCTGTCATAGAAGACCAAGAAGTGACGAGCAGCATCAGAGGATGTGTGTATGCATCGTGCAGACATCCACCGGCTGCCCCCACTGGACACCACGGAGACTGGAGGAGCAGCATTGGCTTAGTCTAGGGGGGCAGCATATTTGAAAACATTGAAATAGTGCAAAAATATGCATGCAAAATTATATTTATTTTGTGTATCAACAAATCATTATATGTGATGTTGATAATCACAATATGTAAAATGCGATATATAACTTTTTATTACACAGAGGCAAAATTGTATAGATATTCTTTCCTTTGAGCACCAAGTTATTGATTTGCAAAATCGCTTATTGGTTAGGGACTATAAAAAATGGATTGTAGGATGAGCATATAAAATAACTCAGTCTAAGAACCATTATGATCTTTTTGGAGGTTATGAAAAAAGGAAACAAAAAACAATTTTTAAGACAACAGATTAAACAAGAGACCTTTGTGGAAAGCACTCCAATTTCATTTATTTAGCAGGGAATAGTTTGTGAAATAAAAAGAATCATTAAACATCATTTACCAGTTTTGTATTTGGACCAGGTATATAAACAGGTTTTATCGAAGGGAAGTAGATTTTTGGCCAGACAAGCTACACCAATTCATTTTTTCTTTAAAAAAAAATTGGTTAAAGATAGTGGGAACTTTCGTATGTGATCACAGAGTTTGTAAAACGTGCAGCTATATAGGTAAAAACAAACTGATTATCACTAGTGGAAATGGTAATATTTTGTTCTGAAACAATATGTTAACTGATGCACCACAAATTTAATTTATGTGATACAATGTAAAAAAAACCAATAAAGACAACAAGAGAATTTAAATGCACAATTTGGAATATGCCACTTTATTTAGATGTCTTGACATCTAAATAAAGTGGCATATTCCAAATTGTGCACATTTTTGAATACTATTTAAATACTATAGATCTTGTCCAGAGTATGAAATTTGGTTTTAGAAAAACATTAAAAAAAATAATATATATATATATATATATATATATATATATATATATATATATATATATATATATATATATTAGGGATCGACCGATTATCGGATTAACCGATATTATCGGCCGATATTCACAGTTTCCTAAATTATCGGTATCGGCATCTAACTTTACCGATAATGCCGATATTTGAATGAAGCAGTTTTCGCGATCAACGATCGCGAAAACCGCTTTAACAGTGCTGGTCTATTGCCTCGACATAAGATTTAATCTAAGTATGGACTATGTGCAATTGAACATTGTTGTTCTTGTTACCTTTTGACTGATATTTATTTAAAAAAAAAAAAAAAGTGGTCCAATTTGTTGTATTTGACCATATCACCATTGTTTTGCTGCATTATTTATTTTTATTTAGCAATGAAAAAGATTTACAAAAAAAAGCTAAACGTTAACAATAAACATGTTCATTTAACAGCAGATTTGTGTAGAAATTGTTTTTTTTCCCAAAAAATTAAAATGCACGAAATATCGGTATAAGTTATCGGCTATCGGCCTGAAAGTTCACAGGTTATCGGTATCGGTATCGGCTCTAAAAAATCAATATCGGTCGATCCCTAATATATATATATATATATGCAAAAAATTGCCAAAATAATTTATAAGTCATTTCTTTATATTATGAACTCATCTGTATCAAGAAATATAAATAATATAGTAAATTCATTGCAGGAGGTAAAGAGAATGTGAGTGTCCTATCCAGAAACAATAACCATATTTGTTTTTAACGATATCATCGTAATAATCTTTAATCCATACATATACACGAAGCCAAGACAGCAGGAAATCCATATATCTGTAAGATAAATAATCAAGGCAAAAGCCCATACATACAGAACCTAATTTTAGTCAAAAAAATAAATGAATACTTGTTAAACAGATATTAGTTTAGCAGAGATAGAGTGAATAGATTATGCTATGATTCATTATCATGTATCTATGAATCTATATGTGTATGCCCTTATCTATTTCAAAAAGTAATTATTCTATTATTTTTATATATTTATTTATTTTGATGTATTTTAAAGTTGTTACTGGAGCATACATATATAATTATTAAGATATAGTCATATTCTTTGTTAATACCACGGGGTTGTCTAGTTCCTAGATTAAATATCCAAAATACTTCGAGCTGGCACAGCCGGCAAAATATAGAACCTCTTCTATGACCCCTTTTAATTGCCTCCATCCCATGTATGTTAAAAAAAACAAAAAAAACTTTGTATTATTATGACTGCACATGTTTCATTTTCACTATCTTCTAGGTGTTTTCTTATCCTTCATTTAAATTCTCTTGTTGTCTATCATACATATTGTTTTTTTTACATTGTATCACATAAATTACATTTGTGATGCATCAGTTAACATATTGTTTCAGAACAAAATATTACCATTTGCACTAGAGATAATCAGTTTGTTTTTTTTACCTATATAGCTGCACGTTTTACAAACTCTGTGATCACATACGAAAGTTCCCACTATCTTTAACCAATTTATTTTTTTAAGAACAAAATGAATTGGTGTAGCTTGTCTGGCCAAAAATCTAGTTCCCTTCGATAAAACCTGTTTATATACCTGGTCCAAATACAAAACTGGTAAATGATGTTTAATGATTCTTTTTATTTCACAAACTATTCCCTGCTAAATAAATGTAATTGGAGTGCTTTCCACAAAGGTCTCTTGTTTAATCTGTTGTCTTAAAAATTGTTTTTTGTTTCCTTTTTTCATAACCTCCAAAAAGATCATAATGGTTCTTAGACTGAGTTATTTTATATGCTCATCCTACAATCCATTTTTTATAGTCCCTAACCAATAAGCGATTTTGCAAATCAATAACTTGGTTGCTCAAAGGAAAGAATATCTGTACAATTTTGCCTCCGTGTAATAAAAAGTTATATATCGCATTTTACTACATTCCATCCAAAATTAGGGTTAGATCAAAAAAGTTGATTTCTGTAGTATCTGTTACCTTAGTAAAGTTTAAATCATTTGAACATTGCAAAAGCAACTATCTGTTGTAATACATGTAAATATACATATACACAGGTAGTAAAGTGCAACAAGTAAAAGAAGAGCCATACATTTTGCAGAAATCAGCATGTGAGCAGACATATTTCTGCAAGGATACATCCAAGGCGAAATTAGGATTTTAGTTTTCCACTCCTATGTGCTGGCAAGCAGAGGTGGCTCTAGACTTTGTGAGGCCTTAGGCCAAATTTGAACATGAGGTCCTCACTGACACTCATAATTAAATAAAATATATGAAATAGTTAATAAAAATGAACTGTATACATTTCAAATTTAAGACAAGCCTTAAAATCCAGCAATTAGGAATTCACAGATCCTAGAATTATATTTTTCTCATAATTATTCTGCAGATATCTATAAACAAGAACACTTGTTATAGATAAAAATTATGTGGCTGACTTACTCAGTATCTTTATTGATGTCTCCTAAAAGTAAACACTAACACATATATACACATTCATATGCTGATCGTGTACACACACAAGCACACACCTACACACTCATATGCTGATCAAATATACACATTAGCACGCTCACAGTGTGTGTATCTGATCAGCATACAAGTGTTAGAACATGTGTGTTAGTGTTCATATTTAGGAGACATCTGAGACATAAACAAACACATTTATATGGCGATAGTGACACACTCACTCACAGACCCACTCAGCCAGCCCACATTCACTCACAGGCACACTCAGCCAGCCCAGATTCACTCACAGACACACTCAGCCAGCACATACTAACACTCAGTCAGCACACACTAACACTCACAGACACACTCAGCCAGCACAAACTCAGACACATTCAGCCAGCACACTAACAATCACAGACACCATAAGCCAGCACAGACACACTCAGCCAGCATACACTCACACTCAGCCAGAAGGAGAGGGTCGAACAGTTAAGAGGAGTCTTACAGACCATGTTGTGATGGCTTCTGACCTGCCCGTTGCTTCTTCCTAAGTGCGCCGGATGCTGACAGTGGAGGCGGAGCCTCGCGATCGTGCACAATAAGAATGGGGGGAAAAAATGAAAGTATCCCTTAACCTGCGAAAGTTAGTATGACAGGGAGCTTAACAGCTGTGTTAAGCTCCCATGTCAGCTCAAAGAAAATTAGGTGAGTTAGGCAGCCGTGAGACCCCCGTTAGTGCAAGGCCTTAGGCGACCACCTAACTTGCCTAATTAGAGAGCCACCTCTGCTGGAACGCAATGCTACCAAATTGAGGAAACTTATTATTTGTTCAAGTGCACCCTGCAGAGACCTCCCTGTGCTTCAAGCATCATTTTGTTTGGGGGAAGGTAATGGAGGCAAGCTCGTGAAATGCACTATAGAGGACATAAGATATAGGTGTACCCTGTAGTATGAGTAAGTTAATAGCTGGTCAAACATTTTAATTCTCCAAGGTGGCAGCACAAGGTACAAATGCCACTTTGCATACAACCAGCACATTCAGCTTCCCTTTAAAAATAACAAAAATTGTTCACTACACTTTGAGGAGCAGTGTGCAAAGTCCATTATTTGTACATATCTGGTTGTGGACAATTCTGAACAAAAAGCTAGGCATTAAATGCAGTGGACTGTCTCTTTAAGCAGCTCCCAACTTCCCAAACAAAAGAAAAATATGTGTCCTATTATTGAAAAAAACAAAACAATTGTAGCAGTTTGAATTGGCATGGACAGATGGTTGACAAAAATGTACCAAAATATTATGTATATTAGCTGTATAAGCTAATTCATGCATACTCAATCCAAAATCTATTTCACAGTAACGATTTAACACCCACGCAGAATATTTCTTTAACCTCAATCTCCATCATTACATTGCAGCGCATTCAGGAAAAACTTTAGAAATATTGCCAATTCAGTGCAACAATAATTAATAATTTACAGTTTCGGGGGGGGGGGGGGAGGGAATGCGAGGGTGTCCAAATATTGTAAACAACGAGGACAGTGAATAGCAGCATAAAACGACAGGTGCAGCGTTATTTTAAATATAAGCATCTTGGAGAAAATAAATCATGTTAAGTAATGATTCGGAGAAGGTATGAATACACAAAAATGTGTGCTCCAAGCTGCAAATTATTATTTCTGCACCTGTGAAGAGAGAACACATTAATTGTTCCCTTGCCGAATTTTATGGTTCATAACAATTATGTAAATGACTGTACATAGTGGCTGGCAGGGGTCAGATGGAACAGTTTATATATTATATGTCACAAGCAATTTAAATCACAAAATCAAGAGAGATAGAGCAACTGACATTGTGATTACGGCACAAGGAAATCTTAAAAGCGATGGTATGTAATGCCGTTTGTGGAGTTAATAGCAACCCGTTGATAATTTATGGACAAAACAATAGAAAATAAGTTTAAACATTACCAATAAACTAACCCTTTCCTGCAAGACATCATTATCACAGTGAGTTATTATAACAGAATAATTATAAGATGTGGAGTTACACACCAGTAACTGTGACACACCACCTGCTTATAGAACCAGTTTGATCATTACAACTTTAGCAGTGGTTCAGCTGGATTGAGTCAACAAACTGGGGAGATGAATACAATATAGCTAATCCGCTTTATTAAAAAAGTATATATAAGATCCCTTGCTATTCAATAGGTCAAAAGGATAACATTCAACCTCCCACTGCGGGACAGTAAGTGTTGCCTCAGGGGGGGCCTGCTTCGCTACCAACCAACATTTTTGCTGAAAGAGCCAAACCAACCACCCAAGCATTGCCATGGAGCACCCTGAACATTGATTAACCACTGCTCCTTTATCTTCCATTGCCCCATATAATAATATCACCAAAGGCTGAATCTGCCACTGTGGGGCAATGGTGCCTAATTGGGATTTTCCTGTGTAAAGTGAGACAGTTGTGTGGATCAAAAACTAAATCAACAGCAAAAGAAAATACATTTAGTGAGGGGAAAAATATGTAATAGTCATGGGGAAGCTTTAAAGGAACACTAAACAAGTCCCCTCTGCTTATCCCATGTAAAAAGGAAGCTGGCACTCCGAATTTCAATTGCAAAATTGTGAAAAATGTTTAATAATAATTTTAAAAAATTTGATTACAGGCATAGCAGACAATGAGGAAGTGCACTTGATGGGTTTCGCATGTCACCACGCTTAATCATAAGTATCACAATCATGTCTGTCTAGAGAGATCTACCTGCAAAAACAAGGGTCTCTCTTTACTAACAGAGCGAGACCTCGATCTGACAAATACCCTGTGGAAGCAAGGGTTAAAAAAAGCTTTAAAGAAGAGAATCTGCTTGCATCATCTAGGACATTAGAGCTCAGAAAATGTTAGGAAGCTAATGTCACATTGTTAGCTCTATTATATTTTCTAATTCTTTTTCAGCATTCTTAATGGTCTTTGACAATAATGTACCAAGACAGTATAGAATTGGTGACCTACGTAAGTAAATCAGCATTAGTCTTCATAACAGTTGCGTAGTGTAATAAACTCCCTGTAATTGGCTGTTTACATTTACTGCTACTGGATTTATAAAAATTAAAAACAATAGATCTTAAAATAGCTAAATCCTAATGTGTGACTGTCTGCGTAGGTGTTTTTTCAAGCATGTTATAAAACTTTGCATGTCAATCAGAAAACTATAGTCAGTGCCTGAAGCAGAAAGCAATGACAAGATTAAAAGAAGAACATGTTTTTTGTGAAATGCAGTGAGTGGCAGGATTATCACTGTCAATGTGACCCATTCCCTGTGGTATTATATCAATAGGTCCCAAAGATATCTACAGTAAGTGTTAATAAAAAATAAAAAAATATTAGTACTGTAAATAATGAAACACAAGGAGAAATTATTTAAAATAGAAATTCTAGAAAGGACTCCACAGCTACTGCTTTCAAGAACCAGGACCTTCTGTGGACACCTTAATCATTATGTATACCAGGGCTTGGCAAATTTGATTTAAATCTATAAGCCAGAACCAAACGCTATGTCAGAAAGGAAAATGTTTGGGTCAAGGTCCACAAACATGTATATATGACATACACACATACTAATACATACACATGCTCACCCACAAATACATACACACGTTAACACACCAATATGTTGACACAAACACACTCAACCACAAATACAGACACACATTAACACACCAATATATGTTGACACAAACACACTTACTCACCCACAAATACAGACATACACACTTAAAACCTAGCATTCACTTATATGCTGACACACATTAACACATCATTTCACACTTACATACATGCACAAACACATACCTATACACGTAAATGCTAACACATACATACACACTAATCTGCTGATCCATCCACCAACACATGCTGGCCGGAATGTGGAGGGGAAAGTTTGAATAACGGGTTGGAAAAGTGGACTAATATGGAGAAGAAGGGTGGGGGAATGACCTCAAAAAAAGGAAACATAATTGAAGTGAACTAATATGTAGAGGGGAAGGTGAGAAAAATAATGATTAAAAGGGAGCTTACAAGCCACAGTAATATGAGAATAGTGCCAGCAATGTTACTTCAGAGGCCAAAACTTTCACTATTACTGTGCTACCTCAGAGGCATGTTTAAGAAAATGTACATAAACTTAAGTCAGAGTTAAAACAAGAACAGGTTCTATATCCTCTCAAAAAGTAAAATTACTTTAAAAACACTGAAATAAAAGTGACACTCATCAATGGCAAAAATACCAGGATATACGAAACATGTACCAATTCCTTACAAAGTGCGTCATTGTTATGTTCTTTTTAATAGTTACACCAGTGGCTAAAATCCTTATTACGTACTGTACAAAGTACTATTTTGGTTCTAAGTGTTTCATTATTCTAGTTGAAGAAACCCTCTAGAAGAAGTTATAGGGCCTTGTGAACAAATACAAAATGGAGGATGCTAACAAAAGCAGAAAAAGTATAAAAGTGATCTTCCCAGTCCTAGATTTTATATAACAATATGTTTAACTTTGTAAGGGCAATTAAAGAATAGAATAAACTCAGTTAATCACACACGAGTGATAGCAGCAATGTGAGGATTTGGCACATTCATATTTATATTTCTTTCGGTGTCAGCTGTCAGGCACATGCCACTGAGATAAAAGAATTCTTAATTTTCACATCCAAATACCTCTAGAACAGTTTAAAAACATATACAACCAATATACAGTTTAAATAAATAATAATGCTAAAAACCTTTTAAACAGTAGAAAGTAATATTTGTTATTTGTAAACAGTTCACGTCTCACAACTGTGTTCAACAAGAAGACCGTAATGAGATCTTATTATAGAGAAGAAGAAGAAAAAAATGTAATACAATATCAGAGTCAAGTGCAGGCCATTTTGGATAACGGGTCATTTCGGATAATGAAATCCTAAAAGCCTCTCAGTGCTCATAAAATACAGTAGTATCAATGCAAATACTGTATAGAGCAAATAAATCACTTATACTGTGACGTAGCTGTGATCTGAGGCATCGATGGGAACATGCCGTTGGCATGTCAGACCTACACATGTGCCATTGTATTACCCGTTGTGGGAGCAGGGGAATCTGAGCATGCATGGACAAGTTGTATCACAGCTAAAGGGGGCTGGATAAAATGTTGAGTGCTGGTATTCTGACAGGTGTGTGTGAAATTTGCAACTTGTGGTGAAATCCCAAAATATTTTTATATTTTATATATTATCATAGGATAAGGGATGTCTGGATAAGGGATAGTCAACCTGTAATATGTCGCAAATAGACACTGCTTCATTATAACTGCAGGCAAAGCACATAGTGTATTACTGATGTAATCAACCCACTTGAGAATACCTGCTAATTCTCCTCCAAGCTAGTGATCACCAGGTCATCAAAGCATTGCCCTTGCCAATAATCAACAAAGCCTAGGAAGCAGATGCTTTGTGTCTATGTTCATGTATGAAGATTGTGCATCTGATTAATTTACTTAATGTATTTAATGTTCAAGTGGCCAGCAATTGTGAAATATATGAGGATGCACTCGCAAGTATGGTATTGTGACAATTAACATCCTACAATACATTAACATTTATTTAGATAGCACCATCAATTGATGTAGTGCTTGGTACAAAGCATAGAAGGTTACTACGTACTATGGTAGATGAACAGAGACATGAGGCATCGAGCCCTGCTCACAAGGTTACAATCTAGATGAAGTAGGGGACAGGAGACAAGTAAGGTGAGAGAAAATGTAAAAAGGTAGGTGGTGGAAGTAACTGCACAGTACCAAATCAAGGCTGTCCCACCAATATATGGGGGGCATTTAGCCTATTGCTACAATACAATGTATGTCTGAATAAGTCTTTAGACTGCAGCACTAAACTAAAAACACATAAGAGTTTCACAGTGATTTGTGAACCCTTTTATATACATACGCTACACTTCTAAATGCACACATGTGAATGCACAGACTGGTTAAGCAATGCATTTAGTTAATCTATGGCTGACACGTTCCTTATGTAAACCACACCATGTGGTATCCTGCTTTATCTGTCTGAATATTAAAGGACACATGTTGGCTAAAAATTAAGTTGCGTTACATTGAAAGATTGCATAAAGCTTAGGCATATTAAATGGAAATACTTTAATAGAAGAATACAAATAAAGAACCTTCCAGAGCCCTCATTGCTCTATTAAGGGGCATGTTGTTCAGTTCAGATTCTGACACTGAGTCAATAATTAACTTAGTTAAATGTATTTATTTTTTGGAGGAGGACTTACTTTATTTGCTTGTCCATAGCGCCTGCTACTTACATTCCTGACCTCCTGGCTCAGTTGTGTCACCGACACAAATGAACCAAGGGGACAAATGTGGCATCTGAATTACATTTCTGACACAGCTGGGGAATGCAATTCTGTATGATGCCCGAACTGTGCTGGCGCAGCTTTTAAACACAATTATCAGCAATACAATTCGAATGTAACATTCACAGAGTCCCTAGCAGGTACTTGGGACTCGATGAATGAAATAAAGTAAAAAGTAAGTCCCTCCTACTACCCAAAAATAAATAAGATCACTTAAGTTTAGTAGTGGCACAAGGTTTAAAAAAAAAAAAAGTCAAAATAAAAGTTTAGTTGTCATTTAAGGGGGTCTAAGAACCATAGTTGATAAAATAATTCAGAAGCATTAAAGCCAAGTCAATGTCTGGGGGGGGGAAGCAAGTTTGTCATATGTGTCATTGTTGTGTAACCACCCAACTTCTGTCTTGTGCTCGAAAAGAATTTGGTATAAAATATATTGGTATTGTTGGATGCCCACTTTCCTGAAACATGTCTGTGTGCAGTCGTGATGTTAATGGTCCCTAACACGCATTGTTAAAGATATTATCCAATAAACACAATAATGTTTTGAAGGGCTTATTGATTTTCAGGTTCACCTTAACAATCTTCATCTGAACCAAGCTGAAGGAAGATCTAACTCAAGAAACTAGAATACGTTAGCACACTTATAGAACTCCATGGAGCAAGGCGCACTCAGTAAGAGAATATCATGAAACCATTTGTATTTAAATGCCTGCACTTAATTTCTCAATTAAACATAACTAAATGATTTGCCAACAGTTGTCCTTTATAATCCAAGGATAGATTAAGCAGAACACCACATGCCATGGTATAAACAGGTCATAGGGTATGGAAACATCTGCTTTGGCTGCAAGTCCTTGTTAAAAAAATAAAATACAAACGTACTGGTACATTCTAGCCATCATTACTGATAACCAACATGTTTTACACATTTCACTTATTCTGTGTTTTAATTACTACACTATATTATATCTTCCTATTTTTGAGATGCTTCCATTTATAACTGTCATTTATTTAGTTTGTTATTCATCATTTTTGCATTAAGTATCCATCCCATTTTTATACACACTATGTTTTTGTTCCTGTTGGGTGTTAAAGGTCATCCTTGCGCAGGGTTCATTCATTTCTTCTTTGTACTCTGGTTACCAGTTTTGCGTTCTAATTTTTCAAACTCTTGATGCAGTCTGCCTGGGCTCTGGCTTTGGAATGGGGTCCCATGTTGGCAATGACCCCTAGAAGGGCCTGTTTGACCAGTTCCCCCACAGCTGACGTCTGGCAAATTCTTAAAAAGAGCCTTAAAAGAGACCAACATTCCTAGGAGATTTTCTGTCTGACCAGGATCATTGAAAAGAACGCCTCCATCTTTATTGAGGAAGAAAAATCCTGTAACCATTCAAAGCTCTCTTGATGATCTCATATAGATTCTTAAAAAATAGCAAATCCCCCAAAGGGCCAGAGAGCCCTCTTAGCAGCCACTGAAAATGCCATAGACATGGTGGATACAAGTTCGATAAAGGCTTCAGAATAGTAATTCCGTAGGAATCTTTAAATCTGACAAGAGTCAATAATCCTGGAGCAAGTAAGGTCTATCAGCACACACTCATCAAATGGTGCCGGCTGTGGGAATCCACCAAGTCCCATATAATAACTCCAGAAAAAGGATGAGTCACACAGCACTCAATCAAGTGGGGTTTTTATTTTCACCAAAGTGACAAGATTTCAACCCAACAGGGTTTTTACATGTTTGCTGGAATAATCCTGAAGCAGTTTTACTCCTGTCTCATGCAGGCTACTGACCAAGAATTTTATGGCTCTGGACACTGAGTTTACAGCCACAGTAGGTTGATAGACCATGCTATGCTTTGGAGAGTTTAGAATCAAGCCTCTTATCCATCATATCGCTTAATGAAACAAATTTGTCAACCGGAAGAGCTGTTCTATGACCTAGGTTGCCAAAGGCAGCATCTGACTTAAAAGCTGAGGACCAAAAAAGAAAGTCCTCCTCTTTAAATGGGTAAGCCTGGAGACGGATTGAAAGGAAAATCCTTTTATCCATCTTTTGCCATGCTTCTAAGAACAGGTGTATAACTGCATCATGAGTTGGTATGTTTTTTGCATTGCAAGTCTGAGAAGAAACAGCTGGAAGGAGTTCCTGCTGAGGAAGATTAAAAGATCTGGAGCGAGGAGCGCACTGCGTCAATGAGCTTTCCCGGGAATCTGCAACCTCCAGAATGTCATCCTAAAACTCTGCACCTACTGCAGCTGGTTCCCCTTCTAAATGATAGACCTCATCTAGGTCAAGGACTCTCATTCTCTTTCCAGACAGGAGAGTTTACTTCATTATTTGTGTCATTGTCTTCTTAAGCCAAGACAATATATCTGTCTGCAGTAGAGTAGAAAATTAACCAGTAGCCTCACTTAGGCAATCCACACATAAGCCTTTTCCTCGCAGACACTTGTTTTCACACGCTACACATCTGGAAGTCTTATTGTGCCTTTTATGTGGCTGGGAGTCTTGCTCCTTTCCTGTGGGCTGGAGAGATATTGTCAAGACATGGCTCCGCAACAGCACTTGTCTGCCTATCTGACAACACTAAAAAAACGTGCTTTGATCGCGACCATGTTATAGAGCAGCTGGGGTTAATAGTTAAGCAAAAAAACCCAATAACAGAGGGGAAACAGTTATACAAAAAAATTAGCAAGGCACAGAAAAGGCATTGGAAAAAACATACCAGCAGATACACCAATGCCCATTTAAAACTATAAGGGACCAATCAGGAAACAGAAAACAGGGAACCAATAGAACCGTGGTATGATCACACATGTGTGGTGCTGCAATAGAAGAGGAAAGAACCTATACTTAAATAGGGAACAGAAGGGAGCAAATAAAAAATGTTGCCTTGCGCATGCACAGTGACACCTGTGAAAAATGCACCATATGGTACAGTACGCCAGGAAAACGGTAAGAAAATACCAAAGAATCCAGACTGCCAAAGGAAATTAAGAATCCTGAGAAGCAAGGTGAACAGGGAGAAACAGAGCCATCTGCAGCCTGGCTAAGGTTTATAGGCTCACCCTCGGGTTGCTAAGGGGGGATCTCAGGGACAGTTCACACTGTGGCTTCTGGGGGACACAGGCTGAGCTCCCCAAGGCAGGGTGAAACTAAAAGCCAGGTAAAGCATAAAGAAAAAGAGAAAAAATAAAAACTCAAACCTTGTCCAAAGCTTTCTGAAATTTGATAGCCCAGGTATTAAATAGAACCTATTGTGTAACCTATGCTTTTAGCGTGTGGCTAAGTCACATATCACCAACACATCAGCGCAGCCCTCACTACATATGTTTTGAAGTGCGTGACGTGCAGTCGGTGTGTACTATATAGATGGTGTATCCGTGGAAATCCCTAATATCGGAAACAGAGTTTTTCGGAGTGAAGTTCTTTTACAGCCCCAAGTTATTACTGGTATGCACATTTTATTGTATTTTAAAGCAATCTTTGTTGTGTTTGGGGGTCAATGTGTTACTGTTATTGCATACAACCCGTTGTCCATTTTCCTCTATACCCTTGTTGACAGTCATTTACCCTGAGCATCTTGATTCACCTTGGAGCAGAGTTTTGCAGGATGATAATGACTGAGGTCCCATAACGCTTTTTCAACCAAAGCCATGTTCTTGGGCTCTGGTAAATACGAGTTATAACATGAAGACTGATATCATCAATTTGTATTGGCTATACAGATTGCACATATTTGTTGTATGTCTATACATTTTTTGCATTATGGAATCATTCATATCATTGATAAGAATTATTTGTGCAACCCTTTTTTTGTTTTTATTATTTTCACTTGTCTTTTTGTGTTTGGGATAACACTAGGTTCAACTTGATGTACTTAAGTCTTTTTTCAACCTAAATTACTATGTTACTAGTGTTTGCAGCACATCCATTTATTCTATATTTTTCTTCAGTTTTTTTATATAGCCAAGGTGAATAAAACATATATTTAGACCTATACATAAACGTTATACACACAATTATATGTAAAAGTACTAATTTTCTTTGTCTATACAAACGCTTATAATATTTAAACAATATAGGGATCCACAAACTCACATCACAATCTAAGCATTATCGCAATGCGAGTCCCATGATCGCGGTAAATTTAAAGAGAGATGCAGTGCCCTGATCCTCCGTGGGAGCCATCGGAGCACTATGTTATAACAGGAATTGACCTATAATGGGGTGTGCCTGTACCATGCAAACACATGTACTTCCAATACCGAGGTTTTAGTAACAATTCTATATAAACAAAAGTGTTGTAGTCAAATAACATTAGTTATCCGTATAAATAAGGGGATATTTTGTGTTAATATTCTGAAAGACCTTCTAAATAATTTAAAATTACCCATCTCTTACATTTTACATACATTTGTATTTAAATATATGCATGCACATAGACACAAGTTCAGTTTATGCAATGCACATACGTACATTTCAGAGACACGTCCGCATATATATATATCTGTTTCTGCTCAGCATACGTCAGGAAACCATTTGGTTCTCGGAAGATAAAAGTTCTTTTACTGTTTGCAATTTCACACTGTCAACCTTGTAACTGCATTTGTTGATATTTTTTTACTTCAATCTAAAATGTTCTTTAGATGTTTTCAAATTGCTTAGTAGCTCAGATGAATCTTACTCTCCTTCTGCCAGAGGTGGTTAATTTCCCAGCTATCATCAACACTGCTTCTCTTTGACCAAGGGAAAGATGTCCTATATTTCAAAGCCATAAAGCTACAATAATATAATAGCTTTTTCTTTCCCCGGCAGAAAGGATTTTTCATGTTCTTTTAGACCAGTGTTTGCTGTTGCCAAAACTTTTAACTTCTAGAATTCAGCATTTTTTGCACCTATGAACTTTAATTTGACTTCAAAGGTTGGAAATATAACTTGAAGTACTTCTTGCTTGACAAACCCCAGTACATTTGTTTGGTTACATACTGACAAGTGAAAAACCCTTAAATTCCACACCATTTACCGAAAGGCAAACACTCTTGTTCAGGAAATTAATAAATACAGGTTCCTAAAATCCGAACTAAAGCTTTTAAGTAATAACAAAAAATAAACAGAATTGATCACAAAGAGTTTTACAAGTAGCATGTATATAAGTCACATAAAAGACCAACACAAAAGGTCTGTGAATCTTCACAGGCATGTAGCCTTTTCAATATGGTGCTGCCCGTCGGTGAACAGGAGCTTTGGAAATGATCAGTGATCACTTATGTCGTTCAGTGTTGCTAGACTGTCTAAGTTTATCTTAGTTCTAGGGTTAGAATTAGTGCTAGGGTTATGCATGTTAAAAAAAAAACAAATATATGTAATACTGATTTAAAAGTCCATATATAGATAAATAGTTTTGTGCAGCTTGAGTCTGGAATGATCCCCAAATTCTGGATCAAAGTATGCGAGTGCAACAAAGGAAAAATCATAGTATAGTTTTTATTTTAAATACAAACTCCATGTGCCCTATGGGCAACTTTTTAAAATTGCCAGTCTGAAAACCACTTTCACACACTCCACGACTTCTTGGTTTCAGCAGCTTCACATAATACAATAAGAACATTATAGATGTACCATATAGATGTACCATATGTAAAATCATTCATATAAATCTATTTCAATTAACACCCCACTTCCACGTCCGGTCTCTCTGTCTTAAACAAATGTAATGCAAGTAAGAGAGTCATTGCTGGTTCCCTCAGATGATAAGTTTACACCAACAAGTCATTTTAAATGATGTAAATATCATCAATATGAGGAAGATCCATATGGAGAGTTGTTTCTATTGGCACCCCTTGGATTCTTTGTCTCAAAGCAATGTCTGTGAATGTCTTTTAATTTTTATATTTATGGAAAACCAAATAAAGATTTTTAAAAATTAACTAATTGTTAGTGGCACGTCATGCACTAAAAAGACCAAAGAAAACAACCAAAGGTCGCTTTCTTTACTCTTTCGGTATTGCTATAATGCTTCTATGTAGAGGCATTGTGCAACACTGAAAAGTGCAGGGGCATGCTATGATCACTTCCTAAGTACTGATGATGTCGCTAAAGTGCCTCGCTAGTGAAGCGAGACTGAGATAAGATAATATACAATTGAACACGTAACACATTAACTGGTTAACACAATCAAATTTGGTACTTGAATTGTCAGGCACCAATCAGAAGGAAGGCAGGAGAAGAGGAGCCAGTGAAACCCTAGGTGTGAGTGTTTTCAGCCCTTTAAACCATTTATCTTAGTTATTTAAACTTTCGGCAAATCAGAGAGGTGCCTACATCCCTCTAAACTCTGAGGCAATCAGGGACGCACCTACTCTATGTGCTGGGTTTGTGGCAACCAATCAGAGAGGGAGCTATTTTTTGGTTGTAGCCAATCCCAAGGTTGCCTACCTGCCCTGAAATAATATTATAATATTGAGAGTCCCCCCGCAGCTAGGCTCACCGCTTTGGGTGCCTGGCTGCGGCCCCTAGTAGCACCAGGGCCAGGAAGTCATGCTATGGTGCATGACAATATATAAAGAGATAAAAAGAAGAGATAGATAAAATAAATAAATAACTCTCTTACTTTGAGGCGGGTTAGGGAATGGTAGTAAAGTAGATGATACACTTTATTAAGAGAATCATTGTGTTTAATAATATTGAATCCAGGGGAGTCAGATATTGTCGTGATGAGATTTATAATTTTCCAAAATCATAGTTACACTGCAGTTGTGATAAGATCCACACCCTTGTGATACAGGTTTTTCTAGCTATTAAGAAATGAGAAATCAATTTTCTTTATATAACTGGGTAAGATGTCTAGTAATGCCAGCTCTGGTGAAAGTTCCAATGTTAGATTTAAGCATCCATTGAGGTAATTGATGATTTCATCACAAAGTGGTCTCAGTAAGGGGGAGCTCCACCAAATATGTGCGATTGAATGGGAGATTATTGCCACCAGTCTCAAAATCATATTTTGAAACTAGATATAGCCCAGAGTAATTCATCAGCAAGTACTGAATCTATCAAATAAAACAGCTGTTATTTTGTTTGGACAGTGCCGACTGTACTCTGTTACTTTTGTTCTTTTAAATACAATTAAGAGACATTCTTACCATGGCTGCACCCCTAATGTGTACCTAAAGAAAACTAGTGCATATTCTTACCTTTCCCCTTTAATGTAAATAGAGGAGACTTAATGAGCGTGCTTTGGCTAGGCTGCCTATCCCAATGATTTTCAAAAGAGATGAATGGGGATTTTAAATGTGTATACTGGTAATGATCGCTCCTTTTTAAGAATTATCCTTCACTTTTCCAAAGAAAAATAGAGAATGGGAGGGAGACTCTAGGGTCCTGAATAGATCCAATCTATAGGCCACAGACTGGATTAAGGGGTCACACATTGTTTGTAAGCCGCCAAATATCCACTGAAGCTAACTATTGTAAATATAAATGTTTTATAACTTAATGTGTATTAGAATCTTTGACATTAATCATCTAATTTTCCAGTAATCACATAGATGCAGAAAGAAAATTGAAGTAACACATTTTTCATAAAAGAGCAATTACTTTTATTTCTAATTAACTGATATGGTATGATATTTTAAATTCATACCTTACCTTTCTTAAAATCCAAATTTCAGGTAAGTAATAATATGGCTGTAGAAATATACATAAAGTAAACTGTGGTGACCTGTAAAAGTGAACTGCACACACCAGGCCTGAAAACTGGAGTTTGAGAAATTCCCCAACTTGCCTATCTTTCCTACTCTGTTATTAATGCCTGATTTTTGAAGTTCACTTGTCAGTTACATTTATTGTGAATAGACTTCATTATTTTAACAAGTATCCTGTGTGATGTGGCATTGTGGAATATATACTTTAATCTTTATCTTTAATACCTAAACAGTGACAATATTTTAAATGCAGCTATAGAACTTCAACATCCAACCTCACAATAGCAAGAATACACTGTCACCAACTAATTGACAATTATGAATTCTAGAAAATATGTGACTCGGTTGTCAAGTTTTTTTTTAATAATGCTTCATCCTTCTTGGAAATAAGGAGGGGGGGGGGATCTTACACATACGGAAAAAAAAAATTTTTTTTTAGACAAACTGTCGCTCTACAAGACACAAATTGCATAATTTCAGAAATACCAGACATCTTAATTATAAATTGAATTCCATTACTTCATTCTATCCATCTGAGGAAAACACACACATCAAAAACTCATCATTCATAAACACTGCTTAAATTGCTCATAAATGTATTTTAAAAGGCAATCCAAGGTTAGTTCCCTTGGCCAGGGATTTTTTTTGGGGGTTATGTCTCAAACACCCACAAACAGCTAGCATTTTGTGTAAGCTTAATTAATGCTACCAAGAGACGCAGAGGGGAAAATACCAGCCTAGTTCTAAAAGCTTAAATTCAGCAAGGAGCACATTACCTAAAAAGCTGAATATGGGATGAAGTCAGTGATCACAGCACTGCACATCTTGAGAACCCATAATCTTCTATGAGATTAGCTGTAAGCAATGCTATTTGCTAAAATGACACATTGGAATTGCTTCACTCAGTGAAACACAGCATTAACATGAATACAGTTTACACTTCAGAGACAAAGATTTACAAGTGATCAAACAGTAGCGGTTATTTATTGTAGTTGCTCTTAGTTGTATTGCTCTCTCATAGTACGTAGCAGTGGGTTGTTTTTTTTATCAACCGACACTATATTGATTTGTCAAGTTAAACAAGGATGTTTTGCTAGTTGCATTAACAAACTACGAACACATAAGAGCTTAATGAATTCTTGCTTGGGAGGGTGTATGCATGTGATAGGCCAATTGGAAAGGTTAATCTGGAAGGGCAGGAGCTGCCTACCCCAGGAAAAATGTCGTTGATCCAAAAGAAGGCAAATTAAAACCCTTTCAGCAATTTCGAATTCTGCTTTGAGTGGGGGAAAAAATTCCTTCTTGACTCCAAATGCCAATCAGATTTCTCCTGGGATCAACAAGCACTAAATAAATATTAATGCCTATACTAACATGCATAGCCCTCTATGCTCTGGCTAATTAAAAAAGTATCCAGGCCGCTTTTAAAGGCATCTAAGGTATTTCCTAGAACCACTTCTTCAGGAAGTGAATTCCATATCTTAATTGTCCTTACTGTAAAAAATCCCTTCCGCTGTCATAGACTAAATCTCCTTTCTTCAAGTCTAAGTGGGTGACCTTGTCCTTTTTTACCATTCGGTTATTGAACAGGTCATTGGAAAGCCCTTTGTATGGGCCCTGTATATATTTATATAACATTATCATATTCCCTCTAAGCCGCCCTTTCACTACCATGTACAGATTTAACGTTTCCAGCCTTTCTTCATAACTAAAACTTTCCATTCCCCTGATTAGTTTTGTAGCCCTCCTCTGCACTCTCTCTAGTTCCATAATGTCTTTTTTTTTTTTTTTAAAGGCGCACAAAATTGGACCGCATATTCAAGGTGAGGTCTTACCATGGTTCTATAAAGAGGCAGAATAATATCTTCCTCCAGTGAGTTAATACCCATTTTAATACACCCCAATATCTTATTGGCCGTTGCAGCTGCCAGCTGACACTGTGCACTATTGCTAAGTCTATTGTCTACAAATATTCCCAAATCTTTTTCATTAGTAGATTTCCCCAAGGAAACACCATTTAAACTATATGTTGCATTTTTATTATTGTAACCAAAATGCATAATTTTACAAATGTCTACATTGAATCACATTTGCCATTTATCTGCCCAATTACCCAATTTGTCCAAATCCTCTTACAGTGAAGAATCCTCTTTCAGACTATATTATCCTATTTAATTTTGCGTCATCGGCAAACACAAGACATGGCTCCCTATGTCCTCTGGGAGATCATTAATAAACAGAGTAAAAAGAAGAGGACCCAGAACAGACCCCTGAGGTACTCCACTTATAACATGCTTCCAATTTGAGAACTTCCCATTTACCACCAGCCTTTGCATTCTGTCTTTCAACCAGTTGCCAATCCACACAGAAACCTCTGGTCTTAAGCCTATTTCAGTCAATTTGTACAGTAACTTTTTATGTGAAATCGTATCAAATGTCTTTGCAAAGTCTAAATATATCACATCCGCTGCACCACCCATATGTCTGTCTTTCACAAAGCCATGTTGGCTCCTGCTAATGAGATTCCTGTTCAATATGAAATCTTGAATATATTCCCTTAGGAACCCTTCAAACAGTTTCCCCACCATAGATGTCAAGCTTATAGGTCTGCAATTGTCCGGCTGGGAATTTGATCCCTTTTTAAATATGGGCACCACATCAGCTTTACGCTAGTCTGTGGGCACCATGCCTGATATAAAAGAATCCATGAAAATCAAAAATAATGGTCTGGCCAGGACTTGGCTTAGCTCTTTAAGTACCCGTGGGTGTATACCATCCGGCCCTGGGTCTTTGTCTATTTTAACACCATTTAATTATTTTAACACTTTTTCTTGCCAATCACATGCTTGCTGTGACTGTTTTGTAAACATAGCTTGCAAGTTCTTGTCCATTGGTTCTTCATTGGTAAAAACAGAAGAAAATAAATTATTTAAAATATCTCCTTTCTCTCCGTCTCTACTGACAATCTCACCAATTTCAGAAAACAAGGACCCAACATTTGGGATTCCCCTTGCTTTCCTTACCAGTTGTTTTTTCATTCTGCAATTTAGCCAAATGTAATAGCCTTACAGTCTTTTTATAGAAATATATAGACCATACTTCCCTATGAAGCTGCAGTGATCAGATTGACCCTAACAATCCCATTACTGATCATTTGAAAACAAAGTAAAGCCAGCATGTATCTATCTTTTTTTTTAGCTTTTTCTTTTTCTTAAGTGTTGTGTTCCAGCAAAAAAAATAAACTATGAGCCAGACAGCAGCGCATACACAATTATGCAAGCATACACACCCACAATCACATGCAGACAGTTACACAGTCACACATACAGTTATGTACACACATACACAGAGATTCACAGAGTTACTCACATACAAAAACAGGCAGTTCCATTCCCATACACAGTCACAAGCCTTTTGGTTTTTTTTTAAAGAAAAAAATGGACCCCCTGCTTTACCTCACTGCACGGGAGGGAGTCACTTCTATTGCAGCCCGGTCTGCCAGGTATAGACCATCTTGTCATCCTACTGAGTTCACCTTTAATTCAGCAATTCTTCTATATTTCGACAATTCCATTAAAATTTGGCTTTTTGTCAAAGCAAGCGATGTCCATCTACCTAAGTTATGTTCACCTTCAGTTTGTTCATATTTCAACTATTATGTTATAATTCAGCTTTTTTAAGCACTTTCAATATGCAAATGATTTGACCAATAGGATCTCTGCATTACAGATGACATCACTTCCCCCTTTTGAGCAGCTCAGCTTAAACAGCCACAATATCAGCGTTTGAACGATTTAATGCTATCTCTTTAAGTCACTACAAATGAAAAACGTATACCCAGCGCTCTAATCTTGGTTTTAGCAGCACTGAGGCAGTGTGTCCCTAAACCACACACAATAGCTAGGTGATGAACAACCTCCCATAAACCGACGTCAATCACCAAAGAAGAAACCAACTAAGTCAAAGTCTCGCGATGAAGTGACGAATGCGGAAGAAAACGACGATGATCACGTTTATCAGCAATATAAGGGTAACTCAGTGCAGGGAGTCCAGACGCCAAGTTGAAGCCCACAGGCGAAACGCGTAGCGGACTGGACTCACCTGCCTTATTTAAATCTTTCTATTGGACCTGTTTTATTTTTAAGCTCTTTGTACATTTTTGTACACTTTTTATGTACATTTTATATTGAGCTGCACCTTCAGAGGACATCAAATCCGATATTGTTTGAGGCGCACATCATACAGGATAAGGATAACTAGGTGTAAGTGTAAGCTGCTACTTATTTTCTTATTAAATATCTGTATAATCATATACTAATCTACTGCCTTCCGTTGTACCTTTCTTGAGCTGCAACCTACAGAGGAGGTCGACATCCCCTACTGATGAATACAGGCTTTTAAAGTGCAACTTATTTTCTGGAAGTCTGTGAGTGAGATAATAGAGGGGAGATAGAATCCCCCTCGATCATACAATATATTTTTCCACTGCATTTTCTGTTGCACAGGATTTTTCACGGAAATTATTCCTCACCTAATAAGGTGTATATATATATATATATATATATTCACATTGTTTTTCCACCTTACTGTTTTTTCACCTTACAGTTTGTTTAAGCGCTCTTTAAGTCACTAGCTGCTGTGGAAACGTGCGTTGGGAAGAGGGATAGGAGGGATGGGTGGGGGATTATTTATATTGATTCAAGTAGTTTTTGGACTTTGTTGTCTGGTTCGGCTTAGATTTGAGTTTTTTCAAGTTTCCGTTATTTTAGGCTTATATTGTTGTGATTATAGACTGCACATGGGGTGGTACGTGATACTATTCCTTTTTCTAGGAAAGACATCCGGGTATGACCAACAGAAATATTCAGTGTGCCTTTTTCAAGAAACAATGGACCATGCCAATGAAGTCCTCTCCACTTCCAAAGGAAGCAATGATCCACACCGGTGAAGTCATCTCTTTTAGATCCTCGGGACAGGATGAATTATTATTTTTCACGGTCATTCACTGTTTTCCTACCAACATACAAACATTGGTATAAACAGATTCGTGTGTCAACATATCTCAGTGTCTGCATGTCCCTAGTACATTGACACTGAGTAGTGAATCGTTGCACTTGTATTCATTGTGTGTTGCCATTTACTAGAGTTGTTTCACTTTTATTTTGAGTTGTAATTGCAAGTGGCACAGGACTGTCACATTGTAAATAACATAGATCAGTGGCGTCACGAGGGGGGTGCGGACCGCACCAGGTGACACCTCCAGCGGGGGTGACAACGGTGCTGCCGTCACAACCCCCCCCCCCCCCCGCATGTTACGTCACATCCGGCGACTGTGTTTCCCTCCTCCGTGCAGGAGGGAAGACTGCACGGAGGAGGCGTCCGTCCGGGGACACAGAGCAGCCATTTGATAAGTGATGGGGAAGGGGGGAGGAGGGTGGTTGAAAACGAGCACTTTAATGGCACACTATTACTGGGCTCTGACTGGCACACTATTTCTGGGCTCTGACTGGCACACTATTACTGGGCTCTGACTGGCACACTATTACTGGGCTCTGACTGGCACAATATTCCTGGTATCCGAATAGCACAATATTCCTGGGCTCTGACTGGCACACTATTACTGGGCTCTGACTGGCACACTATTACTGGGCTCTGAATGACACAATATTCCTTGTATCTGACTGGCACAATATTACTGGTATCTGAATGGCATAATATTACTGGTATCTGAATGGCACAATATTACTCGGCTCTGAGCGGCACAATATTCCTGGTATCTATAATTGTACAATTGTCACCTCGTGGGGCTCCTGTGTGTTGCATAATTAATGGCGGTCTCATGTGTGCATAATTATGGGGCACTTGTGTGTGGCATATTTATCGAGCCCCTTGTGTGGCATAATTAAGGGACTCTTGTGTGGCATAACGATGGGGCACCTGTGTGTGTGTGTGTGGCATAATTATGGGGCACCTGTGTGTGTGGCATAATTAATTGGGCAGAAGTGAGCCATAAATAGTGGGGCTCTGGTGTGGCATAATTTATGGGGCTCCTGTGTGGGGCATAGTTATGGGGCTCCTGTGTGTGTTTCATAGTTATGGGGCTCCTGTGTGTGGCATAGTTAATAGGCCATCTAACTGGCATTACTAAGAAATCTGTTTGGCATTGTACTGGAGGAAATCCAGGGGGGTGACACCATGAGTTTCCGCACCGGGTGACACCAACCATAGTGACGCCCCTGACATAGTTCACACAGGTATGTAATCAGAATCATCTTCCTTGTTTTCAACAAACACACAAAGTTTCACTCGTTTTGAATAAAAGGTCATTTTATCTGTCAATTTACACTGTACAAATGGGCATCTGCAGAATTTTTTTCAGGGGGTGGGGCATACTTTTACCATCGCCAATGCTGCGCCGTGCCTCTTCTTGACAATGTCATTAAGTGGAGTATCTTAGTCATTATTAGTGCAGCATGCAAACGGTTGATAAACGGTGATGCCACAGCCAATTAAAATAAGCCACTGTCAGGTACCAATTACCATGCCACAGTCACTTTGCCATTAAAATATGCAACAGTCAGTTTGCCTATTAAAATATGCCACCGTTTGTCCATTAAATTAGGACTTGACAAAGTTAACTGACATTTAGGAACCAGCTAAAAAATCTAGGAGCCAGACAACTGCACATACACACAATCGCACAAAGTCACATACACACACAGATACTTACCCATTAGTATGCCAGTATTATTTTGTCATTAATATGCCAGTGTTATTTTATTAAGTCACAGCCAATTTGCTCAATAATAGGCCAGTGTTTTTTGCCATTAATATGCCAGTATTATTTTGCCATTTATTATGCCAGTAGGATTTTGACATTTAATATCCCAGTATGATGTAGCCAATTAATATGCCAGTATTTAGCCGCTCAGTATTACACTCAATATGCCAGTATGATTTAGCCACTCAATATACCAGATGTGGAGATAGTCTCCTTTTTGTGAGTCACATCTCCAACAACGGCTAGAGGCAGGCCGGCCTTAGGGGTGTGCGACTTGTGCGAGTGCACAGGGTGCAACACCCCAGGGAGAGGGCGGAGCTAACCGTGGGCAGCAAGAGAAAGTGCTGCTCGGGCTCCCCATGCTTGCAATATGCCATTTAATATGCCAGGATTTAGCCATTCAGTATGCCAGGATTTAGCCATTCAATATGCCAGGATTTAGCCATTCAATATTCCATGATTTAGCCATTCAATATGCCAGGATTTAGCCATTCAATATTCCAGGATTTAGCCATTCAATATTCCAGGATTTAGCCATTCAATATGCCAGGATTTAGCCATTCAATATTCCAGGATTTAGCCATTCAATATGCCAGGATTTAGCCATTCAATATTCCAGGATTTAGCCATTCAATATGCCAGGATTTAGCCATTCAATATGCCAGGATTTAGCCATTCAATATGCCAGGATTTAATCCCTCAATATGTTAGGATTTAGCCACTTAATATGCCAGGATTTAGCCATTCATTATACCAGGATTTAACCCCTCAATATGCCAGGATTTTGTTCGTTATATCCATGCGAGACAGTCATGTGGAAAATCCGGGGGGGGGGGGGGGTCTATTAAATAATAAACAAAATGTCATGGATGTCTTCCGATAAGTGACTATTTAAGATTCTTGCAAAATTAAAGGATTGCTTCTGATATATCATGTAGGATAGATTGACTTTCTTGAACGCTCAAGGTTTATCCCTCATATTTTTTCCTTCAGTGTTGGTTCCATATACTGTTGACTCCCCCTCCCCCTGCCCGGTACTCCCACTCACCCCCTATTCATTTTAGTAGGAAGGGGTCGCGAGACCTATACCAGACTGCACACATCAGCATTGGAGCCCACTTTTTTGACAGTGTTCCTTCGCTGCTGTTGGCAGACCCTCTCTTGAGCTTTAAATCCACTCTTTAACTCTTTTATTCTTCTCCCTGTACCTCACTCTTTGTTCTACTCTTATTCACTTAATCGTCCTCTCTTTATCTTTTATTTTACACAAATAAGTTTTAATGACAAAATGAGTGATTTTGACCTATTGTTTAAAAGCTTTTTGAGGAAACTGACTTTTACTTTGTCAGTGTGGGCAGTCAAGTTTTCTTGCAAACTGCTGTAATTTCACAAAATCTTCTAGCTCTAAGGGTTTTTTTTTTTTACATTTGAAGCAATGTAAAATGTAAAACATGCATTTTAAATTAACATTTGGAAAATGTAATTTGGGCACCAGACAGTACCTAAGGCACAGTAGTAAAAACTACAAATATGGCTGCTAGAACATAACCACACACCTCTGCCCACCCTAGGGTTGCCACCTGGCCGGTATTTTACCGTCAGGCCGGTAAGAAAATTGGCATCAGGCCAATGTTAAGTCTATGGAGACAGTACTAAGGCCGGTATTTTTTTGTGGATAAGGTGGCAACCCTAGCCCACCCTGATATAACATCGATATACCACATGCCGCTCAACAGAAAGGGGTTTTGCAGGACATCAAATAGGGTGGGCAAATGAACTTTTGAAGGCAAATACATAGTTTAGTTGTGTCTACACAATGAGATGGTGAACTTGCCATCACCATGCTGCAAGGATGATAGATTAACTTTAAACAGCAACAAAAATAAACGTATGGAATCAAGAGTACTTTATTCATGGAATAATACAGTGGACCAAAATCTCAGAACAGTAATGCAATTGCTAAAACAATAGAGTAAACAGTGAATTAATCATAAAATCATATAGAAGAATGTATAGACCATAGTATAAATCAAAATGGCATTTGGGAAAAATATTTACAAGCATCATCAATATATACATTCTCACAATGTAAAAAAATATAATGTTAAGATAATATGTTGCATAGTTGCACACTGAATTTATGGATTACAGGGTCTTGAACACTTCCTTCTGTTTGTCTGGAAAAAAAAAACATTTACAAAAATACACCAAGCTCAAAATCATGAAAATGTTTCTAGAGAAACTCTTACTGATACGTAAAAGTAGCATAATAACCAAGCATCATATTTAACATGTAGTTATTTTATGAATAATGGTTCACTATTTTGGAAATTCCATATATTAAAATATGCGTCCTCTAAAAAACAAATCTTTGTTTTTATTCACTGGCTTTGTATAAATCTATTTTAAGCCTCAAAGCAAAAAAACTACATGTTCCGAGTGTATTTATATCCTTGAATATAGCAAAAATGAAACCCATTTAGTTATAGATTCAGTGTCAGATTCTGATATATTATTCCGCTAGGAGTGTGAGATCATACATTCAGTTCCAAATAGTACTACTTCAACAGGAATGGTAAAATGCAAATGAAAAGTTGATCAAATTTGCTATAAATATTAAATGCATTAAAGGCTTGTATCCTAAAAGCCTTTGGATATTGAAGACCTTTTTTCGACCACTCTAGTTGTGCCACGTAATAGCAATATTAATAATAACTAGTTTTTAAAAATCCCCTGAGGAGATACAAAGTGCTGTTAGAGCACGCTCTAACCGGAAACTTAATGGTATTCATTTTATCAACATGGGAAGTAGTTACAGGTGTTGTGTGCCTTCGCAAAAAGGGCACATCAAACAAAGGTTTTATAGTTTACTTGATTTATTTCTGCAATATTTTACTAGTTGCCTTTTAAATTTAACAAAAAAAAACACTATTACTATATTTGGCTTCAAAGATTATATGCTTTTTATTTAAGAAAACATGCCCTTAAAGTTGTGTCTTGTTAGCCAGTAATGAAGGGATTGGGGAGACACTTAACTGTGGACAACTCTGATACAGTGTGCTTTGCCACTTGAACCACAGGCTGGATTCCAGGAAAGACAAAGTAAATGTAGTTTGCAAGTTATGCAAGAGAATGGGAGATCAATACAGATCTCTTACACAGCTCCCTTACACTAAACAAAGCATATGAATGGGGGAAGTACCTGAACAGCACAAGAAAGAATTAGATGGAAGATCTTTGCTGACAAACGCATAGTTGTCCTTTTTTTCCCACTTAGACATTGTTCAGTCCACCCTCTCTAGGGACGTAACGTCAAACCCTCACTTTAACTCTTGTGGAATACATTTCCCATGAAATTGCAGAGATGACTAAGCATCCTGGGACATTTAGTAGAAATCAGAGGTAGTGCCAAAGGTTGGCCATGACTGCTTTGGCAGTGTTGGCTAAGCCTCATGAGAACCTAAGTCCACAACAACAGTAAGACCTCGAGAACCCTCCAAGAAAAAGAAATAGTTCCCCTTAAAAAAACTTTGATTTTTCCTAAATCCACCCCCCTTGCTTCAGGCATGCGGAGCTTATGTTGGAGGACAATTTAGATCACTTCCAGGTAGGGTTGCCACCTTTTCTTCAAAAAAATACCGGCCTTGGTACTGTCTCCATAGACTTAACATTGGCCTGATGCCAATTTTTTACCGGCCTAGTGTCTTGATCCCTTGTGCTGCTAGTAGTATTTGTCTTGTATCTTTTTCTGAGCAATACTGACCTTGTTTGTTTGCTCCCTGTCTGGACGTGTGCCTTTTTTGCTTGTTCTTCTTATCTGACCATTCTGAAATTTGTCTGCTCTAACTTGCATTTGTCCTGGCTTTTGTCACCTGGTGTACTTTCCCTGGAACCACCTATCACTATATGGTGCACGAGTTTCTTACTCACTACCATTAAGGAACTGCATGGTGTCGGTGGGCCACCTATTCAGTGACACCTGGTAGATACAGAGGCTTGCATCTCTATGCATCCCTGTCCCATGGAAAGCACAAAACTACCAAAAAATGTCACATGTATCTACATCAGTCATTCTACTCTGTAAGTCTCAATATACATCCACACCTCCGCCGCTGATCCTGCTCATCCCCATTTGGGTTCTGGGAGTTGTCTCAGTGCCTCATAGGCCCTCAGCTATTGGTCTCTGTTGCTGTACTACTGCACAGTTAGGGTGTATGGCAACCACGCATCCTTAATTATTACCAGGGTTCTCATATATTCTGCTGCTTGTATCATTTATAATAGCAAATGTTCGATATCTAACTTTAATAACTGCAAGAAAATTAAAAAGTGAGAGAATTAAATAAAATATATATTCCACAATCTGTGTAGTGAATACAAATACACGTAACTGCTTAAATCGGTCACAAAACGTAGATCCGAAATGACTGTATTCTGTCAGCTATCGTGTCTGCAGGAAAAATATTCTAGCTTACTCTGTTAGGATGCTGGGGAACTTGTCCTCTGTGAGAGCTTAAACAGCTTAAATAATAACTATGCAATAGATATCATAACGGATAACATATCTTCAGATATAAAACTGATAGGAAGCAATCACATCTCGAGGCCATTGTGAAACTACATTGCTTTTCATCTGTGGCTTGCAAACAAACTTCAACACCTTCATGTCAAAGCAAAATTAATAAGCACTTTGGCAGTTCATTTTATCCAACATTTCATTTGCAGAAGGACATTCCTCAGTGAGGATAATGGTATAAAACGATGCAAAGCAGCCACCACACACTCTATAGTATGGCTGAAATGCAAATTACTGGGTAATGGGCAAGGCAAAGAAGAGGTATAAAAAGCAAGGTTAAAAAGTAACAACAAGGCAGCATTATAATTATACAAAACTTTGTAAGCAGCTTAAGCTACTCACATTTATATACAGCTACCAAGCAGTGCTGCCTAACTTGATATAAATATATGATTCCATTATATTAATTATCTAAATGATGCAACTGCATCCTGCTCCCATTATCCACCTGTCTATACTTGGGAATTATGTTTGGCCCTGTCTAATATAAATTAGGAATTACTACTTTAGATAATTTGTTCCATTCCTCCTTGTACACAAGAGTATTCACACACAAATATTAAAATGCATTAAATACATTGAGGGTTATGTATGAGGCACACAATCAACAGAATTTGTATTCTTCCTTCCTTCATCCTCCATCGCCCCAGTTTCTGATTTATTCTCTACTAATTAACACCACCACCCTCTCAACTACTAACCAGGCCTGTTGCAACAGGGTCCTCTCGTTTATCCCCCACATACAACTTCTCACGAAATCATGCCCCCTTCATTTAAAGAAAATTGCACACATCCTATTATTACTTACCCAGGGCACCACATTAACTCCTGCTCATTTCCTCATCATCTGTCCCCATGACTACTGCAGCACCCTTCTGATTGGTGTTTCTCTGACTCTCCTCTCTCCTTTTAATCTAATGCTATCTAGTAGCATAATTTTTTTTAAGAGCCATATTCCAAACTGCTGCTCACAGAATCAGACTTCACCAGCCTTATTCCCAATAGAAGACTTCTACATACACAGCATAGCTGAAGCCCAGGCCAGAGGGAATTATTGTTTTTCCACCAGTCATTTATAAAATCTGTGAACAACTTGATTGAACAGCCTGTGGTTCCGTTGTCCAATCATATGTGTGTGAGACAGTGTGTGTGTGTCTGTGTGAGAGACAGTGTGTATATACATAAAACCATTATGTGAAACAAAAGATCAAATATTATTATGATATATTTAATAATGTTTTACCTGACTTTTCACCCTTCATTGCAATGAAGAAAAAAAAAGACTTAATTAGCTTAAATCTAGGGTAAGGAGAAGTATAGCAGCTAGGGTTACAATTAAATTAGGGTTAGCATTATTGATAGGGTTACAATTAAATTAAAATATAATAAGGGTTTGCATAAGGGTTAGAGTTGGGGTTAAATTTAGGGTTCGGGTTGGGGTCAAAAGGTCAATATGGGGGAAAAACCACTATTTTTGGGTTTTGCCCCATAACTTGCAAAAAACTGAAGAAAAACATGGAAACACGCATATTTCTAAACTCGGGACAACATTTAGAAACTATTTAGACGGGGTCTTTTTTAATGATTGTATTTGTCTAAATTATATTTTAGGTCAAAGTTAGAAAGAGGTTTTTTTTTTTTTTTAAATGTCATCATATTTTATGATTTTTTTTCGTAGTAAATTATAAGATATGATGAACATTTTGGTATCTAATGAAAGCCCTTCTTATGACAATAAAAACAACATATAATTTGGGTGGTTACAGTATGTGAGAAAGAAGAAAATTACAGCTAAACACAAACACCCCAGAAATGCAAAAACAGCCCTTGTCACCAAGGGAAAGTCAAGGACAAAATGTCTTGTCACTAAGGGATTAATCAATAAAGGAAACCTTGTTAGGATCATCAGGTGGGTATGGCATAGGGAACATGCTATTTGGGCAATACCTCTATGGAAGACTTCTGACTGGTTCCCGTGGGATGTTGGGGACACACATTTCCAAAGATTTACTTTTAATATTTTGTATTTCTGGTTGAAACCTCAGAATAGTGTTTTAAGACCATGTTAGGTAATTAATATTGTTAGTGAATGTTTTAGATTTAAAAGGACATGCTCTGGTATGGTTATTAACCAGACAGTGTCAATAAGCATTTCTGACTGCAATCTATAATCCAGGCATCATTTTCTTGATGCCAACAACTCAATATAATGTCACTAAAATTATTCTGCACTGTTCACATAATGGATCTTCTTTTATTAACACTGTGAAGAAAGTTTATAGTCATTGTAATGATTCTTAAAAAGAGATGAACGAGATATGGAACCTGTTAATGCTTGTATAACGAAGATAAAGACCTTTCTGAACACACACACACACACACATATATATATATATATTTATACACTTACATATACATACATACATACCAAATCCAATTTAATTAATAAGATTGCCTTATCCATGAGCAACAATCCTTTGGTCACTAAAAGTGTACAAAAACAAAGAATAGATGAGCAATCCACAGATAAGTAAAATAAGGTAAGGGTAGAAACAAAGAAAAAACATGTTAAAAAATTTTTTTTTAAAAAGTAGAAAAAATTGTATTCTTATAGGCGAACATTGAAAGGAGACTGCAAGATATCATACGAGTAAATAAAAAAACAGTGTAAATTAACCTTTGGACTACTTCCTATTAAAGTGACTGTCTAGTACCCAAAATGCATCTTCCAAATATTAGTGCATATTAATATGTTTTACGTTTTGCATTGCTTAAAATATAAAATACTTACAGCTAGCTGAAATTGTGAAATTACAGCAGTTTGCAAGAAACCAGTACTACCCACACTAGCTGAGTAAAAGTAATTTCCTTTTTTGTTTATTTTATTGCTGCAGGAACCAATGAGAATAATTTCATACAAAACAATGGAATTTCCCATCTCAGAGTCCACACTATAGAATCAATTTGAGGAGCACAGGAAGTGACTAAATGAAACAAAACAGTTTGCTCGGTGTCTATATAATCAGTGAACTGGGGAGGGCTTGAGTCAAATATTAAAAATGTGATTTATGCAGAATGCCTGCATCAAATCACACTGGGGAAAAAAGCATGTGCACTATAGAAGTAGGGTTGCCACCCAGCCGGCATTTTACCAGGAAGCCGGTATTAGCTTGATGTTAAGTCTATGGAGGCACCAGCAAGGTCGGCATTTTTTTTGTAGAAAAGCTGGCAACCCTATATATAAGCAGTAATCTTCATCTTGCACCAAAGTGAGTTTGGGGAGTAGACTGTCCCTTTAAGCTCAGAAGTGACATATATTGAAATAAAGAAAATAAAAAAAGGTAGGGGGAAAATACAGTCTTCACTTATAAGTACGTTACACTGTTATAGTTTGGCCCTTGTAACGGTAAAGGAAATACAATACAAAATGTTACAATGTATGGATAACAATTGTCTGGTCAGAGCAGCAAGCTATTAGAGTTAAGAGATAAGATAATAAATAGATCCACTATATAAAGATATCACTTTTGTACTGCTTATAATCTAATTAGTGTGTGGGAGGTGGGGGGCGAGTATTTTAGATATTAGCTTGCAACACATTTTCTTCTTAGCACTTGTTTTCCCCTGTGATTTCCCTGCATGCAATTCTTTTTCAGTACATGTGTTATACACGCACTATTAAATGATCAGAACTCTGTCTGCAAGCATCTCTCGACACTGACTGACCTTCATATTCACAGGTTTTCAGATTGTGTTATCACACATTAATAACTTCAGTTCCAAACAAGCACTAAGTGTTGGGAAAAAAATAAAGTTATTCAGACAAAGTAGTTAAAAGAACAAGGGCATCGGGGAATAAAGTATATGGGTGATTTATTGTGACTGAGAAAGAAAAGCTAAGGAATATGTAAATAATGTTTTATAAAACCCTGTTCTTGAGACGCAATCACATATGAATTGCTGTTATGAAAAGCTGGGTCTCTGAAAAATTTGTGATACCTAATAACTCCCCTTAAAAAATAAAAATAAAACACAGACAATGTGTTTTTCTTGACCAATAGTATTTTTTTTTTAAATATTTATTTTATTTTCCAACATGCAAAAAAAGTTACATTGTATTAAAATGGGAGTATCATAAAGGATGATTAGCATATGTATGATTGTTATTCATATAGGTAAGTTACAATTTTATGGACAGTGTGGAGTATTACAGACAAACAACATGAGCTTAAATCAGTTAATTCATGAAAGCATTCTTTACCAGCCGTACAAATTATTGTAATACTGTCAAGTATTACAGATAGAAAACATGTATTACCGTATTTGCTCGATTATAAGACGACCCTGATTATAAGACGACCCCCCAAACTTTGGATATTCCTTTAGGAAAAAAACTAAAAGCCTGAATATAAAAGCATTGAATATACGATACGTGCAGACATCCTCCATGCTGCCCGACACGGCACTCTATTATGACGGACAGCTGCACTCTATTATGACGGACAGCTGCACGTATCGTGCAGACATCCCCCAGCTGCCCAATTTACCCTGGTGGCTAGTGGGGCAGCAGAGGATGTCTGCGCGATGAGCGCAGACCCCTCCTGCTGCAGCCCGGCACGCTCACCGGGACTTCTGTGACGAAAGCGGAAGTACCCGGCTTCTTCACAGAAGCCCCGGCGGTCGTGCCGGGCGGAAGCAGGGGAGTCTGCGCTCATCGCGCAGACTTCCCCTGCTGTTAGAGAGGGGGATCCAGGTCCCCTGCAGCTCTGCTGGGGACCTGGATCCATGTCTTATAATCTGACCTCAATTTGAGGTCAGATTATAAGAAGACCTCGATTATAAGACGAGGGGTAGTTTTCAGAAAAAAAATTCTGAAAAAAACCTTGTCTAATAATCGAGCAAATACGGTATGTAAGTTTAGTTTCAATGATAAAGTGAAGTCGTATGAAAGGACTACTTTACTAATATTATATATATTAAATAAAAATACACATTAAATTAAATTAACAGTGTATTATTTATTACTGTGAAAATAAATTCTCATCAATCTTCCCTGCCCAGCAGCACTGCATGGTGAGGGAACAACCATTTCATCCGAGCTAGATTTGCCAAAACAGTTGATTTTTTTGTCCAATCAAATTAACCTACCAGATATACATAGAAGTGAGCTCAGGTAGGCTGGAGCACAACCTCATGGCGTCATGTAATCTTGTACACTTGGAGTTGTCCATGCCCCGCAGTGTCCTGCGACACTGGTCCATATTACTGGGAGATATGCCATTTTATTATCTCTTGATTGAAGGGTAATGCAGTGCCGCACACAGTCATATGCATTTATCTCTTAGTACGCACATATGCTGTGATATAAAGTCCATATATGGCATCACAGCCAAAGCTCTTACGTTAAGACCATCAGCTGCATCATAGTTTTTGCTCAGTCTCTAGGGCAACATGGGCGAAATAAATATCAACCAAATGATAAACAGGTAAATAAAAGAAAGAACTAATTGTTACAGACAACCAAACATTAGAATGGTTAGGGTTTGATAGAAGGTCCCCAGATGCATTGCCAGTCTTGTTCCATCACTACATCACATTCAACTGTTACATTAGATGTGGTCCACCTGAAGGTTCATTTTTTAAAGTCCCCACTTTTACAAATCAAAAACAACATAAATATCAACCAAATCAAGCCAGTAAATAAAAACAAACAAATTGTTAGACAACCAAACATTAGGGTTTAGGGTTTGATAGAAGGTCCCCAGATGCATAGCCAGTTTTGTTACATCACATTCAACTGTTACATTAAATGTAGTCTACCAGAAAGTTCATTTCCAAAGTCCCCACTTTTACAACAACACCAGTAAACACACATCAAGATGGTCAGCTAGAAATGTAAAAAAAAAGCAATATCTAAAATGCATTGTTTATTGCAATCTATTTTTTTATACTCTTAAAAAGGAATGTCTGGTGCCCAAAAAGCATTTTCCAAGTACTTACTTTGTACTGAAATTGTGCTTTATTATGGATATTTTATAATTTTCATAACATAATAATTTAATAAACTTACAATTCAAAGCAGTTTGCAGATCTTGAGGCTTTTGCAGCAATCCAGAACACCCACTTTTACATTCCAATGGTGTGACGATTTTAACAAAGTTAAAAAGGATGACTAGACTGTCCCTTTAACATGTACATCATAAGTGTAACTGAACATATTTAAAGTAGGCATTCTTGCTGAAGAAAAGACACAGCAGAAATGCAATGGGCCTTGTATAGTTAAGGTGTTTATTTGAGCAATTAGTAGTTTAGGACTAAATTCCTGAGCCCTGCTGTATGTATATATGTATATATATATATATATATATATATATATATATATATATTTATTTATTTTTTTTTTATTTATTTTTTTTTTAATCGTATTCTTTCTTTTTTCGTTTGCTTTCATTCAAATTCATAATCTGTTCAGATATTCATTTTATAGAACGACGCATGAACCAGTAATTTTCTGTTCACCCAAAAAGTTACATACAAAAAAGCATGAAAGCAATATTCTCTGAAATATATCCATTTCCTGTGCACATTCTATATCTCTGCTTCACCAGGGAGCAAAATGAAACCAGAAAACACAGTTAATGTCTTCTATAATAGTAAAAAGAGATGTGTTAAAAAATGTATGATCCAGAATTTGGTGGTTGGTGGGCAGAAACAATGCACTTAATCTAGAAACACAAAATGAAAACATATAAACCAACATCAATATGTACACCTATGCAGCTATTCAAAACAGACAGAAGGGGGTAAAAAAGTGTAGTTTTAATTAAATGTTATTTTAGGTTAGGTCAGGTAAAATCAAACTTTGAGTTCTTTATTATTTGGTACTAATGATGCCAATCTTTTAAATTGTTTATTGAATTTGAGGATAATTCCATGCATGGTTAATTTAGCTGAGATTCTAATGCGGATTTCCATCAATAACATTTAATAAAATAGACAGCCCTAGGAGATAGAATATAAATGTGTGACAGCCCTTAGACCAAGGCTTTTCAACACATTGATTGCAAATACAGGTAGTTTGCAGCTGCCACTAAAAATGACGAGCAATCATGTGGCGGAATCCATAGCTGTGACCAGTATAGCTTTAAAGCGGTTGTTTTTCAGGTGGTACAGTCCTCAGATTTGTGGGTGCAAACAGGAGCTGAAGAACTGTGCCTATTCCAGCATAAACCTGTCACTGTGTGGTGGTCCTATTAGAAGTCAGACAAGGGGTACCATATCAAAAGCAAGGATCAGCAATAAGATGCTGCAGATACAAGAGATGCTGGGCCTCTAGACACTGGAGAATTAGTTCATGACTACAGGATTGCAGTCCCAAATCCAAACAAACCCTGTCCCGCAAGGCAAAGGGAGATGGAGGTAGAGCTCTGTGGTACAGAACACATAAAGGGATAGTTGGGAGGCATGAAACAGGGATGTACTATGTACTAGTTCTAATTCCCGGAGTCTGCCAGGTTTGCTAACCTTTGGCACTCCCTCTACTGTAAATTATAGTTACCATAATGTTTAAGGCTTAGGCATAAGCACGTCAGCATGTGTCGAAAACGCTTATTTTTATGCTGCACAATCAGCATGATGCTTAACATAATGGGAATTGAAATTGACACCAGCTAGGATGGCAAAGGTTTGTCAAAACTGCCTCAGCTTACAGTAAACTAGAACCATCATGATCCTCAGCATTAATTACTGTTCCTACAGTGCTCAGCCAGCCAATCTTTGATTGCGGTAAAGGTAAGCAGCTTAATGTACAGCACAACATGATTGTCATACCCAAGAGCCATAATTCTTTAGATAATGCTGACATTGATGTGTTCCAATAAAGGCACATAGCTCTGTCCTCCCCCTCACGGTTCTGCTACATGCTGAAATGGTAAGGGGAATATGTTAAGCTCCCCAATAATACAGACTTTTACACAAGGGGCCTTTCACCCGTGTCACCATTACTGTTAAATCCAATGATTTGGTTTCCGTCCACCCACAAACACACAAGTATAATAGAGAGAAATAAAAGACCTACATCTGGCAGCACCTCCCCCGAGTAGTCTTTCATGGTTAGGGTGAAACACAATTTCCATAAAATGCTATACAATGGACATGAAAGGATTTTCTCATACTATATCAGGAAGTGCAATAATAAACAATAACAAACTACTGACAAACTATGATACAAAAGTGGCACCAGTGTGTAGGGAGAGACCTTCTTTTTCTCATGCCACCATCAGCAGGGACATAACTAAGGTCTCCTCTGTTTGCATGTGAAAACAGAGATCACTCACTGTCCTAGCAGAGATTGTCAGTGACAGGCAGAGTCTTGATGCTTTTTGGGAAATAGTCATGGCTGACAATAAGAGATTAAACTGGCATGTATCTTAAAAAGTACACACCAATTGAACACGCTGTAAGCCAGCTTCAAATTTATGAGGATCTTCCACCTGAAGTGCTAGTATGGAGGCGCACGATGTCAAAACTCACGTACCATCTACGTGCATTAGATGTGAAATACCGCTGGAGTTCCCCTACTTCATTATCGGTTTCCAGGGATGATAAGCTACTGATGATAGAGGACCCATCTGACATTGACGCTTTCCTGTTGTCTCTTGGACTACCTTATTTAGAGCCTTGCCAGGCAAATGCTGGAAGCCCAGAGGACTCAGCTCCTATTGGTGTGGACTCGCCGTCGAAATGTTAAGACACTGGTTTTCATGGCATTTTTCATATGCCCAGTTTGGTGCGTCTGCCTCAAAATGTCACGCAGAAGATTATTGCTATAATTCGGAACAGCTATTGTGTATGTTATTTCACCTCCCGTGACTTGCCCCAACTACCTCCTGCCTCGTTCCCATCGCCCAAACCCACTTTGAATATCTTCTCCCCTGTTGCTGAGACAGAGGTAGATGATCTGCTCTCCTGCTCGAGATCTACTACTTGTGCGCTAGATCCCATCCCGTCTCACCTTGTATCCTCTCTTTCCCCTCTACTCTGTCCAACTCTAACATATCTCATCAACCTCTCTCTCTGTCCTGTGGAATAGTACCGTCAACTTTCAAACAAGCCCAAATAGTACCTGTATTGAAAAAAATCTTCCATCGACCCCACTCTTCCATCTAACTACCGTCCTATATCCCTTCTCCCCTTCGTGTTCAAGTTGCTGGAGAGAACGGTGCACTCGCGACTAACTGACTTTCTGACTGCCAATGACCTGCTTGACCCTTTTCAATCTGGCTTCAGACCAATTGGCTTTACACTATACTGAAACAGCCCTCACTAGAGTATCAAATGACCTCCTTTCTGCCAAATCTAAAGGCCACTTCTCAGTGATGATCCTCTTAGATCTCTCTGCTGCCTTTGACACCATTGTCCACCGCCTCCTTCTCAACAGATTATCCTCGATTGGCATAGGTGGTAAGGCACTCTCTTGGATTGATTTGTACTAATCTGAGCGCTCCTATTCAGTGTCGCTTGCTGGAGCGACATCATCGCCTGTTTCGCTCTCTGTTGGTGTTCCGCAAGGATCGGTCCTTGGCCCGCTGTTGTTTTCCCACCTCTTTGGGAGAACTCATCCGCTCCTTTGGTTTCAAATACCACCTGTATGCTGATGACAGTCAGATTTACCTCTCCTCCCCTGCCCTCACTCCCTCTCTAGTGTCACGGGTAGTTGAGTGTCTGTTGGCCATCTCTGCTTGGATGTCTGATCGCTACCTGAAACTTAACCTTTCCAAAACAGATCTGATTATCTTCCCTCCCTCAAACTCTATCCCTACACCTGGGTTCACGGTCACCGTTGAAAATGCTACAATTGTACCCGCTGACCATGTTCGATGTCTTGGGGTCACTTTTGACTCTACTCTCTCCTTCGTTTCCCACATTCAGTCTTTAGCCAAATCCTGTCGACTGCACTTAAGGACCATCGCATGCATTCGCCTGTTCCTCAGCGAAGAGACCGCCAAAATTCTAGTGCACTCGCTTGTGATCTCTCGCCTTGACCACTGTAATGGCCTCCTGACTGGACTACCTCTGGCTCGTTTGTCTCCCCTGCAATCTATCCAAAACGCAGCTGACAGACTCATCTTTCTTGCACGTTGATCTGATTCGGCAGCTCTTCTCTGCAATGCCCTCCACTGGCTCCCCGTCTGCTCAAGAATAACATTTAAAATTCTGTCTTTAACCTACAAACCCTCCACTCCTCTGCCCCTCAGTACATTGCCTCCCTTGTTAACCGATACTTCCCTGCACAACCTTTGCGCTCCTCAATGGGACTAAAACTCTCCTCCAACCTCATCACCACTTCTCACTCGCGACTCCAAGATTTCGCCTGAGCTGCCTCCTCTCTCTGGAACTCCCTTCCGCAGAGCATCCAGCTCTCTCCCTCCTTTTCAAATTTTAAAAAGTCCCTCAAAACCCACCTCTTTAAGGAAGCTTACTACTCAACCCACTAGAACACCTGTCAATTCACCTCTAGCAGTTCCCACCTAGCTAAAACACACACTATTCATCTTTGGCCTATCTCATCTAGTGCCACCCATCCACTCTACTGTTATTACAACTTCAATCCCTCTGACCTCTTAAACCCCTTGTGTGTCTTATGGACCCCTTTCCCTCTAGATTGTAAGCTTGCGAGCAGGGTTCTCTACCTCATGTACCAGTCTGTTTCTAGTTTGTCTAACTTAGTATGTAGTTCCCTCTATGCTCTATACCTAGCGCTACGTAAATTGTCGACGCTATTTAAATAAATGGTAATGTCATTTTGTTGGTGATATTTGCTGAGATTTCTTTTTATGGCGGCAATTACCTACCAGATTAACAACTCATATTACTTAAGATTCTGTATGTTCTTTTAATCTCGTTAACTACATTTAACAAAAAAGAAAATATTGCATACTTGTATTACCTGGTCAATATTATCATCCACTGTTTCGTATGTATTTTTCTATACTATGAATGTCATTTAAGAATTTAATTAAGATTTTTTTTAAAAAGTCCACACCAGTTTATCCTCATACTAGGGCCACTCATATTTATACCTGTTGCTTCTCTAGTAAAATGCTAAAATAACAATATGATGCGTTAACATACCAGTCATGACATCATAAGACAAATTTCAACATTAAAAAGGCAGATCATATAAGGCATGAGGATAAGCAGCCAGCAATGCTGCCCAACATTATTTTTATTATGGTCCGTTATTCAGTTCCTGTTTTTTAAATGGCATTTGGGAAAAAAAAATATAAATGAATAAAATGTAAGTTAGTGTTAGTTTCATTTACCTGTTTTGGAAGCCGAAAAAGGGAATTCTTGTAGAATATGTCCTTGGCCTGACTCCAGGTTCCATCTATTATAATTAGGGAGTAGGGGTGCTGCAGTTCTGTCAGGGATATTTCTTCCAGATTTGAAGCTTCGGCCCCAGGGTACAGAATAAAAGTACTGGGGCTCTTGCAAACTGATGCTAGTTCTGGATATCTAAAAACAAGGATAAATAATACACCTGAATTAGCTGATCTCAAAATCTTAAAAAACCTAAAAAGCTTAGGAGGAAACTAGAGACTTTTAAAAACTGGCAAATAAATAGTTGAGCAGAATATGTCAGATGTGCTTTGTGCACGCTATTTCTTCTGCTATTATAGATTATTGTAGTGTGTTTTACTATTGTCTCCCCATCCTCTTGTTTGTTTCCAAAATTTGGTACCCTAAGATTCCATTAACGTTGCCCCTACAAGTATTTAAACAACAAGCAGTGAATGCATGTAGCAGAGCACCGGGTTCTGACCAACAGTTTCAAATAAGAGACGTCCAAGAAGCAAATTCTTCAGTCTGATGTTGGTCTCTCTCTGTGGCTAGGCTTTTGAATGTATTTAATAATGATTGATGCTATTACTTCTTGGACTTCTCTTTTCTACTTCTTTGAGACTGCGGGTTAGAATGAGGAGCGCTGCTCCAATCACTCACCGCTTGTTATTCATCTGTATCTACAACAAGGAAAACCATCTGTGGTGACATTCTGTCAGCAAACTAATGTGGTGACCAGAGGTCATGTGGCCAATTTCATGTATACCTTTCTTACAGGGAGATAAGTTGGAGTCTTTGATATGGTAATTCGGTAAATCAAGACCTTTACAAGTCAGGAAAAGATTACCAATTCCCTATCTTCCACTTCTCTCTCTTCTTTGCTGGCTGTGTTTGCGAGCAGACATGGATTAGGTTATCATTGAGACTTGTGGGTGACATCTAATGGCTTTTACATTGTTATAAGGTTTAGTTGTTATTGTTGTTTTTAGATTGTGTGTTATTATTTGTATGTGACTGTTTTGCCTCTGAATAAATGTTTGTTATATAGACAGACCAGAGTTTATATGCGTATGAATACATCATTTATACAGTTTGGTTATACATCACACCACATTTTCTTTGAACAGATGAACAGACTCCATTAGTTGTAAACTGAAAGCAATATTTTCTGTTTGGTGCACGTTATGGGTTACTACTGAAGCGACTTGAAACAACTGAAGATGCCTATTGGTTGTGAGCAAAGTAGAAACTGGGTAAAAACCCTGATAAAGCACATTAGGACTTTCAGAACCTCAACTTTTATACATAATGTTTTCCAATAACAAGGAATCAGAAGGATAAAGCTGTCCACTGTTGTTCTGATATTCTCAATAAAATGAGCAAGAATAGTAGCAATCTCTAAAAATAACTTTCACTTCGGTTACATTTTAGTTAATTTTGCAACAAGCCTGGTATGAGATTAAACTGGCTTGTAGAAGTTACTCTTCACCTAGCTTGCTTAGTTTAGAGCCACTTCACTGGAATAATCCTGCTCTACATGAGCCCCATGCTTACACGTAAAAGAAATGAAGAGGTTAAACGCTCTGAAACTGGCCATCTGGTATTTAGATGGGGTTAAATGCTGGGAAACTGCTTTACACATGTTGAATGCAGCCTCTCGATCAGCGCACACAGGTGTTCCTGTTAGGTGCTCCTCCTGTTTGATCCGGGTGCCTCTGCTGGTGTATGGCTAACACCTGATTCAATGCTTGCCTGGTAAGAAGAGGGGGTTAAATTCTCTGAAAATACCTGTCTGGTAATAGGACGGAGGTTAAATTATCTGGAAATGCTAAAAAAAAAAAAAAAAAAAAAAAAGGCTGATAATAACTATGTTCAATAAAAATGTGTCCCTGGATGGCAGAAATATGTGACCGGCATTCAAAACACAATGGTATATATTCATGTACTATTTGGAAGCCAATGAATGCATTCACATCTATTGCGACAGCTGTTTTATGTCTCTCACATACAGACAGTTTGTAGACGCATTTCATAGGCATGGATTTTTGCCCATTTTCTAGCTGATTTGGCTAGTGCAATGTATTTGGATTTTGCTATTATTTATACAATTATAATGATCTATTATTTAAACATGACAGGTACACTGAAAGGGGGGGGAAAGTATTTTTTTTTTTTCAAGCTCAAATACCCTTATAGAAAAAAGCTTTTTAGAAAACTTGGTCCAGTAGATGAGAGAAACCACAAAAATCTATATTGCCAAGTCTTGATTCTACTTGAACCATTTTATTTCAGAAAGCAGATCTTCAGATTTTGAAAGTGAGCAGGAGATTGTAAGGTAAGGTACTAGTGAGGATTTCCCTACAGTTGGAATCCTTCATTCTATATAAAGAACATTTGAGTTATCTGCTTACTTACTAAACACCAGAAATAACTGCCATATTTTGTTTACTATGATTTATAGATTTTCAATAATACAAGACTACTCAAAAATGCTTTTCAAGCAATAAAGAATTCTAAGCTTCATAAATCATACGTTTGCTCAAAAAGGAGGATTACACATTATACTCCATATTCTTCCTGTTACACTACATAGCAGGAGTAAATAACAGACTATATTCTAAAACCACAAAGAAAAGAAAATTATACATATAAAGAAAGAACTATGTCAGGGACAATTTGAAACATAATGAAATAAATGTCCGCTCCTAAGACTTCCTAAGTCAGCTTTTTTTCTCTCAACACAATTTAATAAACTATATTTTTATTTAAAAAAATGAATACAAATATATCAGTCTAGACAAAATCCAAAGGGATCATGCTGTCACCTACAATATAATTTGTACTGTGAATCTAGAGCAGGGGTGGCAAACTCAAATTCATCGGGGGCCGCATCAGCAGTATGGTTACCCTCAAAGGGCCGGTTGTATAGGATTATGCATCTACTCTTTATTATCATGAATAATTGCCTCTGCATTCAGTTGATACTGGTTTTAATAATAATTTAAGTAATAACTAGCCTTGAAAACAGAAGCCTAGGAAGAATAATAGCAAGCATTGGTCAGGACTGCACTAAGTACACAGTGCAGCGGTCAGGATTGCGCTACGTATACAGTGCAGCGGTCAGGATTGCGCTAATTACACAGTGCATGGGTCAGTAATAGTGTGCCAGTCAGAGCCCAGTAATAGTGTGCCAGTCAGTGCCCAGTAATAGTGTGCCAGTCAGTGCCCAGTAATAGTGTGCCAGTCAGAGCCCAGTAATATAGTGCCAGCCAGATGCCCAGTAATATAGTGCCAGCCAGATGCCCAGTAATATAGTGGCAGCCAGATACCCAGTAATATAGTGCCAGCCAGATGCCCAGTAACATAGTGCCAGCCAGATGCCCAGTAATATAGTGCCAGCCAGATGCCCAGTAATATAGTGCCAGCCAGATGCCCAGTAATATAGTGCCAGTCAGATGCCCAGTAATATAGTGCCAGTCAGAGCCCAGTAATATAGTGCCAGTCAGATGCCCAGTAATATAGTGCCAGTCAGAGCCACGTAATATAGTGCCAGCCAGATGCCCAGTAATAGTGCCAGCCAGAGCCCAGTAATATAGTGCCAGCCAGAGCCCAGTAATATAGTGCCAGTCAGAGCCCAGTAATATAGTGCCAGCCAGATGCCCAGTAATATAGTGCCAGCCAGATGCCCAGTAATATAGTGCCAGTCAGATGCCCAGTAATATAGTGCCAGTCAGATGCCCAGTAATATAGTGCCAGTCAGATGCCCAGTAATATAGTGCCAGTCAGAGCCCAGTAATATAGTGCCAGCCAGATGCCCAGTAATATAGTGGCAGCCAGATGCCCAGTAATATTGTGCCAGCCAGAGCCCAGTAATATAGTGCCAGTCAGAGCCCAGTAATATAGTGCCAGCCAGAGCCCAGTAATATAGTGCCAGTCAGAGCCCAGTAATATAGTGCCAGCCAGATGCCCATTAATATGGTGCCAGTCAGATGCCCAGTAATATAGTGCCAGCCAGATGCCCAGTAATATAGTGCCAGCCAGATGCCCAGTAATATAGTGCCAGCCAGATGCCCAGTAATATTGTGCCAGCCAGAGCCCAGTAATATAGTGCCAGCCAGAACTAGGGTTGCCACATTTTCTACAAAAAAATACCGGCCTTGCTGGAGGCTCCATAAACTTAACATTGGCATCAAGCCAATTTTGTACCGGCCTGCCGGTAAAATACCGGCTGGGTGGCAACCCTAGCCAGAACCCAGTAATATTGTGCCAGCCAGAGCCCAGTAATATAGTGCCAGCCAGATGCCCAGTAATATTGTGCCAGCCATATGCCCAGTAATATTGTGCTCCCTCCTCCCCCTCCTTCCCCATGACTTACCCAGGCTGGTCTCTGCTCCCGGACACCTCCTCCGTGCAGTCTTCTCTTCATTCCTGCAAGGAGGAGGGAAACACAGTCGCCGGATGTGAGGTATCGTCACATCCGGTCGCTGTGATTTTTTTTTTTTTTTCACCCGGCGGTCGCATCCAGAGGATTCGGCCGCCTGCATAAAAAAAAAAAAGGTAAGCAGCGCGGGGGCGGGGCCTTGTGTTTGCCACCCCTGATCTAGAGAATAAAAAAAGAATCCACACATTGGGCCATATTTAGCAAGATAAAACTGGTTCTATTGCAGGAAAAAATTCTAAAGTAGTAGTTGTAATAACCAATGAAAACAACAGAATGATATGGTCGTTTGCTCCAAATGTATAGCTCCCAACTGTTCCGCTTTGCGCGGGACAGTCCCATTTGTCAGGTATGTCCCACAGTCCTGCCAAACTCGACCTCTGTCCTGCTTTTTGGGACAAAGGTACTCAGGACCGCAATCCCGCGGTTCTGATCACATTCTCCCAGACACCAGAGAATTGTTATTGCTCATGGGCAGCACTGTATACATGCGTAGTAACAATCCTGGCTTCAGATGCCAGAGTCTAAAGTGGATGACAGCGTTACCGCGCATGCGTGGCACCAATGACACACTCCTCCCCAGACTCCGCCCCCTGGGTCCCAATTTGCTAGGGGGTCAAGGTTGGGAGGTATGCAATTGCCAGAATTTTATTTAAATAGCACCAATTATAACTTGACAAATCTGACCCATAGTGTTAGCAGAAAAAGGTAGTTCATTTATGTATCAAGCCATAGATGATGTCATAAAACGGAGACACCAACGGCCCCTTTATCCATATTTTAATCTTAATACATGCAATTCTGCTAACATAGGTACATAGATCATTAATGATATTTTGTATACTCTACAGTTATAGGTTTACAAAGTCCATTTAATTAGACGTCCATGAAATAAATAAAATATCAATGATAATAATCCAGCAAGAACAGGTGAAAGTATAAGCTACATATTTTATGAAACAATGCATTCTATGATTATATGTACAATTACTATAAACATACTCTAAAAAAGTAAAAGAAAACTGCAAACGTTTGAAGCACTCTTTGTTCTAAGGTTACAGAAATATCCTTGGACAATATGTCATTAAAGACATCGAACTAAGGGGCTTAGCTCGCTGTGCAAAAAAGTGTAATAGTGCTGAATCTTCACATCAAAGTCCCCTGTGTTTAACTGAATCTAAGTTACTTGGCACAAACATTGAATCCTAATTTTTTAAAAAAAAGCCTGCTGACACAATGTTTTTGTGTTCCTCCTATCCTAGCATAATTTCAACATTAACTTCATAGGTGTACTAAGATTTCAAATGATCCTTCTATAAATTATCAATTTATCAACAAGTTACTTCAGACAAAAAATATTCACAAGTGCTTGATATAAGTAGGGTTGAATTCATTATCTAAGACTAAATATGTATATTCTATGTTCTATTTCACCCAAAAAGCTCCTAAACGCGTTATGTTCAATGTTTATACAAATTCCCATAACATACCTCTATTGCTACAAACCGGAAAACAAACATTAGAAAGTATACAAAAGATGGTACAAAAAAATAAACAAACAATCATTAAACTGCTCCACACTGTATAAGAAAGTTGAAATTATAACTAATAATAATCACAGACATATTTCAAATTAAGTTCCAATGAGCACATATTTAAAAATAAGTTAGATGATAAATGTAACCAATATATTTATAATTTAATGCAATACATTTACTTTCTTACAACTCAATACTTAGTTTTACCCAATTTCAAGTTTATTCCCTTTGAAAAATGTTCTTTAATCCATACTTCATCCACAATGTAGTACAAACACAGTAATGCCATATAAATCTCAGTGTGAAATAGCCGAATATTAGAGTATTAACAGACACTATTGCTGTTTTACGACTTTGTACAATCTTATATTTTTATAGCTTTGCAATAAATAAAAAGGCTGGAAAAACATGAGTTAAGCAGCATGGGAAGCTAAAAAAGTATGGTGTCCCAGCAGTATTCACCTTGTAATGTCTTATTAAGGCACAAACAAAATAACATTTACAGTGGCGAAGCATTAAACCAGAGAAAGCTTGCCTGAGGAATAATATAGATATGGCATCCAATTGCGCTACATTTGCTCCCGTAGTTTAGTATCTGTCTGCAATAATTTTAAAAATGAACACATCAAATGTTCGCCCATTAGCTGTAAAATTATTCCAATTTAAACGTCTGTTCCTAGCTCAGTTTCAGAAATAAATCTCGGAATTGCAGAAGTAGAATTGACCATGGGCAGATAATTTAGCGGCCTAGGAACAAATCAAAAATAGAGGACACGAGAAGTTTACTGGTGCATTAGAAAGTGCTGACATCTGTGTACATTCTAAAGAGGAATTTGTTTGTGAACTGTATAATAATTGTGCATCAGATTAGAGTGGAAGTGGGAAAATTAAATCCAAAAATGTTTTCACTGAAATATATAGAAATGTCATAGTGGGAAAGTGAAGCGATGTGATACACCAAGCAGGTTGCAATTGAATAAGAAACCTATGTACAAAGATGAGCAATAAACTGGCATAAAGAAAAGAATCGGAATAGGGAAAGTTTATTATAATTAAATGGATATAAAATGGATTTGTCATCCACAAAATCTGTGGATTACAGGTTCACATTCAGGTCCTACTAATCTACATACCTGATGATGAAATCGGCAACAAATATGTAGAGTAAGATATATATCTACCTTAATGTGTCTGCTGCCGATATGGTATAATTTGGCGTCAAAAATGATCCTCACTCCCAAAATGTGACATCAGACTCCTATTGTGTTTAGCATGCAGGGGGCACACTAAGAACTGCAGGGATGTAACATTATATTTTGGGGGGGTGTAGGACATGCATCTATCACCACCACCATATATGTAGAACGTTGAGCATAAAGTTCATTTGACTTGAGACATGACTGTCACACTTTAATTTAAAAAAGAGAGCACTCAAATATTTCACGTGTTTTTAAGGACACATATAGCTTTATATTGATGCCATAGTTATCCTTCGAAATCAGAATTTAACCCCTTAACGACAAATAATGTAAATGTAAATGCCTAAGGTGCAATGCGCTTGTGACAATTCCCTTACATATATGTGATCCCCCAGATGTGAAGCCAAGTGTGAGATTATTCGGGGGAGAATTTTGCTGCCAAACAGCCAACACTGGCCCTTCAGTACCTTGCATCTTCCTTTGTCATGGTGAATTCAGGGTCTGCCGGTTATTTTATTGATGAAATGTTTGCCAAAGTACACCATATACCACTATCTGTCTGTCTTTTTTGCTCCTATAGTCATTGCAGCCATTAATGGCTATCCATTGCATCCTGCTATTAATAATCAACCAATCATCTCCTTATTAGAATGGGACTATCACATCAGAAATACATTTCCTTTAATTATCTCACCCAGTTGTGCCATCATTTTGGGCTTTCCGTTAATTAACTGTCAGTTTGGCAATATTAGACCCTGGAGTGATTCCTGTTCTTCATGTTGTTTTCATGAGAATTACCCTGATTACTTGTGTATTTTTTCGGTGACATTATCTGTCTAGGTTAGCCCTGTTTCCAAGACATTTTATTCTGATAATGTTACCAGTCAGTGTCACATTGGTAATGGTGTTAGAGTCAATACTGAGGCTATGAATAGAGATGTGGCGAACTATTCGCCGGCGAATAGTTCCCGGCGAACATAGCATGTTCGCGTTCGCCGCGGCGGGCGAACATTTGCGATGTTCGATCCACCCCCTATTCTTTATCATTGACTAAATTTTGACCTGACCCTGTACCGAACGTTTACTATTGGCTTTCACTACACGGAGACAGAGTCTCCATTCATAAATTTATGAATGGAGACTCTGTCTCCGTGTAGTGAAAGCCAATAGTACTATTACAAATGCCGAAAGTCTATAAACCGAACGACCTTCGGTTTATGGGCTGTCGGCTTATGGAATATATGTAATCCTATTGCTATTCTATAAACCGGACGTTTGGTTTATAGAATAGCAATAGGATTACATGTATTCCATAAGCCGACAGCCTATAAACCGAACGTTCAGTTTATAGACTTTCGGCATTTGTAATGCATGTAATCGTAGTACTATTGGCTTTCACTACACGGAGACAGAGTCTCCATTCATAAATTTATGAATGGAGACTCTGTCTCCGTGTAGTGAAAGCCAATAGTTCTACTATTACATTCATTACAAATTTTGCCATGGATCCCCCTCTGGCATGCCACAGTCCAGGTGTTAGTCCCCTTGAAAATACTTTTCCATCACTATTGTGGCCAGAAAGAGTCCCTGTGGGTTTTTAAATTCGCCTGCCCATTGAAGTCTATGGCGGTTCGCGGGGTTCGCACGTTCGCGAACATTTGAGGAAATTTGCGTTCGCCACATCACTAGCTATGAATAATAACATTTGTGTCTGTAAGATGTTTGTAGTAGGAGGAGATTGCTAAACCCCAAAATGGAGCGTTCTTGGTTTCTGGCCTCTGATGTTCTCCCCTAGACCATTTTTTCTGCTCTGATTTTTTTTTCAGTATTAGCTTTCTATGTCTGAGCCTGGCTTTGTAGGACTTCCTGATTCGTGTTCTGACTTTGGCTTTATTTGACTACTATCTTGGCATTTCTCTTGGCATGCCATTTAGTTTAGTCGTATTTTAATCATCTCAGACCTGTTAGTGGACTAAATCTCCAGCAGTGACAGAGGGAACAGGTCTGAGAAGGGTGATGGGAGGGAAAACACTCACATGATAGTACCATGGGAATCAGATGGAGGAGTATCCTCATCCTTTGCGGTTTCCAGGGCACTGTTCCAAGCAACAGACAGACACAGGGAGAATGCATCTCAGCCAATCCAAGTGCAGATAGAGTCAGGGAACTGAGCTTTGGCATAAATCCATGGGAACCAGAACCATAAGTCCAAATCAGTAAATGCAATAGTCCCTCCTGTTTCTTTTGTATTAGATTCAACAATACCCCCAATTCGTATGAAGCCTAACAGAATTGCATTAGCTCTCAGACCAAAAATAGATGCTGAGATTACACGTCTTGTGGAACAAGGTATACTTGAAACCGTAACACACCCAAAGTGGTGTACACCCATAGTTCCGGTGATGAAACCAAATGTGAATGTCAGAATCTGTGCTGACTACAAATGTATAATCAACAAAGCATTGCAAGCGCATCCCTATCAAATTCCAGCTGTTAATCAAATTCTTACTACTTTGGCAAAAGGAAAAGTATTTGCCAAGTTGGATATGGCTCAAGCCTACCAGCAGTTACCTGTGGATGATGAGGCTGCTGATGCACAAACGATAATAACACACAAAGGAGCTTTCCGAGCAAGATGATTGCAGTTTGGAGTTTCCATTGCTCCTGGCATATTCCAGAATTTAATGGAGGACCTCTTATCTGGACTTCCAGGTGTAGTGCCTTATTTTGATGGCGTTCTTATTGGAGCAGATTCTTTACAGTCATTGGCTGCACAGCTACAACTTGTTTTACAACGTTTTCTTGATGCTACTCTAAAACTTAAAAAAGAAAAGTGTGTTTTTGGTGTAAGCAGTGTGGATTTCCTTGGTTACCGAGTTGACGCACAGGGCATTCATCCAACTGATTCTAAGGTTGAAGCTATTTATAGAGCTCCGGTTCCAACAAACAAACAAGAACTGCAACCTTTCTTATGGTTGCTTAATTTTTACCATTCTTTCCTGCCTGATAAGCCACTGTTCCTGAACCTCTGCATCGTCTACTAGATAAAGATGCTCCATGGAAGTGGACTGACATTCATACTACCGCTTTCAGCGCTGCAAAAAAAAAACTGTTGTATTTTGACAGTGTACTTGTACACTATGATTTGGAGAAACCACTCAACCTCACCTGCGATGCTTCTCCGTTTGGCATAGGGGCTGTATTGAGCCACACATTGAGAAATGGGGTTGAGACCCCTATTGCGCTTTATTCACAGACTTTATCTACTACAGAGAGGAATTACGCACTATAACGGACCGTCTACTGGACGAAGTAGACCCTCTGTCCGTTGTAGGTAATCACCTCCTTAGCCCCCACTTACAGCTCAGCATTCACCCAGCAAGTCTTTCCTGGACCCTTACTCTTTGTACCCAAATAGACAGGACATCTAGCAGTTAGGTACAGCAAGAATGAACAACTCCTTTATTTGTGGAACAACACAGACTTATATAAAGACATACACATGACATCACAGACATTAGTATACAATGGGGGGGGGGTGGAACTAAACATAGTTCTCCAACTAACTGGGGCTAGGAAAACATTAGACATTCAGACTGCAAACCAAATAGGAATTAACATAGAGTGAGTAGACACAGAGTAAGACATTGTGTCATGTACACAATGTACACAACATAATCAGTTTACCAGTTAATCCAGAACAATGGATGTTGGAGTAAACTATTGCAGTCACTGTCACATTATAAACCTTCAGAGTGGTCTACTCACAGAATTAAACATTACACATAACCAATATACTTACAGAATATAACTAACTAACAATATTAACGTATAGTGTTATGGCACATTCCTTGCCCAGGCGGTCCGTTCATTCATGAGTTGGTTCGGTAGATTCAATCTACTGAACACCCAGGCAGAAAGGCACGAACAAGCCTTTCTGCAGGGGAAAATACAAGCTTTTACCATGGGGCCATAGTCCAGAGGCAGCAGGCGAGCAACCAGGCTTCTTCAGAACATAGTGGCGAGGTTGGTTCCGCCACACGCACAAATTGACAAGGAGGCTTTAGCTATTGTGTCCGGTGTAAAGAAGTTTCAGGACTATTTGTATGGGCGGAGGTTTACTATTATAACAGATCATAAACCTTTACTGGGTCTGTTCACCAGAAATACTCCCACACCTCAAATTATTTCACCTCGCATGCTCAGGTGGTCCCTTATGCTGAATGCCGACGATTGTGAGTTCAAGTATCGTCCTGGCAAGGATATCACACATGCTGATGGATTAAGCTGATTACCTTTGCCTTCTCCTTATTTCCTTGTTCCTCCTATGTCTGAGGTCCTCATGTTGGAATCCATTCCAAACCCTCCGTTACATGCAAGTGACATTGCTTTTATGTCTGCCAAGAATCCTTTGCTGTCCCGTGTGCTTAACTGGGTTTGGAGGGGGTGGCCAAAATCAAAAGTAGAAGACAAGTTCAAACCACCTGTAGTGCGCCAACATGAATTATCTGGCTCTCTAGTGCATGCTCTCCATGAAGGACATCCTGGAATAGTTCGCATGAAAGCTTTATCCAGAAGTTATGTTTGGTGGCCTAAAATGGATGAAGTTATTGAAAAGTGGGCGAAGAATTGTATACCAGGTCAATCCACTCGTCATGCTTGACCTAAAGCCTCAGTACATCCTTGGGAAGTGACTAGGTCACCTTGGTCCCGTTTACATATGGATTTTGCTGGCCCTTTTCATGGACAGATGTTTTTTTTAGTTGTTGACTCCTTTTCATGGTTAGAAGTTGTTCCAGTTACATCTGCTACCTCAGTGACAGTCATAAAGATTCTAAGGAGGCTGTTTGCTACACATGGGTTGCCAGATACAAATTGTGTCTGATAATGGAACACAATTTACCTCATCAGAATTCAACATTTTCATGGCAAGTAATCTTATCCGACATGTTACATTTGCACCATTTCACCCATCATCAAATGGTCAAGCTGAGCGTATGGTTCAGACTACCAAAGACTAATTAAAAAGAATTATTAAAGGAGATTGGAATCGTAGACCAGAAAATGTCCTTCTGCAACAACATGTGACACCATGCTCAAGCACTGGTAGTAGTCCAGCAGAGCTCCTAATGAACCAGCGTCTTTAAACTTGTCTGGATCGTTTACATCCTGATTTGACATCTGAGTTACAAGAAAAGTAAAAATTGCAATTCAATAAGAACTATAATGTTTCTACTGTGAGAGTATTTGCACCTGACAGTGCTGTCTATGTCAGGAACTATGTTTCTGGACCTAAATAGATACCTGCAAAAGTACTTGTGGCCACAGTCCTTTGTCATACAAAGTTCAAATTCCTGATGGTAGAATATTACGAAGGCATGTCGATCAGATTCGGGAACGTAGTGATGATATTGTGCCTGCTGCTGGTCCCAGTCATACCGGGTTTTCTGTGATACCAAATGATGTGGAACCACTGGATGATACAGGTCTCAGTTCTCCAGGAGTTGTTGTTATTGAAGAACCAGTTCCATGCGGTCCATCTGACAGAGCACAGGAAGAAGGGATGGGCGCAACTGAAGGTCCAGGTGAAGCGGCTCTAAACATGGTTTTGGGATGCCCAAGAAGAAATATTAACCCTCCCAGTTATCTCAAAGACTTTCAGGTCTAGGGGGGAAGAGTGTTATGTATTGGGGTGTTATGCAGTCTACCATCCAGTAGATGGCAGCACATTGAAGTTATGCACTTGTTATGTTGCGTTAGTCTCTCTTGTGTTATTGTTTTTATGTATGTAGTTGAAGTAAAGTGAAGTCTTATATTACTACTTGTCTGAGAGCCATTTGTGAATATATAACATGCAAATACACTAAACTAGGCTAGGCAGATGCAACTCTGTGGCTGGACAGGGCAGGGAAACAAGACACAAAGAAAAAAAACATACAGAAATGACTAGATCCAGCCTGATGAGCCTGCACATTGGTGAATGGTTACAGTTGTTATGCCAATAAAAACATTTAGATTTTTGTATTGTATGTACATGCTTTCTTTTTGGGCCTCCAGTGGCAAAAAAATAACCTTTTGCTTCAGCAAAGGCCAAGCTTATCCATGTCAGCTAATCAGAGTCTGAATGAGGTCTGGATAGTCAAGTGTTCTTTCTTTGCTAAGAAGACCTATCTATCTAAGCTCCACTCTATTGATGTCTTGTAAAACAAAAACAAACAAAAAAAGAGGGCCTGTCACTGTGCTAGCAGTGTCTAACAGCCAGTGGTGTATCTTGGTTTTATACTGCCCTAGGAAGACGAAATTTGGGCACCCCCCACCCACGACAGGACCCATAACCCACTTAGCACACCCAGGACATGCTCCATCACCCCATTACATGCCCCATCACCCACATGCACACACATTAAATGCCCCATCACCTCCATTACGTCCCCACATCACATACACACATTTCCCCACTCATGCGTCTATATTGGTAGCAGAAGTGGGAGGAGTTTAGTGGCTATTTAAAGGATGACACACACTAGGAGCCAAGGGTCTATGGGTCTTGAACTTTGTGATCATTTTACATTACACTCTATAGACGCATATTTGTCCCGGCCCCTAAACTTTGCAAATATGTATCAAACCATGACTTGTTGCAGTTATCGAAATATATTTTTAGAGCTCATGTCTTTTGTTGTATTAATCACAGTCCTGTCAACACAGACTGATAATTCAAATGCCAATTTTTATTTTGTAAATGAAGAGAGACATGAATATGTTAAGATGTGGATTCCTGCTTTCCATTGTTAGAAATCCTTCATTTTCAAATTAGTTTAACAGCACTCCAACTATGCAATAGCTTGAGGCATTATCTGACCCTCACATTGTTAATTAGCAAATAATTAATTATTTCTCTTGGGTCTGTTGTTTCTAAACTACCACATATGCATTATTTATAGCAGCTACCTGTCGACCACTGTAATTTCGAATTTGTATCTTGCCTCTTTAATTGTATGAGTGATTTGCAGGTTCTGTTCCTTCACCTTGTCCCCTAACATAACTATCGGTACACAATGTTAGGATATTGAGGTAGAAAACATCATCACCTGCAATCTCCCTAGCGCTAATAACCAAGCCTGACTGCTTTGCTTTTAAGATCTAACAAGATCATGTGCTTTCTCTCTAGATTGTAGGGCTCTCTCCCCTATGTATCGGTCTGTGTCTGCTCATCTAACATGGTCTGTAACTTTTCTTTATTATCAGGACCAAATGCTCCATACAATAATGGCAATATATCAATAAAAGTTAATGTTATGTTTAGAGAGCAGAATGACAGTAGACGAGGGATAAATAGGGCACTGTAATTCTTATATTTAAAAGATTACTGTATTTGCTCGATTATAAGACGAGGTTTTTTTCAGAATTTTTTTTCTGAAAATTGCCCCTCATCTTATAATCGTGGTCTTCTTATTATCTGACCTCAAATTGAGGTCAGATTATAAGACATGGACCCAGCAGAGCTGCAGGGGACCTGGATCCCCCTCTCTAGCAGAAGGGGATGTCTGCGTGATGAGCGCAGAGTCCCCTGCTTCCGCCCGGCACAACCTGCTACATGCAGACATCCTCCATGCTGCCCGACACCTCCGTCTATTATGACGGACCAGCTGTCCGTCATAATAGACGGAGGTGTCGTATCGTGCAGACATCCCCCGGCTGCCCCCACTAGCCACCAGGGTTTCTATTTACATGTTAGGGGGAGGGAGGGGGCAGGGAGACAGGGGGAGGGAGGGGGCAGGGAGACAGGGGGAGGGATGGGGGGCAGAACAACAAGAGGAGAGAGGGGGGAAGAGACAGAGCAACAAGGGGAGGGGGGAAGAGACAGAGCAACAAGGGGGGGACAGAGCAACAAGGGGGGGACAGAGCAACAAGGGGAGGGGGCAGAGAGAAACAAGGGGAGGGGGCAGAGAGAAACAAGGGGAGGGGGCAGAGAGAAACAAGGGGAGGGGGCAGAAAAAAACAAGGGGAGGGGGCAGAGAAAAACAAGGGGAGGGGGCAGAGAAAAACAAGGGGGGGGGCAGAGAGAGGGGGAGAGAGACAAAGCTGGGGCAAAGGAAAGAGAGAGGCACCATTGGCACATAAAAAGGAAATAAAAACAAGAAATGCATTTTTTGATATAATTTTTTTATTAAAAAAGCAATTTACATGTGAATATATACAAATTTAACTTTTTTCATATAGGGTAGTCTTATATTCAGGCTTTTAGTTTTTTTTCCTAAAGGAATATCCAAAGTTTGGGGGGTCGTCTTATAATCAGGGTCGTCTTATAATCGAGCAAATACGGTATTTGATTAATGAAAAGGCCAACAGCATCTGCGATTCGTAGTGGGATAAACATTTACTCTTTTCCCTCCTCGTATACAGTGCTTAACATTTTATTCCTCATTGACTTGTACGAGTTTCATTCAGCTACAAAGGGATTGGTATGTGAATGTAAAGTATATACATATGCAGCTCTACATACAATGTAGAGCTGCACATACAATGTGATTTACAAAGTCCCTTTAACATAACTTAAGCCCTGTCATTTGTTTCAGTGACGGCTAACCTTAGGACTGCAGATGTTTGGCAACTACATGCCCAGTGAGGCTAAGCTAGCATTATGGGGGCTTAAAACGCATGGGATAGCTGAATTTGGTAGTATGCATGACCACTAGGGAATAATGTTTGCACTATAGGATACACTTGGGTTGCCAAAATGGTTAAATAGTCATTAGTTGTGACTATCATGAAGTGTAACTGCGACAGAACCCCTGGTACATGTTCTTTGGGCAAAATTTTTTGTTAATGTCTTGCAGGTATTTTATAGTGATGTTGATCTCTGTGCTTTGGTAGAAGGAGGTGTTCCTTCAATATTATCCATATTATATGTGAAGAAATATAAAAGCACTATCTCCATGACAATCTCAATCAGTTTAAGGAACGCTCTTATACCACACCCAACGGAATCACAAGCTTTTGCTTTTATTACTTTAATGGTAAATCCAAATAACTTGTCCTTTACAGGAACTTTTCATTAATAGAGTTCCTTTAGTTGGGAGATACTGGTTATCAAATCATAATGGGAGCTGCTTATGTACACTGTTAAAGAGTGCTTATGTGTAAATATTTTCAGAAACCCCAATATGTGTCCAATCCTCTATGTCGGGCATTCACAAATGAGTTATCCAGATATGTACCAACAATGAAGGTCCAGTTATTGAAACTAAATAGGAGAAATCTCTAAAGAGTTGTCCACATTCTGAACATACAAGTATGTTACAAAAGTACAAAGGCTTGTGTGTTTGTCTAAATGAAAACATAGCAAGTAAACAGCAAATACCTCCCTTACAATACACGACACCTGTGAAAACGGTATACTTCCAGAGCTAGTCTGTTCTTAAATGTACCTTATATCTCCAGAATCATTTAATGTAACGGGAAGTTGAGGTTTAGGGCAGGGCAAAAACTATGTATTTGCTTTAGTAAATACAGATATAATACATCAGGCACAAACAGAAACCCTACAGGACTATAAAGGGATATTTACACGTACAAAAAAAATAACACTACCAAGCAGTGCCTCACATGCTAAATATATAGTCAAGCTTGCCATACAAAAAAATGTACATTCCCTGCCAGGATGCAATTGAAGAAAGCTGTGCTTTAAACTGAAACTGAGCTAATGAATGGGGAGTTGTGTTGAAATGGACAGAATCACTGACTGATGTACAATGAGCGCTCATTTACATATCTTTAACAAAATCTCATGTAATTATATGGTAATGCAAGTATTAGGACTTCTCAGAGATATGTAATTGCAATCATCAGGAAAATTAGCAAAGAATTTTGTTAATTGGATAATAAATTACAGAATATTAGGCACTTTCAGGTTTTAACTGCATTAAGTGTTACATTTAAAGCTCCAATCAGTGCTTTCCATTCTCCACAGATTCAGCTGACATTTTCCACTGAATTCTGAGACACACTGAAGTACCTTTTTTCATTGCTAATAGCAGAAAACATAAGTAAACAAGAGTTATGGGAGTTGAAGTTAAAGCATAAGCAGAATCACTAATGGGTACTTTACCTGATTCCTTTGAAAGGAACTGCATTATAGTTATCTTTTCCATTAACGTGGAACATGTGCTTACTTGGCCTTTTAAGGAGCCCTTTATATAGAACATTTACAAAAACAGCAGCACATGAAGCATCCAAAATTAAATGTGCATTATCTCACTCAATTCCCCATACTGAAATGAATCATTTTATAAAGTGCTATGACAATCTAACACCTGGCATACTATACCATATTGATGCCAAACATGTATCATGCAAAAACCTCACAATTACTGAAGGGATGTCGCTTGCAATGAAGGAGTCCTTTGAAAATCACGATCGAAAAATAACAAGTGGTGATTTCAGTATTCCACTATACACATATTTGTCATAAACACAAAAAGCAAACAAATGTGTGCATAAGTTAAAAAAAAAAATGTAAAAAATAGAGATTACTGTAATTTTAATTATGTCATAATATTGTATTTTAACCCTCTTAGTGACAAGACATTTTGACCTTGACTTTCCCTTGGTGACAAGGGCTGTTTTTACATTTCTGGGTTGTTTGTATTTAGCTGTAATTTTCTTCTCTCTCACATACTGTACCCACATAAATCATATGTTGTTTTTATCGTAATTAGAAGGGCTTTCATTAGATACCATTTTGTTCATCATATATTATAATTTACTACAAATAAATCATAAAATATGATAAAAAAATTTATGATGACACAAATAGAATCATTAAAAAAGACCCCGTCTAAATAGTTTCTAAATGTTGTCCCAAGTTCAAAAATATGCGTTTCCATATTTTTCTGCATTTTTGCGAGTTATGGGACAAAAACTAAAAATAGTGTTTTTTTTTTTTTTTTTTACTTTATTGACCTTTTGACCCCAACACGAACCCTAAATTTAACCCTAACCCTAAATTTAACCAACTCTAACCCTTATGCTATCCCTTAATATATTTTAATTTAAACCCTAACAGCTAATCTAACCCTAATCCTAGTTTTAAGATAATTCAATTTTTTTTCCATTGCAATATTGCTGACTGCCTCTAGGGGCAGTCAAGCAACATATTCAGAACGACGGAAGTGAATTTTTTTTCACTTCTGAAGCTCTGACAACAAGAGGGCAAATCCATTTTGCCGGAGCATGCTGCTCCAGAGAGCAAATTTCGGTGCTTGCTATTTACTTTACATGTCGAGGCAATAGACCAGCACTGTTAGAGCTGTTTCCACTCGTTCCCAACAATGGACGTGCCTGACAGGTCCATTGCCAGGGTTAAATATTATTTTGAAGTGATATTTAATGGTGTATTTAGGTTTTGTGCAGTCCTAGGCCTGATTAAACTCATGCACCCCTCAATCCTCATTTGTTACTTCCTCTTCAGGCACTGCACCTTCCTCTTCAGTATAGTGGGCTTCTACTTGGAATGGATATACAAAGAGTCTGTACAAGTCCACGAGTGTCCATGGTGATGTCTATGAAAGTTCATAGAACATAATTAAATTGTTCTTCACACCAGTAAGACCAGTAAATGTTCACTATGAGCAATGTCTGTGCTTGCCCATGGCACCAAAGGACAAGTGCCATGTCTGCTCCCCAATGGCAACTCCCACTTCCAGGCTGGTGACTTGACCTGGCATTTAGATCAACAAATGCCAACCGCTCTAGACAGAAATACCTGCTGATATGCCATTTGTTTTTATTTTTTCTGCTGTGCTGACATTTATTTGTTCTTACAAGCTAGAGGAAACTTTCCATTTTACAGAGTACATCTTGCAAACAAGGTGCGGGTGATCCCGCATCAAATGATTAAAGTGATAGTAAAAGTAAATATCGATATTTTTCATGAACTGGCACTTTAAGATGATTAAAATATATTTTGCATTTTCTTTCTTGTATTTACCATTGCCAATTTATTAAAGTTTTACTGCAGCATTTTCTTTTCTTTGAGGGTTTCAATTAACAGACCTGAGAGACAGATATATTTGCATCTCAAAGGATGATTAGCATTTTACATGTTACATTGTGTTGTCATCCAACCTCTTGAAGACACAGGAAATACTATATATATCGTGTCTCTTCCTGCAGTCGGTACACAAGACATATTTAATATGTCCTAGGTTAAAAGAACTGACAGAAGCAATCACTTTCACCTCTCAAACAGTGTTGCTGTAATGCCTCTGTCAAGACATCCACCAGCACCAAAATGTGGCCACCTTAGGACTCACTGTGTGATCACACCAAGGAGCTATCACAGGCACTATATTGGATGGCAGGATGTGCCTTCCATATGGTGCTTCCCTGTAGTCGGCAAGGCCACAGGAAGGAATCAGCGATCACTTCTGTTGCTCTTTTGCTGTTGTTAGGCTGCCTCTAAAAGCAGTCAGCAACATTACGGCCATAAAAAAAAATAAAAAGTAAGTATGGGGTCTTTTTTTTTTTACCATTTGTAATTGTATATAAGAATTTCAAGTCAAAGATCGAAAAAAGTGGGTTTTTTAAAAAAAATTTTTATAGTAAATTATAGATCATGAAAATAATGGTATCTTAAGCTGATATAATATATCTTTGGACATTAAACAAGAAAGAGGAAAATTACAGCTAAGAATAACACCACAGAAGTGTTAAAAATAGATGTCACCAAGGGTAAGACCAGGGAAAAATAGTCGTCACCAAGTACTTAAGATGAACATGTGAATTTTGAAACTCTGGAAGGTCACTGGAGGGAATAAGTGACATCTCTATCAGCAGGCCAACTTCTTTTTTTAGATGAAACCGGTCTTTACAAGTAATATTCAATGATGCAAAACATCAATAATTACTGGTTTTAACTCAGATTTTTCTATTGCAGTTTATGGGATTCAATGACATGAGATATATTAACTCAGGTCATTGAACAGACCCTAATATGTTGTGATGGGTAAATTATAGATAAAATAAATTTATAATTGTGATCTAAATCTGGTTATTTGGAGCAGCAACAAGATGGAAAGTGTCCAAATGCTTTATCAGTCTCTTCTTACAAACCCAGAAAACTGTGCTGCTTTAGCTCAGGTGTAATCAACTTGCTGATTAAAAAAGTTCAACTTTGGTTAACTCATTTATTGTTGGATCTCTGCAAGCGTGTGCTTTAAATCAGCAAGCAAATGTGTGGGAACAATAATTTGTTCAGATGAATACCTCATTCCTTTTTGGTTCACTTAGATTGAATACATTTAGGTTGTTTTCAGAAGAAGGAACGGTATTCCAGATGTGGATCTATTTTGATGAATAAGCTGTTTTTCATCTACCAAGTCAGAAGAGGCAGAGTCTTCCATATGGATTTTGCTGGTTAGTTCTCTTGTGCAGAATAAATTTGCCAGACATTTTGGCAGTGGAATACCACTGCGGGTGTGATAAGACTAATAGAGGCATGAGTTTTGTTCCTAACACGTGTTTGAGTTGCTATGACCACATTTAACAGCTATTAACTATTATATATACTCTGCTCAGTTTCTCGGATTTAATGTTATTTTTTTTTTAAACAGAAAGGAAAATAAATACCAGACTAATGGAATTCTAGAATTTCTGTAATGAGAAAGAGAGCTTTGCAACACATGAAAATAGTTTTGTATGAAAATCAATCGTATTTATCTGGCACACAAAAAGCAAGTTAAAACTATTTCCCAAGTACCTAAGTCATTTAACTTGGTGAGCAGGTTTTTCAGATCTCCAGCCAAGTATAAAATTAGTGTTGCATTCATTACTAATACACAAGTATTTCTATGTTGGAAAGTTGGAATAGACTCTGGAATCTCCCTGCAATCAAAGGCCATACTTCTTTCCAAACCTTGGTAAGCCATGCATTGTTAATCTTCCCTTTATATTAACATTCCATAAACCTTTTGGACTACCACCACCTCAGACAAACAATTCAACATCAAACTATTATCAAATATCTAATTTTTGTTTAATACACCTACATTAACCCTGTACCATTTGTTCTTTTGAGACAATTTTCTTTTTCAAATTTATATATTTGAAGTATGAAAAATAATAATATTTGTGTGAGTGGGGGAATTATATTAAAAACAATATATTTGTAATTATTTCCCTTTTAAAAATCCAAGATAAATTTATTTCCATATACCTGATGTTACATAGAGTCAAAGTTGTGACTGTTTAACTTTATTTTCTGGAGTGAAACTCATTGTATTTCCAGATTACAGAGACACCCTAAATAAGTAGTTGTTTTTTTGTAGCTAGGACATCTCTAGATTTGCTAAAAAAGCAATTACAAACACATATTGATATTCTTTATGTACAACATTGCATACCTTTTACTGCCAGCACATACTCTCATTAAAACTGTACCCAGATGACATTCAAAAGTAGTTGGCCATATATCCCCATCACCAGCAGAGTAGTAGCATGTGGGTTCCAAATGATGCAAAGTACCAAACAAATAATATGCTCATTAAATAATGATGCATTGATAATGATGTGTACAATGTTTACCTTTCTTCACCAAATCGGCGGCCAATCAATACTTTGCACTTGTCTTTAGGTAGGCATGCCTGTAAAAGAGGTACTGTCCTGAGGACTCTGCTCTCCTAAAAGAGATAAAACAATAAAAATAAGACACAATAGCAAAAGGTATGTCAGAGGCTAAAAGTGCAATAAACAAATGAGTTATGTACTCCTGTGTCATGTGTAGATGAATGAGACAGCCCTAAAAAAAAAAAAAAAAAAAAAAAAAAAAGAAGCATGCTTAACTAAATATATAAAATAAACCCCTTAATGACTAGGGTGTTTCTGTCCTTAAATATAAAAGCGATTTTGTTGTTTCTGTACTTGATCACAGAGGGAACAGGACATAGGTGCACAAAACTGAGATACCAGATTAGGGGCTTTACAGACACTGTGAGTCTGTGCCTGAAAATATGAATATACCACTGCGTGATATCATTGAGACATGCCCAAACCCAAATGATGGCAATACTGGGATTTGTCGAGCCCTGTTTTAGTGTGCATGGAAAGTAAAGTATTCCTATTTGCTAGAAGTGAAGGAAAAGTCAAACACTTGTAGAGACCAGAGGCAGATTATACATTGCCACATGATGCCACGTGAAATAATGTTATCAAAATTTGAGGGGGGAAAAAAAGATTTTGACTACAACGATGGAAAGAATTTTCGTGCACCATGCTTAGCGAGGCTGCGCTAGCAAATACAGCTGAAGTCATGATGCTTTTATAGCAGAAAAAAAAAAAAACTTAAAAAGTTATGCTAATGAAGTAATTAGTAGCTTGTTAATTCAAGGAGAAATCCAATTGCAGAGTCAAAAAGGTGCTTTCACACCTTTAAAGCAAAGTAGGAATATACCTCAATGTGGATTTTTTTAACTTCTTCTGGATCAACAGCAGCAACAGGGATTTGTAAAAAGGTTGAGCTTGATGGTTACCTCCAAGCTATTTGTGTCTGTGTACATATGGAAGCCTATGCTGCATCAAGGATGCTTAACTATTTCATGCTCAAATATGATTTTTTTTTTTTTTACTGCTATTTATTTTACCCACCTATTGCACTACTGAAAATGGGATTAACGGCAGGATGTTTTAAAGGATAACTAAAAAAAATGTTTTCACTTGAGCTTCTAACATAGAAAAAGTCAGTGTCCCTATTATGAAGATAAACTGGCCGGGGCTTTTGACAGTACCTGCCAGTATATCCTCTGACCAGCAGCTGCCATGACCAGTCACTGGTTGAAACGTTGCCACTTGTGGTTTAATAAAACACCTCATGTTGGAGTGCTGGGCATCTGTTTATTTCTTAGAGTTGTAGTATAATCCCATCAATCTACAGTTAGCCCAGGACATCCAGTATGTACAATAAAGATCCTTTCAGTGTACATTCTATACAGTGCAGTAATACAGTCATATCTGTAGACAGTAAAGAGAGGCAGGCTGTATAACATGCATTGGGACGATTCAGCACTGACAGCTCAGCGTGACTGTTTCATGCTCTTGCCCAGTATATTCAAGAGAGACTTCATGTTTCTGATGTCCATGTGCCGGCTCATGCCCGATCCTTTCATTTTCATAGTCCCTCTAAACATAGTTCTAGTCGCCAATTGGGCGCTCCTTGATGGTGAGGTAGTGTGACTCCTGATGTGGTGTGTTCATGAACCAGAGGATGCTGGGCACAACCTTAGGGTACTTTGCTGTGTGGGTGAACACCACTGTTCTGGTTCTAGGTATTTTTCTTTGACTCAGAGTTCTTTGTTCTCTCTGCATTGAGGGTCCGCATTCCTGACTTCATCATTGCTCCTTATTTTGCTTCATAGATCAGCAGAGCTACTGATAAGAAATAGACAGGCCGGCCAATGCCAAAACAGGATGCCTACATTTCAGATTTGAATGTTTTTTAATGAGTTAAAAATAAACACAGATTTTAGAAATTGCACAGGTTTGGTTTCTCACGTATATTTTATGAGTGATTTTCACCTTTGCTGACATTCTTTTCAACAAAAAAGCTTATTTTCTAATTGAATGCATTTCTAAGAATATCTTTTTTTTTTAAAAAGCAGCATAACGCTGGATTTTTGCCAGTTCCAAAACATTCATAATTGAGGGAAGAGAAATTCTCATTAAACAGACCAAGCTATTAATTACTACATGTTAATTATAAAACATCCTAATCACCAAGGGCTTGTTCATTTAGGAAGACAATGGTAGAAAAACTGCATACAATTAAGCACTTAGCACAACTTAAATATTCCATTTTAGGATAGTATTTTCTGAAACTAAGGGAAGTTTAAAAAGATTATAACCTAAGAGTCTATCATCAGAATGTTTTAAGATAATAATGAATGCACATTAAAGTCGATTCTTTAAAAATATATGTATTCATTTTAATTTTGAAAACTTGCAGTTGTTCTCCAGGTCATCTTATGTACTGTGTGTGCCTGAGCATCTCTGTCCAATGTGTGATATTGCATGTTGTATTGTATATTGTATGTGGCGCCCCTATGCATTTCTAAGGAGGAAGGCGTGAAACCAGTCGTTGCATCACACACTGTGCAAGCAAACATAAAAGGAACGACGAACAAATAGCTTCTATCCTGCTAAAATCTCTGAACACCCCCCCCCCCCCAGAAAGTCTTCCTTCCCTTCATGTTAACAGCTGTCAAGTGTACAAAAACAATTACATTAGTCAATCTTCTAGTGCTTCATACCACAATATGGTGCAAAAAATGAGCAATACTTCTTGCAGTCATAATTTTTGCTAAAAGAAAATTATTTCACTGCACTGCATGCACAATTCTGACTCAATTCCGAGTAAAGAGAGTAATTACGGAATAAAGAAGATTTGGGTAGGTCATTCAGAAAAGCACTTCTTTAAACTAACCAATAAACACAAGTGTAGCCATTTATATAGACATTAAAGGCTTTATTCATGAGAGAGACTTGCAGGGATTTTCAAACTTAAGGTGAAGTAGTCAATTCTCTCTATCATAAATAAAGTCCTAAGAGTTTTTCTGCTGTGGAGCTCTGTGATAAACTTGACATATTCTGAGTGCGTTTTAAAAGAGGGAAACCAGGGCAGAATTGAAGGATTTAGGTGCAAACCATGGACACTTAGATTTCCTGTTCGAGTTCCTGAGACAAGGGTTGCCACCTGGCCGGTATTTTACTGGCAGGCAGGTAAGAAATTGGCTTGAGGCCAATGTTAAGTCTATGGCCGGTATTTTTTGGTAGAAAAGGTAGCAACTCTACCAGAGACCAAATGGGAAATTGGCTTCTACACAAACTTGTGTTCTCTTCATAACATTGTTACTACAATAAGGTAATTTAAATACAAAGGTGAAAGATATAGGGTTATACTGTACTGAGGATGGGAAGGGCCTGGACAAGTATAAAGACTACATGGACCAAGTCCGTCCAATGTGCCATAAATAAATAAAATGTGTCCACTTTCCAACCAGTTTCTACTGCTCCTATAAACCTCCATCCTTGTCCGTCTGTTATTGCACTGTCTGCTGCACCTTTAATATTATGCCCAGTCTTTAATAACAACGTTGCCCCCAACCTGACAGTGTATTTTTATGATGAAATAATTATACGATAAAATCCACTCATTCATACATATACAGTTTAAAGGGCTTATTAAAGATGCTCAATTTCTTCTTCACTTTAAATGACTACTTGAAATCTGTTCTAGACTGTAAGAAACTTGCTTTTTTGATTTAAGTGGATGCCAAGATCTTGCCAGCTATCAGCAGGGTTCTCCGTAGCTTTTAATGTATAATATATTTTAATAAGTGGTTTTGAGAAAATGACTATACTTTCAAGTATTATTTTTTTTCTCTAGAATTTCCCTGTTCTTAGGTACAAGACTTCCTACTCCCCCAAACATTGCCTCATGCTACAAGAGAAATTGAATATTCCAGCTCAATTAAAAAGCAACAACAACGAAATGTCAAGTGGAACATCTAAGTAAAAGCAAAGAGATAAAAAAGCAGGAGGCGATCCCAAGAGAAGTGGGTAAAGTATTGTGCAAAAACACAAAAAAACAAAACCGAAAGATATGCTCAGATGGAAACAGTTCAGGTGGTTGTCCACAGGCAGAATGTGTGAGGGGTAACATCACCTAATACAAACCACAATCAAAAATATATTACAACCAATATGTTTCTCTTTATACCACAAAGTGCAACATAGATAATTAAAGAGGCACTGCCATTTTCCAGTTCAGTATACTTAATAAATTCATGCAGTGGTGTTCAGAGATTAAAATAGCTATTATGTATGTATTACAAATCTACCATATTAGTATGCTGGTGCGAGCAGCCATTTAGCTACCTGTCACAGGATGTGCATGACAATTACTTCACATTAACATGTTCCTCTTTTTGGGAGGGTGATAATTGGTTCTGGCAGCCTTAGGGGGAGGAGTGATGGAAGGGAGGTAATTAGTTATGCAGGCGTTGTCCCACATACCACTGAACTCGGCTCTGCAGAGAGTAAGCTGTACCTTTTAAACCAAATATGCCCAAATAACATGGACAAACTGAGGCAAAGGTTATAGGTTTGTTTTTATATGTGTTCATATATACTTAGGACAACTGATGGCATAAAATGAACTTATTTAGAATCTTGGGTTGGAACTTTATAAATTTATCCCAAGATTCTATAACAGGACTTCCCCCTGCTACAGCTACATATGCAGAAAGCACTCAGAACAGGTAACTTTATTTGTATTCTTTCATTTAAGAATTTTTATTTAAAATGCCAACACAATGCAATCTTTATCATGGAAATCAAGAGTTAAAAAAACAAATATTTACAGAACACACTTCCCTGCAAAATGCAGGATAGATCCAGATAATATCTAATAAGGGTCGCACGGAATCAAGTCATTGTCAGTGACAGACCTTTATATGGAAATTCTTTGACATTACTGTTTTTCAAAAACTAAATACTTTCATATCCGCACAATGAACGTGACATTAATGGTAATCTGTAAAGTGGATCTTCACTTTCATTTCTGGCCTGTTAGACAGAATATAAAACAGAATTCCAAAGGACAAAAAAAAAAAACATATGGCAGATTTTACTTCTGATATGTTGCAATTAACTTCACCTTCAGCTCTCCTCCAATAGAATATAATTAACTGTCAGCGCAGCATTTTCAACTAAACAAGAGTGTGGTTGCATTAAATATCATCTCTTAATCGAGCATCTATTTAGCTTTTCACATTCAATTTCTTACACGATACTAAAAGGTACATTGGGCTGAGGAGATGTTTTCCTGGCTCCAGCAAACAGATCACAGGTCACATGTAAACATTCACACTGTTAGAAGTGGTCGGCTTGCTTGGGAGAAATGTACCCCATGTGGGCTTAGGAGATGAGAATCTGAATGGCACTTGAAGCATTATAAAAAAAAATGGGATTTCACACATACATTCTCTCCCTCTTTCTCTATATTGCTTGAATATATCAAGTACGTATGACTTTTTTTAACCCTTGTTTCTTAAAGGAAGAGAGAGAGACACTCCTTTTCAAAGTGAACTGAAGGGCCAGTCATTTTTTAGGCCAACTTGGAAGATCTTTGGTGCTTTCTGAAGTAGCCCAAATTCAAAGGCGAAGTGGTCTAAAACTCGGATATACGATTTTCTCATGAGGTTGACACTTAAAGGGATTGTCTAGTGCCCAAAATGCTTCCTCAACATTTTAATGCATATTAAAGTATTTTCAAAGTAGTTTAAAATGCATATTTTATATTTTGCATTACTTAAAAAATGAAGATATTACACTTAGATGAAAATGTACATTTGCCGTGAGATTCAGGACGGCCCACTCAATGGGCGTCTACCTTAGGTTTCTAAGGGAGTTTATTTTCCAAGCAGCAGTCAATAAGAATTGGAATATGATTTCCTGTTTAGTGATGTAATCAGGCAATGTGTTGCATTAGAGATCCTAGTGCAGACATGGGCATCTTACGGCCCAAGGGCCACATCCGGCCCTTTGTGCGTCCCTGTCTGGCCCGCGAGGCAGGGCCGATCCTGGGCGGGTGCACGGGGTGCACCGCGCCCAGGCGCAAGTGAGGAGAGGCGCTGTAGCAGGGAGCTCTCTCCCTGCCATCCTCCTCCTTGGTAATTCAAAGCACAGAGCGACGGGTGTAAGCTCCGCCCCCGTCGCGTTCTGTGATTGGCTGCTTCAGGGAGGAGGACGTTCTCTAGGGTATCTGCCAAGACACCATAGAGAACGTCCTCCTCCCTGCAGCCAATCACAGAACGCGACGGGGGCGGAGCTTTCCCCCGTTGTGCTGTGCTTGGATTAACAAGGAGGATTAGGTAATAACAGTTTGGGGGGGGGGGGGGTTAAAATAAAAAAAGAAAGGAAATGTCTGTGGAAGTGTGTGTGAATGTGTATAAGTGTGTATGTGTGTGTCAATGTGTATAACTATGTGTGTGTTACTGTCTGTGTAAGTGTATGTACATGAGTGTCTGTGCAAGTGTATCCTGTGTGTGAAGGTGGCTGTGTGTGTATTTATGTATGTGTGACAGTGTGTATAAGGGTGTCTGTGTAAATGTATGTCTGTGAGGGTGACTAAGTGTGATATTGTGTTTGTGTGACTGTGTGTGTTTATGTATGACTGTGTGTACAAGAGATATAAGGGATGAGGGGAGAGACAGACATGGGGTATGAGTGGCGAAAGAGAGACAGACATGGGGTATGAGTGGCGAGAGAGAGACAGACATGGGGTATGAGTGGCGAGAGAGAGACAGACATGGGGTATGAGTGGCGAGAGAGAGACAGACATGGAGTATGAGTGGCGAGAGAGAGACAGACATGGGGTATGAGTGGCGAGAGAGAGAGAGACATGGAGCATGAGTGGAGAGAGACATGGAGCATGAGTGGAGAGAGACATGGAGCATGAGTGGAGAGAGACATGGAGCATGAGTGGAGAGAGACAAGGAGCATGAGTGGAGAGAGACATGGAGCATGAGTGGAGAGAGAGAGACATGAGGGAATGGGGAGAGAGAGAGACATGAGGGAATGGGGAGAGAGAGAGACATGAGAAAATGGGGAGAGAGAGAGACATGAGGAAATGGGGAGAGAGAGAGACATGAGGGAATGGGGAGAGAGAGAGACATGAGGAAATGGGGAGAGAGAGAGACAGACATGAGGGTACGGGGAGAGACAGATATTGAGCAAAATGTAATTGAAATATTGTCGATGTGGCCCTCCAGCAGTACTCGGGTTGCTCATGCGGCCCCCGGTAAAAATGAATTGCCCACCCCTGTCCTAGTGTATACAAGATCATTATAAGTTAATGCCTTGTCACTGTATAATGTCAGTCATATCATCCATCACTGCTTATGTCAGCTTGGCTGAGCATGATAGGCAGTGCAGTCCCCCCTAAATGTCAGCTTGGCTGAGCATGATAGGCAGTGCAGCCCCCTCATAAATGCCAGCTTGGCTGTGTTAGGCATTGTGGTCCCCCCATTAAGGATGCCAGCTTGGCTGAACATGATAGGCACTGCAGTCCCCATAATGAATGCCAGCTGGCTGAGCATGATAGGCACTGCAGTCCCCCATATTAGTACCACCACTCACATCACACCCAGTCATACATTCTCACACAGACTCACATCACACTCTTTTTTTATTTATATTAAAATTATACTACATGTCCCCTGAGTGAGCAGGACACCCAGGGGAGTAAACAGAAAGGAACTTTTATTATCAGAAAAATGATCATGTGTCCTGAACGTCTTCTACACATAGAGGTGAGAGACTGACGTCGTTTTCGACGCCACAGAGGGCTGGCCTGCTGTTGATGGGCCAGCTAGAAAAGGAGTGTATTCTGGGGGATGTAGTTTTTTTCGTTCTGGTACAGGTCACGTGATCGCAACACAGCCTTGGAGGCAGAGTGTGTATCCCCTCCCACTTGCATCTGAGGCTGATGTTCCACTTAGCAGCCACTTGTGTTCAGGTGTAGATAATGACAATTATAATGAAAACATATATAAGACAAGCCTCACACTGACAAGACCAGCACTTTACCGCAGAGATTTGCACAATAAACACTTCTCCTGAGGAAGCCAACACAAGTTGGTGAAACGCGTTGAGTGGATCCTTTTCATCATTGCAAGTTCCCAGTCGTCTTTATCCTGATGTCAACAGGATAGAAATGTACTCATCTGGAACTTCTTCATATACGCAAGTTGCACTTTATTAGTGCTTTTAATATTTGTACGTGTAATATTGTTTTTAAATGTGTCCAAATTTTTCCAGCCACTGCGCAATGGCTTTCTTAATTTGCTTTTTCTAGATGGAGGAATAAAAGATCACCATACATATCCCTCTGATGAGCCTGATTTGATTGCACAGTTTGTGAGTGTACCTATTTAGCACTAATATATTGCGATTTGTCAACATCAACAGTGTTGCACTATCATTTGTTTTTCTTTTCCCCATACATGCGCCCCTTCCTTCCCGTTTTTTCCATCTGAAAAAAGAACCAGTAAATCAGTTCTTCTTTAGATTAGTTGAGTATCTAGAGCTGATCATTTGTGGTTTCAATTAAAGTTTCAGAATGGCCATAAACAAAGACTATTCTTGTTCTGAGAAATTAAAGTTATTCCATATGAGAAATTGCCAAGAAACTGAAGAGCTCGTACAACACTATATACTACTCCCCTTCACAGAACAGAGCAAACTGGCTCTCCATGACATGCCGCATCACCCACATTGCAGACCCAGGACTTACACCAGCATGCCCCATCACCCACAGCTCCCTTTTGTCTAGTGGCAGGCAACATGGTGTCTATGTGCTGGCCAAGCACACAGACATCCTACCATGCTGCCTCTCCCACACGCGGCGTGGTCCATAGGTTGACTGCTGGCACATCATGTATCCCCCGACGTTCTGACCTCAGACACGCGTGGGGAGAGCAAGAGGCAGCATGGGAGGATGTCTTGCACAGGGCACCACAGACACAACATGCTGCCTGCTCGCTGGCAGTGGGCTGGGGAGAACTTCTGACTTGTGCTGGGTCAGAGCCCAATTGTATTCACTGGACTTAATATTATATAACAGAATAGGCTAATAAAGGACAACTTTTGGCAAAAACTGTAAGTAATGTGAAAGATTGTTTAAAGTGAGGGCATTTTAAATTGAAATGCTTTCATGAAAGAATACAAATAAAGTATCTTGTGAAGTCCTCTTTGTTTGTATTTATTTATCTATCAGGAAGCTGACATCTTGGGTCAGATGAAGGAAGATATGACTAATCAGACCCATGATTCTAAACAACATGTTCACACTCTGGTAGAGCTATAAAAGCAAATAAATCTAACTAGAATTAAAGTCCACTATTTTACTGTTCTAGTTTCATATTTTTACTCACTTTTCACATATTCAAGTACCAAGTCTCCTCCAAATTGAAACAACAAAGATAATGCATGGTAAAATTGCAGTGTAAAGGTACATTACTGATAAAATGCATATACCAAATGATGATAAAAGAGAAAAAGGTTGTGTCAGGACAGAGGTTTGCAGAAAAAGACTGCGTGACAAGAAAAATACTCTTGGGGTTCAGATATTCAGTGACAATGATGGTAATGACAGTTATGCATCCAGCAGCTAATTAAACTTCTTGTAATGGTCTTTATACATACTCATAGAAACTATTCAACTGCGAGCTCTCACAAATAGAAGAGGATAAACTTGTAAGAACCTCTGGGCAGCTGTGAAATCTACCCGAAAGTCACAAGTGAACTAGATCAACAAATTGAACTAAACAGGAACAAGATTACATAATGTGAGTGACCTTAAATAAACTACAAATCAAGAGTTATCTAAAAATGATAGAAAATAATTTGCATTGTCTTAGTCAAGTCTGTCTACACTGGAATCACAAAGTTCACACGACTTTCTCACCTGAATTACAGGTCCTTTCATGTAATACATGGAACCGGACTGAATGGAGAAAAGATGGGGGAAGGGAAGAATTGAGTAGGGAGGATGAGCAGACACAATATTGTTAAAAGATGTGAATTAGGGAAGAAAGCTTAAAAATAAAAAATAAATGATCTTTTTACTTAATATGGTATAACTTCTCACCTGAATTACAGGTCCTTTCATGTAATACATGGAACCGGACTGAATGGAGAAAAGATGGGGGAAGGGAAGAATTAAGTAGGGAGGATGAGCAGACACAATATTGTTAAAAGATGTGAATTAGGGAAGAAAGCTTAAAAATAAAAAATAAATGATCTTTTTACTTAATATGGTATAACTGGGAATATTGGTGGCTCCCAGGCTGTATAACACTAATGTGAAGCTTTAAGTATATGGTTTAACCATGTTTAAACCTCTTAAGCGGTGTTTACACAAGCAACGCAACGTTGCAATGACATCATGGACATGTGCAGTTTTCCTTTCTGTGCACAGAAATCAGATCTAATGGGATATAAAGTGAATATAATGTGGACACTTGAGGCTACAAACAGACCTTTTGAAAAAGGGTCTGTGGAGCCAAAATGTGAGGGCTATTTGATGCCCTTATAGGAAGTAAGCCCTTTTTTCCTTGTCCTATAATTCTCAGGTATTTATGTATTACTTTTTGTACTTTTTACCCATTGGCACATTATTGCATGTCATGTTTCATGTCATGTTCCATTTAAACATGTACATGGAAAATATACTTGCTATTATTCATATTGTGCCTTTTTGTAATAAAGATTGATTATTTTTATTAAGATGGGTGTGCAATAGTTTGGAGTTGGATGCCTAGGCACTAGAGCATTTAGTAGTGAAAAGTGGTGCAGCTAAGGTAGAGGGCAGAACAGGGGCCATTGCCCCTCTGCTCCCCTTGACAGCCCCCCCCCCACCTACCCATGTTCTCACATTCTTGGACATGAATAAGTATATTCAAACATCAGACTCGTTGTGGCTATATAAGAAGAAAGTTACATGGCGCTAGAAGCAGATCAGAGGGTTCAGATGGGCTCACCTTTGCTTTAGTAGCCAGCAATAATCCTAAACTACCAACCTTATTTTCTTTTATTTCACTTATGACTACACAGAGCTTGTAAATAGTACATGTAATTTTAGCACATATAATCAGAGCTGGAAAAATGTCATTCTGGTTTGGTAGCCAGAGCAAAAGTTCCTAGTTAGGAGGGAACAGTGGCGTCCCGAGGGGGGGGGGCGGACCGCACCGGGTGACACCTCCAGCGGGGGTGACACCCGTGCTGCTTAACTTTTTTTTCTTGTTTCTGGCAGCCGCATCCACTGGACGCGGCCGCCGGGAAAAAAAAAAAAATCACAGCAACCGGATGTGACGTTACATCACATCCGGTGACTGTGTTTCCCTCCTCCGTGCAGGAGGGAAGACTGAACGGAGGAGGCGTCCGTCCGGGAGCACAGAGAAGCAGCGATTCGGTAAGTGATGGGGAAGGGGGGCAGGAGGGTGGTTTAAAACGAGCAGTTTATTACTGGGCTCTGGCTGGCACTATATTACTGGGCTCTGACTGGCATAATATTCCTGGGCTCTGAGTGGCTCTATATTCCTGGGCTCTGAGTGGCTCTATATTACTGGGCTCTGGCTGGAACTATATTACTGGGCATCTGGCTGGCACTATATTACTGAGCATCTGGCTGGCACTATATTACTGAGCATCTGGCTGGCACTATATTACTGAGCATCTGGCTGGCAGTATATTACTGGGCTCTGGCTGACAGTATATTACTGGGCTCTGGCTGGCAGTATATTACTGGGCTCTGGCTGGCACTATATTACTTGGCATCTGGCTGGCACTATATTACTGGGCTCTGGCTGGCACTATATTACTGGGCTCTGGCTGGCACTATATTACTGGGCTCTGACTGGCATAATATTCCTGGGCTCTGAGTGGCACTATATTACTGGGCATCTGGCTGGCACTATATTCCTGGGCTCTGACTGGCAAAATATTCCTGGGCTCTGACTGGCAAAATATTCCTGGGCTCTGACTGGCAAAATATTCCTGGGCTCTGACTGGCAAAATATTCCTGGGCTCTGACTGGCATAATATTCCTGGGCTCTGACTGGCATAATATTACTGGGCTCTGACTGGCACACTATTCCTGGGCTCTGACTGGCACACTATTCCTGGGCTCTGACTGGCACACTATTCCTGGGCTCTGACTGGCACACTATTCCTGGGCTCTGACTGGCACACTATTCCTGGGCTCTGACTGGCACACTATTCCTGGGCTCTGACTGGCACACTATTCCTGGGCTCTGACTGGCTCTATATTACTGGGCATCTGGCTGGCACTATATTACTGGGCATCTGGCTGGCACTATATTACTGGGCATCTGGCTGGCACTATATTACTGGGCTCTGGCTGGCAGTATATTACTGGGCTCTGGCTGGCAGTATATTACTGGGCTCTGGCTGGCACTATATTACTTGGCATCTGGCTGGCACTATATTACTCGGTTCTGACTGGCATAATATTCCTGGGCTCTGACTGGCATAATATTCCTGGGCTCTGAGTGGCACTATATTACTGGGCTCTGGCTGGCACTATATTCCTGGGCTCTGACTGGCACACTATTACTGGGCTCTGACTGGCATAATATTACTGGGCTCTGATTGGCACACTATTACTGGGCTCTGACTGGCACTATATTACTGGTATCTGACTGGCACTATATTACTGGGCTCTGGCTGGCACTATATTACTCGGCTCTGACTGGCACTATATTAATCGGCTCTGACTGGCACTATATTACTGGGCATCTGGCTGGCACTATATTACTGGGTTCTGGCTGGCACTATATTACTGGGCTCTGACTGGCATATTCCTGGGCTTTGACTGGCATAATATTCCTGGGCTCTGACTGGCATAATATTCCTGGGCTCTGACTGGCACACTATTCCTAGGCTCTGACTGGCACACTATTCCTGGGCTCTGACTGGCACACTATTCCTGGGCTCTGACTGGCACACTATTCCTGGGCTCTGACTGGCACACTATTCCTGGTATCTGACTGGCATAATATTCCTGGGCTCTGACTGGCATAATATTCCTGGGCTCTGACTGGCATAATATTCCTGGGCTCTGACTGGCACACTATTCCTGGGCTCTGACTGGCACACTATTCCTGGGCTCTGACTGGCATAATATTCCTGGGCTCTGACTGGCATAATATTCCTGGGTTCTGACTGGCACACTATTCCTGGTATATGACTGGCACAATATTCCTGGGCTCTGACTGGCACACTATTCCTGGGCTCTGACTGGCACACTATTCCTGGTATCTGACTGGCACACTATTCCTGGTATCTGACTGGCACACTATTCCTGGTATCTGACTGGCATAATTTTCCTGGGCTCTGACTGGCATAATATTCCTGGGCTCTGACTGGCACACTATTCCTGGTATCTGACTGGCACACTATTCCTGGGCTCTGACTGGCACACTATTCCTGGTATCTGACTGGCACAATATTCCTGGGCTCTGACTGGCACACTATTCCTGGTATCTGATTGGCATAATATTCCTGGGCTCTGACTGGCACACTATTCCTGGTATCTGACTGGTACACTATTCCTGGTATCTGACTGGTACACTATTACTGGGCTCTGACTGTCATAATATTACTGGGCTCTGATTGGCACACTATTACTGGGCTCTGACTGGCACTATATTACTGGTATCTGACTGGCATAATATTACTGGGCTCTGACTGGCATAATATTACTGGGCTCTGACTGGCACAATATTCCTGGTATCTGACTGGCACAATATTCCTGGGCTCTGACTGGCACACTATTCCTGGGCTCTGACTGGCACAATATTCCTGGGCTCTGACTGGCACAATATTCCTGGGTTCTGACTGTCACACTATTACTGGGCTCTGGCTGGCACTATATTCCTGTTATCTGACTGGCATAATATTCCTGGGCTCTGACTGGCACAACATTCCTGGGCTCTGACTGGCACAATATTCCTGGGCTCTGACTGGCACAATATTCCTGGGCTCTGACTGGCACAATATTCCTGGGCTCTGACTGGCACAATATTCCTGGGCTCTGACTGGCACAATATTCCTGGGCTCTGACTGGCACAATATTCCTGGGCTCTGACTGGCATAATATTCCTGGTATCTGACTGGCATAATATTACTGGTATCTGACTGGCACTATATTACTGGTATATTACTGGTATCTGACTGGCACTATATTCCTGGTATCTGACTGGCACAATATTCCTGGTATCTGACTGGCACAATATTCCTGGTATCTGACTGGCACTATATTACTGGTATCTGACTGGCACTATATTACTGGTATCTGACTGGCACTATATTCCTGGTATCTGACTGGCACAATATTCCTGGTATCTGACTGGCACAATATTCCTGGTATCTGACTGGCACAATATTCCTGGTATCTGACTGGCACTATATTACTGGTGTCTGACTGGCACAATATTCCTGGGCTCTTACTGGCACAATATTACTGGGTTCTGACTGGCACACTATTACTGGGTTCTGACTGGCACACTATTACTGGGTTCTGACTGGCACACTATTACTGGGCTCTGACTGGCACTATATTTCTGGTATCTGACTGGCACAAAATTACTGGGCTCTGAGTGGCACAATATTTTTGGGCTGTGACTGGCACATTACTGGCATCTGACTGGCACAATATTACTGGGCTCTGAATGGCACAATATTCCTGGTATCTGACTGGCACAATATTACTGGGCTCTGAGTGGGACAATACTACTGGGCTCTGAATGGCACAATATTCCTGGTATCTGACTGGCACAATATTCCTGGTATCTGACTGGCACACTATTACTGGGCTCTGAGTGGCACAATATCACTGGGCTCTGAGTGGGACAATACTACTGGGATCTGAATGGCACAATATTACTGGTATCTATAATTGTAAGATTGTCACCTCGTGGGGCTCCTGTGGGTTGCATAATTAATGGCAGTCCCATGTGTGCATAATTATGGGGCACTTGTGTGTGGCATATTTATTGGGCCCCATGTGTGGCATGATTAAGGAACTCTTTTGTGTGGCGTAATTAAGGGAATCTTTTGTGTGGCGTAATTAAGGGACTCTTTTGTGTGGCGTAATTAAGGGGCACCTGTGTGTGTGTGGCATAATTATGGGGCACCTGTGTGTGTGGCATAATTGGGCAGAGGTGAGGCATAAATAGTGGGGCTCTGGTGTGGCATAATTTATGGGGCTCTGGTGCTGCATAAGTTATGGGGCTCTGATGTTGCATAAGTTATGGGGCTCTGGTGTTGCATAAGTCAGGGCTCGACAAACCCCGGGCGCCAGGTCGCCATGGCGACCAGGAAATCAGACCTGGCGCCCGGGTGCTGTTTGTCACAGGGAGCCCTTGCAGGCTGCCATCCGTTTTTCTTTTACTTTCTTTTTCAGCGCGAGGGGAGAAAGTCTGTGCGGATCACACAGACTGTAAGCTCCGCCCCCTCGCGCAACACGCTGTAGTGCCGATTGTCACGTGACAACACGGCACAGGAACAGAAAGAGATCGGGCTCCAGCATAAATGTCACCCTCCCCTGCAATGAGGTAAGCAGCAGGGAGGGAGGACACTGTAAGAAATATTATTTTGTTCTTTAAAAAAAAAAAGAAAAAGGTGTGTATGTGTGTATATAACTGGCTGCATGTGGTCTGTATGTATGTATGAGTGAATGTAGCTGACTGTATGTGGTGTGTGTGTGAATGTAACTGACTGTAACTGACTGTGTATGTATGTGTGAATGTATGTGAATGTAACTGGCTGTGTATGTGTGAATGTAACTGGCTGTGTATGTATGTGTGAATGTAACTGGCTGTGTATGTATGTGTGAATGTAACTTGCTGTATGTGGTGTGTGTGAATGTAACTGGCTGTGTATGTGGTCTGTGTGTATGTATGTATGTATGTGTGAATGTAACTGACTGTATGTGGTGTGTGTGAATGTAACTGACTGTATGTGGTGTGTGTGTGTGAATGTAACTGACTGTATGTGGTGTGTGTGTGTGAATGTAACTGACTGTATGTGGTGTGTGTGTGAATGTAACTGACTGTATGTGGTTGTGTGTGTGTGTGTGTGTGTGTGAATGTAACTGGCTGTGTATGTGGTGTGTGTGAATGTAACTGGCTGTGTATGTGGTGTGTGTGAGTGTAACTGGCTGTGTATGTGGTGTGTGTGAATGTAACTGGCTGTGTATGTGGTGTGTGTGAATGTAACTGGCTGTGTATGTGGTGTGTGTGAATGTAACTGGCTGTGTATGTGGTGTGTGTGAATGTAACTGGCTGTGTATGTGGTGTGTGTGAATGTAACTGGCTGTGTATGTGGTGTGTGTGTATGTAACTGGCTGTGTATGTGGTGTGTGTGTATGTAACTGGCTGTGTATGTGAGGTGGGTGTATGCCACTGTGTCCGTGCGATTTTGTGATGTGCCGTTGTCTGGCTCCTAAATTTTTTGGCTGGCTCCTAAAACTAAATTAAATTTGTCAAGCCCTGGCATAAGTTATGGGGCTCTGGTGTTGCATAAGTTATGGGGCTCCTGTGTGTGGCATAGTTATGGTGCTCCTGTCTGTGGCATAGTTAATAGGCCATCTAACTGGCATTACTAAGGAATCTGTTTGGCATTGTACGGAGGAAATCCAGGGGGGTGACACCATGAGTTTCCGCACCGGGTGACACCAACCCTAGTGACGCCCCTGGGAGGGAATATGTACGTATGTAGCAATGCTATGCATATGTACAAACAACATTTATATAGTGATCTGCTAGCTTTGTTTGACCCAGGTAAGCGTTGAATTTACGGTCCTGCATAGAATTATAGGTATTTTTAACTTTTGGATCTTTTACTTCATTTGTTTTTTTTATATAATATGCATTTATTTGCGCCTTAATAGCATCTATCTATTTTTTCTGTAATAGTGCGTAACATTTAAAAAAAAATATATATATATATATAATATATTAATTTATAACCTCCTTTTAGAAACAAATGTTATAGTCAAACCTGCCTCAATAAATAAGCATGCATTGTCTGCTTGGTACATTTCTATTCTGAACCTGCACTCATATAGAAAGAAAATTATGTTTGGATTAGGCTATGAAGGGCCCGGTACTTTACAACAGATCTGAAATCCATGACATTTTAATGAGAGGAAAATAAAATGAAATCCACAAAAGTGTGTGAAATATAATGTAAAACATCATAAAATTAAATAATCTACTGTAATAACAACTGAAGCTTTTCATACAGACACTTAGAACACAAATATCAAAGCTTATTGCCTGTGTTTATTCTTTATTGTTCACAAATTAAGCACTTTATTCACTCGTACAGCCTAAGCCTGGGCAAATAACAAAAAAGACAGTCTTTACAAATCAAATAAGTATAAATATTTAATAATATCGATACTAACAGTACAAACAAAACAATTGCGTGTTTCTCTTGTAATGAGTAAATAAACTTTGAGAACATTCTGAAATAAAGTAGTAAACCAAAATGTAGAGGCCAAGAATTAAAAATAATGTCATTAATGAGAAATGCTTCACTTTGTGTAAATATACTGTTAAAAAATAAATGCTTCTTTGCATAAAAGTAATATTTGCTGCCTACACACAACAAGATAGTAGGCTCAGCAACTTTTACTGCACATGTCATCAGGTTAGGAGTAAAGTGCACGTTGGGCAGAACAGGAAGCTGCAGATGTCTAGGTCAGACAGCTTCCTTCTGTCTGTTCCCACCATGACAGAACCAAGCAGGTGGCTGAACTCGAACCCTTCCCACAGCCTTACTCACCTCAGCTGGATGCTGAACAATGTACAAGCAAGTGGAAACAAGCAGTGGATGCGCTGGCAGGAAAGGACACAGGCACACCTTCTGAGGACGGCTAGCAGAGGAAGAAAAAGGCCAAATTAAAAGAGGTGGGGAGAGCAATAATTTTAGACAACACAGATGGACTAATAAAAACGAAAAATATATGTTAAAATAATCTTACTGTTATTATTGCATTTGCAGTAGTTTGGCAAAAACAGCTAACTTTAATATTATACGATTTTAGGGACAATATTACCATAAAAAGAATAACACCACGTTTGAGTGTGTAAATGTTACATAAAAAAAATAAACATTTTGTGTTTGAGGGACACTACCACTTACATAAGATGTAACTAGATAATCTGGTCATTTAAAACAAACACATATATAAATCATATGCCATTTTTTTTTATATATATGATTTAATTAATTGCATATAAAAGGAAAAATAAAATTAGGTGTTTATCTCCTGGTTCCATTTTGTGAATATTTCCCATGATGCAACATAATCCAAAATCTTCCAACCAGTCACTTTACAACTGTTGCCAAAGCCTGCATGATGATGTCATAAGATACTCCCCTGCTCTCTTACTGGCTCCTGTGTATCATAGCAGGCAGAACTAGGTGTACAACTTTTTTTACTACCTTCCAACACAAAGAGAGGAGATTAACCCGATCAAACAGGATCATAACTCTGCCCCCATTGTGATGTAATAGTTACATTACCCTCCCATTCAAGTCTATGATCAGAATTCTGACTTATAGACTGCATTGTGTCCCCAGCCCCAAAGTGAGAAAGTTATGCAATAAAAAAAGTCACTAAGGGGGTGGCACCCAAAAACACTTGATTTCACAAAATGGCGACGCCAAGTCACACTTGTTCAGTTACATATTTTATTAAATACAGTCACATAACAAAAGCAAAAGACATATCTGAAATCATCAATACAAAATAAAAACATTAATCCTTTTAATTTTTTGGTGGAAGTGTCCCTTTATCCCCTTGGCGACACAGGACGGACTAGGTCCGTCCTGTGTGCCGAGGCGTTAGTGACACAGGACGGACCTAGTCCGTCCTGTGTCAAAACGAGCACTGAAAGCGGAGTTTTTCCGCTTTCAGTGCTCAAGCCGCATTGTAACGATGCTTCCGTGTGGAAGCATCGTACAATGCTAAAAAAAAATGCCCGTCGGCATTTCGATCGCTCCGGAGAGCGATCGAAATGCCGGTTTTAAAGGCACAGAGCCTTTAAAACACGTGCATTAAAAAAGTGAGCATAGGAAGCGAATTTTTCGCTTCCTATGCTCAGAAAGTGTTCCTGATTGCCTCGCAAGTCGAGGCAATCAGAAACACAAAAAAAAATGCACGATCTTGGTCACTGAGTGACCAAGATGGCGCTGCCCTTCTAAGGGCAAGAGCACAGGAGGCAGGAAGTACCTGCTTCCTGTGCTCTCTGGCTGTCACACGATTGCCTCTTCACAGAGGCAATCAGTGACTGCCAGGCACACTGACAGGCAGTGGGGATGCTCTGCTGAACATCCCCACTGACTGGTCAGATCAATATTAACTCTATATTGATCTGACCAGTTATGATCTGCCTCCCTCTCCTCACATTTTTTTTAGTGAGGGAGAGAGACAGATCAAAGTTGTAAAAGTTAAAAAAAACTATTAATTCACAACACACAAATAATAAAACTATAAAAAAAAATGTATTAAAGCAATTCCCTGCGTTTAACCCCTTCCCTGCCACTGATCTTGCATAAGCAGTGATCGTGCACATCAGCGCATTTATTTTTGCTGTTTGTGCATTTTTTAGGGGTTAATTTTTTTTGTACTGTAATTTATTACAGTACTAAAAAGGCTCTTCTAAGAGTTATTAACCCCTTCTTTGCCGTCGATCACTGCTTACGCAATGATATTGACGCCAAAGCAATTTTTATTTACATGTAAAGTAAAAATATTTGAGTTTTTTTTTTTAAGCTGCCTGAGCGCATAGCGATCAGTAACAGCGAATTAGTGGCAAAGGCGGTTTGGTGATTTCTCAATTAAGCTCACCATTCGCCCTGGTCAGATCAAAATTGGTCGGATCAATATTCACAAATATTGATCTGCCTCCCTCTCCTCACTTACATTTTTGTGACGGAAAGAGACAGATCAGTATTAGTGATATAAAATAACATTTTATAAAATTATCAGGTTTTATGAAAGTCTTTCACTGTGTATTAACCCCTTCCCTGCCATTCATCACTGTGTAAGCAGTAATCTTGCACAGCAACAGTATGTTTTTCTGTCTGCACTGTTTTATGGATTAATTTCTTTGTACTGTAATGTATTACAGTACTAGATAGGCTCTTCTAAGAGCTATTAACCCCTTCTTTGCTCGAGATCACTGCTTACGCACTGATTCTGAGGCCGCGGACTCAGGGTTCGATTTTGACCCTATTCAGCTTTCTGATACATCATCTAGCGATGTATCGGTGGCTGCTGAGCCCTTGCCACAAGTAGTGATGGGGGTCTACCGATAAAAAAAATATATGGTTTGGTGGGGGTAAATTACATTGGCTGGCTTCAAAGATATATCCCATAAAGGACACGTACGCAGGTTGACTACATGTCAAAATTCCAAGTTGGAATTTTGAGATGCGCATCTCACAAATGTTGCCTTCTAGCCAAAAACAAACCAACAAACCTATGCATGGGTGCTATCCCTGTACTCGGGAGATGTTGCTGAACACATATTGGGTTGTTGTTTGGCAGTGACATATACCAGAATCTGTGAATTCATGCCTGAAGTACAATGCATGTGGAAAAAAACCTCCCAAAAAAGTACTACCACAAACTTTTACAAAGGCTGGTGGTAGAATTAGTACCTATACAGTATTAAAATACCACCATTTGAAATACCTTAGGATGTCTATTTTCCAAAAATATATGGTTTGATGGGGTAAAATTCATTGGACGGCTTCAAAAATGTTCCAAACGGAACATGGGCGCAGGCTGACTACATGTCAAAATTCCAGGTTGGAATTGCGCACCCCCTAAATGTGGAATTTTAGACCCAATACAAACCAACAAACCTATGCATGGGGGGTATCCCTGTACTCAGGAGATGTTGCTGAACACATATTGAGGTGTTGGTTGGCAGTGGCAAATACCAGAATCTGAAAATTCCTGCCTGAACTACAATGTGTGTGGGGAAAAAATGACATCCCAACCCTTTGACATAGGTTGGTGGTAGAATTAGCACTTGGAAAGTGTTAAAATACCACAATTTTAAAAACCCTAGGATGTCTAGTTTTCCAAAATATATGGTTTTATGGGGTAAAATACTTTGACAGGCTTCAAAAGTGTCCCAAATGGAACATGGGCGCAGGCTGACTACATGTCAAAATTCCAAGTTGGAAATGCACCCCCCCTAAACATGGCCTTTTAGCCCCCAAATAATCTAACTAACCTACACATGGGTGGTATCCCTGTACTCAGGAGATGTTGCTGAACACATATTAATGTGTTTTGTGGCACTGACACATAATAGGATCTATGAATTCATGCCCGATGTACAATGAATGTGAAAAACAAATTACTATCCATAACATTGACATAGGCTGGTGGTAGAATTAGTGCATGGAAAGTGTTAAAATACTACCATTTGAAATACCCTAGGGTGTCTAGTTTTCGAAAATATATGGTTTTGTGGGATAGAATACACTTTTTGGCTTCAAAAATGTCCCAAATGGGACATCGGCGCAGGTTTTCTGCACGTCAGAATTCCAAGTTGGAAAACCAAAAAGCGCACCTCTCAAATGTGGCCTTTTAACCCCCAAATAACCTAACCAACCTATACATGGGTGGTATCCCTGTACTCAGGAGATGTTGCTAAACACATATTGAGGTGTTGTTTGGCACTGACATATAACAGGATCTGTGAATTCATGCCCAAAGTACTATGTATGTGAAAAAAAATTACTATCCATAACATTGACATAGGCTGGTAGTATAATTAGTGCATGGAAAGTGTTAAAATACTACCATTTGAAATACCCTAGGGTGTCTAGTTTAAAAATATATATGGTTTTGTGGGATAGAATACACTTTTTGGCTTCAAAAATGTCCCAAATGGGACATGGGCACAAGTTTTCTGCATGTCAGAATTCCAAGTTGGAAAACCAAAATGCGCACCCCCTAAATGTGGCCTTTTAGCCCCAAAACAAACCAACAAACCTATGCATGGGTGGTATCCCTGTACTCAGGAGATGTTGCTGAACACATATTGAGGTGTTATTTGGAAATATCCCTTCACATTTTAAGGTAATGTTTACCTAAATTGCAATATATGTGAACAATTAAAAAAAAAGATTTTTTGCTGCAAACTTTGGCATAGATTGGTGGTAAAATGGCTACATGAAATGTGTCAAAATACCCCAAGTTAAATGCCCTGAGTTGTCTAGTTTTCAAAAATATGTACATGTTGGGGGTCATTCAATGTCACTATCGCAAATTTTGAAAGAAAGGATTTTAGAATAGCTTTGCACCACTTATAGTTCTGGCCCTGTAACATGAATAAAAAAGCACAAAAACATAAAAACATGGGCTATTTCTGAACTCAGGACATATATTAGAAACTTTTTAGCAGTGTTTTTTTGTTGTCTCTTGTACATGAGTATACGATTTTTCAAATAAAAGTCATAAAAAAAGTATTTTTTCAATTTTTTTGCCATATTTTATTTTTTTTTTACATCAAATTATATGCTATTATCAAAAAAAATGGTATCAAAAGAAAGCCCTTCTTATAACGATAAAAACGATATATAGTTTGTGCGGGTTCACTAAATGAGACAGAAATAAATTACAGCAAAACACAAACACCTCAGAAATGTTAAAACAGCCCATGTCACCAAGCGTCGGACAAGCCAAAAAAGTCATGTCACTAAGGGGTTAATGCCTTCAAAACAAGGAACCTAGGCTCACAGTATTGACATGACTCTAAACAATCTATTATTTGTATATGTGTTTATCTAATTTACGCATTTATAAAATGGTAATGTGCTGGATATGCTTGCAGAGCAGTAAGTGATACTGCTGGTTTTTAACCCCTTGACGACAAAGGACGTGCCAGGCACGACCTGGGAGAAACTCCCTTAACGACAAAGGACGTGCCTGGCACGTCCTGCATTGAATGAAGCGGTTTTCGCGATCAACGATCGCGAAAACCGCTTTAACAGTGCTGGTCTATTGCCTTCGACATCGAGGCAATAGCCAGCACCGAAATTTCTATTTCGGGACCCCCACGATCGCCCCATGGAGCGATCGTGGGGAGCCATATTGACGGAGCATGCTGCTCCGTCAATATGGCTAAGTCCTCTGCCGGTCTGAGCTTCGGAAGTGAAAGTAACTTCACTTCCGTCGCTCTGAATATGCTACTTGACTACCCCTAGTGGTAGTTTAGTAGCATTGCAATTGGAAATATTTAAAATAAATATTTAATTAATTAAAAACAGGTTATTTAGCTATATTAGCCTATAGGGTTAAAATTAAATATTTTTTAGCATAAGGGATAGGGTTAAAATTAAATTAAAGTTAAAAAATATTAAGGGATATAATAAGGATTAGAGTTGGGGTTAAATTTAGTGTTAGGGTTAAATTTTGGGTTTGGGTTGGGGTCAAAAGATCAATATAGGAAAAAAACAAAAAACACTATTTTTGGTTTTTGCCCCATAACTCGTAAAAAATACCGAAAAATATGGAAACATGCATATTTTTGAACTCGGGAGAACATTTAGAAACTATTTAGACAGGGTCTTTTTTAATGATTTTATTTGTGTAAATTATATTTTAGGTCAAAGTTAGAAAAAGTGGGTTTTTTAAAATTTTTCTTCATATTTTATGATTTTTTTTGTAGTAAATTATAAGATATGATGAACATAATGGTATCTAATGAAAGCCCTTCTTATGACGATAAAAACAACATATCATTTGTGTGGGTACTGTATGTGAGAAAGAAAAAAATTACAGCTAAACACTAACACCCTAGAAATGTCAAAACAGCCATTGTCACCAAGGGAAAGTCAAGGTGAAAATGTCTTGTCACTAAGGGGTTAATGGATAAATCATAAAATAGTGTCCTTTAGAGTGCATCAATAAATAAAGTCATTCAGAATACAAGTGAAAAACAGTTATGCTGGTGATAAAGAATGCGGTTTATATTTTCTTAAGAATATTTTTTGACTAAACTTAACCATGTGGTTTAGATTTAAAGTTTTGTCCAAAGCAGCCATTCTAAAAATGGGTGCCGCAAAATTATGTAGCTGTGCCGCAAGAAAAACAATACCTGCCACCTAATGTGAGTTGGGCATTTGTGAGGGCGGTGCTTTGCTCACACACTTCCCACCAATCGGATAAGTCTGCAGTTGGACATTCACTCTCACGGTCAGCGCTTCCAGGTTCACAGTTTTCCACTTTACCATTGGCTGTTGGGGATACTTTTCTGTTGGCCAATAAATCTACTTTATTTTTTGGGCCAATGAACGCCGGGTCTCCACCCAGCTCCAGGATGTGATGTGTCATCAGGAAGCTGAGGTGTGTATCCATAATTCTAACAGTTATTCCTCTATACCAGCGGTTCTCATTGTGCGGCTGTGCTGTGAGAAAAACACCACCTACCACCTCATGTACAAGTGTGCCAGAATACCCCCCACAGTGGATCAATGTGCTGCAAGCTAAAAAGGTTACAGAACCACTGGTATAAAGTGTTTACTCCCTGTTTAAGTGTAGAGATATATAACTCAGATACAATGTTGCTCAAATTTCTTACACTTAAACATCTTTTGAACAGCACTCCTAATTGCAGTGTTTAAAAATATTTAAATTTCATCCCAAGTTAAATGTATACACTGGCCTCTCACCAAGCTGCAGGTCTGTGCCTTGACTGATAATGGTAGTCAGTCATTGGCATGTGGGCACACCAATCATGTAGTGATGTGCTGCACATAATCCCTAACTGCTAGTAGTTCATTATCTATTCCCAGCCAGTAAAGAGTTTGGAAACTTTAGAAACAGTCTAGTTACTTTTTAGGAGCAAAAAAAAGTATTTTTAGTTTCAAATCTAAGAGACAGAATAAGAAAAAATAGCTTGCATTCTATAAAGTATCTGGTATAATCTCCTGTAATAAAAGCTGAAATGAACCTGTGTTTATTCTTTATTATTAAGCATTTCAACCAATGTTTTATTCCATCTCGCAGCCTGAACCTGGCCTGAAATAAGCTGTCTTCACAAATCAATGAAGTATAAATATTAATTAATATTGATACTAGCAATAACATACAAAACAATTGTATGTGTTTCCTAGTAAATTAATAATCAAGTAACCTTTGAGAATATTTGTCAATAAAGTATGTAGAAGCTGCTTCAGGCATCGAATGAAACATATTTGTTATAAAACATAAATGCTTCTTGTAAAATATAGTGTTAAAAACTAATTGGTTCCTTTTTGCAAAATACATTGTTGCTGCTTGCACACAAACAAAGCACAGATACTAGGCCAGAAGCATCCAACTCGCAGCCCACGAGCCAAGTACAGCCCATGTGACAGAAAGGTATGGTCCACATTATCTCATTAGCCATATAAATGTGGTGGTTGGTTTGAATAAAATTTATTTTAAAATGTTTTTGAACTGCCATTATATAACTGTTACAATACGCCACCTATTGTTATTTTATAGATAAGCTATTCTTCACCATTACTGTAAAGTAAGAAGATTCAAAGCAGCACATACACATATGCATTTCTAGGCTAAGCAGTTTTAGTGCACATCACGAAATTAGAAGATTTTTTTTTATTCACACACATTGATACTTGCAACGTGTTGCACTTTTAAGAGCTCCTACGGTGTACAAGAGCAAGGTCACTTAAATTCCACACAATGTATTCTATTTAAGCAGCACAGGAAGTGCACAAAGTAAACAAAACATTTTATTCCAAGTGTCAACACAATCAGTGTTGCCAGACCTCTAGTGTAAATTTAAGTATCTCAGTGCATTTGGAGGGGCACATGGAGGGGCCAGTCCTGCATATAGAATGTAATTGAATATGTTCATCTTTGCTTAATCCATGGAGCTAATTTCATTTTTTATTAGTGAAAGTGTAAAAAGCAGTGAAGTAGAAGGTCTCTGTCGCATTTAACATATAAATCAGATCACTATGACTGAGCAGTGAAGTAGATCAAGATCTGCCTCACTGTTCCTTTAATTAAATTTGCATTTTATGGCACGGTTTTAAAACTAAAGGAGCTTTCCACCATGGACACTGCTTTAGCACTAAGCACATCAATTATTTCACCATGTTTAGCCACTACTACATTTGTTTGATGCTATGCTGTAATATTTTAAGAAACCATTCAATTCTAAGTATTCACAAAGTGCCGGGAACTTTTTGTTTTGCATTTACAATTTTATACCATAGTGAGCCATGGCTCCTATAAGTGCTTCTCCTGGGTCACTACTTTGCTGTACACATGTACCTCTTACTGGCTCCTAAACAGGCCTATCAGTCTTACAGAATAATGACAAGCCAACGTTGAATGGTGTCCAACTTGTTAATGAGGATCATTTATATTTCAGAAGAATACATAAAATTTACGTTATAATAAAATGTAATAAAAGTTTATTTCAGGCAGACAGGGGCTATATAAAAACTTTGAGGGGCCACAAACTTCCTGGAATCAGGCAGCTGGATTGCACCACAGGGATTGCATGTGAGTGGTTCACAATATAACAATAATGCAATGAAATTAAAATAAAAATTCCATCAGCCTGAATATCACATTAAAACTGCGTATTATGTTTGCCTAACTTAAATCAATATGTATTTTTGAAAGTTCAAATATCTTTTAGTGAGCATATTACTGTAACAATTACTTTCCGGTACCCATCTCAGCATATACCAAAAAATATGCTTGGATTTTCTAATCCTTATATTGCTGTGCAAGGGAAAAATAGTACTAGCTATGAGAAATGCTGAAAACCATACTGTCTTTTAAATCGGACCTAAAGGAATACACATAAACAGCCAGACAAATAAACCCACACAGACATATAAAATTCCTTATGTCCGTTATTCTTGATAATAAAGAAAATGCTGAGGAAATGAATCAAATGTTCTGACATGCAGACAATCAATGAAAGCGTTGGGTATGTATAAAAGAAATTGTTTTTCCAAGCATGACACATCAAGATTTGAATCTCATTTCCAAGTATGTCTGTTGTGACAAAGCAAAGAAGCAGGACAAAAGATAGAATGAACAATTATAAACATGTCGGTGTGTGGCTGTTGTGGACTTTTCAGATACTGGTGTGAATTTAAATAATATGAGGCAGACTGTGCAAAAACACAGAAATCATGAATTGGAAAAAAAAGTCATTTAAAAAACAAATGAGAGTCTCGCACCAGCATACCATACCTGGCACACAGTAGGGATGTGGCTTAAAGCAGACATTACATGATATCACATGATACAGGATTATATGATACAGACATACATAGTTTAAACAGTTTGATTTGCACTGTGCAAAGGCAGCAGGCAACCCAGAACAGACTCAAATTGATGACAGGACCGCCTGTGCTGGCAAATCCAGGACTGTTACCAGCTATGCAACCGCTTAAAATTTAGTATGTTACATCCTTGAGGTTTTAGGAGTGCTATGTGTAAAATGAAATTCTGCAGGCAGAGTTCTAAATATGAAAAGGATGAAAAGTGATAACTTTGCAAGTGTGCGATGTGCAAAATACAGTATTGCAAAATCCACACGTGTGCATCTTCACATAAGGCAAACAATACAAATCAATAGAAACCAAAATATGTCTGCGCAAAATTAATGGAGGTCATAAATACAAGTCAGTTCTGGTGCAAATTTCCAAAGTAAGCCAAACTGAAGTTACATTCCATTGGTTTCCATGTTGACTGTACCACTTTTAGAAGTCAGAATGGATTAAAACAAACTAACAAACAAACAAAACAATCTATGTACTTATATAAACTTACAAGGACTTTCTACTAAGTACAGTTTTCTCAGATTTCTGTAAAATTGTGACATGCAAATGAAAACAGAAAAATATTTTGTACATTGTATTCAGTGTGTTTGACATAATTTACTATTCAGTCACATTTTTTATGGTCAGGATGTTCTTTCCACACAGAGTTAATCCAGGCCTCTCTGTACACTCAGAAACAATAAAACACGTAGGAGATTGTACGATACCATTAAAAAGATTTTGACATTGTATTCCCACATATAAAATATACGTGAGCGCTTAATCGAAGAAGAACTCATAAACCGCTTAAATTTATGGACCTATCGGTCTCTGGAGGTCCTTTCTATATTCACATGCCAACTGGAGAAAGATGTGGTTTGATTAGGTGTGTGCTTTTGTGATGGAATGGCTGAAGATGTGCAGGAAAAGAATAGTGATTCTATAATGTTTACCGAGTGTCCGAAGACATTTACATGAAGATTGATGAAGATTGTGGACGTTATATTAATCACTGGTGCGGTACAAGCCAATTGGCTAAGATGTTCATTAAGTTTTGTAGTCACTTTTGTTGAATTGGTTTTATGTTTTGTAGGACACAATCCTTGTTAATGCCGATGTGTTTCCATTATTTTGTCCAACACCTGTACATACACACTCATCAGCTACTTTACCAACATATTGACTTCATTGTAGGAATGTCTTTATGGCATTTGACAGCTACTGAGCAGATCTGAAATGTCCACTTGTGTATGACTTCTACAGCAAGTTAAATAAAGAGACTTTCCATTACTACACTGGGTGGACTACTAATTATATAATTTCTCTCTTTGTGGACAGCATCGATATCCAGCACCTCAAATGAACAAGAATTCATACCTCTAAGCAATATGGCAGAGAGCATTAGTTCTGAATATCTAAACACGCCAGCTTCTTCATTTATGCCAAGATTTAACGAGCATGGTACGAATATAAACCAATGACATAAAACCAGTTAATATATTGTTTCAAATGACAAAATAATTAGGTGTGAGGAGACTGCCTTACATGAACTTGCCTTAAACCATATTGCTGCAGGTAATCATTTATACCCCCTAGAAACCAGAAACCTGCAGTTCCTACACCAACACTTTAAACACAGTCTTGCACACACGCTCGGGTTTCTGGTGTTTAGAAATAAATCAGTTGAGGTTTGACCTGGAATAAATTTAAGAGGTGAGAGGCTAGCCATTTATTCAGAGCTTAACTCCAGGCAGAATAGGTAAGAAAACATCAAACAGACTTCGTATTTAGTTTAACAATGGAGGGGAAAAAATGTCTGTGTGAGATTCTGCCTAACAAACAGCACTAATAGAGGATCCAATGATGTCACCAGTCCCCAACAAAGACAACTCACCAGGCGGAATAAAAAGTAGAGGATGCCCTGCAATATCAGTATAAAAAGCCCCTGTATGACAGGCTTGCGTGGGATAACCTCCCTCGGCAGGCTGTCCAACCTTTAAAGCTTCCACTGACTTTAATCATGAGCGCCTACAGTGCGGCTCTATTTGAGCAGGAAACCGAAAATCAAACAGAGGTCATAGGGATAAAGAAAAAGAAAAGAAAATATGCTCCATGGGTTATATTTTATTCCTGGAAATCATAAGCAGGGATTCTTTTATTTCACTGTGCGCAGCACTAATAATAAAAGGGATGAAGGATTGAAGTAAAACAATAACATTCCAAATACAGTCTGTGTTCACAACGGCTAGATCCACGTCTCGGGAATGGACACATTAAACTACAGCTATATCTCAGTACCATACGCCGGAAAGTGACACTGAGACATATTTACTAAACAAATAAGTATATGTTTCAGTATGTAGTCAGAATAGTATACTTTAAATGACATGTGATCAACACAATATTGGCAGCCTTTAGATATGAATTCACAGATGTTTTTCATACCCTTATTACGGTATTTCATTGACTTTAACAATTGTATAAATGACCTGTTATTGTATCTCAAGGACCATGTTTATAATAGGGGCTCCAATTGAAGAAAAAGAACATTTTATATATTTTTATATATTATATATATATATATATATATATATATATATATATATATATATATATATATATATATATAATTATATGAGTCATTAACCCCTTCCTGACACTAGGACGTACTATGCAGTCCTGATTTTCAGTGCCTAAAATACGCTAGGACAGCTTAGTACGTCCAACGTAAAAGAGCTCATTGTGGCTCCCTGCCGCAGGGACTTGCAGAAGAATCCCACCTGTCAGATGAGGCCACTTAGTTTGCCTGAAATAAATTATTACTAATAACTATTATTATCATTATTATTAAGTTGGGATTGGCTCCTAAAGGCTACAAATATGCCTGACTTAAAGGATTAGTTATATATATATATGTAATAAATTGAGTGCAGTCTAAATGTGACCTTGTTCAGTTTGAATGTTGCATGACCTTGTTAAAAGCAGCTCTTTGTTATACCTAGTGCTCTTTGAGGTTAAAAAAAAGTCATCATTGTTATTTGTACATGTTTATGCAGGACAAATAAATAAAATGTGAGCTAGCATGCTGGGATCAAGGGGTTAGACATACAAAGCAAAACAGAATGAGTGGTTTCAAACTCTAAGGTCAGTAATAATAAACATTTAATAACAAGCAAGTTAAAAATAGTATGTTGTGTTAAAAACATCAATTTCATATGGACTGTATAAAACAGTATGCTCAATTAATTATTGTATTAATAATAAAACAAAAATCATGTCTTTTAGACCGAGCCAGAAATTAGAGAACCTGATTACTCAGAGAGTCGTTTAACGGTTCTGTGTTGTTGGAAGAAACAAAAATGACCTGTTGTGAAAAGTAATCATTACATTTCATAAATACAATGCTAAACAAAGCATCACACTGTTGCAATTAGCCAATCATTTGCGTATCTATAAAGAAAGCATGCATCTCGTATTGAACGAGGAAAGTAATAAAGTCTAGATTGATAAATTCTCCATTATTTAAAGCATAGTAAGTAGCACTTGTGTACAGGCCCACCCTCATGGGGGTACAGGCAGTATTCAAGTAGGTACTACGGATTAAAGCGGCTGGTGGATAATGGGTGGCTTACGAGCAAGAGATGAGATAACTGGTTCAGCTGCCCCAAGATACACAACCAGTCCGGGGGACAAAGATTTGTGATGGTGGTCTTTTCTGTGTAAGCCTCATATGATATCTGGCCTCTTTCCAGAACAAGGACCAGCTTTGTACGTCTAACACCTCTGTCCCCACTGTCATTTCGCCAGCATACTTGATGTTTTGTGCCCAAAATTTGACAGCAGCCATACCAAGTGCTCAGTACTTCAACTCTGTTTTAAAAGATAATATTATGGACTATATATTTGCGCTTCCAGGCAAGCCATCATGTTTGTGTGATCAAATTTATGTTTCACAAATTTAACTTCTTCTTTAGTAGAAAATATTTTTTTTACAGCAAGACTTTTAATTGAAGTAAAATGGTGTCAATCAGGTAAAAAGTTAAGTCTGTACACTTTTTGGTAGAAAGAGTGACTCCCTTCTTGGTATGTCCACATTATAGTGGTGGCTTCATTGCCACAGTGATTTCCTGATTGCTCTCCATCTTAAAGGGGGTTTCTCATATAAACATTTTGTTAGCAGGATTGCAAGCAGCAAATGCATAAATTATGATAAAAGTATGTTTAAAATGAGTCTGGATTGTTGTATGTTTGTAAAATAAATGTGTGGCTTAACATCAAATTACATAGTATCCCATTGAAAGCAATTCATTTACATTTACATGAATTCTGCTTACACAATGTATAGATTTCTATAGAATCACAGTAGAAAAAGTTGTAAGAGGTCGCCATTTCTTAGCTCAATTTACAGCACTTCAGTTCTCTGCCAATGGTGGAAGAACATTGGTTTCGGAGCATAGGAAGCCAAACTAGGGTTAGCAGGTGTCCAGTTTTGACGTGGACAGTCTCTATCCTATTGGGTTCACTATAAGGGAGGAAAAAAGGCAACAGTGGACATTTGCAAACCTATATATGGCAGGATGCCATAGTGCTTTTGGGGTGTTCAGTGGTTTTAGTCAGAGCCATCTGACAACCCTAGGTCAGACAAATACAAAAGAAATGGATTAGAGCAGGAAAAACCATGTTGAAACTCAAAAAAAATTGGAAAAAAAAACACAATAGTCTAATATGTATATATTAAGTAATACACTGTGATGTGATATTGCACTCACAAAGAGATGCCATAAGCATGCCAAAACTGAACAAGATGAAGCCGTTTCTCATGAGGAAGCCACGATGGACATACCCAGCAAAACAAGGCGTTATGCTTTTGAGAATTTCTATCCCTGGACGTCCAATGCTGGAACTGTGTGTTTTGTCGAGTCCTGTGTTTTTGGCGCTGATTGTTTTGTAATTCTGGCCTTACCTTGCAGGTGAGGGTGTGCCATCTTTTACTGCACTATGTATCTTTGACTTTTATCCAGAATTAAAAGTTTATCTTGAAGAATGTGAAGATGCATCTTGTTTAGTTTTGTGAGTGCAATATCACATTGTATTAATATATACATATTACACTACTGAATTTTTCTATTGTTTTGTTTCGCTCTACTCCATTTCTATTGTATTTGTTGTTTTGTCCACTGGGAGGTGCACTTTGGAAAGCTGTGTTTAAACTGTGTTGGTAAAAATTTGATCTAATATTGTCAGATATGGTTTACTATTATTTAACCCTAGTTTAAAAACAGAAACAACAGTATTTTGTAGCAGTAATAGCCACTGTCTTTTCATATTGTGCCTATTTAATACTTTGGACATTTCCCTACTTTAGAAATTCCAATGAGATTCATTATTTTTAATAACAGGGAAGTTAAATGTAGTTTGGATCTCTAAGCAGGGAGATGGAAACTTCAGCATTGTTTGCATACGAGTTCCAGCAGAAGCCTGACCTTTTACACACTACACTAACAAGGCCCAAGACATTTGATATAAACATGATCAGTTATTCTGGCTTCGCTTCCTATCTGCCTATAACGTACACTAAATAACTTATGCTCCAAGTCTCTTTGTTTCTGTGAGTCAATGATATTTCAATTTTTTCTCCTTTATTAATTTAAAGGGCAGGAAAGCCTCTTTATTGATGGGTTCAGAGAATCACAGCTACATCATATTCAATATACTTCATCTACTTGTATATGTGTCACATTGGATTGTTCTTGTACTTTAAAATATAATACACTTCATTTCATTTTTCCATCATGTTTTGGGATATGTATATTAGTTTTGCAATGCCCTATATTTTCCTTTATTTGTTCTTGTAGTTCCTGGATTCTTGGTTGTTCTAGGGTCTTTGTCACTGACAGGCTCTTAGAAATCGGTTGTTCATTTCACACAGATAGTCAGATTCTCTATCTGCCAGGTTTCTCATCCCATCACCTGCTCAGTGTATGAAGGTGGTGGTTTTGTGTATGCATCAATCCTGCTTTTATGCACAGGTATCTGGAAAATGCGTGAACATACTTTAAAAGGCATTGTTTATGGCATAAGGCCTAATGTCACCTGTGACCCTCCAGCTGCTGATTAAGTATAAATCCCATAGCCTTCAGCAATGCATGGTAATTATGCTAGTTGTAGTCCAGCAACAGCTGGAGAGCTTCAGTTGAACATCTAAGGCTTAGGATTCACTAAAACTCATCCATGTTGATGGCACTGTAGCCTGTTATACAAGTGGGGATATGGATGTCATGAGGGGCAGACTGAGAACACTCAGGCCCCAGGGATAAATAAATCAAGGGCCCCCCTTCCAGGGTCACTGAATGGGAGAAAGTCAGAGATTATCTGACATTTTCCTAACAAGTAGCTGAGAATATAGTGATTAATCAAAATCCAAATCTGAATTAACGAAGACGTGGAAGGTAAAAAAACATGTTTGAATGATCATTTAAACCATTTATTGATGATGACTTTTGATTAATATGTTAATATTACCATGCAAAAAATTATTTTCTACTGTGTACCCAGAAATGGGAATCCTGCAGTTCTTCGGTCACTCTTGAACTACAAATCCCAACAGCAGGAGCTTTGTTGGCAAAGGATGATTAGAGTTGTGGTGTGAAACAATCAAAATCAGATATACATTTACTGTTGTAAGGGAAGTTTAAATGGTACATACAGTGCAGAATAACCAGGAGGTAATACTTTGTCTCAATTCGATGGCAGCAATATGTACTGGAAGTGCTTGTATTTATATAAGACCATCTCAGCCCTGTACTTTGAGTGCCTTTATGCTGTAGCTGTGACTTACATTTTCGTTCTACAAGCGCCTTCTTGAATGAAGATGATATGATGAGAATGACAAGGAAAAGCCCAAACTGACTTTTAAGAGGACGTGAACTGGAACGGCACAATGGTGATAAATTATGCATCACAAAGAGAAAGCCAAAATGCTTTCATCTCAGACTTATAGCATACAGAATATCCACAGAGCCGCTTCTCTATCTCCACTAATGTATGCTTTCCTGTCAGAGCACATCATCTTCACTCTGCTCCATAGACACCTTATTTACATTTGTGAAGTGGAATCACTTGTTTCTCTTTGTTATTTTCTTTTTGCAGCTGCGTCACGTACATTGCATTTTCCTTTCTCCGTTAATTGTGCTTTCTGATAAGATGCAAAGTAACTGAGCATCTCTGACAGTGTTTGATGGGGCACAACAAACAAATCTTAACTTTGAGACGTGTCAGCCTTCTGACTTGCTCCTAAACATTTGCTCTGACATGGAAACAACATTTTTGCATATTCTAATGAGACAAATTATAAATCAAATCTATTATTCTTTAGTAAGAAAGACAGTGATTCAGTGGAATAAACGGGCATTCTGGCCTTGAGGTGGAGTTGGATCACAGACAGAAAGACTGTTTGAAGTATCAGCAATGTCTTAACTTAACCTGCATTTCATATAAAGCATGGGGGGGAATGAGAGTGGGTCACTAATTCAGAGCTTGGAAAATATTTGGAGACTTTATGAGCCGAACAGACTAATTTAGTAGCCAGCTAAATAAATCTTTCAGGTACCATTCAAAAAGGTAGGAGGAAACTTACATTTAAACCGAGAATTCAGAGAAAGGGTACAATACAAGTGGCAGAGACACAGAATAATTTAAAAAAAGCCAACACATTTAAGATCATGTTTGTATTGCAATATGCATTAAGTAATTCCCAAATTACAGCATTATCCTTTAATATGCTCACTACAAGGTTATCCAGGCATCTACTATTCTCGCTCAAAATTAATCATTTCTTACTGTACATTTATCATCAGTATAACACCTTTCAAGACATTTTCCAACTTTATTTAACCCTATAATGTATTTGAATGTTTCTATCCTCTCTCAAGTCTCTCTCCCAAGGTCATCAATGCAAAAGTGAATTAAATTACAAGATTCTCGTCTAATTGAGCCAATTACACAGTTGGAGATCAGTTGGATATCAAGTCTACAATTAGAGAGTACTATACGGTTTTACACATATGTGAAAAACTTAAGAGCCATACAGACAAAGTTAAGAACCAGGGAAAGGGTTTTTCCAACGATTTCTATGTTAAACAATCAAAAGAAATATAGAAGACAATAGTTGGGACTTCAGGAGCCATGACTGCCTAGCTTCTGGGATTTTTTTTTTAAACTCCATCACTGGGCTTTTTGGAAACATGTCTGTTTCTGCTCTCTCACTTACTGTACCCACATATTGTATATGGGGGGTGGTTTGGGGTAAGAAGAGATTTGCTTACCAGTATTTTGATCATTAAAAAATATATGGTTGAAAATTGAAAAATCTGTTACTCATCTACAAAGGTTTTATTTTGTAATTTATACAACAATACATCCACGCAAGTTACCAATAGTGATCTTGTACATTGATATTGGTCATCAATCCCGGATTCTCCCCACACATGGACAGATCATTCAAAGGTAGACCACCTAGGGTATCTTGGCACTTTGCATCCAGTAATTTTTACCACCAATTTGTTTGCCAAAGTAATTGTTTGTATTTTCTCCCACGCATTTTTATTTAGGTATGAATTTACAGGAGTTATGCGTTACCCAATTTATATTTAGCAAATTGCCCTAGGGTGTATAGGGATACCACACGTACATAGATTTGCTAGGTTTATGTAGGAAATGTATGTAGGGAAATTTTGGCATATGGTCATTGCAACTCTGAAATGTGGAATTTCAATATAATGCTTTGTAGACTACATTTCCTATCATGCTCAGACAACCAATGTAGTCTATAGCAGGTAGCATAGACCTTTAAAATGTCCTTTGTGGACCAATGACAGTCCTAACATATTATTGGTACACCATGCAAAAAACTTTTATTGTTACATATAATTTGACATTTTTTTTTTGCACATTTGTTTTGTAACACTAACCCTAAGGGGAGGGGCGGGGGAGTATTTTTTTTTTTTTTTTAAATAATTTTTATAAAAATTAGGGGGGGATGCTGTTATCTCCCTGCCACATGATTGCTTTGGGGCAGGGAGAGACTAAGCTGTCAAAACCAGGTACTAGATTTGACAGCTATACATATCCAGTCACATAGACCGGATGTGTCAATGGTGGCCCTCTACAGACATGGTTAAGGTGCCTGGGTCCCGAGGCACTCAACTATGTAATTTACAGTCAGATTGTGCTATGCCTAGAGGGATACCAGAACTGCAAGATATGCCAGGCACATCGTTACAAGACATTTTCCCATGATGTGTCTGGCAGTGTCGTGAAGGAGTTAAGAGCTGCAGCACAATGCGAATAAAAGATAAACCCAGAAATTAATAATTAGAAAACCTATACTTCCAGAAGTATCCTAAACATTGTTACTCTTAACAAAACAGATAAAATATGTTATCTTGTTAATTCTGTATATTTCCTACAAATACAATTACATTTGGCAAACAAGAAACAAATCATTTCAAAACAAAATACAAGGTAAGCATTTTTGCAAAATGTTTCATGAAAATCATTTCTAGTGCTTAATTGAAGTTGTTATTGTCACTGAAGAGAAGAAAATCTAATATAGTCTTCCAGTGGTAGAAACTTTTCCAGGAAAGCTATTATCTTCAGTGCAGCTCCAATGGGAGAACCAGTCAGCCATATCTGCCTGACACATCATATGACAAAGGTGCACATGCAATGAATTTCATATAGGACTTGCTATGACAAACATTAAAAGGACTATTTCAGGTAAAAAAAGGTGTATAGCAAAGCTTACATTTAACCCTTTACGACAATGCCCATACATGTACAGGCTAAGTATATAAACAAAATTCTCCAATTAGCTGATATGAAACAGAACCATTCTACATTCTCTTCAATTGTCAGGAGTTCTTCTCTTTGACAGTTTATCTACAGTATCCCTGAAATCATCTTCACCCGTGCAACTGTCACTGTATAAAAATATAAGGAAATAGTTTCCCATATGTCAGGAAGTAGACAATTTGTATTCATAAGAATCAAAAATTGCTCTCTGCGCCAATGCAAAACACTTCAGCAGCTATCAAACACCTCCACACAGCAAATGTATATTCATTGCAAGCATTTTCCTTTAAATGTGCAAAATGAATATACTGAAAAAATAATACTACGCTATTTAAAGGGACTCTGTCAAAGAATATGAAAAAAATAATTTAGGGGTATATTAATATAAACTATACTTGACTTTCATTTCAGGTAGTCCAGCAGCATGGCCTACAACAAAGTGAATGGTGTGCCTGTGCCTGGAATTAGGGTTGCCACCCGGCTGGTTTTTTACCGGCACAGCCGGTATTTCACCTCTTGGAGCCGGTGCCGGAACAATTGTAAGGCCATTACCGTCCATTTTAAGGCCGGTATTATTTTCAGCAGGGGAGCGGAGAGAAGGCAGACTATGCGTTTGCATAGTCTGCATGGTCCAGATGGTAGCTGTACCTGCAGCGCGTGTGTCCTGTTGGTCTCAGGTTCTCCAGAGTAGCACAGCGCAAGGGGGAATGTCTGTGCTTCCTGCACAGACTGCTAGCTCCGCCCCCTTGCGCATAGCGCTGTAATGTCAGAGAGCTGGGACTCCCGGCTCTCTGGATGAAGAGATGACCAGTGCCTGGCAGACCAGGCTGTTGAAGAAGTGCGCCCCTTCCAGTGCAATAAGGTAAACAGGGAAGAGGGACACATTGAATTAGGGACCCTTTCCCTCCCCCCCAAAAAATAAAAAAAAAACTGCCTTGGAACTAGGATTTTCTTCTGTCTGTCTATGTTAGTGTGTGTCTCTTTATGTTATTGTCTCTGTATGTCAGTATGTCTGTGTGACTGTCTCTGGGTATGTCTATGTGACCGTCTCTGTCTGTCAGGATGTCTATGTCACTGCCTCCGTCTGTCAGTATGTCTGTGTGAATGTCTCTGGGTAGAGATATACTTATTATGCATATATTTCTCACTGACACAATAAATATATATATATATATATATATATATATATATATATATATATATATATATATATATATAAAATTGTGTCAGTGAGAAATATATGCATAATAAGTATTAAGCTCCAGGCACCTGGTACCTGTACCAAGGAACCAGAAGCTTAATCTGATAGGGAAATTGAGAGGATCCGCCCCTCAGTGGCTCCACCCTTTGTAGCCACACCCTGGTTTGGCTCCGCCCACCACTGTGGCAGGTATTTTTGGGGGGGAACAGGTGGCAACCCTACCTGGAATGCAGTGCATCAGCCTCCCACTCAAAGCGTGCTGGGATCAATTATATGGCATGTTGGTTAAGTGTGCAGGCACATCATCAACTACCTTTGGACCTTTGAGGACCAGTAATCAGTAAGTATATTCTTTCAAAAACTACCATACTGAATGTTTATATAAAGATGGCACCCAATTATTGTTCAGGCAGAATAAAGCAGCAGTAATACATCATCACACTTCTTTTCTCAACATGTTTCTACCAAAGTTCAATCCTTTCACGGGAGCAAGAAACAAATTGCTTGGCTGTGGCAGCAAAATGGCTTAACATGTGCACAATTACTGAGAAAGACCATGACAGATCCTTAAACAATTACAAACACTAGCAGACAATGGCAAAGCCACAGCCACAAAGACAATGTCAGAGAGAGAGAGAGAGAAACCCCATAGACATTTATTCTTACGAGCAATTACATACAGAAACTCACATAGATTGGAAAAATAAATCTAGGATGGGAAAATTAGGGTTTGCATGTGGTGGGAAAGGACTGCAAGATACAGGACAAAGTATCTTAGAGAGTTAAAGCTACTCTCTCTCTTGAAAGAAAAAAAAAAAACCTTTACAGTATTCACTAACACAGGGGTGGGGAACCTGCGGCCCTCCAGATGTAGCAGGACTACAGTTTCCATACTCCTCTGCCAGCCTCCTTGCTGAAAGAGAATTATGGGAGATGTAGTTCATCAGCTGCTGGAGGGCTGCAGGTTCCTTACCTCTGCACTAGAAGATCAATATTTGCCTGAATGATCGGTACCGTGTTACAGATTAAACAAAATTGTACGTGCCTCAAATATTTTTTTTTTTTATTTTTTTTTTTTTACATCAAAGCCAATTCTAATTTTGAATAATACAGTCAAGTTTCTGCACCTGGAAAATGTCTGACAGAGCCATGGGGAAATCACAGTACCTTTCAGAAGCTGTTACATATGGTATTTTGTTGGGGGCATTTTAATAGCCTTGAACCACTTGCAAGACAACTGCAACACCTACTATATGCTCCTTCCACTAATACAGGGCTTGACAAATTACTGTGGACTATAATGCCAGACAAACCAATACAGGAGCCAGCCTGATTATTTTTTAGGAGCCATGGAAATGGACTTTCCATAGAAATCTATGTAAAACATTCAAAAAAGATAGGGGCCAGCATGGCTCCCGAGAGTTATCAAGCCTTAGATCAGATGTAAGAATTTGGCATTTCTCAAGCCCTGTTTGACTTTTAGAGGCCAAGTCACAAGGAAAGGCCTCATTATGTCAATCATGCTTCTCTAGTATTCAATAAGTTCAAAAGTCCCTGTATGCAAAATAAGACCATTTTTGTGACATAGTAAACTATGCTTAAAGAAAAGACCAAAAAGTCCTTATAGGAATCTAGTATATTTATTAGCAATTTATAGGTACACATCAACATCATCATCATCATACTTACCCTTTGTCTTAACATCCTATTGATCCAGTAAAAACGTCTAATGCCAGCTTTAGCACATAATATTTCATGGGGAGAACAAAAGTGATGTCGGTCCTGTAAGTAGATGGCGAGTGTCACCACAGTGGCCTATGTATGCCAGCTGTTGCACCTGTACCATAAGATCACCATCACTGATCAAGCCTCCGAAAGTGCCCTATGTTATAGCAGAGATCAGCTGTATTTATAAAGTGCAAATATATTCCATAGAGCTGTACAATGGGCGAACAAAACAAGCAGCTAACTGAACATGAAAATAACGAATAACAAAAATGAGGGCCCTGCTCAAAACATGTATAAGGTCTACAATATATAAGAATTAGCTAAAATATGTTTTAAAAGAACATTACCAACAGTTACTGATGTAATACTTTCCTACATGCATATTATAAACCGATCTTATAATGTAACATGATCCTAACGAATTTGGTTTCTGAAGTAAAATACCATACGGACCATCAGCTACAGTGATTTAACTCAATATTGAATTCCAGTCAACTGCGAATGACCTTAGCAAGTAATGAAACAGTGTCAGATTGTGGCTTGCTTTAACATGTTAAACGTACATGTACTGAATCGCTGAACTGTTTTAACATCTGGTTCATAAAATCACTTTGATATGTCTGCATGTGTTAGTAAGTGTCTCATATGCTTTGCATTGTCTATTCTCAAATGGAATGGTAACACTTCCGACACTTACAGTTTATTCTTCAGAATTACTTAATATTGTTCTTTAGTATGACAGGCAGTAAAACCTTATTTTTCCAACTGGAAGGGCCTTTCCAATAATCCTATTTTGGCAATGATCACAGAAGCAAATTAACCTAGACAGAAGTACAATAAATATCTGGGTAACTAATAAACTTCCTCACTCATTTAAAAGTGAAACAGTAAAATCTGACAGGTGTTTAAAGGGATAGTCTAGTCCCCAAACTCACTTTAATGCAAGTGGAAGACTACTGCCTGATTAGTGCAAAGGCTTTTTTCCCAGTGCTTTCAGCATAAATCACATTTTTAACATTCTACTCAAGCTCCTCTGCCTCCTATCCTCTTGATACTGCCACACTGATAGTGTGTAGGCACAGAACATGTATCAGTTTTGTTTTATTTAGTAACTTCCTCTGCATTGTGATAATGCAATGGGAAATCTAAGTGACCTTGCTCTTGTACAAGTAGGATCTCTTAACAGTGCCACACATTGCATCGCTACAGAAACAGGATATTCCATTCATCTGAATGGCATTAATCTCATTGGTTCCTGCAGCAACAAAATTTTATTTTACTCAGCTAGAGTCGCCTGGTTTCTCGCAAACTGCTGTACTTCCACAAATTCATCAAGTGTAAGATTTTCATATTTTAAGCAATGCAAAATGTAAAATATACCTTGTAAAGTACTTTGAATGTACTTTAATATGCATTAACATTTGAAAGATGCATTTTGGGCCCTTTAAAGGAACATTGAAACTTGTTAAATCCTTCCTTGAAGGTAAGTATCTTAATAGATACACGTTGGTTTACTATCTGCTGTGTCTCACATGCAAGACACAACAGTTCCTGGCTCGCCCCGTTCTGACTGCCGAATGCGAGGGTCTTGTTTTTGCATGGGATCAGCAGGGGGGACTAGCAGAGAGAGCCGGTTGCCGACCAGACGGCTGCCTGCTTCCTATGGAAACATGGCAGCTGTCGGTCAAAGGATAAACTATCAAAAGTACACGCCAGTTCATCATCACAATAGGAACAACTAAAATTTCACTTGTATCTATCTATCACTCTATCTAATATAGAAGCACAGGTAAAAAATAACGTTTAGTGTCCCCTTAAGGGTCCTCAATCAGTGACACATGTAATGGGCCAGAAACGCCTAGAGTTTTAATCAGAGAGAAGTGGATATCGGACCAATTAAAAGAAGGAAATTATAATTTTTACAGAACAATACATTTACCTTATACTAATTGGGGTTTTAGCAAACAGAATAATGAAAAAGCTTAAGCTCTTTAATTTTTCCCACCACATTTTTTGGTTTATACATTTGTTAAACAGTTATCCCATATGTAGGAGATAAGTTCCTGATCAGAAATTGAAAATGATGAAAAAAATAAATAAAAACTACATTAAAATAGAGAAATATTAGAATTATAAGCAAATGTTAGCTAAGAGTACAAACAGATTAAAAAGGTGTGATTAGACTTCTATCACATGACATTAGGCACAGCAATTTTACAATCAAACGTGCAATATGCTTCCAATTAATAAAATGCTTTGAAAAACAATTATATAAATTAAATGATTTGCGCACCCCACCAGCTGGTTTACAACTGATTCTATGGCATGCCTGTAGCAAGCCGAATAGGATACCTAAACCAACTAGAACATAAAATTCAAATGACGACACTTAGCACAGTGATTTCTCCTAGCTTTGATGGATCAAAGCTGGCGAAGTCTCATTCAGCTGCATGTGGTACAAAGTTCCATTGTGTTATTTAGAATAAACGTTATGGTCCGTGAAAAATCCACCTAAGCCGATACTCAGTATTCAGGAGCAGTTTACCTTACCTCGAACACATTCTTGTCGCTAGGAAGCATTTGCAAGTCTGAACAAGAGAAATCACATGCAGGTAAACACATCTCAGATGGAAAGCAATTTGACAAGTTACTTGTAAAGGAAATGTACCATCATGTGTAATACAATATATATTAAGAAGTATAAACTGTAACAACCCGATCTGCATGATCTATTATTCATGCGTTGATTTCAAGATATGAGAGGCTAGAATTACAATGGTATACAATTGGTTAGGCCTGGGTACAATTTTTAATAGCTGCACTAATCAAAATAACATTTTGATTTATAGCCAACTAGGGATTTTTTGGGATTTTTCAAATAAATACCATCTTCCTTAGCATCTCCACATTCTGAAATAGGTGCCCTAGTTTTTCTTGTAGGCTTCTCTGTGGTTGTCTCCATGGGTTCACCCTGTCATTATAGAGAATGCATTGGGAGTGTGTTAATATCCGTTAACTCTACAACAGATCATTGCCTGAACCACTGCATGATAAGGAAGCAGCAGTGGCGTCGCTAGGGGAGGGCTAGTGGGGCTGAAGCCCCGGATGGAGACTCTGACCATGCCCCCTTGTGTTATGCCCCGCTCCTCACGCTCGGTCCGCCCCCTACATGCTGCAATCTGGATGCTGGACAGCACCAGACTCCGCCCCCTCGTGATTGGCTCTGCCCTCATTCTCAACTCCGCCCCCTCAAGCTTTGAATGTGAGTATGGCAGTGTAAGTGAGAGTGGTAGAGTTATGATTGTGCAAGTGTATGTATGTGAGTGGCAGAGTGTAAGTGGCAGAGTTATGAGTGTGCATGTGTATGTATGTAAGTGGGTGTGAGTGGCAGATTTATGAGTACATGTGTGAGTGGCAGAGTGTAAGTGGGTGTGAGTGGCAGAGTTATGAGTGTGCATGTGTATGTATGTGAGTGGCAGAGTGTTAGTGTTTGGAAGAGAGTAAGTGTGTGTGAGTGAGTATAAGTGTGAGTGGCAGAGTTATGAGTGTGCATGTGTATGTATGTGAGTGGCAGAGAGTAAGTGTGTGTGAGTGAGTGTAAGCGTGAGTGTTTGGAAGAGTGTGTGTGTGAGTGAGTGTAAGCATGAGTGGCAGAGTTATGAGTGTGCGTGTATGTGTGTGAGTGAGTGTAAGCATGAGCAGCAGAGTTATGAGTATATGTGAATGGCAAAGTGTAAGTGTGTGAGAGTGAAAGTGTGAGTGGCAGAGTTATAAGTGTGTGTGAGTGGTAGAGTGTGAATCCCAGTGAGATTACTAGGAGAAAATGTGATTAATTACTATTATTCATATCGAATGAGATAATCAAATGTGAAACAATACTATCATCTCATATTATTTTTATTTTCACACTTGATTATCACATTCAATATGAATAATAGTGATTCATCCTTATATATAGTCTTTATATTCCTGGCAATGAAATAGCGCAGGATCAAAAAATATATAAATATTTGTGTTTTATATAAACTACAACTATATACTACATTTTCTAGTTAATATTTTTTTCTAGAAAATTAAATAGATAACATCCAAAATGTGGCCTGCACCACTCACACACAAATTGTTAATACACATATGTTGAGGTGTAAATATATATATATATATATATATATATGAAATAGGAAAATTACAGTTAAACTATTGTGCTCAAGAGCAGAACAAGGCCAAGACATTTTAATCAGGGGCTATTGTGTTTGACCATAAGCATCTCTAAAAACTCTTGTGAAAATTTGGACCTAAACAGAATAATAATAGTAAAAAACTAAAACACTGGTGCAAAACATATTTTTTGGTTTCTCAGATTAGTATGATGGAATAAATGGTATGTTTGTGTAGCTAACAATTTCTTTAAAATAGAGACAATAGTTGCATGACATTTTCAACATAAGTGACCAATGCAATACTGCCATCTAGTGTGGTTTAAGAAAACTGCTACTGTTTCACTTTTCTACCAGAGAATGGAACGGATCTTATTTTCAACGTAATTTTATATAGATTTATTTTCTTAAAAAAGCAAATCACACTCAACATTGTTCGCGGTAGTACTGAATTTAATGCAGTCCCTGTTCCAGAATAGTATCCTGTTAAAGGGGCCCTTACTTTATCCTAATCTACTATCAGTGAGTTTTTTTTATGCATTTGCTAATGTAGTGTTAAAGGACATCTGTCAACACCGTTAATACATTTGTTTAAGTAAATCTGCTAACACTTATGAATTAAACACAAAAAAAAAGCGTGTAGTGTGTACAAACCAACCGGCATACTAATAATACAAAATGGACAAATATACTTGCTGCAAGAGAGATGCTGTCGCCTAATCACACTCTCTGAAGTTCTCCAGAAACAACAGTACACAAGAGAGCTGAAGCAAACTCTCCGGAGCCAACACTTAAAAACTCAAACATATAAAAGTAGTACATAGTGTAGTATATGTAATTCAAAATGAATGAAGAGAATGGCACTCACAAACCCAGAAGGTTAAAAATAAAATAGAAATGCTCTCTGAGATTAATTCTTCTTAATGATGTTGAATACAATCTGGAATAAAAACCACACCGCAGATCTAAAATGATGGAGTGTCAAGACCAGCTCATGAACAGCAGGATAGCTGTCCCTCAATCATCTTATATTACAGGGTCCAACAGGAATCAGAATAACTGTCACACAAGATCCGACCCATGTGGGCAGGACTGCGAAAGGCTTTGGTCAGATTATCAGTTATCCGACCCTAGTGAAGGCACAAAAATATATATTTTACAGAGACACATTCATTAACTTTTCATCCAGTATTAAATACATAAGTGTTAGGAGATCTATTTACACAAATGTATTAATGGCACACACATTAATTACAGTTGTCCATTAACTAACATTTCTTGTTGTGCGTGTTTGAATGCATAAAAGCAATGCATGCCATTGTTGGTACCCTCTGCTGATCCCATGTCATAACAAGGGTCTCTCTCTGCCTCAGCAAAGAGAGACAGTCGCACACCCGACAAAGTTGCCTGCTTCACACATAAGCATGGCAGCTGCCAGTCAGAGGATACACATGCCAGTTTATCCTCATACTACGGGCATCAAATTTTCACATGCGCTTCTATATTACTTGTGGTTCTCTGTGACCTGGCAGCGCTGATCAGTGTCACACCTCCAGCCAGGGAGCCCCGCACCATTAATGTTCGCACACACCAATCAGAGAGAGAAACTGTCGTTGGACCTTTGCTCCGTGATTTGGAAGCCCAATAGTATTTTGCAAAACATATTGTAAAAGGTGCACAATTAGTGACATTTGGCCTCATAAAAAAATAATTTGGGGGTTTAATGGCACAACTGGTCATCATACAATAGTGTGTATAGTCACATTTTTACATGGAGACCTGTGCTTTTATTGTGTCCTTGAGTCCAGTTTGCAGTCCATCCACCCTTAGCATATGCATGCTCCTAAGTGCACATCCATAATGGAAGCAGTTATCAGTTTGCTGTCATTTATTGTTAGTACAGACAGTAGCGTGAATACCATCACTGGGAGTATGTGCTTGTATCTAGCTGCATTAAAATGAAGTACTGTCAAATGTGGACCCCAAAAATCACAGGCAATAAGGCCTAGAACAGCTCTGTATGTAGCAAATTGAAAGGCAATACTGATAAATATACAACATTTTATCTGTAAAGTGACACAAGCAATATTCACATATCAGCTGCAGCCACACTGACAAATATATAGAACATGCTAGAGGGTAGTCTACAGGGGACAACACCAAACATGGTTTTCTCCAAAGTGGCCTTTTCAATCGGATGATGTGTTGCTTAATTATATGCAAATCATATGCATACATAATGCAGTGCAGACTGCCTGGAACGTGGGTCTGTGTGTGTAATGTAGCCTGTAGCAGGCCACCCACTGATCAGATTTAAAAGACAACAGATGCTATTGCAGATACTTTTTAAAATCACATTTTCAATACACTATGTAAAGGATTGTTTACTTAACATCTGCTGGAAAACTGAAGTCACCAGAAGCAAATGAAAGCATGCTTTGTTTGAAATAAGACTAATTGAACAATACCAAAGGAAATAAGCACTGCGGTATGTGTTGGCACCTTTTGAACAAAAAATAATAATCCATTCAAACAAAAAATTGGGCCCCCTCTTTATTTCTACATAAAATGAATAGGAAAATAGAATAAAACAGTTTAATTTGCAGAACTAAGGATTACATTTCTGATAAACTAAAGAAACTATACCGCACTGATTGAATGTTACCCCTGTGATGTACTTATTAAAAAGGTGTTTATTGTTTTTAAAAATAAAAAGTAGCATGTTTGTTCTGGTTATTTATTATACAAAAGAAAGTGCCCATCAGTGTAAGCTTTCTAGTGTTACCCTGCTCCCTTGCATTACTTGTTTTGTTGAGCTGGTTAGACAAGTTCTCTCCTAAAAATAAAGGCAGCACACTAAACACGGTGGGCCAATGATGTCACTTTGTGGATGTGTGCAAAGAGGCTTGAAGAAAACGTAATGCTCTACTTTAACAAGCTGGCTCTGTTTTGCTGATGACAACAACCTCAGACATTCCTCAACAGTGTGCACATTATTGAATTCGAAACTTTTAAAATTGAAGTTTGCGACCCACAGACACATAAAACTCAAAAATAAAAATAAAAATTGACTTCCCGTGTTCACAAAAAATATGAATTTGATTTCATATTGTTCATGACAAAGAATAGTGCAATAAATTATGGTTTTCTTAGTTTGGGAATGGTGGGTTTTCTTTTTCATTTGCTGTTCCTTTAAGTGTAGCCATATTATTCCATGATCCTGTCGACTACCCATCCATAAAACCAAAAGGAGCTCTGTCAACAACTCATATAGCTAGGTACTATTGGTATACCACGCATATCAAAGTCATTGCAATAGTTAATCAGTTGTAAAGTAAGAAATTACAGCAGACTGTCTTCTCTTATTAGTCCTGTTACCTAAGCACTCTTCCATTGCATTTCAGAAACCAGTGAAAGGCATTCATTATAAAAGGTAATTTCGTTCTGCCCTTCCATCATTACTACATTAGCTTTTTTTAGAGATAATCCTGAAGCAGAACCATTTGTTTGTTGCACATTACAATAGCTGTCAACATGATTTTCCAAACAGCATGTTTATAACAACACTGATGACAAAAAACTAAATAACTTTGCTCACTGAATTATGATCTCCAATTAATTCTTAACAAAAACAGCGTATGGTCATTAAACAGTAATCATCATAATGGCTACACAGCACAATAACTTGGTGTTTTGTTATTATCAGTGACTGATTTAAGAAACAGTGTATAGCAATTTTGTAGTCTCTTCTGATTTTGTTGTACATACTGAATATGTAATACTCTGAGTTAGAGAGGTATACAGTGCACTGCTTATTAAAGAGGCAGTTCTGAATCTTTGGGCTTATTCGTGAAAGAGGGAATTGACAAAGGAATTAACATTAAGGCCAAAATAGCAGAGTTTAAAATAAAGTTGAAGTGGAGAATTTTTCCAACTTGCCTTAATTTTGCAATTCCCTCTTTCAAGAATAAAGCCCTTAGTCTCTAATTATGTTTCTCCCAAAATTGGATTAGATTTGAGTCTGAAATGGAGAGGGCATTGGAGTTGTGCTGTTTAATTACAACCCCCTGTGGGTGAAACCTCAGCAGAAGGGGATTGTCAGTACAAACAGAAGTGTGAATAATCACTGAGAATGTGCTTGTATTTAAAGGGGCACTCCCACCAAAAAGAGCTGCGGTCTTCAAGTGTGTTTTGTTGTGCAGTTGCTCCTTCTCCTCCCTGTTTTTTTTTCCTACCTGGCCTGATAATTCACTGGCAGTGAAGGATCCTGCCGACATCCATGGTGCCATCTCTGCCTTCTCCCTGTGTCTCGTCTCTGGTGTTTTGAGCCCTGGAGGATAATTCGAACCCCCTGAGTTCTAACTCCCGAGGCATCGAGGGGTAGTGCACTGCACTTTCAGAAGTGTGTATCAGGAGGGACACTCACTTAGTGCAGTTCTCCGCTATGCTGCAGAATTTGTTAATTTGGTGAAAGAAGATCTATTGACCTTCATAACCAACCTTAAGTTACTCACCAGAACAAGTTGGTGTTCTGCCCAATGGAAGTTCCAGGGGGGTAGCAATGACCTTCCATCTGGACAACCATGAGTGCTCAGCACCAAAATGGGAACTCACCCTGCATATCTAATTGCAGCAAAGGGTTGCATCCACCCTGGAACTCCCTATCTTATGAGACCTTCAGTTATCATATATACAGTGAGGGAAAAAAGTATTTGATCCCCTGCTGATTTTGAACGTTTGCCCACTGACAAAGAAATTATCAGTATATAATTTTAATGGTAGGTGTATTTTACAAGTGAGAGACAGAATCACACAAAAAATCCAGAAAAACCATGTCAAAAAAGTTATAAATTGATTTGCTTGTCAATGAGTGAAATAAGCATTTGATCCCCTATCAATCAGCAAGATTTCTGGCTCCCGGAATTTGTCAAGCCTTGGCATAAGGTAGTGCTGGCCCAGACGAGCAGTGTAAAGTTAATTGATAATACTAACCATTACATTTCCTAGGGTAAAAAAACCAAAACGACATAATGTAAGAATGCACTGTACTACAGCCATATTCACGGTCTACTGTACAAAGCCAATTAACAGAGTAGGCAAAATAAACTTTAAAAAAAAAGAAAATTAATTTTGTACAAATGTGTATAAACACCAAATTTTATTGAAATTCAGACACTCTTTTGGAGCAAACAACTGTACCTTTTTCCACAGTAAAAAAAAAAGAATTCTGTCTCTTGTTAAACACTTCATCAGCCTGTTTTATTTCAATTGCAGTAAATGCCCTACTGCCATTAAGTTCACACAAAGTCTGATTCTCTGTCGAATGTGATCTACTTCGTGTTTGTGTATCTTTTATAGAGTGAATGGTGAAGGGATACTGAATATGTACCAGAGCACAAGGTAAATAAGGCAAAAACAAGCAAGTAAACGAAACCAGTCTTTAAGTGCTAAGACTTATTTCTCCTTGTAAACCAAGCTGTTTGGCCAATCAAATAAGTTATATCCAAACCATACACAGGAAAACATGGAACACTGGAAAATGATGTGGCTTTATGGCAAAAAGGTCTGTTTTCTCACATGTTTTGTTTTATCCAAGGATGAAAATAAGCATACATCGCTCTTGCTTCGATGAGCTATTTCCCCTATCAAGGCACACCTTTACGCAGCTGTGCATTGCTTCAGCATTCCCCTTGTGAGAGAGAACTAGCTACCTAAAAAGCTTATATCCATGGTGTAATATGTTTCTATTAAATCTGTTTTATGTATGGATTTAACTATGTCCAGGCAACAAAAAACAATGAAATATTGCTTTAAAAAAAGGTTTCAATAACAATAACATTTGTATTAATCCTTAATGTGTCCTCCTTTCAGCTGAGGCTAGCACACCTGAAATGCACATCTGAAGGTGGTGCACGCTGACCGTGTCAGTGTGCGCTCAGCCAATCAGAGCGGGGGCTCGTCCTGTCCTTTAATCTTACATACCCGAAAATGTTTTTCCCTATTGGAAGTGCATTAGTGCTTCTTAAAGGAATAATACTACACTTAATGAATATTGAAGTATTTTTGGTATAAATGGGATTATTCAAAATCTTGTTTTAATAAAAGAAATTATTAAAATCAGGCTTGATTCCATTAAGAGGAGGGGTTTATCGAGCATCTCTGCTTCTCCTGCTAGAAAAGTTCAGCAGGCCATGGATAATGCATGGTTAAATCTTAATTGTTTACTTTTTTAACAATGCACTATGCAGGTCCAATTTTGTTCTTGCAGGAGGAACTTGCCAGGTTTGTCCCTACACAATACATTGTTAAAGCGACACAAAGCATTTGTTGTAAAATGTTTGTTCCTTTTGCAGATACACAGGTTAAAATTCAACTCTGCCTCTCAACTGAGGTTGGCATGGCTCAGTCAATTATAAGAAAGCAAGGCGACTGCAGGTCAGAGCATAAAATGGCATTGTTTTCATCTTTTGCCACCTCTAATATATTTGCTATTTTATTCTCACAGTAGGGCCACTGGATATTTAAAGGACAACTAATCTTTATTTTTACTTATGCTTCTAATATCCAAGCACAAGTGAAAAGTAGTTGTCTTTAATGTGAGGATAAACTGGCGTATACTTCTGAATTAGCATCATATCTGATGACTATTATCTTAACACTATAGGGGATAAACCCATGTTCTCCTCTAATAGATCATCCAGTGCCAACTGTGCCTCTGTACTTGCAGGAGTAAGTTTAAGAAATCGTATTTGTTTAATGTTGGGTGTTGACTCATTTATTTTTATTACATATAAAAACTTTGAAAATTAACTATCGGAAGGTATAAAATAATACGTTTTGGTGTCCTAAAGTGAACTGTTAGATTTTTGTTCTTTCTATAAATGTTACAACATTTTTACTATGAAGACTAATCATTATTTAGTGGGTATGTGAGTGGGAAAGGTGTTTTGGGCCTCACTGTTTGACTACACTCATATAAGCGAGCAGCTTGTTTGTTGTTAGTATCTATGATTAAGCCTTGAAAATGTGGGATTTGTTCTTCTCTATGCTACAATGATTTTTAAAATTTTTGCAATAAATTGTGGACTTTTTTTTTTTTGTTATCGTTAAAGGTGGTACTTATATTTAACAGTGGGGGAACGTTGTGGCTGCAGTCCTACCTATAACAGATGTCTAAGCATTCTATCAGGACGGTGTGCTCCAGAGGGTCGGTCTGATGGATATTGCAAATGGTCAATATCATAACAAACACATACATATAGCATATTAGTCTGTAACTAGATCTGCACAATAGCATTTCCTATTTCTGTTACGGAAGTGGCTCAGAGCTGTGCCTTTTTATTTATATATTTCAATTTTAAAATATAAAGACTGTCTTACTTTTTTGAAATTGTATAAGAATAGGCTCAAAAATTTATTTTCATATTAGTTATTAAAGGGATTAGTTAGTAAAGAAGGATTTGCAAATAACTGCATAAATTAAGAGAAAATAGGGTGGGGGGGGGTAACTGTGTCTGTGTTGTCTTCTGTGTAGAAGGTTGTCTGTGGCTTGAACTGCTAATAAACTGCTTGTCAGTAGGAATATAAAGCAGCAGATGATGTAATAAGTAGGAGACACCATAGATATGCTTAAAACTATTAATGCATTTGTTTGCAATTCAGGCAACACAATGTATAGATTATATTAGATATGGTTTAGTCTGTGCTTTCACAGTAGAAACATTACACAGATGACACACTAATACGATCAATAACATTCTAAGATTTTCTATACCTCTGTTACTTAATATTCCAAATGGTGATTTAGCAGCAAGATGGATGGGATTACTGCAAGCAAACAGAACATGTTAATTTCCTTTTAATAATATCAATTGTTCATCTGAAGGCAAATTGTAAGGTCAAGGGCATTTAGATTATGCATTTGCAAGTGCTGAGCCTCCTAGTTCTACTCTAACATAATGTTGAGTGCAGATCATCAGATCATATCCTGACTGGTGATAACATGTTTAAAAGGCAGCAAGCTAACAATTACAAGTTTGAAATACATTGCTAAAAACCCATTGTTAAAGTAAATATCATATTCCATTAACACTGAAAGTGTGAAGGCCAATTGTTTAACAGTTCCAGCTCAAACAAAAAATGATGTTGTAAATTCAATAGGTCAGACTATACCATAGTAGGAACACACTGTACAATTACTCTACAGTTCAGTAACAATATATTGTATTTAAACAACAAATATAAGCCATTTTTTCAGAGACACAAAATGTGCAGGAATTTTTTTTTGTCAAACCCCTTCATGACCGGACTGTTTTTGGAATGTTGTGCGTTAATGACCATGGCTGTTTTAACACTTCTGCGGTTTTTGTGTTTAGCAGTAATTTTCTTCTTTGTCATTTGCTGTACCCACACAAAATTATAGATTTGATTTTTCAGGACAAGAAGGGCTTTCTTTTGATATCATTATTTGATGATATCATATCATTTAATGTATAATAAAAAATAAAATAAATATGGTGAAAATGTTCAAAAAACAACACTTTTCTTTATTTTTACTTGTAAAATATTTAACTAATCTAGAAAAGCTAATGAAAACACCTGCTAAATAGATTCTAATATTGGTCCTGAGTTTAGAAATACCCAATGTTTACCTGGTTTTGCATGTTATAGGGCAATAAACAAATGTAGCACACACCTGTTCCAAAACCATTTTTTGTTTTTTAAATATTAGCGTTGGTGACATTGTAACACTGATATTGGTCATAAATCCCTGAATCATCCCCCACATTACACATTTTTTTTTAATTAGACATCCCAGGGTATTCATATTTAACTTGGGGGTATTTTGGCCCTTTTCATGTAGTCATTTTACTACCAATCTTTGCCACATTTGCCATAGAAATTATATGTGGGTTTTTCCCACACACATTTTAATATGAAATTACAGGGTTTGCTCTGTTTTATTACCAAACAACACCCCAATATATGTTCAGCAACATGCCCTGAATATACTGGTACTCTACATGTATAGGTTTGCTATGGTTATGTGGCCAGATTAGGGCCAAATTTAGTATACGGTCATTGCAGCTTTGAGTTTTGAAACGTGTACTTTTGCTTTTGGAGTACATCTATCATGCTCAGCCAGCCAAAAGTGACCATAGCATTATAGGAAAAGTAGTCTACAGTAGAAAGCACTAGAGCAGTGCAGGCTCAGTACAGAGGTAGAGCAAACGGACTGCTCTTTCTAGAGACTGAACTACGCTAAGGAGTTCACTAATCAATGAATATAATAAACCTTTAAACCATCAAATTATAAAATGTAAAAATATAGAAGTAAGCTAAAGAACTTTTCAATTTACTACAATTCACTGCAGCTGACCAGTGAAGATATTATTTCTGTCTTCTGCTGAAGCTTTGCTCCAGAATATAGTTGAAGATAAGAGACATCTCAATCTATTTTTCCTTATAAACCACTATGGGGTCTATTCAGAAAGCTCAGATTTAGCTCTGAAATTCAACTAATTTTGGTGATCTGAATGGCCAGTTAGGTATCACCGAAATGATCCCGAATCAGGGGCAAATGAGCGATTGTACTGCAATAGTGATGTGCTAAGTGGTCAGAGGGCTACGTGTCAATCTTTACACCACGGCACGGTGGTTTCTATTTACACCACTACCTAACAAATTCACATATGTAAAGGTATCCTTTCCCATATTTACAGTGCTTGCGTGTTTTATTACATGACAGGTTCATTCACGTGGCAATTGCACCATTTATATAGCATATTGTTTTTGTAAAAATTCCATATTCCAACAATCATATCAAATATGCTATTACGGCATGTACTTAGCAATTTCCTTGTCAATCCCACAACCGGAACAATGTAGAATATGAGAGACCAATGCCAGTCTTGGTGGGAATTACTCTGGTCCTATAGGATCTCATAAGATTTGGAGAATTGAAAAGCTTATTTTCGATGAATTCTGGGTGTTTCAGCCTTTTAACAGGCCAAGTTCCCTGAACGGAATAGAGCTGAAATTATGACCCTGATTTACTAAATTGGGGCTGAACTCAACCATATTGCATTGCCAGATTGCGGATTTTTACAGAATACAGCTATTAAACCTAATCTGGCCAAATTAGGCACACAATGGGGCTTAATATCAGCATTGGTGAACCTATGGCACGCATGCCACAACTGGCACGTCAAGCCTTCTGTTGTGGCAAGAAGCAAGGTGCCCACATTGCAGGCAGCAAGCAGAGCCGACGTCAAAGATGGACGGCATGTCGTCAGCAAGCCCAGGGAGTGCAAAGCGGGTGCTGGGGCAAGCCCAGCGAGTGCAAATCTTCTTTATTTATATAGTATTTAAATAGTGTGGCTTACAGGGGAGCCTATAATGATGTTTGTTTTAAAGACGTTTGAGGTCTGCAAATTGGTTTCATGCAGAAAATTGGGCAAACGGGCCCAAAAATATTCATGATCACTGCTTTATGGAATATACCCCCTTAAAAATAAATATATAAACATTTTCTCACCTGCAACGTGAGCACAGGACCCGCCGTTCCATATCGTCCTCAACCGGAAGTGAAGACAAACTGCGGATGGCTCCTTCTTCATCCGACACGTCAACTTCAGCCCCTAGCGCATCATCATCTTTACAAAAATTATTAGAGTGTTCTGCTCCATTCATTGCAAGTTTTCCTGGCTGTCCACATATATCTAGTAAGGGGGTGTCTAAATCTGGATTTGATAAAAGTAATTTTGCATTTATACAGTCATTGAGACACTCGAGGTCCGAATCAGAAGTTGGAGCGTGGAATATCTTGTCACATAATCTTGATCCACTGGCTTCTTCCGCTTCAAAGGACATGTTGCTATGAGCCAATGATCTATCATTCCCCTGCAAAGAACATATATAACTAAGTTTGCTTCAAATTCAAAACAATCACATTCAAAATGTGATTTGAATCCTAAATTTGTCTAGGTGAATGAGTATTTCTAAAGAGGGGCTTAACTTTACAAATGGTTTTAATCAGACAGAAGGCACCGTTCAAAAAATACCTCTCTATTTGGAAAGCTAACAAAGATTTCCTAATAGCCATATCATGTAGGCTCAAATATTAGGTTAGAGAGCTGGTCAATCTACCATCAGTTCTTGGGCATGCTACCCACGTCAAACCCTAACTGCAAGGAGACCAGCTTTATCTGCCAGCTAAAGGATGTGTTAGACAGACAAACTCACAGAGCTGAAGTGCCATGACATTACTGGAAGTCTTAGATTTCCAAATAAAGAGTGATATTTTAAACACACCAATCACAAGATATATTTTTTTTTTTTTTTTTAATCAGACAAAAAGTGGAATTCAAATTAAAAACAGTTTATACAGATATTTATCAGGGCAAGTGTTGTAGGGAAAAATAACCAATATTCAATTGAAAGTACAAGTATTTACAATAGAAATGGTGTAATGAAAGAATGCAAACAAAGCACCTTGCTGAGCCTTCTTTGCACCATTTAAGTCGATCAGTGGGACGACATGTGGGAGTTCTTTTTTTTATTAAAGTAAATTGTGGGGTGAATTTCTAAAAGTGGTGTAATAGCCATGGAACCCAACATGTCAGACCCCTAATAGAGCTATATGTGGAAAATAGGGCTTATTATGATGCTCTATTCTTATTACATTAAAGCATGTGTATTTAAAGTGTGTACACCAGGGCTCGACAAACCCCGGGCGCCAGGTCGCCATGGCGACCTGGAAATGGAGTCTGGCGCCTGGGTGCCGTTGCCCTAATGTTCCCCTTGCCGCTGCCATCCGTCTTTTGCAGCGCGAGGGGACAGACAGCAAGCTCCGCCCCCTCGCGCAACACGTGTGTTAGTGTTCAGCCGAAAGAGCCATGAGGATCGGCTGCGGCACGAATGTTCCCTCTCCCCAGCAATGAGGTAAGGCAGCAGGGAGGGGAAACATTCGTGCCGCAGCCGATCTTCATGGCTCTTTCGGCTAAGTGCTGGGTTGTCAACCCAGCACTCAGAAGTTAAGAAGGGAAAAAAAAAAAACTTGTGTATGTTTGAGTTGTATATGTGAAGTGGGGGGGAGGGATGTATATGTGAAGGGGGGGTATATATGTGAAGTGTGGGGGGGAGGTGTATATGTGAAGGGGAGGTATATATGTGTGAAGTGTGGGGGCAGGTGTATATGTGAAGGGGGGGAGGGATGTATATGTGAAGGGGGGGTATATATGTGAAGTGTGGGGGGGTATATATGTGAAGTGTGGGGGGGTATATATGTGAAGTGTGGGGGGGTATATATGTGAAGTGTGGGTATATATGTGTGAAGTGTGGGGGGAGGTGTATATGTGAAGGGGGGGTATATGTGTGAAGTGTGGGGGGAGGTGTATATGTGAAGGGGGGGTATAAATGTGAAGTGTGGGGGGAGGTGTATATGTGAAGGGGGGGTATATATGTGTGAAGTGTGGGTATATATGTGTGAAGTGTGGGGGGAGGTGTATATGTGAAGGGGGGGTATATGTGTGAAGTGTGGGGGGGAGGTGTATATGTGAAGGGGGGGGTATAAATGTGAAGTGTGGGAGGAGGTGTATATGTGAAGGGGGGGTATATATGTGAGGTGTGGGGGGAGGTGTATATGTGAAGTGTGTGTGTGTATATGTGAAGTGGGTTGGTGTGTGGGGTTTGTATATGTGACGTGGGTTGGTGTGTGTGGGCTGTATATGTGACGTGGGTTGGTGTGTGTGTTTATGAATTGCGTGTATGTTTGCGTGATTGTCTGGCTCCTAAAAATTTTTGCTGGCTCCTAGAATAAAATAAATTTGTCAAGCCCTGGTGTACACTTAATGCGATTTTTCAATTAACTACAACTATGGATGACAGTTTGTCCTTTAAAGGGACTATCTGTTGCCCAAAATACATCTTCCAGATGTTAATGCATATTAAAGTACATTCAAAGTACTTTACCATGCATATTTTACATTTTGCACTGGGGAAAAAACCTGTGCACTATTCAGTCAGTAGTCTTCCGATTGCACCAATGTGAGTTTGGGGACTAGACTGGCAAGTACCATATATCCTTACTTATGGCACTCAGTTGTGGTTACCTGAATATTAATATGTGTATTATAGATTCTGCCCCATTAATGATATGGAGCAGAATACTAGCTACTGCACCACAACCACATAAAACACAATATACCAATAGTTAGCAGATATCCCTAGGTCACACAGGGGCAGCTGATTCTTTAGTAAGTCTGAATTAAAAAACGTGAAGTTATGAAATTATCTGTTCGGATATTTTAAATGGTAACCAAACCTTTCTGATTTAAACCAGGAAAAAGTACAGTTTTGTTTGTTTTCTTATGGGTCTTGTTTTCCAACATAATACACCTCACGTTTGATATATTAGGATGGAATTATTTGTCTAACGATCTGAAGCAGTGATAGCTGCCATTAAGAACACCAATTATCAATGACTAATAAAAGCCTCATTAAGCCAAAAACAGCTGCCTATCCCTGGCATCTCATGTATTGCAATTGGCAACATCCATTACCTGACACTTTAGCTGTTGAGGATTTCAGCTCTCATGATGCTCAGCCAATGAGAGTTTAATCATCACTGATAGACTAGTTGCTGTTTCAGTAGAATGCATTTTCTACGGAAACATGGTGAGGTTTTAGCTCCAGTTAATTGTGCATCATTTTATTAACAGATACAGGTGTAATACACTCACACTTGCTAGAGAAACACAGAAACACTCAGCATGGCCAACATCTCTTTCATCCTCCCTCTAAACTACCAGACTCACGCGCAGCAAACGGACAGGAGCGACTTCTGGTCACGTGACCGCGTGACGTCACACATTTACTGGTCGGCTGCTGGCTCAATTGAACCAAAATGCAAAACATTTGTTCATATCTGCGCGAAGCAACGAATGGATGCAAGCCTTGGAATAGATACTATCTGCTGGCGACGCTGGATGTTCTCGTCTGTGGTCAAGGACACAGAAGGATGAATTGTAGTAATCATGCAAATAAGAGTTTGACATTGATGTATGATGTATATAGCCCGAATTAGATTAAAACATTCATTGACAATATATCAATGAGGGGAAAGTATCCAATTGGCTAGTTTTTCACACATAATAATGTGAAATATCAGATTCACTTTTGTAAAGTGTAAATCATTTAAACATCACCCTCTCACTTATTATTGTATAATATATGTTATTAGATGACTCATAGTTGCCAACATTTGAAAAAAATTTCCAGGGACACTTTGCAGCTTATCTTCCAATTGACCACACCTCCTTTCAAAAACTCCGCCCACGCAATATAATTAGCATAATGTAACTCCACCTACTTGTCAGCGTAGATTATATCACCAAGTTCCCACCAACATTACACTCACAGCACAACATCTACATCAGGCAGGTGCATTTTATCACTTTTACATGAAATATAGTAAGACCTGGTGCAGATGTGCTTCAGCCAGAGAGCTGTGTCTACACTAGACGTGCATTCATTTTCGGACTAATGCATTTTCGTCCATTCGTACGAATAACGAAAATGCTAAGCTAACGAAAGCCGAATGAACGAATGGTTAATAAACGAAAATCATTCGTCCATTCGTAGTACTATTGCATTCTATAAGCCGAAATAGAGTCGGTTTATAGAATACAATAGCATTACACATACATAGTACATTCCATAAACCGACATAATGAATGGAGACTCTGTCTCCGTGTAGTGAAATGCCGACAGTATATAAACCGAACGTTCGGTTTATAGAATAGCAATAGGATTACATGTATTCCATAAGCCGAAAGTCTATAAACCGAACGTTCGGTTTATAGACTTTCGGCTTATAGAAAACATATAGTACTATTGCCTTTCTATGAACCGAACGAGAGCCCCATTCATAAGAATTTCTTATGAATGGGGCTCTCGTTCGCTTTATAGAAAGCCAATAGTATTACACGTATTCTATAAAACGAACGAATAAAACAAACGAAACGAAAATAATGAACGAATTTCGTCTGAAACGAATGCAGTAATGAACGAAATTAGTTTTAGACGAAATAAATAACATTTTTGTCCGAAATGGACGAAAGCAAAATGAAAATTTTAGTTTTGCACATGTCTAGTCTACACCATAAAACATACATTCGTATGAACCTACCACTTCTGCTAGGAGGCCATTCCCTGTATCCACCCCCTATTAGTAAAGTAATACTGCCTGGCCTTATCTTATATCTAGGATAGCCTTATACCTATCCCATGCATGCTTAAACTCCTTCACTGTATTAACCTCTACCACTTATACTGGAAGACTATTCCATGCATCCACTACCCTCTTAGTAAAGTAATACTTTCATCAGTTACTGGCCTTATCTTATATCTAGGATAGGCTTATACCTATCCCATGCATGGTTTAACTCCTTCACTGTATTAACCTTAACCTCTACCACTTCTACTGGAAGACTATTCCATGCATCCACTACCCTCTCTGTAAAGTAATACTTTCATTGATCCCTGGCCTTATCTTATATCTAGGATAGCCTTATTCATATACCATGCATGATTAAACTCCTTCATGTATTAACCTTTACCACCTCTACTGGAAGACTGTTCCATACATCCACTACCCTCTCAGTAAAGTAATACTTTCATTAGTCCTTGGCCTTATCTTATATCTAGGATAACCTTATACCTATCCCATTAATGCTTAAACTCCTCCTCTACCACTTATGCTGGAAGACTATTCCATGCACCCAGCACCCTCTCAGCAAAGTAATATTATGTTTCTGACCACAAAAAACACATTAAAATATTAAATATCTCCAGCCTTTTGAAAAGCTTGAGGTGGACCCCAAATATATGTATATAACTAGTTGCATTTATACTTATATGAACTTTTTAATATTGTATTCAACTATTTTTATATGTAATAAAAATGTTATTGAACAATTGTTAATTTCTTATTTTTATCCCTTCCTCTGCACCCACCCTGCACCTAAAGAACTTAACACAGCACCCACAGCACTTTGCACCCACATTTTTGGCATGCCACAATGTCAGTTTGCCCCCCAGAACATACCACAATGTAACTTTGCCCCTGCAGAACACGCCACAGTGACACTTTACCTCATAGTACATGTTATTTTACCCACAGAACATGCCACAGCATCACCATGGCTAGAGTCAATTTCCCCATTAATATGCCACTATTAGCCTGACCATTAATATGCCACTATTAGCCTGGCCATTAATATGCCACAGCTTGATTGCCTAGTAATATGCCACAGCCAGATCCCCCAGTAATATGCCACAGTTTAATTGCCCAGTAATATGCCCAGCCTAATTGCCCAGTAATATGCCACAGTCTAATTGCCCAGTAATATGCCCAGCCTGATCACCCAGTAATATGCCACAGTTTTATTGCCCAGTAATATGCCCAGCCTAATTGCCCAGTAATATGCCCAGCCTAATTCCCCAGTAATATGCCACAGTTTAATTGCCCAGTAATAAGCCCAGCCTGATCACCTAGTAATATGCCACAGTTTAATTGCCCAGTAATATGCCCAGCATAATTGCCCAGTAATATGCCACAGTTTAATTGCTCAGTAATATGGCCAGCCTGATCACCCAGTAATATGCCACAGTTTAATTGCCCAGTAATATGCCCAGCCTGATCCCCCAGTAATATGCCACAGTTTAATTGCCCAGTAATATGCCACAGTTTAATTGCCCAGTAATATGCCCAGCATAATTGCCCAGTAATATGCCACAGTTTAATTGCCCAGTAATATGCCCAGCTTAATTACCCAGTAATATGCCACGGTGTAATTGCCCAGTAATATGCCCAGCATAAATGCCCAGTAATATGCCACTGTGTAATTGTCCAGTAATATGCCACCGTGTAATTGCCCAGTAATATGCCACAGCGTAATTGCCAGTAATATGCCCAACATAATTGCCCAGTAAAATGCCACAGTGTAATTGGCCATTAATATGCCCAGCCTGATCCCCCAGTAATATGCCATAGTTTAATTGCCCAGAAATATGCCACAGTTTAATTGCCCAGTAATATGCCACAGTTTAATTGCCCAGTAATATGCCACCAACCTCCTCCTCCCTTCCCCAGTACTCACCTGCTCCATGTCTCCTCCGTGCACCGGCAGAAGGTTTGTTTGTTTTAATTAAAGTTTTTTGGGAAAAAAACTCACCCGCGCAGTTCAGTCTGTGAGCTGAGCTCACATCAGCCTGTGTTACCAGCCTTGTCACATGCGTCCTGCCTGCTTCCAGCAGACGCGTGGCAGGGATTGCTAAAGCAGGCTGATGTGAGCTCAGCTCACACAGACTGAACTGCGCGGGTCACGGGACGTTGCGCTATGATGTACAGCGCAAATTGCCGGGGATGGGAATTCCGCCGGGACAATCTTGGTTTTCATGGGACTCCTTAATGTAGTGAATCGTGTGTGTTTTCCAGTGAATGGGATATGTCTACCAACCAGGGCCGGCCTTAAGTGTTCCGGCGCCCTGTGCGGGCTTCCCCTCTGGCGCCCCCCCCCCCCTATGTGTGTGTCTCTCTCCCTTCCCATGTTTGTCCCTTTCCTCTTCCTTGCCATGTCTGTCTCTCTCCCTCTCCCCCCGTCCCCTATTCTGTCTCTCTCCCCCCCCCCGTCCCCTGTTCTGTCTCTCTCTCTCCCCCAGTTCTGTCTCTACCCCCTGGCCCTTTTCTGTCTGTCTCTCTCTCACCCCTCCCCTGTTCTGTCTCTCCCCCATCCCCCTGTTCTCTCTCTCTAGCCCTGTTATCTCTCTCCCCCTCCCCCTGTTCTCTCTCTATCCCCCTCCCCCTGTTCTCTCTCCCCCCTCCCCTTGTTCTCTCTCTCCCCCCTCCCCTTGTTCTCTCTCCCCCCTTCCCCTGTTCTGTCTCTCCCCCCTAACCCCTGTTCTGTCTGTCTCTCTCTCCCCTCCCCCTGTTCTGTCTGTCTCTCTCCCTCCTAACCCCTGTTCTGTCTCTCCCCCCTAACCCCTGTTCTGTCTCTCTCCCCCCCACCCTTACCTTTGCCTGCAAAGGTGGATCCAGGGAGGGGGCGGAGCTAACCGGCACAGCGGTGTAGCTCCGCCCCCACCCCGGGAAGCAGAGCAGAGTCTGCATTACGGGGAGCCATGGGCAGCAAGACAAAGTGCTGCTCGGCTCCCCATGCCTAATGCAGGCATGGGGAGCCGAGCAGCACTATCTCATGCTGACCTGGGCTCCCCGTGAAGCAGACGCTGCTCTGCTTCCCGGGGTGGGGGCGGAGCTACACCGCTCAGCTGGTTAGCTCCGCCCCCTCCCCGGACCAAGCAGAGAATGCCGAGCAGAGGGCTGGTGAGGGGGGATCTTCTGATCTCCCCCAGCCAGTGCCTCCTCCGGCTTTTTTATTTTTTTTTTTCTACCGGCCGGGCGGGCGCCCCCTGGGGTGTTGCGCCCTGTGCGCTCGCACAGGTCGTACACCCCTAAGGCCGGCCCTGCTACCAACCATGGAACCTGCAGCTAGGTTTGCACTTTTTTCTTCAGAAAAATAGCAGCCTTGGTACTGTCTCTATAGACTTAACATTGGCCTGGTGCCAATTTTTTACCGGCCTGCCGGTAAAATACTGACTAGGTGGCAACCCTACCTGCAGCCTTCTTTTTATCCATTGCAGCATGAATAAAATATCATTATATGGTAGAGTGATGAGGTTTAGTGGCGCTTGTTTTAGATTTGCACAAGCTGCAAAACCATCTGGCAACTATCCCTCAGTGCCCAATGAAATATAACAAAACTCACAACAAAAAGTGACAGTGCGCTAAAGTGCTAAACAAGGTAGAAAGTGATAAGATGCATACCCAATATTACAAACAACCAATTGCTGTATATAAAATGGTACACTTAAAACATAAGACTCTCACTCCGATATTGAAATAAAGTGCTGTTCTTGTATCTTCTTTCTTGGTCTTTGTGCCTAATAGCCTCCAAATAATATGAAGAAATTAGTATAAGCACAAAACAAGTTTAATAAGATGCATAAAATATCTTACACATAAAATGAAGGGAGTCCAGAAGAAATTCCAAATCTCAGGTGATAGATGTCTCAACCCCCAAATCAAGCAATGCCTGGCTGACGCGTTTCGCCCATTAATTGGGCTTCCTCAGAACCTGGCAATGCTTGTGGGGTGTGAGACCTGTCCTTAAATGCCCAAAAAATTAGTTGGTAAACAGAGCGTCTGTGCGTGGCGTTGCTCAGTCACTCCACTTCCGGTGCGACTTCTGTAGTTTAGCAGGGTTAAAAACAAACATGTCCCAAGAGTTTGGTGTAAACAGACGTGTATCTTAATAGATGGTTTGCTATCTGCTCCGCTCCGACTGATGAATGTGCAGCGTGAGACCCTCGTTTGTGCATGGGATCAGCAGGGGGAACTAGTTAAGGTCTGAGCTAGCAGAGAGCCAGTCACGACCAGACGGCTGGCTGTTTCCTATGGAAGCATGACAGCTGTTGTTCAGAAGATAAACTGACATGTACTATCAAAAATGTAGGCCAGTTTATCCTCACACTAGGAACAACTAACATTTCACATGTGATTCTATATTAGAAGCACACGTAGAATATAACATTTAGTGTTCCTTTAAGATTTACATTTTCCCTTCCTACCATGTAATCAACCAATTTACACAGCCATACTACTGCCTCTGTAAACGTAGCATTGGCCAGTTCTTTAATGGCCTGCTTGCAAAAGGCAGGCTGTGATAACTTTATGTATAACTGGCACTGGAGTTTAACAGACTAATCTAACTTAAAATGAGCTAAACATTTTTTTAAATAAATACATTGATTAAAATGAAACCATCTGCATTCGATTTATGTTTAAATTATAATTTTCAGGTTTGTAGTTATTCTCTTATAACCAGATAAACAAATGTACAAATACTTATAATACATTTGAGGTCAGAAATGAAATGCTATAAACAGAAGATGGCGCACACTTCTTGAGCAGAGTAAGAGCAGAAACCTTCCATTGTCTTCTCTTCCCTGTAGCTACACAACATAGTCTTGTGACTTTCTGGCTGAACCAGAAATAACTGACATTTACAATCACTTAACAATATGGTATTTCATCACAAATGTGGAGATAAATCTCAAGAGAAGGGCAAATCTGCTGATGGCAATATTGTCTACATAAGGCTCTACTCTAAAAAAGACATATTCAACAGCTTGTTATGATGAGTGGGCACCTAATATGATAGCAGGCATGCGAAGGTGAGACTGAATGGCTAGTGGGCAGAGCTAATGATTTTCCTGCTGTCCAGAGTGGAAAAGTGTGATCTAGAGGCCTGGTAGGCAACAGTCAAATCACGTGTTTCTGGATCAAACCTAGCAGCTTTCAAATGATGTTCCTTACCAAGAGCGACATTATAAAATAGTAAAAAATAATAAAGAAAAATATAATAACACCACAAACATGAGCTTCCTAGTTAATTTTTTTAGTCTAACCCTAAGTGAAGATCATGGTTTACTTACTTGCAAAATTAAAGGATTGACTAATATGAATATGAGTCCTATGGGATCAATTTAAACATTTATAATCTATATTATAGTTGTTCCCTTTGGGGACCACAATATCACTACTGCGCATGGGCATACAAAGAGGGTAAGAAGAGAGACTCTTTCACCTTCTGTTTAATGCTATGCCCAGCAATGTGTTAAGCACACAGAGATACAAACACTGTCACCTCTCCTCCCTCACACAGGGCCTGATTAAGACATAGTAAACCACTGGGCTATATGTATTGTTAGGCCCCCAGTAATTATAAGATGACCTTACAGGAAAAAAAGTTTTACTAGTAAATAATAATTCTAGTAAACTGTTTTCCCACAACCAGGTTGCCCATTAATATTCCACTGTTTGCCCATTAATATTCCACAGCCAATTTGCCCATTAGTAGGCCACAGCCAATTTGCCCATTAGTATGCCACAGCCAATTTGCCCATTAATATGCCACTGTTAGCATGCCCATTAATATTCCACAGCCAATTTGCTCATTAGTATGCCACAGCCAATTAACATGCCACTGTTAGTCTGCCCATTAATATGCATGCCACTGTTCGTATGCCCATTAATATTCCACAGCCAATTTGCCCATTAATATGTCTGTGAGGCCTTACCCAGTTTGTAGACTCATCCAAGCTGTTCCAGTGATTTCAGTGTCATTTTGCCTTGGTCGGGGGTTTATTTTCTGTGCTAATTCCTGCTTTTGCTTTCCTCTTTGTTCTTGCTTATTGCCTATGCTCATTCCTGCCTTTGTTTTGCATACATATACCTTGTCCCCTCCTAGCTCGGTGACACAGTGGTATCCCCCACAGAGTGGCATTCCTCTCTAGCTCGGCCACAGAGTGGCATACCTCTTTAGCTTGGCCACATAGTGGTATCCCCCACAGAGTGGCAACCCTTACCTTGCTTGACCACAGACTGGTACTCCCCCAGAGTGGCACCTCCCTTATCCAGCTACAGTCCGGATACTGCGCTGTTCCAGAGTAGCCCCTACCTGTGAGCACTCTGTGATATTTGACCAGGGAATGTGTATGTGTGATGACTTCTGTTCCCTTAAAGAAGTTATCCAGCAGAGCAGTAGTGATGGTTGCCTCCAGAGGTTGCTCATGTAATTGTATAATATGTCTGCTCTTATGCCTTCTTTCCTGGTTCCCTGTATTTCTCAGCCCTGCTTTATTTTCTATTCTCTTTAAGTTACTTTCCTGTTTATAGTTCAGGCCTGTATTATCTCAGCCCTGTGTCAGAACTCTGTTAAACTCCCATGTTCCTGTTACTTTAGTCTCAACTCTGATACATTTCTGGTTTTCCCGCTCTCTGTTATTCTATTCCTCCATTCAAGGTTTTATTAGTTTCCTCTTGCGTAATTCATCTATAAATGCAACCACATCCGTTACCCCTGTTTGCTTTCTTCAGCTCTGCAGGTATTTTCTCTGTTTGTATGTCTGTTAATTGTTATTAGTTTGCTATTTAATTTTAGCGTCGGGACTTGCCTAATTGGGAGGTGCCTTGACGTAGTTGGCAAGCTTCCTCAATATGTCATCTAAGAGTGTTAGGTCAGTTCCTGCATGTGTGTTTGTATGCATATGTTCCCTTATCCTCTCTCCCTGAAGCACCTGAGGATCTCAGCTCATCTCACTTATCCCCATGTCCACCTTGGTTCCCCTTTATGAAACGTCTGAGGATCAATATGTCATCTAAGAGTGTTAGGTCAGTTCCTGCATGTTTATTCGTATGTATATGTTCCCTTATCCTCTCTCCCTGAAGCACCAGAGGATCTCAGCTCCTCTCACTTATCCCCATGTTCACCTTGGTTCCCCATATGAAACGTCTGAGGATCTCGGCTCCTCACTCCATCCCTTGTGTTCCTTTAGCTCTTACCCTGTCCTCTGTATGTTGTTCTGTGTTTTATATGTATTGTTGTCTCCTTAGTTATGTACTTATGTCTTATGCATTGCCTCTATTAGTCTAACCATTAATATGCCGCTATTAGAATGACCATTAAAATGCCACTATTAGTCTGTCCATTAATATGCCACTATTAGTCTGCCCATTAATATGCCACCATAGGTATGCCCATTAATATGCCACTATTAGTCTGTTGATTAATATGCCACAGCCAATTTAGTAGTCACCTTCCTGCTGCTCTCTGTCCCCAGCCGTCTCCTCCGTTCACCACTCATTGCAGCAGGTCACGTGATCACTGACAGGTCACATGGTCACATGGGGAGAGTGAGACAGACATCATGGAAACTTGTCTGTGCACCTGTGCAGTGCACAGACTCCATGCTGCCTGCTTGCCAACAGCGTCCTGGCGGTAACATTCTACTAACCTCCACTACTCCACTACACAGAATATGTTCTGCGGACGCCAAGAGTCCAGTGCTTCCCCATTGTTTTAATTAAAACTGGATTATGCATTAACATCCAGCTTCAAATGTACATTTATATATTGTAACTTTTTTTAAAAATAAACTTTAATGAGCTAGACATATTTTACAGTGCAATGGTTATAATTAGCTCATATTTTAACATGCAGCATCCTAACACTGACCACAATAGTTTTGGATTAGACATGGTTCCTTTAACATCATGGCAAATCCATATTTTATTATTTAATTGTGTAATGTTGATGTGTACTGCATATACTATTAGTATACAGTATGAAGCTTAACCTGACATTAAATCCGGTCTGAAATGACTCATCCAATGTGCTTTTCTGAGAATCAGGATTATGGTTTAAATTTTCTGCATGTCAAAAGGCCTACTTTGTCAGCATTTGCTAAAGGAAGACACAGAAGTATTTATTTGCCTGTTGGGCTAATGGAATATTCTAATTATACACCAGCCACTTATGATGAAAACATTAGAAGCAAACATACTGAACATAAAAGCAGAATAAATCAAAGCAGCAAACATCGAGAATGATGCATAGGTAAATGTTCATGTCTATGTTTTTATTTACATGTTAACTCTTGGCTGTCAGAGTTGCAAACAACATAAAGGCTCGATGGGCAAATATCTGCATAATTAAAGGACACAGTGCATATCTGATCATGATTGTAAGCAGCTACTATCAGAAATTGTGGGGCCCCTTACAGACCAAATGCTCTTGGCCTCCACCTCCCCAACTCCATTTTTATTTTCGTTATTGCTCCCACATCTTATGCCATAGCACCACCTTGCACATATATGTAACTATGGCCATTGCAAAAAAAAAAACACAAAAAGGGTAATGCTGCAAAATACAAATGCGGCACAGACAGCAATGTTTTAGCACAATGAAAGGGAAGGTGTACCCAGCATTGTATTTAGCGGACAAGGCAAGTGCCTAGGGCAGCACTCTGCTGCAAGCAGGTAGCATGGTAGGCTGCCCAGAGGAGTCCTGAAATCTTCACAATGATGATAGGCAAGCACATCAATGCAAGTAGACAACCCCAGAATTAGCCATGTAATGTACATTCCTGACAGCTACATATTGAAAATCTACAATGTTCCTGACTTACATAAGACTTACCATGTAAATGATGTCTGCCCCTGATGTTCTTGTTAGCCAACAATTCAAGTCGTGCAGATGATTTTGGAAAATTGGATTCACTGCTTTCCTATAGGGATGTGTGTCTTCACTCTTACCAGGTCACATCTTCACTCTTACCATTAGCTAACAGAAACATCCCCACACCTCCCACTGATATAACTAAAGCTACTACTATATAGTATACTAATAGAAAAGAAAAAGGTGCACAGCGCTTAATAAAGTAGAGGTGTTATAGTGAGGTGATATAAAACATATATAGATATGTGTCAAGGGGGCAGACGGAAATAACGAATCGATGAACTAACCCGTAGATGATCCACACACATAAAAAAACCAAAACCCGAATAATCAATTTAAAGAGAAATCTATTGATCTCGTGGAGGGAGGGTCTCCACCCAATAAACAAAATAGCTGCTAGTCTTGAGACTGCAGTGATCTGCACCACTGCAAAAGAAAGGTACAATGTTAAAACAGAGAAGACAGAGCTAAAATAAACTCTACGAGTTTATATTATAAAAGTATACATTTATGTCAGGAAAAATGATAATAATAATACATAAACAATACACATATAAAAAATAGGAAAATTTTATATTAGCATATAAAAGGTCCTTGGGAATGAATAGGTATATAATAAGACCAATCACAGGGACATAAAACACAATGGTAGAGATAAGTACATAAAAAGCAAAAGATACAACAAATTATATATATATACAAATAAAGGTAAAGGGAAGAAAAAAATCCAAAATATGTTCTTACCCACTGCTTGCAGTTCACCTGGCCAGGTATTGAACAAATAATATTGCACACGAAAAACAAAACACCACACACCCCAATTAAATAACAACTGATAATCAAGAACAATACCAGTCTTTTATTAAATTGTATAACAATTAGCAAGCCCAGGGCAGGGGGCAGTGAGAGGGAGAATTCGTTTTTCATCAAAAGGTCTACAATTGAAGGATAGGAATGGTAAGTAACCAGAGCTTCCATGTCAACTACCAATAGGCAACAGTGTGATTTAGACAACCCACTAGTGGTGTCAGGCTCATCTTTATCCTCACCAGTCTGACTTCCAATCACCTGTGCTGATGGAGGGAGATATGGTGAGGAAGCTGCCTCTATAGCAATGGGACCCTAAGTACAAGCATGGCTCAGGCCCGATTTCGTGTGCTTGTACATTAAAATTTGGTTGTGGTGTTCAGCTCCAGAATGACACTCCTGCTTGTACATTACTTTCATCTGCTCCAGATTTGAAACTCCCACATCTAAACATCGTAATATAGTAATTTCGGTTGAAAAAAGATCGAAGTCCATCAAGTTCAAGTTGTCTACCTATCATTATTCCTTTGATCCACCTCCAAAAAAACAAGTAAGCTATTTCAATATACCCCTAAAATATTAATATTTTATTCTATTATTAATAGCCCTGTATGTCCTGTTATTCTAAAAATATATATATCTAGACCCATTTGAAGGCATCTATTGTATTTGATAGCACCACCTCTCTTGGCAGTGAGTTTCATAAATTTATTGTCCTTACCATAAAGAATCCCTTCCTTTGTTGTCTATGAAATCTTTGCTCTTCCAGTCTCAGGGGATGACCTCTTGTTCTTTGTACATTTCTGTTAATGAATAGGACACTGAAGAGTTTTTTTTATATTGGCCCTGCTCATATCTATATAATGTTATCATATCCCCTCTAAGACATAATTTTTCTAGCGTGTATAAATGCAACTTTTTTAGTCTCTCTTCATATAAAAGGTCCTCCATCACATCATTAATTGTACTGCATATTAAAGGTGAGGTCTTACCATTGACTTGAACAGAGGTAAGATGGTATCTTCCTGATTAGCTGCTGATTGTCATTGTACATTGTATAAGTCTGTTGTCTACAATTATTCCTAAATACTTCTCACAAATAGTTTTTTTTCCATGAATATGCTATTTAAGGTACATGTTGTATTGTTGTTATTTTTCCCATAAGGCATAACTTTACATTTGTCTATATTGAACCTCATTTATCACTTGCTTGGCCATTCCCCAACTTTGTCCAAATCGTCCTGCAAAGAAGAAACATCAAGATTACCAGCCTATGATTAAGCGTAGTAATTAAGTGCAGCCTAGCAGTCTATGATTAAGCATAGTAATACGCGAAACGCGTAAGACGTGGTCTCTTCTCCCCTGGATTTATTGCCTGTACCATTGTCAGTTTTGCACAAGAATAAAGCACCTTTATTCTTGCATCAACTGGAATGTGGAGTGCACCTTATTTTGCTTTATCGATTATCCTCCGACTCATCCGCGTTTTGGAGCACTCACCTGTCCACCTTTCACAGGATATATCTCAACTGCCAGTAAGTGGAGCCTATTAGCATCTTTTAGGTGTCATTTTCTGAAGATCACATTAACTGCCACACCTAGACTTCTTCATAGAATGTTTTTAAGTTGGTTTGACAAGAACTGTTTTTCAGAAGCCATGTTGACTTCTACTAATTATATTCTGATTCAAGATGCATTCTTTAATGTATTCTTTTAGCAACCCTTCAAATAATTTCCCCACTACAAATGTCAAGCTCACTGGTCTGTAATTGTCTGGCTGGAATTTTTAACCCTCCTTAAATATGGGCACCGCATTGGCACTATACCTGAACTGAAAGAATCCGAAAAAGGTCAAAATGAATGGTCTGGCCAGAATTCAGCATAGCACCCTAAGTAGCCTTGGGTGTATGCCATCTGGCGCTGGGGCCTTGTTTTTCTTAATAGGGTTTTATTTCTTAAGCACTTTTATCTGTGTCAATCAGTCCAATGTTTTCTATATTGGTTCTGTAAAATCAGCCAGCAGGCGCTCAGCCATAGGTTCTTCTTTGATCTAAACAGGCAAAAAAATATTTTTGGCTTTAGCTTTTTTCCATTTATGTACTTAATAATAAATTGGGGGGTTAGTTTTCCTCTCCTTAGCACTTATTTTCTAATTTTCCAATTAGTCCTTTTAATTACCTTTTGTAGGCACAACTCCACAGAGAAAGTTAATCAACCAATTAGCAACACACCTGCTAATTTTTTTTCCAACAATGCTTTACACCGCAAACCACACAAATAAATGTCTTAGGAACTGATCCTGTCTCTGCATCACCTGGGCAGGAAACATTTCCTGATTACTCATCATCATTCATACCAGCGATGTCCTGCTGGATCCCAGCAACAGCACCATGGACAGCAGCCTAGAATTACGTCATTGGAGGAGGGGTAGGAGGTCATCGATTGGCTTCTGGTACTCACTGGGAACTACCACCATGAAGAGGATACCTTCCTCCTCCTCCACAGATGTTACTGCAGGAAAAGAAGGAAGATGATTGTATTCATCAGATTCATGTACAGTTACAATGCACGGCTTCTACATCCTGAACTATTCCACTAATACAAATCCTTTTTCAGTCTAACATTGTCTTTGTACTTATCATAACTATTTCCTGAATAGGTTAACAGTTATATAACATAAACTTATGCTACACTCATTGCTTGCTAAATTAGTTAGTATAGTACATACTGTACACCTATGTCCACATTTTTTGTCAGTAGATGGTGTTCTACGAGTACATTTGCATTAACATGATCTTAACTAGAATGATGTGGTTTAAATGTGTACATGGGTGGTGGATGCCAGTGGCTGCACATCAGGAGCCTGAAGTTGGTGGGAATTATATTCTCGGGGAGGTGGTGAAGATGGAGAGATGGAGAAGAATGCATTATTAATGGTGAGTAACATCAACTTGGGCTTTATTCATGAAAGAGAGACTTGCATGAGATATGTATAGTCCATGCAATCCATCCTTTCATGAATGAAGCCCTATCTGTCATACATGTTACTACTGTTGGTATAAGTTTTACTTCCCAGAAGTAGGGGAAGAAGAAGCAGAGCCTCCTGACTTTGTGTATTCCAAAGAGAAACTGCCAGATGTTTTGTGGTTACAGGCCATAGGGACATGTCATCACTTTCTGGAGGTTAATGGTACACAGCAGAAGATGCTAGGAGTAAAATTAGACCAAAGAATGTTAATACATTGGAAATCACATTCAGTAAGCATGAATGGTTGTGCGATACTTACAACCAGCTATTTCTTGGTACAGTGTACCCTCAACCCACATAAAAGGATGGATTCCCATGGCCTGCAGTAGTTCATCCTTGAGGTCCAGGAGGTCATGTGGCTCAAGAGATCCACCATCAGGGCATCTGGTAGTTGTGGCTGCCCTGGTAAGCTCCCTCTTCACCTGCCTCTTGATATCAGAGTATCTGAAACATGCATAGAACATTTTACTACCACTGATCATCTGTACATGTTATGCTATTAACACATATACATCTATCTATACACATCTATCTATCTATGTATGTACTGATATCTACATCTATACACCCATGTAAATGTGCTACAACATATCTACCACCACACTGACACTGATATGTACTGCAACACCCATTGCTATTCGGTACTTACAGCATTTGTTAGAACATGTTATTTGTTGCAATGTGCTGCTTGCTCATCCTCTCTCCAGTTAACATTCTCTGCACTGCTTTAGTTCTCTACACACACCCTTACAGCTTCTCCATGTGTGCCGGCCAATCAGTTATGGGCAGCCACGTTAAAGATTCCCTGTATGAACATTCCTAGCTATCCTTGACACAGCTCTTTCACAATAACTACAGGTGTGTGAACTATGTGTGTAGTGCAATTTTACATGTGGCCTATGGTGTGAGTATTTTGAATGCACTTACCTTTTCTTCACCACCTCCCACTAACTTTGTTGACGTAATCCACCATCTACTGCCAGATGTCATTTTTCCTCCTCAGGCGTGTATTCTTAGCTGCTGCCCATATCACCCAGTTGTAGTGCTGGCACAGTTTCCTCACCAGTTCTCCTTTGCCAAAAAATCCATTGCCTTACCCCCTCTCCTGCTTCCAGGGTCTTGGTCCCCATCCTGTCCCCGCCCTGAACATTGGCTTGCCATCTTTTGGGGGATTTTTGGGGGGTGCAGTCTGGTAATCCTGCACTCATGGTGGTTTAATGACAAATTAAAACTTTTTATCATTTGCATAAGCAAAAAACAGTACTAAAAAAATGTGTTAATGACATGTGCTTAATTAAAGTGCAATGATTTTTACAACTTTAATTATAATGAACTTATGTTTTGCAACAATTATCAGACCAGGCATTTCTGTAACACTGTTTTAATAAGTTTCTTCACAAGCTAGTCATTTACAATCCTACCCCAGGAAAGCCTTACAACTTTAAAATTGTTCGAATGAAGTTGGAAAATGTGTTTGATTTGTTTTTTGACGTTTGATTTTACTCACATACCCTGGTAAAGAAGAAGACACCAGTATATGTGTGTGTTTGGTTATACATAAAATCACATAATCAGCAAAAACATTTATTTTATATGTGTAGTATAAATTGCTGTGTGTGTTTTAATTAGAATCATTTTGGTCAGGACAAGATAAGCAGGCCATGAGGAAGTTGTTTTGTGTGTTTATGACACCTTTGATCAGTTAACTAGCGCTTGGTACCTAATAACTTGATGGGTATAACCGCCTGACTAAGTTAATTACAATTCATTCATACCTTTCCCTGTGAAGCCAGATCACACTATAAAACTCAATTACTCATGCTGGGGTAGGGTCACTTTTCAAAGAAGGTGCTTCTATTAAAAGTGTGACATACCAGATATCCCAATCCATTCCCCCAGGGGAAAATATGTCAGTCAATGGCCGTACCAGAGTTAGTATCTCGAAGGTATAATGTCCAAAAAGATGGGTGGATAACTCTTGGACCCACCATACTGGTCATCATTATGACTGTGAAACACTGGTTCAACGGAAACCAAACATTCCATTTAGGGGTCAAAGTAAACAGTTCCGGGGTAATATGACAGTCCTACTTTCAGTATTGTACTATGTACCACTGCTAGTAGGACTGTCACCCTGACTGACTTCATACTTGTGTACACATAGGCCAGCAAATAGATGGTTGTGCGTGGGCCTACAGTCCATCCCTTCTGGGGATCTGTCATGTACTGAAGCAGATGTCTGGCTAACATAACCTATGCTTCTAAATAATATATTTACTACTGGAATGTTAACAATACTGGTATTAAATAGTATGTTTCATCAACCTTAATTTTGTATTAAAAATATCAGGAACTGTTCAGTAGTTTTTTTTTTCCATCTAAAAGGTGTTTTAGTCAATGTGCAATATAGCACACAAATTAACTACTGAAGTAAATAATCTTTCTCTTGTCTCCTGAAAAGCACATAATGTGTGTACACTGGCATTCACCATCTAAAAATATAATTACTTATTTTTTTCTAGATAAAACTCAGTTGTCGCTGGTCATTAGCTACACTGCCAAGTGCTCAATCAATGTTTCTACATAAGTGATCATAATACACTAAATCTGCTTTCAGTTTTTACCTTGTAAACAGTTAATGCAAGACTCATTTTTTAATTTAATACATAATATTAAGGTAAACTAAAACTCCACGTTTATTGTTTATTTTTATATAAAAGGCAATGTATTCCTCCTTTAACCCCTTAGTGACATGACTTTTTTGGCTTGTCCGACGCTTGGTGACATGGGCTGTTTTAACATTTCTGAGGTGTTTGTGTTTTGCTGTAATTTATTTCTGTCTCATTTAGTGTACCCGCACAAACTATATATTGTTTTTATCGTTATAAGAAGGGCTTTCTTTTGATACCATTATTTTGATAATAGCATATAATTTGATGTAAAAAAAAATAATAAAATATGGCAAAAAAATTGAAAAAATACTTTTTTTATGACTTTTATTTGAAAAATCGTATACTCATGTACAAGAGACAACAAAAAAACACTGCTAAAAAGTTTCTAATATATGTCCTGAGTTCAGAAATAGCCCATGTTTTTATGTTTTTGTGCTTTTTTATTCATGTTACAGGGCCAGAACTATAAGTGGTGCAAAGCTATTTTAAAATCCTTTCTTTCAAAATTAGCGATAGTGACATTGTAACACTGATTTCTGTACTAAATCCATGAATGACCCCCAACATGTACATATTTTTGAAAACTAGACAACTCAGGGCATTTAACTTGGGGTATTTTGACACATTTCATGTAGCCATTTTACCACCAATCTATGCCAAAGTTTGCAGCAAAAAATCTTTTTTTTTAATTTTTCACATATATTGCAATTTAGGTAAACATTACCTTAAAATGTGAAGGGATATTTCCAAATAACACCTCAATATGTGTTCAGCAACATCTCCTGAGTACAGGGATACCACCCATGCATAGGTTTGTTGGTTTGTTTTGGGGCTAAAAGGCCACATTTAGGGGGTGCGCATTTTGGTTTTCCAACTTGGAATTCTGACATGCAGAAAACTTGTGCCCATGTCCCATTTGGGACATTTTTGAAGCCAGAAAGTGTATTCTACCCCACAAAACCATATATATTTTTAAACTAGACACCCTAGGGTATTTCAAATGGTAGTATTTTAACACTTTCCATGCACTAATTATACTACCAGCCTATGTCAATGTTTTGGGTAGTAATTTTTTTTCACATACATTGTACTTTGTGCATGAATTCACAGATCCTGTTATATGTCAGTGCCAAACAACACCTCAATATGTGTTCAGCAACATCTCCTGAGTACAGGGATACCCCCCATGTATAGGTTGGTTAGGTTATTTGGGGGTTAAAAGGCCACATTTGAGAGGTGCGCTTTTTGGTTTTCCAACTTGGAATTCTGACGTGCAGAAAACCTGCTCCCATGTCCCATTTGGGACATTTTTGAAGCCAAAAAGTGTATTCTATCCCACAAAACCATATATTTTTGAAAACTAGACACCCTAGGGTATTTCAAATGGTAGTATTTTCACACTTTCCATGCACTAATTATACTACCAGCCTATGTCAATGTTATGGATAGTAATTTTTTTTCACATACATAGTACTTTGGGCATGAATTCACAGATCATGTTATATGTCAGTGCCAAACAACACCTCAATATGTGTTTAGCAACATCTCCTGAGTACAGGGATACCACCCATGTATAGGTTGGTTAGGTTATTTGGGGGTTAAAAGGCCACATTTGAGAGGTGCGCTTTTTGGTTTTCCAACTTTAAATTCTGACGTGCAGAAAACCTGCGCCGATGTCCCATTTGGGACATTTTTGAAGCCAAAAAGTGTATTCTATCCCACAAAACCATATATTTTTGAAAACTAGACACCCTAGGGTATTTCAAATGGTAGTATTTTAACACTTTCCATGCACTAATTCTACCACCAGCCTATGTCAATGTTATGGATAGTAATTTGTTTTTCACATTCATTGTACATCGGGCATGAATTCATAGATCCTATTATGTGTCAGTGCCACAAAACACATTAATATGTGATCAGCAACATCTCCTGAGTACAGGGATACCACCCATGTGTAGGTTAGTTAGATTATTTGGGGGCTAAAAGGCCATGTTTAGGGGGGGTGCATTTCCAACTTGGAATTTTGACATGTAGTCAGCCTGCGCCCATGTTCCATTTGGGACACTTTTGAAGCCTGTCAAAGTATTTTACCCCATAAAACCATATATTTTGGAAAACTAGACATCCTAGGGTTTTTAAAATTGTGGTATTTTAACACTTTCCAAGTGCTAATTCTACCACCAACCTATGTCAAAGGGTTGGGATGTCATTTTTTCCCCACACACATTGTAGTTCAGGCAGGAATTTTCAGATTCTGGTATTTGCCACTGCCAACCAACACCTCAATATGTGTTCAGCAACATCTCCTGAGTACAGGGATACCCCCCATGCATAGGTTTGTTGGTTTGTATTGGGTCTAAAATTCCACATTTAGGGGGTGCGCAATTCCAACCTGGAATTTTGACATGTAGTCAGCCTGCGCCCATGTTCCATTTGGAACATTTTTGAAGCCGTCCAATGAATTTTACCCCATCAAACCATATATTTTTGGAAAATAGACATCCTAAGGTATTTCAAATGGTGGTATTTTAATACTGTATAGGTACTAATTCTACCACCAGCCTTTGTAAAAGTTTGTGGTAGTACTTTTTTGGGAGGTTTTTTTCCACATGCATTGTACTTCAGGCATGAATTCACAGATTCTGGTATATGTCACTGCCAAACAACAACCCAATATGTGTTCAGCAACATCTCCCGAGTACAGGGATAGCACCCATGCATAGGTTTGTTGGTTTGTTTTTGGCTAGAAGGCAACATTTGTGAGATGCGCATCTCAAAATTCCAACTTGGAATTTTGACATGTAGTCAACCTGCGTACGTGTCCTTTATGGGATATATCTTTGAAGCCAGCCAATGTAATTTACCCCCACCAAACCATATATTTTTTTATCGGTAGACCCCCATCACTACTTGTGGCAAGGGCTCAGCAGCCACCGATACATCGCTAGATGATGTATCAGAAAGCTGAATAGGGTCAAAATCGAACCCTGAGTCCGCGGCCTCAGAATCAGTGCGTAAGCAGTGATCTCGAGCAAAGAAGGGGTTAATAGCTCTTAGAAGAGCCTATCTAGTACTGTAATACATTACAGTACAAAGAAATTAATCCATAAAACAGTGCAGACAGAAAAACATACTGTTGCTGTGCAAGATTACTGCTTACACAGTGATGAATGGCAGGGAAGGGGTTAATACACAGTGAAAGACTTTCATAAAACCTGACAATTTTATAAAATGTTATTTTATATCACTAATACTGATCTGTCTCTTTCCGTCACAAAAATGTAAGTGAGGAGAGGGAGGCAGATCAATATTTGTGAATATTGATACGACCAATTTTGATCTGACCAGGGCGAATGGTGAGCTTAATTGAGAAATCACCAAACCGCCTTTGCCACTAATTCGCTGTTACTGATCGCTATGAGCTCAGGCAGCTTAAAAAAAAAAAACTCAAATATTTTTACTTTACATGTAATCCCCTAGCGGGTATGTGTAAAAAAAATAAAATAAAAATATGCAGACAGATAAAAATTGCTTTGGCGTCAATATCATTGCGTAAGCAGTGATCGACGGCAAAGAAGGGGTTAATAACTCTTAGAAGAGCCTTTTTAGTACTGTAATAAATTACAGTACAAAAAAAATTAACCCCTAAAAAATGCACAAACGGCAAAAATAAATGCGCTGATGTGCACGATCACTGCTTATGCAAGATCAGTGGCAGGGAATTGCTTTAATAAATTTTTTTTTATTGTTTTAATATTTGTGTGTTGTGTGTTTATTGTTTTTTTTTACTTTTAGAACTTTGATCTGTCTCTCTCCCTCACTAAAAAAATGTGAGGAGAGGGAGGCAGATCATAACTGGTCAGATCAATATAGGGTTAATATTGATCTGACCAGTCAGTGGGGATGTTCAGCAGAACATCCCCACTGCCTGTCAGTGTGCCTGGCAGTCACTGATTGCCTCTGTGAAGAGGCAATCGTGTGACAGCCAGAGAGCACAGGAAGCAGGTACTTCCTGCCTCCTGTGCTCTTGCCCTTAGAAGGGCAGCGCCATCTTGGTCACTCAGTGACCAAGATCGTGCATTTTTTTTTTGTGTTCCTGATTGCCTCGACTTGCGAGGCAATCAGGAACACTTTCTGAGCATAGGAAGCGAAAAATTCGCTTCCTATGCTCATTTTTTAATGCACTGTGCCTTTAAAACCGGCATTTCGATCGCTCTCCGGAGCGATCGAAATGCAGACGGGCATTTTTTTTAGTATTGTACGATGCTTCCACACGGAAGCATCGTTACAATACCATCAGAGCACTGAAAGTGGAAAAACTCCGCTTTCAGTGCTCGTTTTGACACAGGACGGACTAGGTCCGTCCTGTGTCACTAACGCTTCGCCACACAGGACGGACCTAGTCCGTCCTGTGTCGCGAAGGGGTTAAAGGCCTTCTACGAGCTACCATTCAAAAGATATACCATAGTCTTTGTTCAGATAACAAAAACCTGGGAGAAATCATTTTGCGAAGCTACTGCTTCAAAGAGCAGGTTGAGCAAATGAAAGTTGCTCCCAAGTGATGTGTTGACTTATTGACAGTGAACAGTTGACAGTGGTCAAAATGACAGTGAAGTAGGAGGAAATAAGCAGTGAAAAGATATGGACACAGTCATGTAAATGATGGGACTATTTTCAATATTCCATGAAGAGACCCAAAAGTCCCTGTGAAGAACTGTAGATGACAACCTCCTTTGTGACTTCTTTTCTCCAGCGTCAGAGTGCTCAATAGCCTTGGATTTCCCACTGTATGTAAAACTAATCTGTTTACTGTTCTATTGCTTAATCTCTGTTATCAGATGCCTGACTGTATATATCCCCAATATTATGCTTTAATAAATGTTCTTAGTTTTCTGCTGTAGCTGAGGCTGGTGTTACTGTGATTATTGGGACAAAGAGTAGAGGGAACAGTGACTTTTATTTGGTACTTACTGGCTTTCATTACGGGCTAAAGGAGGTGTCTACCCATCTTAGGATACGTCTCCTTACAGTCCCTCCCCTGCAGAAATAGATATACCCACTTTTTCCAGATCCACAATATGCCACACTAGCAAGATTAAGCGCTCCAGGTCACATGCCTGTTATTTACTGCTATCTGCAGTCCACATGGCCAATGCCACCATCTGTTACACACAGGGTCTGGCATGGTATTGGACCCTGAGCGCCCGAGATCAGGAGCCCATTGGTAGAAGAGGAGATACAAGGCTTAATGTTGGGTAACTGCATTCCTCCAGTGGTTTGGGTCCCCAGGTTCCTGTGGCCACATGTCAAGACACTGTAGTAGCAGCCATTGTATTCAGTATGTGCAGAAACAGGATCCAGAACTGAAGAAAAATTGCAGCCATCCTGGAGCATGCATGGAACATAAACTTGAACAGGATTAGCAGGATGGTGCAGGCTGAAGCAGATAGGCTAAAGCAGATACAGATGGTAGCATATACAGAGAGAAAAGAAGCAGACACATAAAACATAACATAATACAGAGTCCAGGGCTACATAAGAGACTAAGGAGCAAAGGAAGAAGTGAAACATAAATCAGTAAAGCCGAAACAAATGAAAGTATAAGTAGAGAACAGACAAAGGACATAGCTACAGAACTTAAAAAAGGACAGGCACAGATGTAACTAAGACTACATACAGAGGACAGGGCTAAGGAACATGATGAACGGAATGAGGTGCCTGGATCCTCAGAAGCTTCATAAGGGGAACCAGAACTGGGATTAGATGAGAGGATGGAGGAGCTGGAATCTTCATGTGCTTCAGGGAAAGAGAGTAAGGGGAAATAGAAACATACAAACAAGCACAAGAACTAGCCAACACTAGAGAAAGTAGCAGTGAGTATTTGGTTGCTTATGGCCATAATATTAAGCTTGCCAATCACGTCAAGGTACCTCACAATTAGGCAAGTCCCTAACACTATGAACTAATATTCAGTTAGCAAATGAATAAATAACAGAATCTAAAAGACTTACATTGAACAGACACAGAGAGAAAAACCCTGCAGCAGGACTGCCTAGGAAATGGAGAAAGCAAACAGAGGAAATGGGTGGAGCTCTCTTATATAGAGGAACAAAAGCAGAAGGAAACAAGTATAACCCAGAAAAGGACAACAGAACATAATCACAACTTGTCACAGATGAGTGATACATGCATGCAACATTCTTAATTTGTGCTGCATCTCTCCACACTCCATGAAAATATATATCATGTATGTGTGTCTCTTCTATGAGCTGCACTATAGACAGACACAGCAAAGTAATAGACACACAATGGGGAAGATGCAATATGGCTGTTAAGGCCTGCAAAAATTAAAGTTGAAATATGCAATGCACGTTTCAACTGCAAAGGGGACCTCAGGTCCCTAATAAATATAAATAATTCCCCTCCCCGGGGCACGCAATGACCCCCAAGCCCTGTTTATTTAAAAACAAACGCCCTCCCCCAGTTCACCTTCCCCTCAGGGTTTGGGGAGCGCTATGCCCCCATGCAGTGGCGTAGCTTGGGGGGTGCAGGGGGGGGCGGCCGCACCGGGCGCAATATCTGGGGGGGCGCACTAGCCCTATGCGGCCGCGTGGCCGCCAGGGCCGTCTTTAACGCGGGGCAAACGGGGCAGCTGCCCTGGGCCCATTTACTCCTGGGTGGCCCCAAGGCAGCTGTCCCGTGGGCCCCCAGCCCCTGCTGCCGCGTTCACAGCGCATTGACCTTGTGAACGCTTTTTTCCGGCAAGCCGCATCCGATGGATGCGACGGCCGGAAAAAAAAAAAAAAAAAACTGACGCCGGATGTGACGTCGCGTCACATCCGGTGTCTGCTTCCCTCCTCCGTGCAAGAGGGAAGACTGCACGGAGGAGACATCCGGCGGGGGACACGGAGCCGCTTCATGTAAGTACGGGGGGGGGGGGCTGGCTGGCACAATATTCCTGGTATCTGACTGGCACTATATTACTGGGCATCTGATTGGCACAATATTACTGGGTATCTGATTGGCACTATATTACTGGGTATCTGAATGGCACTATATTACTGGGTATCTGATTGGCACAATATTACTGGGCATCTGATTGGCACAATATTACTGGGTATCTGATTGGCACAATATTACTGGGTATCTGATTGGCACTATATTACTGGGTATCTGATTGGCACAATATTACTGGGTATCTGAATGGCACTATATTACTGGGTATCTGATTGGCACAATATTACTGGGCATCTGATTGGCACAATATTACTGGGTATCTGACTGGCACTATATTACTGGGTATCTGATTGGCACAATATTACTGGGCATCTGATTGGCACTATATTACTTGGCATCTGATTGGCACTATATTACTGGGCATCTGATTGGCACTATATTACTGGGTATCTGATTGGCACTATATTACTTGGCATCTGATTGGCACTATATTACTGGGCATCTGACTGGCACTATATTACTGGGCATCTGGCTGGCACAATAATACTGGGCATCTGACTGGCACAATAATACTGGGCATCTGACTGGCACTATATTACTGGGCATCTGACTGGCACAATAATACTGGGCATCTGACTGGCACTATATTACTGGGCATCTGGCTGGCACAATAATACTGGGCATCTGACTGGCACAATAATACTGGGCATCTGACTGGCACAATATTATTGGTATCTGACTGGCACAATATTACTGGTATCTGACTGGCACATTATTACTGGGCTCTGACTGGCACAATATTGCAGGCATCTGACTGGCACAATATTACTAGGCTCTGACTGGCACAATATTACTGGGCTCTGACTGGCACAATATTACTGGCATCCGAAAGTTACAATATTACTGGCATCTGAATGGCACAACAATTATGGCATATGTGTGTGTGTGTGTGGGGGGGGGTAACATTAGAGGTACAGGATTGAGGAAGTTGGCTCCATCTAGCCCAGTCTTGGATCATCTCCAGGGTATGGTTCCATTTTGATGTTTAGTTTTTGTTCTTGATATTGTTTGTCGTTTACGATGGTTGTGAGACGACATATAATAGCATGGCCCATGCTAGGTTACTACATGTGTATATTTGTATTCATAGACCTGCTGAAAATGTGGAGAATGTGTGTAATGCATGTTCGCACTCAATAAAGTGTTGGAAAATAAACTTGTATTTAGATGCATTTTACTTTAATTACATAAGTATTTTCATAACAAACAATACATGTCCTTGGGGGGTAAGGGTTTCTTTAACTAATCTAGTAGAAGAGACTCGAGTGCTAAAATCCACGGGTTAGGGGGCGCAAATTACTTGCCTTGCCCCGGGTGCTGACAACCCACGCTACGCCACTGCCCCCATGCCCAAATTAAATAAAAAAAATGGCCACAGTTTGCCCTCTTGCGCCAGGGCCTGGCCAAATACCCCATTACACAATTAATAAATTAAATATAGTCCCTATTTACACCCCCTAACTCTACTTTGACCAGGTAGTGGAGGGATGATTCTTAATTACCTCCCTAGCACTCTTTGAGTGCCATGATTTTCACTGTCCACCCTCCCTGTCACGCAAAGCCTGACCTGTAAAATAAAATATTACTGGTATTCAGCGAAGCCCTGGACAGGGTCAGCCAATCAGAGCCTCCTAGTGTACTGGGAAACACCAGCCCTTCTGGGTTTGTATTTCATTAGCAGTATGCTCTTCAGTGAGGGCAGACTGAATAGAGTTAGCTCCTTGCAGTTTTTTAAATATTTTTGTCTGCTCTAGGTGGAGTCCAACAAGAGGAAATTATCTTAAATTAGAGGGGCAAAGATTTAAAAGTAATATCAGGAAGTATTACTTTACTGAGAGGGTAGTGGATGTATGGAATAGTCATCCAGCGGAGGTAAGCACAGTGAAGGAGTTTACGCATGCATGGGATAGGCATATATAAGATAGGGATGGGGACTAATAAAACATTCTATGGGCCAGATTTATCAAGGCAAAACAGGTGCTATTTTGAAACAAGTGCTAAATTTGGAGCAAACTACCACAGTATTCTCTTGGTTTTCATAGTTATTACCATTATTTTAGCACTTTTTTTCTGAAATAGCACAAATGTTGTCTTGATAAATACAGCCCTATGTTTCTAAACTGACGTGCAATTTTTTTTGCCTGTTAGTTTTTGCCGACTGTCAGTAAATCACTGTTTGTGCATTAATTAAGGTACACAATGTGTTTTTATGCCGTTTTTTTACAGTCTCTGCTAAACCTTCATAGAAAGTATGGAGGTTTTAAGCTGATGTAGTAATTTTTTTTAACCTCATTAGCGGAGTGTATTAAATAAAAAAAATTACGTTAAGTTACCGCTAATGGCACTTTTTTTTACATCAATCTACCCAAGAGCAATATAAAATGAAAGGGCTGATTCCTGGATTATGACTTCTGGTTTCTTTATTGACCTTGCCTTTGGATTTTCCCTAAGCATATAGTCAGCCACAGACAGTGATACACTATAGTAACAATCAGCATATAGACAATCCTACAACGTTACAGAATTATTTGAATAAATATATAGTCTGCCAGCAAGAGACAGCGGAAAACAAACCAGTATATAGTTAACCAGACAAAAGATGGTGGTGTGGGATAGAATATAGTTTGCAAGAACATGATGTAATACAGAGAAGTTCCTTTCAGTACGTTCAATAGTTTTTGAACCATTAATAAGATACAGAGCCAGCATCGTGGGAGATGTTTGGCTGGGCATCATGGGAACAATGCTTTACAGGTAGGATTTGTCACTCCATTATCTGTTAACTACAATACCCATGATACACAAACAGTCATAGCATGATTCTGATCCATAATCCATTTTACCAGGTATGATCTCACTGTTTCTCTCTGTAACCTCACAAAGAATAACATCAAATATTTAACCCTCCTACTGTTGCCTATGTTTTGTACTGGTGGGATGCTCCTTTGTGGTCCAGTAAAGGCAGTAGGATGTCTGTGTTTTCCCCACCAGCACAGACTTCCTTCCTCACTGCCATACTGTCCCACATATCTGCATGGTTCATAGCGTTGGGAGGTCAAGTGACTGTGAAGTGTAGGCACAGCAAGAGGTGAGGTAGGATATGTGTGTGCATGTGTAGTCTTTTGGGGAAAGAGCTTAATAACAAGTCCCCCTGTCATTGCCAAAAATGCCACTTGCGAGGCACCCCCCCTGGAAAGGTGATGCTGAAAAGTCATTGCTGTAGTAGAAGAGAAAGCACAGAACATGCTGAAGATAGACAGGGCTTTACAAATAGTTCTAAAAGCCAAATAGACAAATTCAGAAGCCAGTTTTGGGCATGACTTCCAAAGTCTTTTTTTGTACAACAGTAGAGTTATGCAACAGTAGACATTTTAGGAGCCATAGTGTGTCTTTTAAAAACGTCTTGTGTGCGGTACAAACACACATTCATCAGACATCACAAACAGCCCAACCTTGTCCTGACCTCACACATAACACCATGTACTTGCACTGTTTTGTATATTTTCAACCTGTGAAAGATTTCCAGCCAGGTCTGCTTCTTAATTTACAAAAGGTGAGAGTTGGTTCCATGTTAGCCATAGAAACACAAGAGACAAGTAGAGTCAAATTGATACCTTTATTGGCTAACTAAGTTTAGAGCGCAAGCTTTCAAGACCTCTCTTGATCAGGCATTTTATACAAAATAAATGTAAAAATCTCTCTGTTAATTTATAGGCACTCCTTAAAGGCTTGCTACAAGCATTTTTTCCTCACTGCTTTATTATTTGTACCCTATGTACCATTCCTCTCAGTCACATTTTATTGATAGCTAATGTTTTCCTGGTATAAACTTGGATAGATCTTATATAAACTTCTCCCATGCTTGGCCATTTTTATGGGATACACATATTTTTTACAAGCTGCCCCTGCAGAATGTGTGTTCAAATGAACCTGTTTCCTGATTAACTGGTTCACCCTGAAAACACTTACATTGGAAAAGTGATATGTTTACCGGAAAACTGTTTTGCCAGTCTAGAGGAGGCCCTGCTTTTGAAGCTCTTTTTATGTTATAAATCGTTATATGTGTGGCAATAAATATCTTAGTGCCAACAGAGCAGTGTATAGCTAAAGTGACTTGGAATTCTTGATTGATCTGGAATATAGTCAAGATTGGAGTTTTATTTAATACCTACCAATTCTTTTAGGAGTTTAAATGTCATATCCTATGAAGCAGTCACTTTTTCACAACCCCTCCAAATATGGATACATGTACCATACTATTTATCATACGTCCAACAGGTCTTAGCATATTGTAAGTACATTGAATTGAGCTGGAAGGGTATCATAAACCATTTATTAGTAATCTTATATTGGGTTTCTACTAGTGAGAGGCAGTGTACAGCTTTGGAAACTTTCTAGAAGGATCTAGTGTCTCAGAGTTTGATTACATTTACATAGTTGACTATAAATTTTGTCACCATCATATATGAAGATTTGCTCCAAACCCGTATTTATTTTCTTGATTGATTGGGTTTTTGTATTTACAGAGGAAATGTTTAACATTCAGGTATGTGAATACTTGTTTAACTGGGAGATGATAGTCATCCACAAGCTGAGAAAAGGTTTTCAGTCCATGCATTGAATATACCTCTCTAATATACGGTATTCCTTTTATTTTCAACGTTTCAGAACAATTATATTCAGTGTATGAGATTCACTGATTGCATTTTTAATGTTGAGTCTGGTCTTTACTTATTACCAAATTGAGACAATTTCTGCTTTTCCATTTAATTAGTAGAGGGTATGTAGTACTACCAGTGTATCACCGTTGGTGACAGCATCAGCCTATATACTTCACAGTGATCCATGAAGGTTGCCATGGGCATGGCATTTTATTAGTGGATTACTAATGTTCTTCACTTCTTTTTATTAAATGTTTCAATAGAAAATAAAATAAAATAGCAAATATACATTTTTAAGATTAAGAAACATTCTGTGAATTCAGCATTTCTTAAACTAAAATGTTATCCTGCAAAGACTGAAAAATACAACCTAGAAAATAAAGAATGAAAATCAAAATACAGTCTGGTAGTCAAATAATACGTCAAAAAGTACCTCTCCTCCCCTACAGAGAGTAAGTCCACACAAAGCTCTTCTTCTAAGAGCAGTTGATAGAAACCCAAATATGAAGATAATATACCCATATTTAGCAGTATAGTATTTGTGTATAAAAATGTGTGCAATGTGGACACATCACTAATACTGGACTATGTCTGTGTGCACCAAAATATATTAGGGACAAGTACATACTTCAGAGTTGCCCCAGCTGCACATGTATGAAAAGAAGTGCGTAATACATGGTTTAAATTCCAATTAAAATACCATTCCAATTAAATAGTTGGAATCTATAAAACAAAGTTTCAATTGCTGGTATACATCTCATGTGATTTCACCTTTTTTTTGTTGTTGTAACTTTCCTGACAGTTTTATCAGCCCCAGGTTTTATACATGACCATCTAGGTTTCGTTTCTAGAAATACGGGTTATTCTCACAAATAAGTAACATAATGTTGTGGTCTACAACAGGGGTGGCCAAACTTGCTTAACTTGAGAAATACATGCGATTAACGACAGATGTTTGAGAGCAACAACACATAAACAAATTTGGCACGTTTTTATTGTCACATACTTAATTTGTTACATAAATGTTGTATAAATATTAAGAAATACATGTACAAAATAATATTTTATCATGTATGTAATTATTTGAACCATTAGTCTTCTTTGTTTCATTAATAACAAATAAATTTGTCAAATGTTTTCAAAATCCTGACTGATTGTAATTTTGACTAAATTGAGCATATTTAATACGGTAATGAACAATGGAAACATCTAAGAAAAATATGCAAATTTGCATTTCATTAACATTAAATGAGATTTCCAAAATAAAAAATAAGAGGTAAATAGATAGTTTTAATTATGTTTGTTTGTATTAGTACACCCTGTTCCAAATTATTATGCAGATGATATTTTTCTGTTTGCTGCTATGTAATGGTAGTTTAGCAGCTGCTCTCTTGATCCGATGCATGGATCTGGCAGAAATCTTCCTCAATGTGCCTTTATATGCACGAACCCGTCTGTGCTCTGAATCAGCCACAAATCTCTTAATAGTGCGATGATCACGCTTAAGTTTTTGTGAAATATCTATAGGTTTTCATACCTCGTCCAAGGTATTGAACTATTTCACTCTTTTCGGCAGCAGATAGATCCTTTTTCTTCCCCATATTGCATGAAAATGGTGCTCTGCTTAATATTGTGGAACACCCTCCTTTAGTAGTTTTTCCTTAAATTGGGCTCACCTGGCAATCTAATTATCCGAGATTGTTTTCAGTGATCAAAAGAGCCCTGAGACACAATGCCATCCATGAGTTAAACTGAAAAACAAAATATTTAATCTTTGTGACACTTAGAAAGAATTTGCATAATAATTTGGAACAGGGTGTAAATATCCAGTGAAAACATGCAGACAAACATTTTAAACAATAAAGTTTATTGAGATATTTTAACCCTTTCATGACATTTGGTGTTTTTGTCCTAAAATATGCTTTTTTTTGGTTTATTCCTGGTTATCAGTAGTTCAGAACACAGTGGCAGAGACACGATCAGGGTCTTAAGCAGACTTTGTGGGTCCCTGACGAAACCTCGACAGACCTAGTAGGGAATTCCAATTTTTTAGTAACAGTTCCAACCCTTCATGGTAAAATATAGAAACCAAAACACACACCCCCCCTCCCCTGTTCTCTCCCCTCCCCAGTTCTCTCCTCCCTCCCTTGTTCTCTACACCCCTCTCCCCTGTTTTCTCCCCCCCGAATTTATGTTCCCCTTCCCATTCTAATAGACAGCCCCTGGGAGGGGTGTGATGTCCGCCCCCTCCCCATGAAGCAGAGCGGCGTCCGAGTAGCATGAGCTATGTGTGTAAAACACACACAGAGCTCAGTAAGTGCTGCTCGCCCTCCTGTGCCTAGTGATGATGCAGGTCATTGGAAATCCCATGCCCTGCATTATCACTGTGTGCGGGGAACGCGTGCAGCACTTACTGAGCTCTGTGTGTGTTTTACACATAGACCTCATGCTGCTCGGCTCCCTGAGAAAGCAGACACCGCTCTGGGGAAGGGGCGGACCTCGTACCCATTGTGATCCGCCCCCTCCCAGGGTGCTCCACTCCGGCCGTGTAGAGGGCTGGTGAGGGAAGATCATCTCCCCAGCCAGTTCCTCGACCGGCATCCCCCCCCCCCCTTAGCTCTCTCCCCGCTGGTGCCCCCCCACTGCGGCACTCTAAGGTGGCTGCCTAGACAGCCTTATGGTGGTGCCGGCCCTGGGCCCCAGCACCAACTTTTGCACTCAGGATACACTTTTGTACTAAGGACCTTCACCAGCACTTACTTTTGCACTCAGGGCCTGCCCTAGTGCCAACTTTTGCACTCAGGACTTGCCTCAAACACCCAGTTTTGCAGTCAGCATTTTTGCACTTGGGACCTACTTGTGTATTTTAGCAAAATATAGCCAGCGCTAACTTTTTCCCAGTCAATTCCCTGCAACTGGATCGAAAGTACAGCTCTTCATGGGGGCCATGATGAGCTGTTAAGTTAAAGGCAAAAAAAATTAAAAGGTTTTACTTTTTTATTTTGTATTGTTGATTTCAAATATGTCTTTTTTTTTTTTATGTGACTGTATTTAATAAAATATGTAACTAAACAAGTGTGACTGGGCGCCACCATTTTGCGAAATATAGTGTTTTTGGGTGCCACCTCCCAGACACTGTACAGCACAAATTTCTCATTTTGGGCCTGGGGACACAGAATGCAGTATATAAGTCTGATCATAGACTTGCATGGAATGGGAGGTTAATGTAACAATTACATCACAAATGGGCGGAGTTATGATCCTGTTTGATCAGGTTAATCTCCTCTCTTTGTGTTGGAAGGTAGGTAAAAACAAGTTGTACAAAGCCACCTAGTCCTGCCCACTATGATACACAGGAGCCAGTAAGAGAGCAGGGGAGTATCTTATGACATCATCATGGCAACAGTTGTAAAATGAGACTGGCTGGGTGATTTTGGATGATGTTGTATGAAATATTCACAAAATGGAGCTAGGAGATAAACACCTAGTTTTATTTTTCCTTTTATATGTAATTAATCCAATCATATATAAAAAAAAAAAACAGTGGCCTACGATTTATATATGTATTTGTTTTAAATGACCAGGTTATCTAGTTACTTCTTATGTAAGTGGTACTGTCTCTTTAAGGACATTCTATGCTGTCCTACCATGGTTTGGGCACTGTAAATTAGGTGATTCCCTACCGCCACGAAGGGGTTAATTAGATTCCACCTTAAATATGATCTGTCTGTTTTGTATATATATATCATGTAACATTTCCTGATAGGTCCTTCTCTCCTTTGTATATCAGTGTGTTTAAATCTGCAGATAATTTGAAAATGCTTTGTTATATTGTTGCACAGTTCAACAACTATTGACGCATTAAACATAAATTATAATACCACTATGTAGTAAAAGGACTTAGAAAGTGATCAAAGGACATAAAGAATGAGGCCAACACTCTTTGGGTGTGATTGGCATATTTATCTATGTAGACTGAGAATGTATAATGATGAATAGATAGATGCTAATAATCTGCAGCACATTTCCAAAGTGTCCCTATTTGGGAGGGACAGTACCTAATTTGTTCCTCCTCTCAGAGCTCAAAGTTTTGGTTTGTATGAGTGGATCACAGAGCTCCAGAGCAATACAATTCCCAATAAAGAATCTTTAAATTACTGTAAATGTGTTTACATATTAATTAGCAAGTGTAAAATACTTCATATCTCTTAAGTGTCAATATTTAGGAGGGACAGTTCCTATTTTGCACTCAAATTCCCCCTTTTCTCTTAACTCCTCTATTGTCCCTCTTTTCTGGGCAAGGGCACTCACACATTTTGGTTTGTATAACAGTATCACAATAAATCGACTTTAATCTGCAGTAAATGTGCTTTTATATTAGTTTGTGTAAATAAAATACTTTATTCTTGTTCTAAATGACTTATAAATTACATAAAAAATACCAATTGATCATAAAGTCAATGAAAATGTTCTGATAAAGCTCCTCCCAACGGAGGTGAATTTAACTTTTTTATAGTGTTTTTTTTTTTTTTTTTTTACTTTTACAATATGCTAGTTCACTCGCCCCCTTTTTTACTTCATGTTACTATTTTGCCTAATTATTTATTGTATTATTGAAAGTCTATTTTGTGTAACAATTTATTGATGAAAACTTGTAGAAACATTTTCTGCAACACAGCTTTCCTAACATGTGATTAAGTTTGTGTCACGAGCTTCGAAAAATAATGATAGAACGAGGGATGCGCGTGCGCGTGACAGAGGTATACATCATCAGTCCGAACCCCAGCAATGGAGAGCCAATGGGCCTCATTCTGCCGGGACACGCCCCCAATGTCCTAGGACCTGTCGCTCCCTTTCTGTCACAAGAGGAAGTTAAGGCGCGCGCGCTACTGCGGGTTTGTGGGGCTCGCGCACTGATGACGGCAGCATAGGCGCAGTGACAGACCGCGCACGCCCAGTGGGGAAGCGATCAAACTACAGTGTCGGAGCTCAGCTGCTTCCTCCGTGCTGTGCGAGCACTCTTGAATGCACTGTATGCGCGATCCCGGAGCTTAGCTGCTGGTGTCAGGGCTACTCCTCCAGGACCTGCCGGGGCACATTCGCGTGACGAAGTGTGTGTGTGCGCCTGCCTCTGCTCTGCTGTCATTGTGCTGGTGTCACCCAAGGGTTGTTGTATGTCGCCGTGTGCTTGATATTCCGTGAGCCGGCTGTTGCTGGGCTCTATGCGGCCACGGCACCATGAATCTGCACCAGGTGCTTACGGGAGCTGTGAACCCCGGGGATAACTGCTTCTCAGTGGGCAGTCTGCAGGAGCAGCCGATCACGGTGAGAGAGAGATGGAGAGAGTGTGTGTACAAACTGTGTGCAGCACTTCTACGGGCTGGTCTGCCGGCCAGGTTACGTCCCAATATCTCAGTCTGCTGATAGTGACCAAGTGTCATAGGTACTTAGCTCTGTGTGTTGTGGGACATGAACTGCACATTCCCCAAACTTATCTCTGTTGATGTGACTGTATATAACTTTAGCTACAGTCTTGTGTAACTGGTCCTACAGTTCTTGTGTAATCTCTAACTTTCCTGAAGGCCTGACATTGCCCTATATCAGTATTATTCCTAATGAAGGAAGGACACATTTACATTAAGCCACCAATATTGAAAAATATTTTAATTTTTGTCAGTTTGCACTGTCACCTGTTTTTAAAAAAAATATTTATGCCGTGTTTGTGTTTAGCTGTAATTTTTCTTTTTCTCATTTAATGTACCCACGCAATTTATATACTGTTTTTGACACCAGGAAAGGGGCTTTCTTGAGATACCAATATATTCATCATCTTACAAAAGTTACTATAAAAAAAAGCTTAAAATACACTTTCTAACTTTCACCTGAAAAATATTTCATACAATTACAGGAAAAAAGATCCCATTTACATCGTTTAGAAATAGGCTGTATGTTATAGGGAAATAACTACAAGTAACATTTTTTTTTAAAATGTCCTAATCATTTTTTCCTTCAGTGACCCTTTAAGCAATAGCACTAACCCATCTGCAACCCTAATCCTATGGTTAGTTTGTGCTTCTTTTTTTTTTTTTTTACCTGCAATGTTGCTGACTGCCTGTAGAGGCAGTATGGGAACAGGGCAACAAAAGTGATCTCTGATTACTTTAGGAGTCCTTGCTGGCTACAGAGCAGTACAATATTGGATGCTGCCATCCGATATGATGCCTGCAAACATTACATTATACATAACAGTTATTTATATAGTGCCAATGTGGAAGCATAGGCAGAAACTTTTGATCTGCTGCCTATGCAGGATTCACCATAGAACCTTGTATGTCCATTGTTGCGAAGGGATTAATGTCACAAAAGAGTGACAGACAAATATAAAACTTGGTATTCTCCTAAATCATGACACGATTAATCACATACACTCTTGCTACAATCTTGTCTTTAAAATACATCTGCCATGGAAAATACAGCCCAACGTGGACCTTGAGTATATTTATGAAAATAATTCTTGGGAATGATGTACACGTAATATTATTCTTTGTAGCACACTGCAGGTTCTATCACTTTGCCTTATTTCATAGCAATAGAAACTATAGCTATGCTGGATACTTGGGGTGTGCATCATAATGTATTGGTCAGTAACTAGACTTTTAAACTTTAAAAAAATGCAAAGTTTTTCTTAGATGTCCCACTTTCATTGTTCAAGGCCCACACTCTGTTGCATGCATCATTTAAACTACATGTCATCCACTCTTGTGCTAGTTTCAGCAAAAAGATAATCCTACCTAATATTAAAGGGACACTAAATGTTTTCACTTGTGCAGAGCTGAGATAAACCTGCATGTATCTCTAAAGATGAAGATTTAATCTGGAGACGGGACACTCATTTTTTTCAATCCTTGTGTCATCTTAAAGAAGCAAGGGTTAAAAACAACTGCTTTGTGTTCCTATTTAGGGCAGTCTACAGGAGCAGCCCATCACTGAGAGATTGTATATAAACTGTGTGCAGCACTTCTATGGGGTCGTCTGCTGTCCGGGTTAAATCTCAATATCTCAGTGGTATGATAATGAGCAATTGTCATACTGTGTCATTGGTACTTAGTTGTTTGTGTGTTGTGGGAGACTGGTGAAGTAGGCCTTTATCATTAATGTGTTTGTGAATCCTTTTTTTTCTTTTCTTTACATATTAAATACAAACTGGAAATGCAGTTTGTGATGGTTCTTTGAAAAACACTGTTTGAGGGTATTGGCCGAATGGAGTTGTAGTTCCTTTAAGGAGCCTTGTATTTTATTGCTTGGTATTTGGTGCTAAATGTACTTACAAATCTGAGAATTATTAGGCTGATGCACTTGATGTATTTAATAGATCAGTAAATCAAAAAGCTTAGAACTCCTCTATACACACGTTTTAATATGAATTGCATATATGTAATATATTACTGCACAATGTTGTTTCAGTGAGTAAGGAGTCTATTCCCAATTTGTAGGTAGGTTTTTTTTTCTTCTGCTGTTTGTATGACAGTCAGTATTGCCAGGCAAATCATACTGATGGAATGACTGGTTAGCTCAATGCTGGGAGCATTCTTGGAGACAATGCTGTGTCTGTTCCCCTGTGAAATAAGTCTTTGAAGTGATCAGAATAGTTGAAAAATTAAAATAAAAAAACAATATCTGGTGCTTCTTATGGAATTGCTTGCAAATAGTGCTGTTTCCCCATAGTGTTCACTTGACGTTTGTGTATTTGCAAACATGTTTGTGTTTAGGTACATGTACCTAATTTTGCAGGTGACTTTTGGCCAAGCCTTTAAATCCAGTGTGTTTTTTTTTTTTCTCCCCTTGTCAAATAGACAACTCCAAATTCCAGACACTGATCACAATTTCTTTTGCCGATGAAAACATCCAATATCTCTGCAACAACTTTAAGTATCTCAGGATTCTCTGAAATCCTTGAAAATCTCTCGTGTTTTAATCACCTTACCGCAATCAATTAAAATAAATCACCTACAGCCACTGAAGAGTCTGTTATAAAAGACTAACTAATACAATTATATGCTCATCAGTCACTGCAGTACCTCTGAGGAAGCCCCAGCCGTGGCGTGAAGCGCATTGGCTTTCGTTGTGTTATTTTATCATCAGGAACAATTTCCTCAAAGTATGAGTATCAAGTGAACAAATTTATATATTATAATAATGTCGAAATTAAAATTGTTATATTTTAAACATACCTCCTGAAATAGTTTTTAGACCATTCCTCGGCACCTGCACTTTTTATTTATTTTTTCTATTCCTATAAGCCAATCTCTGATGTTGAGGGGCCCCTCCATTGGTGTTCAGTACTGCCTTCTGTATTCACAACAGAAAAAAACAGGGGGTGCAGACTGAATCTGTATTCTATCCTGCGTTTGGTGCACGTGTTTAATCAGTGTACATACTTCACATTGGTTTGAAAATGTATATAAAAATGTGTATATACACTATATGGACAAAAGGGACACACCACTTTATTATTGAATTCAGGGTTTTCAATCAGACCCATTGCCACAGTTTTATAAAATCAAGCACCTAGCCATGCTGGCTGCATTTACAAACATTTGTGATCAAAATGGAAAATTTTGAAGAGCTCTGTGAATTCAAGTGTGGTACGGTGATAGGATGCCACTTTTTGAAAAAAATTTCCCTGCTAGATATTGCATGGTTTACTGTAAATGGTATTAATGGAAAGTGGAAGCGTTGAAGAGTTCCAAATTTCCACTGGCATTACTAACTGCCCAAAAACTGTATGGAGGGAGTTTCAAAGAATTGTTTCCCATGGCTGAGCAGCTGCATGCAACCCTCACATCACCACTAATTAACTACATATACCACAACATTAGATGTTTTTTAAGACTCACTCAACTTATGACTTTCATGGCTGATGGCCTTCTAACCTTTGTGTGTGTGTGATATTAGAAATCAATTTAGGATTATGTGCCTCATCCTTTTTAATTCACATGGTATGATTTCAACTAGTCGCATCTGGAATAATGGAGACTATAAAAACTATGACATGTTCAAATAATGGATTGACCGGTTTTCATTTAAACTTTGTGGCTCCTACCAGTTCCAGGATGTACGCTAGAAACTTTATTTCCTTCAGGGAATACCTTGTGTTTTACCAGCCTGCCATGTCTTAGCCATGGTGACTTTGGGCTATTTTAATTTCTGCTCTGTTTTTGTTTAGCTACAAATGTTTTCTTATTTACTGTACCCACACAAAGTATATATTCTTTTTATCTGCATAAGAACTGCTTTCTCTAGATATCATTATTTTCATCATATCAAATAATTTACTAAAGAAAAAATGATACAATTTAAAAAAAACTTTTTTTTTTGTTCAAACTTTCTACAAATGCAAAATTGGATATGTAGTCTCATTACATGGCCATACTATTATGTTTTAAACCCATGTGTATTTAAATATGCTGTCAAATCCAGAGGGAGAGGTTTGTTTCATGACTAAAATATACAACCAAAATGCTTTTAAGTCTATAAAAGAATTTCTATAACTATACAATGTGTATATACTAATGTGACTTTTTTTTTCTAGGTTATGTTTTGCAACTTTTATCTGCTTCAGTTGTGTTTGCCTTGTGAATAATCTTGCAGTGCCACAGCTCACAAGTAGTGTTGAGCGAACCCGAACCGCACTGTTCGGGTTCATACCGAACATTACGGTGTTCGGACCCCGGACTCGAACACTGACATTTCACTGTATGTCTGTGTTGGCTTTCCGGGTTCGGCTATAAACCGAAAGATATTCGGTTTATAGACTTTCGGCTTATAGAATACATGTAATACTATTGGCTTTCTATAAACCGAACTAGAGTCCCCATTCATAAGAAATTCTTACATGGCTATTGGCTTTCTATAAACCGAAATAGAGTCCCCATTCATACGAATAGGTCAATTGACCTATTCGTATGAATGGGGACACTCGCCCACATTTGACTTAATTTTTCAGCCCTCTAGCCCTTTTTTAGAGGCATTTTAGTGGCCAAAAGATTGGGTCCCCATTGACTTCAATAGGGTTCGGGGTCAAGTTCGACCCCGAACCCGGACTTTTTTCCGAAGTTCGGCCGAATCCGAACATCCAGGTGTTCGCTCAACTCTACTCACAAGTCATGCCAAAAATACATTGCATTTTTGGTGTGCATGTTATGAAACTGGCTGAACCTAGGATTTTCGCAAAACCTAGTAGTTGCAATATAAGCTGTAATATGTAATATAATTCTGAACTGTTACTATTAAGACTCCCCCCCCCCCCCTTATTTCCTTTTCCATTGTTTGCACTCTTTATTTGCTAACTATTTGCTTTTCAACTTGGACAAATATTAATTTGTACGACTATATTAGAATCTAAAATTTCTAAGTAAGTCTGGTAGACGTATACTAATTTGGGATCATTCTGGTATTTCAGTGTGTCTTAAAATAGACCCCTAACTCTAGTTTTGTGTAGTCTGCATTGTTATTAATTGTTCCAAGGAAGCTTTTCTAAATTATTTTATCAAATACTTTTCAGCATGTAGCAGTAAAACCACAAAACAGATATTCCGAGATTTGCATTCTTGTTTGATTACATGCTATAAAGAGCTTCTTTGAGGGAGATAAATACAAATAAATTAATGAAACAATTTTTTTATCTCACAAATAAGGGAAATTATGTCGGGTTCAAGTGGTTGCTGTCATTCAGACGTAATGTGCCGTTCATATTAAACTAGTTACCAATGCCAGAAGATACATTTGTTACTTAAATACACATCTTCATAGAAAAAACATACTTGGGAGGCTGGGCCATAAAAAAAAAAAACATTTTATATTAAAACTTTCTTCCCAAAAATTGAGAAAACACAGCATGTTCGGGATGAAACGTGTCAGGTGGCGGATCACTTAGTCAGGGCTACACAAATTTAATTCCGTTTTTAAGGCCCAGCAAAATCTAGTAGCCAGACAAAAACACACACAATCAGTCATGTACACAGACACTCCCACACGCAATTAAACTCGCATTGAGGTTCAAATAGTTGGTCACAAGCCAGCTAATTAATTTTTTTCCCTTTTTTTTATTTATTTTTTTAAAGAAAAAAAAGTGCATGATTCAACGTGTCCCTTCTGCTTTACCTCATTTCAGGCGAGGGGGCTATTTCTATTCCATAGCCAAAGCAAAAAAAAGAAAGGAAGAATCGGCACTCAGGATCGCAGGTAAGAAAAATCCCTGATATTTAATGGCAGAAGAATAGCGATAAATATAACAGCAGAAACCACGGTGGAAAACTTGACGCGTTTCGCGTGAATACACGCTTAATCATAAGTCATTAAGTTTTCCACCGTGGTTTCTGCTGTTATATTTATCACTATTCTTCTGCCATTAAATATCAGGGATTTTTCTTACCTGCGATCCTGAGTGCGGATTCTTCCTTTCTTTTTTTTGCTTTGGCTATGGATCTCTAAACGCTGGGTTGGCGTGGGAAGCCGGCACCTGGACCACACACACAGCTAAAACACCCTTCCAGTGCTGGAGAAGCACTAAATTGGAAACGGTGGAGCCCGGAAATCCTTAATTGGAGAATACCTACCTTTGTCACTTCTATTCCAGCCTGGTACTGGACCATCTTCCAGTACCATCCTGCTGAGCGTCAGGGTGTCATGTGATACGCGGCGCTCTGACATTGAAGCGTGAGGAGGTGGAGCTCGCAGTCTGTGCAGCTGGCACCTTTGCACCCCCACATTGAAGAAGAAAACAAAACTCTATTTGTCCCATCAGTAAGGCGTGCCGTGTAGAAGATGCATTCAGTCTGGAGATTTCTCTACAGTAAAGCATGCTGTGTTTTCTGCATTTAGGAAGGAAAAAACCTTTTAGTAAATGTTATATTTTGGATGACCTAGCCTCCAATATGTGTATTCCCCCCTCCTCCTATGAAGTTGTGTGTTTGAGCATCAGTTGCTCTTCAGGCTTCGGTTTCCATTTATCCATAAGTTGACTCATTGGAGAATTACATTTGTTACAAGGGTGATTGTTTTGTATTTGAATATATTGCCTCAAATTCCGCGAAAGGTTTGCTAATCCCCTTTTTCAATTTCTCCTTTGGATATTCACTGGGGTACCTGGGTTAATGGAGACGTGTTTCGGAAATTAAATTGTATTTATTGTGCTATTCACTTAAGGGTTTATTTTTTTTTTTTTTTTACACCTTTTAGATACACTATAAAGAACTATTTACTGGTATGTATCGGATCTTTTTAAGATGGGAGGTATTGTTTCACTCCCTTTTATTTTAGATGTACGCTGCACTGTGGTTGGACCATTACCTTCTCCCCTGCTCCCATAGTTGTGTGTACTGTACTGATATTCTCCTATCTTACTGATGTTCTTACAACTCTTCCTGAATTACAGTTTGACATTTGCTATCTGCAGTTGCGATAATAACATTAAGACTATTTGACCTGAGGTGTGAAGTTAGAGCGAATGGTATTCAGAGTGATTTATTAATGATGCTTGCAAGTACAATCCAATATTTTTATTAGTGCATGCTGTTCTTCAGATGCAATCAGACTTTTGTTGTTCACATTTTAGAGCATGAAGTGTGACAGAGTTCTGCTGTGATCAAGTACAATGGCCGCTATAAATTTTACCTGTGCCAATTACAACACTTTGGTATATCATCCACAATGCAAATTACAGCATGTGGAACAGCAATGTGCAAGAAAACGTAAAGATCATTCTGGACTGAACAAATTAGAGCATTTTTAAATTAAGAATAAATACGGTTTTAATACAGGAATTTTGTGGGGCAGCTTGCAATATTTGACTTCCTTTTTGGTGTCCTCCTGGGAGTTGGGCTTCTAACCAAGAACTCTGTAAAAAATGTGAATCACCACCACCATGGGAGCTTGATTTTTGCGAGATCTGCTACTGAGTACCATGACTCATAGCTCACCATCATGATGGTGGCCAAAAAATGACTAGCTCAGTGGTTTAGTTGGATGAGTTGGAAAGGGATTTAAATCTTTTTACAAAGATGGTTGCTAGTAGAGAGGGTCTGGCTGAGTATCATGTGAATGTATGATGTAGAAGGACTTAAGAACTAGTGGCTGGTTGTGTAATATAGGAACTGTTGTCTGCAACCTCTTCACTCCAGCTCCTGTTGGATTATTTCCATGATTTACTGTTTAGTTAGTAAACAATATGCACAGTGTACGAATGGCTAGTTGCTAACTATATGGTCTGAAAATTGCTAGGACTATGTATATATGAATAGACATGAAATCAAATTTAAGAAGGTAATGGTGCCTTTGATCTGTGTGTGAGGGGAAAGTGGGATCCAGCAGATTTAGTTGGTACTGGGCCCCACAGTTTGGTGGTCCTGGAAGCAGGATCAGTTTATTGATTTAACAGTGTCTTCAATTCATCTTTGAAGGTGTAAAACACACATTTTTTATAATGCTTACGAACCTTGCAGATGGCTTTATAATTTTATAAATTGTGACCTGAATGACCGCACTACGTGTGTGTGAGGTTTTTAGCTCTGCAGCCTTTTAGATTATTGCCATCTGTTTTTAATCTGTTGTGGTGACCGGCACCATCATGTTTTTAATTATGGAATTAGGCTAAAATAACTTTTTGTTAGTATACAGCAATTTGTATTCATGACCGTATATGACTTCTTCCATTAAAAAAAACGCCATGAACCACATGCACGGGAATATTTGAGCTATTGGTCACATTGCTAAACAATCTATATATTATATTTTTGTCACTTTTTGTTTGAATGCTCCTAGTAGATCTAGGCCGCTATACTGATGTCCTTGCCTACATTTTTCCCACGCAGTTATGTGTAATCCTACTTTGCACACAGTGTTGATCAGTATGTTTTAGTTGTGCGTATGTGTGGCATATTCACTGGAGACGACAAGTTCGGAATTTTTTTGCTCATTTAACCCATTGGTAAATTTGTATACACATTTTGTGAATTTGTGGTCCACGTGCAGAGGATTCTTATAACTATCATATCCTGCAGCACTGCACAATGGTGTGAACAAATCATACAAACTATATATGCTTGAACAAAATATAAGTATGCCCTGACCTAACATGATTATAGTTGAAACTATCGAATGCTTGCATTTATTCAAGTCCAAACCATTTTTTCCAACTTCATTCCCAAGACTCTATGCTAAACATGACCTGTAGTTTCTCAATACATGTACTATTTCTAAGAATGTCCTCTTTATAAAGCATAAACCTATTTCAACAATAATGATGTATTTACTTTTTTTTTTCTTAAAAATGCAAGATATTGCTTTAAAACTTGTGTGGGATCTCATTACATCCATGCTGCAAAAAATCTGCTTATGTGGTAGAACAATGAACTCATTTCTGCTGCGTGTAAAAAAACAAAACAAATCATTGCTCTTTTCATGCATTGTTTTCACTTGATTTTTCACACACATACTTAAAGGTCACACGTCCTGCACAAACCAACCTGATTAAATAGTGCATCAAACCTTTTCCCATAAGTGCTTTGTTTTTCTGGACATCATTCCAATATAAACTGAAGATATGTTGCTACTTTTGCAAGGGCAGCCATCTTTGCTGTGCTTTGGTCAGATATCCTACTCTCTGAACAAAGCTAACTGCGCACACACCCCATCCCACCTTCTTTGAGGTCCCACCTACTCCTTGTGCAATGTTGCCTCATCCTTGCATGGCCCTGCATGTCTTGTTCATGCAAGTTATCACCCCTGTAATAACCAAGCATGTGCATTGCATGCGTGAGGAGGTGGTGGGAGGAAGGAAGGGCAGTAAGTGTAGTTAGTTTGGATATCTGACCCGAGCAGAGTGAAGATGGCTGCCCTTTCAAAAGCAGCAAGTGCAGCTCCAAGGTAAAATATCTTCAGTTTATACTGAAATGATGTCCATAAAAACCAAGAGCTTATGTAAAATGGTTTAATGCACTGTTTAAACCAATGTTGATTTGTGCATGACCGGAAGTTCATTTACACTTGTGTATGGTTATAGATAAGAAATAGATATTTGTTGCCAACTGCTAGTGTTGTACAATCAATGCGAAGCTTTTATTTTACAAAATACCTAGCTAAATGTGCTGGTAAAGTTCCCAGACAATTTACAGACTTAAAAAATGTTCTTTCCTTCGGTTTTCTTTCCCCTGGTGCGTGTGGGATGGGACGCTTCATCGTGGCTGCATCCACGCAGCCGCTTCACTGCTGTTAGTATTAAAGTGTTAGAGTGTTAGAATTAGAATTTCAGTATTAGGGTTTAGGGGGTTAATTTTAGTATTGGGGTTTAGGGGGTTAGTATTAGTGTTTGGGGGTTAATTTTAGTATTGGGTTTTGGGGTTAATTTTAGTATTGGGGGTTGGGGGGCACTTTGGGGGGGATTAATTTTATTAGGGGGGGTTATTTTATTTTAACTTGTACGTTTGTAAGAGCTGACAGATCAGCCCTTACATAGCCGCGTTATTCTTCATTGCTGACAGTTCAGCGTTCTAACTGCTGCGCTGAACAGTCAGCGATGAAGCCGCCGCGCTGAAGTGTCCTAGACCCTGGTGCGTGACAAACTGAATCCCTCAATATGGCAGTGGAAACCAATGTGCTTTCACCTGTCTGCAAAAAGGGAGACCTCTGTATCCCTCAAAACCTAGTGTATGGCATTAGTTAAACGATGGTATAGGTGTCATATTTTACAGTCGTCTTAGTAGTTCTCACAGCAGTGTCATTTGGCAAGAAAATAAATAAACAGTTCTAGCTATTTAGCGATTTTACTTACCCCCTCTACAAAGTGCAGGAATGTACAATACCTATCGCCCAAAGCACAGGACATGCAGTTCCGGGCGCAGGGCAGAATGCGATTTATTTATTTACCTTTTACCCTGCTGCGGCACTCCTTGAAAATACAGCAGTGCTGGAGCAAGTCCTGGGTGCTGAGGTAAATGGTGCAATGTTGTTGCGAGGAGAGCAATAAAAACAAGAAATGCATTTTTTTCAATAACTTTACTACATATGTAAAAAGTTGAATATAATAAAAATTCCTATAAGTATAAATGCAACTATTTATATACAAATATATATAAATGGGGTTTTCTAATTGCCCCCCTACTTTAGTCTTTTTAAGTTTATTTTTTTTATGTAAAAATGAGTGCTGTCTAATTTGGTTATAATGCTACTGAATGAGCAGGTTTTCTCCCTCTGTATTTGCAAGAGATAAATGGCCCTTTTAGGACCAGTCAGAATGCAACAGCTTATTCAGTGTTTAGCCCCCGATATAGCCTTTCCATGCATGCTCAGATTCCCCTGTGCCCACCAAGGATGATACAATGCCATGTGTACAGACCAGATGTAGAAAAGCAGGTTCCCAACGGTTACATTACAGTACATTTAATTTATTAGCTTTATACATTTTGTGCATTGATACTTCTGTATTTTATGAGCGCCGAGAGTCATTAATATATCTTGTTGGTGAAAATGGTACAGTATCCGAAATTACCACTTGTCCAAAAATATTGCTGGTTCCAAGCATTTTGGATAAGGGAGACTCAACCTGAATCAGTAAAGACCTTATTTAAATATGGTTTTGATTAGAATTATTTACTGTATCAGGACAAGTAGTTTGGACTATTGCTTTAGATTTTTTTTTTGTTTTATTTCCACTCCCCTGAAGTGGTGATACATTGTAATGTTTACATTTAAACCATGCAGTAGAGAGGCTCTAGTAGCTTTGGTACCATGCAGAGCAGCATGTTGGCTCAGTTAATGACTGGTGTTGCTGATTTTTTTTGTATGCCTTTTTATGAGAGGTTGCAAATATTTACATGTTCAATATATTTTAATGTGTTGTGTTTCTGTTGAAATGGGAATTTCTGAACCAATATTTGATATGAAGCAATTCCTTCTTGTATTGGTGAGCATTTTCAAGCCTTGTTTATGTATGACAAATGCTGTGAGCTGGCTTTGCTGTGCTAATGAAAGCAGGGAGTGCAACTAAACTCTGGTGGTTTACATAATTGTATTCCCATAGAACAATGGTAATGCTAGTTGTGCAGTGACCTATAATTTCACCATGTCTCTCTGTTCTAGTAGTTATTTCAGTTCAGAAATTACCTCCAAGATAAATAAGGTTGTTGTATTATAAAAAAGTAACTAATCCCCTTATTGCCTATATACATCGAAATCAGATTGTGACTAATAGAAAGTTTATTAACCTGTTTTTTTTTTTTTTATTCCTTGTTATAGTTTATCAAATCCAAGCCTGTCTGTAATGTATGTACAGGAGCACCCTTTGCTTGTGTCCAAATGGCCCTGGTCACCTCCCAGCCTTTAGAGTCATGTGGCAGCATGGTTTTGGGATCTATCTTGGGTTCATAAAGGTTCTCAGGATAGTAGCTTTGGGTATGGATCTTGAGGTCAACTACAATGTGGCCTGACCTACCTGTGTCGTGCAGAGTATTGTGGATGCCAGATACTCTTTTGTGCTCTTTAGTCATATTTATTAATATTAATATAGAATCTTCAGTAAAAAATATTAGGAAGACTCTCGACTGTGGATTATTAGAAGCAACTCTACATCGCTATTGGAGCTTCTCTACAGCAAAGCCTGATAAATATAGGTAGACTACTTATTTTTAGGAGCCATGGAAGTATAATCCTAAATTAGGAGCGGGGGGGGGGGGGGGGGGGGGGGTCATTTCAGGACACATAGCTCTTGGGCTCCTGGGGTAGGACTGCTCTACAGATTCCAGATATACACGTGGATATCCGGATCTGGTATATCCACTGAAGCAGAGGATTCCTGATCCATCCAGATCTTTTAGGGCTTTCCCTCCCATGTAGTGAACTGGAGGAACAATAGAATCAAGGTAACCACAGCCATAAGGCTGCTGCACCTTGTCCCTACATTTTGGCAGAGCTCAACTTGACCAACTAAACACTCCCTTCCAACGCATAAAGTCACTTATATACAGAAACTCTAAACCAGCTGCATCCAGTTCCATCTGTAGCAGCAATAACTGAAGGGAGATAGGGTAGCACACTGAGTAGCCAACTCTAGATCCACTTAAATTCAACAGGCTAAAAGAATGGTCAGTGAGGGAGCTAGTGATCATGAAATTAGGCTTTTAAAGGTAGCACGCCTCTATAATGTTCAATGTGATTTTGGTACTATACCTGTCCCAGTGAAAATGAAAAACAGGGAACAAAATGTCATTTCTCTGGTTGTCTTCACAGTTCATTTGTTTTTGTTCCTACAATGAGAAGCTGAAGCTCTAGAAATATCCTTGTTGGAGTGCCTTTGACTGGTTCTTTCTCCTCTGTTGAAGGCACACAAACAAAAGCTTTGTTTAGTCAACAGACCAGGAGAGGAGTGGTTGCAAAATGTCTTGTTTGTGGCATTGGCCACAGATAGCAGGCTATGGATAAAACTTTAGAAGCCTTTGTTCTCCTACTCCTTTTGAGACTTTATTAATTGGTGCATTGTGTAAATGTTTTGGGTATGAAATCTAATGTTGGTGAGTATTAAAGGACAACTGTAGTACTTTTACCATTTAAAGAAAAATACGTGTTGGATAAAATGTCTGTCTATAAAAATGTAATTGATATTATCTCTTCCTTCACCCACGCTGCTGCATAGCTCAGTAACACAATGTTTGTGTGATACTGTTCGATTCTGTGCGTAATGTTTCCAGTAAACGTGCTGCTGGGAAGGCATATTGGAGGGTGAAATCACACTTTTAATTTTATTGGAAGGGGCAGTATTTTTGCAGAAAACCAACAGTTGTATAGTGACATTCAGGTGCCACATGTTCTGCTTCTGTGACTTGCATTATGTTACTGATTTAAGATCAATATATTTTATTTGTATTGTTAGAACCATGCATTGAGTGAAAAGGTTGAGAATATACAAAATTATCTGTTTTACTATGTTGGGCCAGTGATGAATATCAAATGACTTTTTTTTTTTTTTTTAAAGTTTGGCCTGGCCCCACCTTTTGACCCCACTCCAATAACTACCCGAAACCTAGACCTACAGTTAACCATTTTTTTTGTTATGTTGCAGACTCCCTCTAGATGCAGTCTAGCAACAGAGTGATGGAAGTGATCACTTCTGAATAACTTGCCCACTACAGGAAACTCCGTCTTGGAGTGGCATGCTGCCATACAATACAGTGCCCATGAATATACTGTGGAGTATTTGCACGTCACTTGGTCAGCAAATTTCGGTGCTGCTGGATACCCAAATACAGAAACACCTTCTGAGTGGTGGAAGCGATCAGTTATAATTTCTAGCGATAAGATGGTGTCTTATTTTAATAGAAAACTTTCCATGCTGTTACTCCATCCTTATGGCAAAAAAATGTTATGATGGCATGGAACATCCTCATGTCGTTAATACTTACGTTTATGTAGAAATAAATAGACAAAGATGAAAGCTCGAGTAATATCCATGGATATATTCCCTGTTGGTCTATACATTTCTGTATATTTTTTTTAAATATATGAGAGAACCTATGATCTTATCAGGACATGACACATGCCAGACAGATCGCATCATAAATAACTGTAAACCATAGACTTGGTGAAATGCAGATAACATGTGACAGGTCTTGTTACAAGAAGATTCTTAGACATTGATAAATAGCCCTGTTTTCAGGGACAAAAGAACAAGCCAGTCTTGATGAGCACCATAGTTTGGCCAATACTTAAGGTTTACCAATAAAATAGTCAAGGAAGGCATTTTAATGACAACATGCCCGAACCCAATACCCCCTTTTATCCACAGATACAAATACATTTCCCCCAAACAATATATACAGTACATTATGAGGAATAAATTTGCCTATCAGTTGTTGAATGTAGGCTGCGAGTCTGCATGATATTGTTATAAAATGATTTGGCACAACAGTGATCGCTCCGTCCAAGACCGTCAGAGTAATTGTAATTAATCCTAAACTTAACTAAACTGAATCAAGTAACCTTTCAGTTGAATTCTAAAGGTTTATAGGTAGTTACATCTCTGCGCTATTTGAGTACTGAATCCCTTTACGTTTCTTCTCCCCTCCCTCCCTCCCCCATTCCCACTCCGTCTTCCATTTGTCTGATAATGTGTATCAGGTACCATGTAGTGTAAATAAATGTAGTATGTATTCAGTCTTGTAGTGATTTGGTCTAAAATGTTTCATATAGCTGTTTTAATGGGGGGAGGGTCTGACACTATCCAGTAGTGCTGTATCAGAAAAAGTAGACTGGAATTATGTTTAATGCGTGTTAAATGCAGTAATGGGATTTTTGCTAGGGAATTACTGTCTGCAAAAGCAATGGCCTGTATCCAGAATTCCCAGACAACCGAGCAAGCCCAAAAGCTATGGAACAGACCAGCGTCCTCCTGGACGCTTTTGGGGCAAGTAACCAGTCCCCATGTTGAATAGCTTTTCAGGTGAATAGTAGCCCCCATGTATAATTTTTAGGTGCATTTCTTGGTATGTTGAATAGGGCATATTTGTGTGTTTGTAGTGAGTGGTCTGCTAAGGTCTTTAGGTCCAAATTAGGGATGTGTGAAGACCACCCTTCCAAACCCACTCCCTCCATTTGATCTATAATATGTCTACTACAGATTAGATAGATAGATAGATAGATATAGATATAGATATATATATATATATATATATATATATATATATATATATATATATATAGATATATATATAGATATATATATATAGATATATATATATATATATATATATATAGATATATATATATATATATAAAAATATATATATCTAATTTCCCAGTCTTCATTTCCCAGATGTTAGTGGCAAAGTCTCTATATGCAGAAATTAGTTTTTAAATCAATAAATAGATCTGATCACAGGAATTGAGAACCACTTCTGACAATTTACAAGATCTTCATTCGTCTCTTAGCAACTTTTATACAAGCAGTTTTACTTCTCCTTATCAAGGACTGCGTTCATTATGATGCAAGGTAACAATGTTTTTGAATTTGAGATAAAAACACCCACACTGAACAGCAGCTGAATTAATTGGAATTGGGAAAACATTTCCTTATATTCGTAAGGTTTTACTTGTCAATAAACGGGTGGAACAGGTCCGAACAATAATGACTCTCATCAAATCCGGGACCATAGATGTTAACACAGTCATTAATGAACTTCTTGGGTCTCAACATTTTTGCTACTAAACATGCAACTGGTGGCTAGTTTCAAATATCTTGTAAAATATTTTTTAATCTATTTTTGCTAACAGTTTTGAATTGTTTATTCACCAAATGTTCAGTGCCTTTTTTGTGCTGTAGTATATTTTAAGAAAGTCTAAAAAAAAATGCTTTAGTGACTAAAAGGAGTAAAAATCTGAGGAGGGGACGTAAAGGGACACTACTATTTACAAAAGATGTAACTAGATTACCTGTTCATTTAAAACAAACGCATATCTGACATGCCACTGTTTTTTGGTTTTGTTTTGTTCTATGTTTCAATTAATTTCATAGAAAAATAAAATAAAATTGTGTCTGTCTCCAGCATCCATTTTTGAGAATTGTACCAATGATGCAACATTTTCCAAAATCTTCCAGCAAGTCTCGCTTTACAACTATGGCCAAAGCCTGCATGATGATGACATAAGATACACCCCTGCTTTTTTTTTTTTTTTAACCTGATTTCCAACACAGACATTGACCTGACCAAACAGGATTTTAACTGCGCCCCTTGTGATGTAAAAGTTACATTACCCTCCCATTCAATGCAAGTCTATGATCAGAATTCTGACTTGTAGACTACATTTTGTGTCCCCTGCACCAAAGTGAGATACTAGAGCTGTAAAGTGTCTGGGGGGTGGCACCCAAAAGGGGCTTTCATTAGATACCATTATGTCATATCTCATAATGTACTACAAAAAAAATCATAAAATATGATGAAAAAACACCTTTTCTAACTTTGAACTTAAAAATAATTTACACAATACAATCCTTAAAAAAGACCCCATCTAAATGGTTTCTAAATTTTGTCCTGAGTTCAGAAATATGCTTGTTTTCATGTTTTTTTTTGCGAGTTATAAGGCAAAAAACAAAAATAGTTTTTTTTCCTCCAGTGACCTTTTGACCCTAACCCTTACTCTATCCCTTATGCTAACCTTAAATTAATTGTAAGCCTAACAATTATTCTAACCCTAGATTTTAGCTAGATTCAGACGCTCTACCTACAAGTAGGCAGCAGCCATATTGGAGGAGCATGCTGCTCTCCAATATGGTGCCAATGATCGCTCCAATGACAAATTTCAGTGCTGCCTAATGCCTCGACATCAAGGCAATAGAGCCTCACCGACAGAACGGTTTTCGTGATCATTGATCGCGAAAAACGCTTGTTGCCGGCTGGACATGCCTCACACGTCCTTTGTTGCGAAGGCGTTAAGGTGTTTTTTTTTGTTTTGTTTTTTATTGGACACAATGAGGTGTATAGCTTTGACACTGAGAGTAATTCTGAACATAAGTGAGATTGTGGTTTTGAACGCTGTTCTGTATCATTGGTCACCTTTTTTGCAGTAAAAATAATTATATTCCTGATGTAATCTGAACGTATTCTTCAAGCATTTTTACTGTAGTGAAATGCACATGCCCCACCGAATATAGCAATACTGGGTTGCTAGTTGCAATCCAAACTAGGTAAGATTACTAAAAGTAAGCTGTGACTCCTTCTAAGAGTCAACAACAACATTGTTCTCTCTTGTGCATGTGTTTTTGGCAACTGCATACTTTAGGACAGGGCTTGACAAATTTTGGTAGCCTTTAGAAGCCAGGCAGACTTCTAAGGAGACAGTATGGTTAGTTTTTTGTTTTTTTTGAGACTGAGAATTGGTTCTTCCATAGACCTTTTGTAAACCAGTCAAAAATATACTACTTTACTGACTGTCGGCTGTAAAATGGCAACCCACTAGCCTTTCTTTTGCAAAATAATGTTTGAATGGGGCACAGCTGGAGCATTGTTCAAAGCCAGTGGTGTTCTGCTTGGTGAGAAATGATTTTTAGGATTAAGACTCTTTCAGTATTTGTTTTCCTCCATACGCCGTTGGATACAAGACATGTGGATTGCACTGTATCACAAATGGTTGGAAATTCAAGATTAATTTCTGCTTGATATTTGCACCTTTTAAAAAGGGAAATGTTACCAAATCTCCTAAATGTAAAACTATTCTTTAGATCATGTTTAGGAGATTTTAGAAACCAGCCTTAACTGTGAATTACATTTAGAATCACAAAAGGTGATCCTATAAAGAAAATGAGTGTTTTTATAGGGTATCTGGAAAAGAAAGGGAAATTTCCTACTATTTTTGTTTTCATTTAGAGAAGTAGAAGGTTTTCATGCAACACAATGTAACCGCTACAACCTTTTTGTTTATAGTATATCATTTTTTTAATTTTATTTTCCCCCCCACAGGCCTATGCATCCGGCTGTGATGTTGTGATTCTCGGAAGTGACTTTGAAAGATTACAAGTAATTCCTGGTGTACAACATGGGAACATTCTGGTGGGCTGTGTCGACTGTTCCATGCAGCAAGGAAGAGTAAGTGGAAAATCCTGTATCTTGTACTCTTGTATACCAGGGACGTCTGATTCATAGAAACATAGAATGTGTCGCCAGATAAGAACCATTTGGCCCATCTAGTCTGCCCAAATGACTATATACTTGTATTAGTCCCTGGCCCTGTCTTATATCTAGTATAGCCTTATGCCTATCCCACACAAGCTTAAGTTGACACGAGATTGGTGGAAATTGACAAATCTAGGGAAGTTCAGTTCTTCAGATTTTAACTGGAGAATTGAACAGAAAAGTGGAGATGAATTAAAATAAACATTTCAAACAATATTTTATATACAATATAATATATTAATGTTAGTGTATTTACATCAACATAAACCTCTTTAGATCTTTTGATAACAATATTTTGTTCATTTAGAATTTTATTATTTAGTGTATCTTTTTATTATTATTATTTATTTTTACAGGTTTAAATTCTTATTTTCAGTAGTGGCTATTTTCACTGATTATATGTGGGAGGACTATTTCCTTTCCGAAATAAGTTCTTGCCCAAACTTTCAGAGTTGCCGAAAATGTAGCCGACGTTCAGTTTGAACGTCAGCTACACGTATGTCAGACTGTGGCCACATTTGACACAGATTTTCTCACTGCAAGTGCCTGCAGAGGGATCCACAGCACAGCTCATCATGGATAACCGCGATTAGCGCTGACGTTCATGATGGTCTATGCCAGGGCTCGACAAACCCCGGGCGCCAGGGCGACTAGGAAACATCCTGGCGCCCGGGTAGGATCAGCAGCACATGGCGCTCCACCGTCCTGAGGTTAGTTTAAAAAAAAAAAAAAAAAAGTATTCTTTCGCAGCGCGAGGGTAAGCAGAGTGTGCGCTTCCTGCTCCGCCCCCTTGCGCTGTAGTGTTGGATCGGCGGGTGTCACATGACATCCCAGTGATCAGCAGTAGCATGCAGACGGTCTGTGCCTGTGTGACAGGCATGGACTAAGGTGCAGTAGAAATCCCCCTCCCCTGCAATAAGGTAAAACAGCAGGGAGGGGGAGTCACTTTTTTTCCTCTCTTTTCTTTTTAAAAAAATAACCGGATGGCTTGTGTGTGTGTGTGTGTGTGTGTCTGGCTAAGTGTGGATGTGAGTGAGTGACTGAGTTACTGTCTCTGGATGTGTGGATCTGACTGACTGTCTCTGGATGTGTGTGGATCTGACTAACTGACTGTCTCTGGATGTGTGTGGATCTGACTGACTGACTGTCTCTGGATGTGTGTGGATCTGACTGACTGACTGTCTCTGGATGTGTGTGGATCTGACTGACTGACTGTCTCTGGATGTGTGTGGATCTGACTGACTGACTGTCTCTGGATGTGTGTGGATCTGACTGACTGACTGTCTCTGGATGTGTGTGGATCTGACTGACTGACTGTCTCTGGATGTGTGTGGATCTGACTGACTGACTGTCTCTGGATGTGTGTGGATCTGTGTGTGTGTGTCTGGTTTCGTGAATGTGCCGTTGTCTGGCTCCTAGAATTTTTTTTCTGGCTCCTAAAAGTGTCCTCACCTGACAGTGGGCTGTTAAACTCAGGATATGCTATGCCTTTCCACAAGCTTTTAGGTACTGAAAAGAAGTACGGCATAGAACATCCTACAGACGGCAAGGGGTTAATCTATTTTGCTGCTGGCATGATACTGGCCTACTTCCCTACAGGACTGATATAATATTTAAAACACTCATTTTATAGCGTGAGGTTGTGTTTAGACAGCTTATAAAAAATGATGCTGTTCCTTTTTTTATAATATACCAAAAAGGTTAACACAAAATAACACTCAAAAATACTGTAGTTTTCCGAAACCTTCTGTTAATATTTCCAAAGTATTTTTTGGTCATGGGTAATAGGAGACAACCTTGGATTGAAGATTATTATGAGTACATTTTGTTTCAGCAGTACCTCGCTTGATAGATTTATTTATTTATTTATTTTAGAGTGGTAACAAATTGCATTACGTCAGAGGCTTATAGTATGGGACTCAGGAGGAGGGAAATAAGTCCTTTTTTTAAAGTGTGTGTGCATGTCTAATATATATATGTCTATTTGTTGTGGTTTTTGGGGTGATTCTTACTGAAAAATACTGTGTTGTCCCTTTCTTGCCTCCCGACCTGTGAGATGTGCATTCATAAATGGCAATCTGATTACCATGATTACTGTGAGTTTAATACTCCTGGCTTGGGCAAACATTGCAAAGGCAATTTGTCAGTACCATCTGATTCATTAAGGCAGAGCTCTGTTCAGTCAGTAGCTCCATTTCCCACCGTTCAATATTAATACAATGTTTGTGCACATCCATTAAATTGCCAGAGGCTCAACCAGTGTGTCTGCTCTGATCGCTAGAACATCCCTAGGATTTGTCTGAAGTTATAAACCTTCATATCTGGATGTTCACAATACTTTTATTTTACCATTATTTGGGGTAAAAAAAAACCTTAAAGGTAGAATGGCGCGGTTACATGTAATAGTTTGCTTGTAACTGACTTGTCCTATAATTCAAATTCAATCATTAGCAGTGAATTGATTTTGTCTTTTATTTATAATACTGTGGAGGTTAATCATCATGACCCATGGCATAAATGCTGCACAATTATATTGTTGTCAGTTGTGTTAAGCATGTGTGAATGGCTGCACCAAGGTTGTAGAATAGCCATTATTCTAAAGTCATGACCGACTGTACATACACATGCATGTTGACTGCATGGTTTGATTCTGAAATGAAATAATAATGACTGAGGGCCTATTTAAATATTTGATGGAAGTATTGCTGGCACTTCTAGGTCATACTGTCTTCATTATTCAATATGATAGATTTATTTTTTGCTAGTTTGTAGTTTTTTCCTTTCTCATGATTCTTCATGTAATGAAGTCATTTCACATGTTACACACATTTATACACTATATTGAAGCCACGTTTCTGTGTTTTCTTTTCATAAACATATAAAAACCAGTAAACAAATCACTAGATATTTTGTGTGATTGCAGCAGGACTGGCAGAGCTGCTTATAAAATCGTTTAATCACTGAGCATTGAACCATGGGTGTACACATTGTTTAACCTGTGCTGCGCTCTATATTTTGTATATGAATGCATGCGCCAAGAGAGAAATGCTAATGCAAATGCGAGCTGTATTCTCCTCCACAGATAATATCCTTTTTCAAACACTTCTCTCTTCTTAGCCAACCACACAACTGTCATTGTGACCTTAAAAAAAAAAAAATGAAATTCAAATATTTTGAATATATAGTATATTTCTTTATAACCTAAAGATGATTGAGGAATTGGCGTTGTATGTCCCAGTTCATCTCTATGAAAAGACTGGTTTGTGTACATCTCAGCAGGGTAAATACATTTCAATTTGCAGGGTTCCCTTTTGAATCATAAGGGTTTTTAATTTGTATTTATTATTAGCCATGCCAAAACAATTGATTTAGATTTTATGTAAAGTGATGGGGAAGAGATTTGTTTTTGAGCAGATGAGTGCTAGTGTACAACAAGGAAATCATTTTAGCAGCTTTTCCTTTCGTGGGACTATTCCAGTTTACTAATTTTCTGACATGCCAAAGCTGGTATTTTGAGCTGTGTAGCAATCATCGGCGGAGTATGAACAATGTTTGTTGTTACTATGAAACTCCCACATGACTTCTAGGATACGTGACCCAGGGATTCATCACACTATTCTCACACTTGGTCTTGTGCTAGCATAGCTTACATAAGTGCTATGATAATACACCATGGGACAAACCACACAGTGTAATGCCAGACAAAGACAAAAGAAATTTAAATTGGTCAATGATTTGAAGTAAATGCGTAGCGATGCAATAACCTGTGGCCCCAGAGGCCGCATTCCCATGGGGAACTTGTACGGAGATGATGGAGAAAGTTGCAAAAGATAATGGGGAAGTCCCATCTAGTGGATTTTTTTTATTTTATTTATTTTTTTTATTTTCACGTAAAGACAAAAATTTGATTACACAGATGTCTACATAGTATAATGATACAGTATATTTTCAGTACCGATACCAATCGGCTCTTAATAGGTAAACATCTTAACATGGTTTATGACATAAAAGAAAAAGCAAAAAAGACAACGTGGGTTATACATTTAAGAGAAAACGGTGGACAACTGGGAACGTTTAGGGTATATTTGGCTATATTTAAATAAGGGGATTTCCGGGTGGGATGGAGGGGGCTTTATGCTGTACACCAGTTTCACCTCCGATCCAAGGTAGTTCGTATCTGAATTGAATTAATTTTATTTTATTATTTTAGTGTTATGTTTAATATTATATCTATAGTTATATCCATAATTGTGTCCAGGGTTTAACATTCGCCTTTTTCCTTGTTCTCCCTTACCTTTTATGATCTTTCATCCACCTGGACCATGGGGCCCACTTTCCCTCAAATTAAGTATTGTTATCGTTTTGAAAAGAGATACCCCTTTCCATCTTATATTGGAACTCAACCTGTGTTTCTACTTGAAGCCACACCGGTTTCCTATCCTGTCTCCAGAGTCTGGCTAGAACTGTCTTTGTAGCTAGTAGAATCTGAATAATTAAATATCTCTTTCTGTGGGGAAAGTGTAATATGTTAAAGTGTAGTATTGCGGTAGACATTTCAGGAACAACTTGGCACTCCATTATGTCCGAGATATTTAAGAAAACTTCCCGCCACAAAGGGTCTATGACCTTGCAGTCCCACCATATGTGTTTAGACGTTCCCTCCTCTTGTTTACACCTCCAACACAAGCTCGAATTTTGTGGGTCCATTTTTTTCAGAATTTTTGGAACCAAATGCCAGCGATATAGGATCTTGTAGTGCATTTCTAAAGTATTTAAACAGTGGTTGACTTTTTTTACTTCGCTAATTGATTTAGCCCAAGTCTCTCTAGGGATCTCCTCTCCCATGTCCCTTTCCCAGTTCAACCAAAGTTTTGGTTTACAGTCTTTGTCTTGAAGACCCAGTACCTCTAGGCATCGGGATATTTTTATACACTTTAACCTTGGGTCAAAAAAGGCGAGCAATCTGGATGACCTAACGTCCCCTTCATCTCGAATCATTTGTGACTTTAAGTAGTTTTTCAATCTTAAGTAGTTAAATATTTATTTTGATGGCAAGTTCAACTCATGCTGTATCTGTGGAAAGGGCGTAAGCCGATAGTTCTCCAGTATGGCTTCAATCGTGCAGGGATGATTTTTTTTTCCAATTATCTAGTTTTAAATTCTCAATATTAAGTTCTATTATTTCCATTGAACAATAAGGTGGTATTTTATCTAATATGTTATTGTAGTGGATTTTAATAAGTTGTACTTATAAAGACTTAAGTGTAGTCAATTTGATGTTCCAGATCTATCCAATAAATAGGTTCTTTAGAGTTCCATTTCCTTGGCAAATAGCCAAACAGGGCTATATTCACTGGTTCCCTGCTAGCACTTCCCCAACATAGCAGACGAGACCGGTCCTGTTGGGTAAAATCAGAAGAACTGATTATTGATTCAAAACACAGGAAATATATACAGTATAGCATCTTGATAACATAACTTGAACAAAAGAATTAAAGTTTAGCATAGAATAGTGAATGGGAACAGGACATAGGGGATTACAAGTTCACACATACACAAAGGATAATTGAATTTGGTTCCAGAATACTTTGCAACCAATTAGATTCAAGGTAGAATCTGTGGCGACCAATCCCCAGCACGGGGAGTGCTCACAGATCAGTAAATTCCTTCAAATCGGGCATTTAACTAAGCGACCAATCAGAGCAGTGCCTACCCTGGGGGCTTTGTCTGAGAGACCAATAGGAAAAGCGCCTACATTTTGAACCAGAGAATGAGTTCAGCAGCTGGGATAAACCTTTATTGTGAAGCGGCTGCTGAAGCTACATTCCTGGGGAAAGTGTACAAGGGATTAGGCTCTTTAACAGGGCACCATACATTTTAAACACACCGTTAACACGGGAAAATAACTCAGCCGGAACATGGGCACTGAGGAACTGCAAAACATTGTTGTTTTTTGCGGGGGGGCGACGACTACCATGACAACTATCAACAAAATAGGACTTAAAAAAAAAAAAAGAATAAAAATCACATGGAACAGTATCTGTGCAATATGAGTGAGTGTGAAATACTCAATGTACATCCAACTCACACTTTTCAGAGCAGTGTCTGTGCTTGCAATTCCTCAAAATAATGCAGGAAAGGAGATCTGGTTAAAGCTAGTTTTAATACAGTATAGCCCAAAAAATATAAAAACTTTACCTCATTCCACTTTAATACAAGTATCAACAAAAATCATTGGTTGATACAAATTTGCTAAATACAAAGTATGCCAGACGACCCTTCAAACGTGTGTACGCAAAGATCTGTGTAAATTAATAAACCATTTAAGCAATCCTATATAGTGTGCAAACATGTATCCCAAAACAGTACCCATAAATGTGATTGTAAACAAAAGTCAAATATAAAGGATATATGTGTTGGCTCAAGCAAGCCATTAAGCTTCTTCAACGTAATGAGAAATTAAGTATGTTTGCCAGCAGGCTGATTTTAAATGGAACAGAAGCTTCTAATTTGTCTTTGGATTTTTGTTACTGAACTATTTTTTTTTTTCTCTTGCATTTTACTTTTTGTAGATTGCAGCTTCATATGACAATTTAATTTGTATCTTTGAACCGGTTAACTTGTTGAAACAGAAGAATGCTCGGGCACCTGTAAGTATGTCAAATGTTTTATGTTATTTACCACATCAGGAAGTTATTTGTTTGTATTTAAATAAACCATAAACACCTGTTTTGCATTTTTACTGTTTTACTCCAAACAAGCAATTATCGGTATATCTTGAAATTCTCTTGAAATGGCAGAAACTATACATAGTATAGCTACAGAAAAGTAGCTATACTTTCACTTGAACACTTTCCTTTAAAATATTCACTTGTATTTGGGTCAAATTGCCAGTTGTAATCAAACCCACATTTCTAATGGTAAAACCACAAATTGGTATCTAGCGAAGGATTACATGAAAGAGGATGGTGGACCTTGCCAAGTATCCAGCTTCTTTCTTATTCCATACCATTTTACGAGTGGCCATCCCTATTTTTTATTATTTACTATTTTATGTAAGCGTATACTGCAGAGCAAACCAACCCCCCAAATGTCAGGTAGCCCTTCACTTTCCAAGATCGCGATGTTAATACAAGACTGTGCACATCGCACAGTGTGTATACTGATAACAAGGCAGCAAGGGAGAGATCTCTCCCTGTGGCCCTGTTACTAGTATACGCGATGTGCCCAGTCTTGTATTAACAGTGTGATCTCATGAGAGTGCGAGGCTACATGGGAAGAGGTAGAACCACATGGGAGGAGGGGGGCGGATCACATTAGGTTTGGGTTGGAGCTATACATAGCTGAGAGGCAGGACTGCAGGGTGGTTGGGTTGGAGAGTCCGAGACATGATCCAATCTAGGAGGCGGTGCATGTACAGCAGCTACAAATGTTAAAAAAAAAAAAAATTTTTTTTGGAATGGCACAGCTTATATATAATTTATTACATGAATAGCAATAAAAGTGTCCTAGTAATGCACCACCCATAACCACAGTTTCATGCTCTCCCCTCTTTGGCCATTGGACTTGTTGGGGAGGTACAAAAACAGTCACAGAGGGGAAAACTAGTGCTAAAACGCACCTCCTTGCTGCTCCTTGACTGCTGGGCTCCGGGTCCCCAGCCCGACCGTTCACCAGTAAATATAAATAATACTGAAAGTGTAGCACGATGTGCAGGAAGAAAAAGTCCACTGGTCAGCGCAGGATCCAATAAAAATAAAGCTTTTATTCATTAAAACTTTAAAACACATCCGTGGAAGCCCACATAAAAGTAGCATTGCCTTGCGCGTTTCGTCCAGTTAGACTTAATCGCAGTATGTTGGGGAAATATACTGTTCATAGATTGAAGTCTAAATAATTTTTGTAAAACATTTTTCACATATCTACGTGCTGTGAATATATTCATATTTACTTTTTTTTTTTTTTTTTTTAGGATGTTCGAATTCAGTGGAAAAAGAGTGGCCACATTACACTTGACTCCATTGCACATAACATAACATGGGACCCCACTGGTAAGCAGTACATACATATGATTTTGTATTCTTTTTTTTCTGCATAACCACTGTGATTCTCTGTTTATTTGCTAGTGAAATCTGTCCATGGTTATGTAGGTGTTTGCTGCACAGTTTATATTTACATTTATATTTTATTTTGACACTTCTAGGTAATCGTCTTTTAATTGGTTCTAGCAGTCTTCAGCTTTGGTCAAATGTGACTTTAGACAAATTATCTGATGACAACCAAGAGAAAGCGGATACTGACTTAACAAACTGGAAGTGTATTTGGCAGTGCAAGTAAGGAAATGACAGAATATCTTTATTATTATTTTTTTCCCTTCTGTTGTACAGGCGCTTGGCTGCAGCTTAATTTGCTGGAATCTTGGCTCCACCCCTGAATACAATGCACAGATCTATATAGATTTCCCCCAAAAAATGTCCTGTGTCCAATTCACCAGTTACAGAAAAATAAGCCTCCCAACATATAAATTTTTTTTGTAAAAGATGTAGTCCATCCTTTTTTACTGCATGAGATTTATTACTAAAATGAGCTTACCAGTCTGCATAGTGGGAAAAAACAGAATGTTTCTTGATCTTTCTTGTAATTGTTATTTAAAGTTGAGGAAAAGTGCACCTCAAAAACTTAAAATACTAGTTCATTCACATTGTGTGCTGATTTCACACGATCACTGCTCTTTTTGGAAAGCAAGATCAGTTCCAACAGTAGCTCTCTATTGACAACATTGTCCTGTGTTCTGAAGATTGCAGTACTGCTTTTTTTTCAATTTTGTCCTTACCGAGAAAATTATTCACTTGATAATACCGATGCATTAATGTTTTACAGAACTGCCTTTCCAGTATATTTAATGAAATTTTCCCCAGATGGAGAATTTTTTGCTACTGCAGGGAAGGTGAGCATCTTTTTGTTTTATTTATTTTTAGAATTTGCTTCTATTAACCCCTTAAGGACCAGGTATTTTCCCGGGCCAATGACTAAAGTGATTTTTTAAAACTTTTTTTTATATATGGTTGTTGAAACACAAAAGTTCTATGTTTTTTTTTTTTTTTTTTTTTAACGTACGTGCTTTCTTTGGATACCCTATACATAAAAATTATCTAGAATTTAGTATTAAAAAAATACATTATACACATTATTTTCCCAATAATCTACACAACTATGACCGCACCAACTCACTTATCCTAACTAACTAATAAAAAAAAGAAATGTATATCCTACAGCGTACATTAGCTTTGTTCAGTTGTTCCTTTGGGAGAATGAAGAATCTATCTTGTACATTTTGTCCTCCCACCCCCACCAGGATGACTGTCTGGTTAAAGTTTGGTATAATACAGAAAGCTGGCAGTCTGCGGTTAGTTCTCCACTTCCTAGTCCAGAAAGACCGGGTCAAGGCGAGGTTCACTTCTCCTTTGTGTACCTTGCCCATCCTCGAGCTGTGAATGGATTTTCCTGGAGGAAGACTAGTAAATACATGCCACGGTTAGTGCAATCATATTATATTTAAAGAACTGTATTCAAGCAGTCAAGTACATGTAAAGAACGTGTCATCCAGATAAGTAATACAAGTACATCTATAGAAAAGCTACAAATCTTTAACGCAAGTTTTCATGCATTGGCCTTAGCAGTTTTTATGTTTGCACTTATTTATTTTTATTATGAAAATATCAAAATACAGTAGAAAATAACATTCTTCTATATAACAAATAAATTGGGGAAAAAACCCTTTTATGTGTCTCCTTGAAGTGCAAAAAATCTCTAGTAATACCTGAATAGCCAATGTAGTTGCACTTTTAGAATGCAATGCATCCAGCCACTAGGCCTCGCTGAAAAACCCATTTAGTCTTTTATAAAACTGGCTTAGTAGGGTTACCTGCCTTCTCCCAGGCTACGTTTGTGAGAGGCATACAACACTTTAAAAATTAGAGAAAACTGCGGAATGTTTTTGATTGTATTTTTTTCCCATGTTTTACACAGGGGCTTTGTATGCAATGTCCTACTGACCTGTTGCAAAGACAATGTATGCCGCATCTGGGCAGAAACCTTGCTTCCCAACGACAGCCTGCTATGTGGAGATGGATTCAGCCAAAGGACTGAGCCAGACAGCTTAAATAATAACTTCCGAAGAAATCCCTCCAGTAAGGAACGTGTGCAGAGTGCACTAGAGGTGATTACTGCAATGCCTCTGTTCCTTGTGAATTTAAGGATGTTAAAATAGTTTTGAACTTTAATGTTATTTTTGTACATATCCAGTTTAGTGTTTGCTGATGTCTCTGTTCAGAAATGTTATATATAAACAATACAATATGTCTGCATGAATGTCTGAAATGGGTTGATTAGCTTTTTGTGATGCTAGACCAAACAAGCTTTTTGGGGATTAAGCATAAAAACCTTTCTGGGCTGTAAATGTGGCGTAGTCTACAAAAATGTTCTACTTGTTTCATGGTGATAGCACCAATTTTAGGACCTCACACTAGAACTGACTTTCATATGTGACCCATATTATTATTTTTATTATTATTATTTTTTTTTTTTTTTACATAGTTAAATTTGAGGCATTTTCGTAGAGGCAGGAGGAGATCTTTGGCACTAATGGCGCATACTGGATATCCTCCTAATCAGAAGGATGCACATGAGGTTCACCGAAATACACCTTTCCATGGCAATGCGCTTTGCCACTTTCATATTGCTGCTAGTATCAACCCAGCCACAGGTAAGACAAGTGCTCTGCCAAACCTTGTACTTCCTCACCTTTTATGTACAGATGTTGGAGGATTGACACTAATGGGTTAATTTTTTTTTTTTAATTTGTGTTTTTATTAGAAATTAAAATCTTACTCTTTGATATCCAGTGCTTTATGGGATAATAACATCTTTTTCCAATCTTTCTTATGGTGATCGTTCATAATGCCATCCTTCCCCTGTCTTTTATTGTCTTTCTTACTCCATGCTTCCCTAATTTTGTTCCCCCTAACCATTTTCTCTTTTGACTCTAACCCTAGATCTAAGGCTAATTTAGCATAATTATTTTGTACTATAATGTTGCAGACTCCCTCTAGAGTGACAGAAGAGATCACTTCTTTAGCCCTTGCCAACAACAGAGTAGCTGCCTTCCAATATGGTGCATACGTTCGCAAATTTCGCTGTTGCTGGATGCCTCAACATCAAGGCATTACATCAGTATTAGCTGAGGGGGGGTAAAAGCCTGCTCATTTAAACCCAGGATGTAAATGTACATCTTGTGTCGCCAAGTGTATGTAGATACAGGACATGCATGTTCTGGGTTGCCAAGGTGTAACCAAGACTTTTTTGTTTTCTTTTTATTAGCCCCTTCACGAATGTTTGCCAATTTCCTTTTACTAAAGCTGTCAAAGCCATACATTGGTTTTGACAGCTAAACACAGTTGATCACCGTAACTGGCTGTCACAGTTTGAATCTCTATTTCTAGGACCCATAAACAGCAGTTACTAGCCGCTCTTGGAATAGTGCTCCATGTACTATAACCCTGGACGCTCCACACTGTCCTTAAGTCTTCAAGGAATGGAATGCCCTAGGTCTTTAAGGGGTTAAATAAGTACAGTTTACAAACTGTAAACATACAAACAAAATCTCACTGTCTAGACCTGGTTTTAATCTCTTCTGACATTTTCATCCCTATAGACATCCCTCTTCTACCTTCCATTACATCTATGAGTCTCAGTGAAACGGAAGAAAAGAGTGGTCCTTTTGTAGTACACTGGCTAAACAATAAGGAGCTGCACTTTTCTTTGTCAATGGAAGTCTTCCTCCAGCAACTCAGGAAGAGCTGTGAGCAGCAATCCTCAGAATCCAGTACCGAAGAAACTAATCTTGCTGAAGGGAATTCAGACGAAGGTAAAATCCATCTGTACTTAAAATACTGTTTTGTTCTGCTTTTGTATTGATTTCAGTAATTCAGTATAATGTGAAAAAAAAAAAATATATATATATATATAGTAACATTATATTGGTAAATGGAATAAACGTATATATTCTAAAGTACAATAAATATATTGGTCTTCCTAATGATTTTTTAAAGTTTAGAATACCACTAGAAAACAGAACATGTTAACGTACATAGAACTTATTGAAGCTCTTTATTTTTTAAACCACAGACGCATAGAGATGTATTGATATTATCTATACTGACAGTCTGTCTATTTAAGCTTTTGAGTGCCAACCACTAACAAAATCACAGTCCCTCTACTATTAAAGGGCGATGCTAAATGTAATTTTACTTTTACTAAAGGAGACATATCAGACAACTATTTTTTTGGAGTCCTTCAGCATTCATTTTGTGTGTTTGTTTGTAAATGTTGGTATTAGTGTTTTTTTATTTTTTGTGTGTGCAGAAGCTGAAGATATTGGGACTGATGACCAGAAATCAACTAGTGAAAAAAAGGAAATGAACGGGGACAGGTCAATCTTGAATTCACCCATTGTACCCTTACCCTCATCTATAATTGATCATGAAATTGAAATCCTCTTGTCAGAGTGGAACAAGAATCCTGATATGCTGTTCAGTATCCATCCTGTGGATGGCTCTTTGCTTGTCTGGCACGTAGACTGGCTGGATGAGTATCATCCTGGCATGTTTCGCCAAGTGCAGGTATTTACATTTTAAAAGATGTCTTGAAGTAACCGGCGTAAAACCTTTTAGTCACTTTATTTATATATATGTTTTGTTTTTTTTAGGTCTCCTTTTCCTGTAGAATTCCAGTAGCTTTTCCTACTGGAGATGCAAATTCTCTCTGCAGAAGTATTGTAATGTATGCCAGCACTAAAAATGTGGATTTGGCCATTCAGCAAGGCAAGCAGAAGCCCACTGGCATTGCACGTTCACAGTCTATGCTCATTTCTGCTGGGCAAAGTAAATCATCCAACAGTTTAAAACTAAGCATCTTCACCCCAAATGTTTTGATGATCTCAAAACACGCGGACGGGTCTCTGAACCAGTGGCAGGTCAGCTTTGCTGAGGAATCTGCTTTCTCTACGGTCCTCAGCATTTCTCACAAATCCCGATACTGTGGTCATCGCTTTCATCTGAACGATCTTGCATGCCATTCGGTACTGCCACTTCTGCTCACAACCTCACATCACAACTCTCTTCGGACACCAGAGAAAAATGAGGAGAGCGGATCACACAATTCTTTGGAAGTTGAAGAATGTTCTCAGAGTTACAATAGAACAGATAGCACAGCAGAAATGTCCCAGGACCCCAACGCTGTGTACAGTGAACTGATTCTTTGGAGGGTGGACCCTGTTGGACCTCTGTCTTTTTCTGGTGGTGTTTCTGAACTGGCTCGTATCAACTCTCTTCATGTTTCTGCTTTTTCCAATGTGGCCTGGCTTCCTACTCTCATACCCAGCCATTGTTTAGGTAAGTTTAAATGCTGGACTACTGCTAATGCGCTACAGATGCATTATACTGATCACATTTCTTCTTTCAGGTACATACTGCAATTCTCCAAGCGCTTGTTTTGTAGCAAGTGATGGACAGAATCTACGGCTTTATCAAGCTGTGATTGATGCTAAGAAGCTGCTGTGTGAGCTGTCCAATCCTGATATTTCAGTAAGTCCTGTTTTCATTCAGCCTGACACCAATTATTTAACAGTCACAAAAACATGCTCACGCATGCCATTTGTTTTTGACATAATCATCCCAAAATGAAAGTATTTTTATCTGCATGGTAAATAATTAACAAACATTCCTGTCATGGAAGGGCTAATAAAATATTTTAAATATTGGTCTACAACAAATATTTGGTCTAAGGGCTTGACGAAATAGAGTAACCTTTCTTTGTCTCCCCCCCTCCCTTTATTGTAATGACAGGATATAAAACTAGAAAAGAAAAATGTGGTTGTACTACAGGAAGACAATCTTACTCATTAACGTTGTAGCTGATTCCATTTAAGAATATCTTCCTCCGGAATATATTTGCATCCTAATCTCTTTATGGGAATATAATGCTTGCAGTTGATTTTGATAATATTAGTATTAGTCCTAATCATAATATTAGACTTGTAGGTATTGTTGAAGTATGATGTTTTACAAATACATTTCACAGGCTACTTTTGGGCCCTACTCATGTTATCTGGTATGCTGGCATACTTCATGCTGGATATAATTAAAGTGTACACATGTCACCTGACACGCATCAAGCTTTTTTTCCCCAACATTGTAAAAAATTGAGCTTTTATATAAACGTATAATAAACACTTTGAAAACAAAACAAATAATTTAATGAGTTTCTTTAAGAATATAAAAGTCTTTGTTTTTAAGGAACAAGTTGAGATTTTAGTAGACTGGTCTAGGAAAAAAGGCATGATGGAACAGAGTGTTTTGCTACGGGACATGGGCAGCGGTGTAAGTCTCTGATAATTGTACAGATAAAGGGGCCATAGCGTCACTTGTACACTGTGAGTGTGGGACCCAATATGTTAATTAAACTAAGACCATGATTTTTTTATTTTTTTTATTCAATTTCCATATAGGCCACCTAATTTAAAAATAATGTTTATGAAAATATTTTTATTGAATGAACATTGCCTCTTTAATTCTGTGGATCTTAAAGGGATATAAGTCCAGAAGTCTTAATAGAAGATGCACGTTGATGACTTTAATGAAGTCCTGCTAAGCTGTAATGCATAGTGCTTTTTTGGAGGGACTAGCAAGCATTAGTAGTTTCCGCATGGTCTGCTTCACACCTGGATGTGCAAAGTGTATGGGATCATCCATCAACACAGGCTCTGATTTGTATAGGAGCGTTTTCAGCATGTAAACTGTTTGTACTGTGAATGTAGAGGATACAAATGATCTGCACATTGTGTTAGCATGTTATGTAGGAAGGGATTCTTTACGGTAAGGACAATAAAGTTATGCAACACACTGAGAGGTAGTGCTATCAACCACAGTAGATGCATTTAAAAATGGTCTGGATGTTATTTTTTAGACAAGCAGAACATACAGGGATATTAATAATAGAATAAGCATCAATAATAGAATAGAGCTTATTGTTCCAAGGAGAAATCTGATTGCCCCTTGGAGTCAAGAAGGAATTTTTCCTCCTAGGAGGCAAAATTCAAAATAGCTTCCTTAGGGGTTTTTGCCTTCTTTTGGATCAAAAGCTGGAATGATAGGTAGAAGGGTTGAAATTGGTGGACTTGTGACTTTTTTCAACCTATGTTACTATGTACAGGAGACACCACAGGCATTTAATAAAACACACTTTTCTTAGTTTGTGCTTTTGTTTGCAATTGTGATTTGTTTGTGTGTTGGCTACATTCACGTTATAAGCAATATTTAGTTGGAGTACCTTTAACTTGTTTGAATCACCTTACTTTGTATTTAAGTTCTTTAAAACCATATAAAGCCCGGGTATTGAAAATATTATCTGCTTCATGAAATTCCTTTACTCAATTTATTAATTTACTTACCAAGTTTGTTAGTAGGCCTGTCCTTAAATAAACTTTTTTATTGTTTGATTGTTTGTTTTTTTTTATTCAGAAATATGTAGGAAAAGTGTTTAACATCATTAGTCAACAATCAACCGCTAGACCAGGATGCATTATTGAACTTGGTGCCATTACCAACCTGGTAAGTTCCTTGTTTTAAATTTCAGATTTTCTATATCCATTTTACTTGAGTTGCTTTTACCAATTATTTATGTCTACTTAGCATGGCAGGAAAACACAATTACTACATGTTTTTCAAGAAGACTTCATCTTGGGGAACCTTAAGAAAAATGGAGGCTCTGGAAGCTGCGGTATTCTCTCAGATACTGGTAAGCCATAGTCCTGCAATACATAGTAATACAATGTACAGTATGTACCCCTTCCCGTCTGTAGTATGTGCTTTGCCATCTAAAAATGCATTGGCGAATCTCCCATAGTATAGGGAGATGATCTTTTCTACAGGTGACAGTTTAACAAAATCAGGCACACCTCGAATAGGTCACAAGAGATCTTATTCTGCTAATACCATCCTTTACTCGACTCCACATTGCATAAACTCCTTGGCCTCCTTACCTGTTAGTTGTAGCTACTGTTTATCATTCTCATCTTGTCTTCTGTGCCTTCATCTCCCTCATTGAAATTGCTCCCTTTTAATTCCATATCTATGATATCTAGGAAGGATAATTCATATGGAAATTCCAATTTATGATAATCTCATTGAGACTTCTAGACTTCCATATCATGGAGCTGAGTGTTTGGTACAGTGAATACCCCTTCAGCGGAGGAGGAAATGCTTGCTTTAATGAGTCAAACACAGTTTATCGAAGTCCAAAAGCAATGTTTAATTTTGGTCTGTAAAAAAAAAAAGAAAAGGCGGGGGGGGGGGGGGGGGTGTACCACAATCGTTCGAATGATGTTCCTGATCTAAAATTAAACATTTTAACAAGTGGATTGTTCACTTGTGCTTAAATCATCATTTGTTTTTTGTTTTCTTTTAAGATAATTTACAGGATGGATTCTCTGAAAAATTCTACTTGGTGGTCATTGAGCACACGAAAGAAAAAGGTTCCAAATTACATATGTGGAATTTACATTTAAGATCTGTTCCAGTTTCTGTGGGTATGTTACTTTACTTCTAAGCATATCTTTAATGATGTATTCATTTATTTTCTTAGTTTTAGTTTTTGTACAAGTGTGTTTCATGATGAACATATCAATGTCGAGATGTACATCCTTAATTGGACAATAAAGCTTTTTCCACTTCTGCTTCTATTGCAGGAGCATTATGAGCATAAAATGACATGGTCTTTTTAAGGTACATCCTACTTTATACACTGACCAGCAGCCTCTATGCTCCATTGTGAATCATTCAGGCTAATCAGTCATTGACTGTTACTCATTGCTAGTGCAGCAAGTAACCTTTGGTTTCACTTGTGATCTGTAGAAGGATTCGAAGTAGGTCTACTCAAGTGATTATTTTCAAACATGAGGGGTTTTCTTTGCACTACCAGACTAGAATGGTATAGAACAGCAAGCCCCCAGGGAAGAAATATGGACAATGGCCCACTGCAGCAAAAACTCCTGCTGTCTAAAGCAACTGTAAAAAGCTACACCTGTTATTCCCTTTACTACCAGACAGGCAGTTAAAGGACAACTGTATCCAAAAATTAACATGTTTATTTGAAAGATTGCATGTAGACAGTTTGCATAAACCTGCTTTAATGAAAGAATATAAGTAATGTACCTTATTGAGCCCTCTTTGCTCTAACAGGGGGTAGATGGGTTTAGAACCTTAGGTCAGATCTTCATCTGAAGCAAGGTGGATAAAGAACTGTCCTAAGATTCTAAACAACATGTCCGCTCACTATGAGAACTATACAGAGCAAAGAGGCCACAATAAGGTACATTATTTATATTCTTTCATTAAAACATTATTTCAAATGTCTATACATTATTTGTTTTTGCTACATTGGTCCTTTAAAACTAATGGTCCTTCCTTGTGCTTCATTATGAACCATGCAGGCTGATCCAATTGCTATCAGTCACTCACTGCTACTGCACTTTTGGTTTCCTATATTCTCTCTAGAGTGAAACTAGGTCTAATTATTATTTGCAATAATGAGGCTCACTCTTTGCACTGCCAGAGAGAGTCAGATGGAACTAATTGACCTTGGTCTGAGGTCAGCACTCTGCCTCAGCTGAGATGCAGAACTGAATATAAATCCACGTGTTTTTAAAAATATACACGTCTTGTCTACTTAAGAGAGGAGACGCTAAGTCGAAGCTTTTAGTGTCACCATGAATGGACCTACATACATATTGTTAGGAGGCATGGCAATACTTCCCAGGTCCTAGCGATTGAAATGCTATAAATCATCGTTTGGGTGGGAGAAGTTCTAGTGCCCTATTATTTAATTTTATTACATTTCCTGTAATGAAAAAAAGTTAAAAATATATATATATTGTTCCAGATAAATACATCAATATACATCAGATAAAGAAATGTAACATTAAAGCAGTAATATATAGCATATGATGTATGAGGGGAAAATGTAGGATTTTTAAAACTGAATTGATTTAAAGAACAACAAAGGATGAATACCTGAAATTTATACATTGGAGCTGCTCATTTTGATCTTGCTTTCACTGTAATGAATACTCTTAATTGGGATTATTGACTTTGGGTTTATTTAATATGGTTTTGCAAATAATAACAAACTCTCAAAAAATATTATATTTTGACATTTTTAAAAAACAATTTATGTCTACAGAGGATAAGTCTGGATCCGATACGTCTGAGAATGCTCAGCTGAAAGATGACTCGTTTAGCTCTATTTCTGGAGAAAAGATGCAGTCGCCCTTAACACAAAAATACCAGACATGTAAAGCGAACCTTCAGAGTACCAGCAAGATGACCCTAACTTCTGAAATAGTTTACAGCCAAGATCTGAAGTTGCCTGACGGTGTGGAAGTAATCCGTGTTAAACCTTCTGCAGGTAACCGCTATTTAGATATGTTTCTATGTCTTCTGATCACTATTGATTCATTAAACCTAATTGCAAGAATCTTTATGAACCTCGAGAAGAATTCTTGAATTAAGTTAATTATTTTGTTGCTAACCTGAGAATTGAGCCACATGATCTTCCATGTTGACTTTCAAAGAAATGTTTACATACAAAATAAATGTTCCCATAATAATGAAAACCCGACTTTTATATAAGATGAGAGGTTTGTAAATACTGGCCTTAGTCTCTTGTTAGTCTGGCATTTTTAGGTCGGATCAGTAGTGATTGATATTGAAAGAAAGATATGATTGCTTACTCTGCAGCCTCCTAGTTGTGTAACTGCATGTCTAAACAATGTAACGGCAGTTTTCCAGTTTGATATTAGCACATTGAACACCTGATTTAGTTTGTAAATCATAATTCCTAATTTTTGTTCCCCCACTTTTAGGACATTTGAGTTCCTCATCGATGTATCCTATGTGTCATGCTCCTTATCTATTAGCCACAGCTTGCTCAGATGGAAAAGTAAGGTTCTGGCGCTGTAGAGTGGATTCTGAACTGCCACCTTCTCCCACTGACCCAACGAACAGTATTACTTACATATGGGAGGAATGGTCCCTGCTGGTGGAAGATGGACTTCAGGATGCTGCTGTGAGTGTACCAGGCAGGCCAATTGAAGTCAGCTGTGCCCATACCAATTGCCTAGCAGTTGCATTTAAAGAATCCCCAAATAAAACTGTCAACTCTTTGCAAGACTTTATGATGCATGTCAGTATATTTGAATGTGAATCCACTGGTGGTTCATGCTGGATCCTGGAACAAACTATTCATTTTGACGAACTAAGTTCAATGTTGGAGCCAGGCATTAGTATTGACCACAATCTTGTAGCCTATAATAAACAGGATGTGTTCCTGTCTTCCAATCAGCGCCTTCAGCCAAACATGAAACCATTGGTTCGACTAGACTGGATGTCAAGGGAAGATGGTTCACATATATTAACCATAGGCATTGGTTCTAAACTTCTAATGTACGGCCAGGTTGGAAAAAAGCTGCAGGAACAATCCTGTAAAGAAGATTTTGCTCTGCAGCTTTGGGAGACTGCCAAAAGCACATCATGCCCCAGGTTTGTTCTGCTGCGGTGTGTGGATCTAGTGTCTTCTGTGGAAGGATCTCTTCCTTTACCAGTGTCTTTGTCTTGGGTACGTGATGGAATACTTGTAGTTGGCATGGATTGTGAAATGCATGTGTACTCTCAGTGGCAACCTTTTTCCAAACAGGAAACAGCAAGTACAGACTCTTTCAATGGAAGCACTCCATCCATTACAAATTTAATAAAACAAAGCCAGTCGGTTGGTTCTGGTCTAAATCCGCCAAAGAAAGTCATGACTAGGTCAATGACCAGTTTAGCCCAGAAGCTGATGGGAAAGAAGACTGCGTTTGATCTTCCAGTGGAAATGGAAGACTTGGGTCTTTTTGAAGCGGCTCATTCTTTGTTCCCGACTTTACCTCAGTACCATCCTTTGCAGCTGTTAGAACTAATGGATTTAGGTAAAGTCCGTAGAGCAAAAGCAATTCTTTCTCATCTGGTGAAATGTATTGCAGGCGAAGTAGTTGCACTTGATGACAATGAACCAAGTCATGAGCGTAGACTTCGATCACTTTCAATCAGTGCCAGTGGAAGCACTGCTCGGGACCCTAAAACTTTCAGCAAACAAGCGAATGCAGATTACACAGAGATTGATTCAGTCCCTCCACTACCATTGTATGCACTGCTCGCTGCAGACGAGGACTCCACATTCACTTCCACAGTGGAAAAATCTAGTAATGCCAACAATTCTAACAAAACAAATGAAAGTAATGCAAATGGTGAACATTACGATGACCTTTTTCAAGTCGCTCCTATAGGCTCTGATGAGCTTTCTATCTTGGAATCAGAAGAGGAATCCACAAAACCTAAAGTTATTGACCTCTCTCAGTACAGTCCCACTTACTTTGGTCCAGAACATTCTCGAGTTCTCTGTAGACACTTGCTCCATTCCAGTCTGCCAGGTTTAACTCGCATAGAGCAGATGTCCTTGATGGCTCTAGCAGACACAATTGCCACAACCAGTACGGAAATTGGAGAAAGCCGCGACCGCAGCCAAGGTAATGATTTTATGCATGCTTTATTTTTAATTTTCTGGTGAATTTTTTTTTTCACCTAAAAAAATTGGACCATATTTTTTGTTTTTAATCATTTTTATGAAATTACTACTGTATAATTTGTATCTCTGTTCTACTCTGAACTGTATCTATAGAGTTTACCCTTGAGCCATGTTAAAATAATTGGTAGTGTGTGTATCAATGCCCTTTATGTAAAGGTTACAGATGTTCGACTTTAGAGTTAAAAATATGTTTGCTGGAACTGTTTGCTCAGTAATTAGTCATGTGTCAATATAAAAAGTGTAAATTGCTAATTGAATAATTGGGGAAAAATTTTAATAGCATAATAAGCAAAGTCAACAGAACAAAAAAAGATGGTTATACATGTGTATTTACATTTCACAGATATGTGCCTTTAAGAGGTGATAGCGGATGAATACCTTTTTATACAGCTACACTTTTATACATTGTTGTCAAACAGGTCTGACCAGCTGATTTTAAAGGTGTTTGTTTTGTACAGGACCCATGAAAGACCACATTTTCTGTTTTAGAAAATCATTTGCGGTTTTGTAGTCCCCAGGCTATTCTGCTTAACTTATTTATGTAGCTCTCTACATAACGAGTTGTAGAATACTGCACTGAACCAAAAGGAGTCATTCACCCAATGTTGGTAATAAATAATTTTGTAACATAGAGTAGAGGGGTTTATGAATGATTGCAAGTACATTTAAAAACTGTGCACCTCAAATGTTTCTCTTTTCACAGGTGGGGAAACGCTTGACGAATGTGGCCTAAAATACTTTCTGGCCGTTCGACTACACACATTTCTCACTAATTCTCTTCCTCCAGCTTATCGAGCTCAACTCTCTCACCAAGGTAAGGCTCTCCGTTTCCTGACAGTAACATGAAAGGCTTGTGAATTGCTTTATCTTTGTAGAATTTATCTCTTTTTCACTTTAAAGTTTGTAGATTTCTTTTGCATGAATACAAAGTTCTAGAAGTTTCTCAGTGTGCGAAACGGTCAACCATTTCTTTTTGGGGTTTTTTTTATACTTTGGATGTATCTTAAAACTTTGTGTGTATTTTGGTATGTTTATGAAAGGATGCTGTACAATTTTCATTGTTCTTACAACTGGATTATTAGCTTGCATCGTCTGGTAATGAACTCCCTCCTTATTTTAGGCTTGTCAACCTGTCACTTTGCTTGGGCCTTTCATTCTGTGGCTGAGGAAGAGCTGCTTGCCACATTGCCAGCTATGCAGAAAGCAGACCCTTCATGGGCAGAGCTAAGAGCTATGGGAGTGTCTTGGTGGGTGAGGAATACAAACAACTTACGCAGATGTATTGAAAAGGTAAACATAGAAATATAGAATGAGTCGGCAGATAAGAACTATTCAGTCCATCTAGTCTGCCCAATTTTTCTAAATATTTTTCTTAGTCCCCAGTTACCGGTCTTATATCTAGGATAGCCTTGTGTCTATCCCACACATGCTTAAAATCCTTGACTGTGTTTATCTCTACCACTTCTGCTGGCAGGCTATTCTATGCATCCACTACCCTCTCAGTAAAGTAATACTTCCTGATATTACTTTTAAATCGTTGCCCCTCTACTTTAAGACCATGTCCTCTAGTTGTGGTAGTTTTTCTTCTTTTAAATATACTCTCTTCCTTTACTGTCTTGATTCCCTTTATGTATTTAAATGTTTCTATCATATCCCCCCTGTTACGTCTTTCCTCCAAGCTATACATGTTAGGTATGTCTGCATTACATGTTTCTGGTTACTATATATATTGACCGTATAGTTAACATAGTAAAGCTTCCAAGACTGCTATGTTACAAGTAGAATTGGCTTTACCTCCTTCAACATCAAGTAAAGGTTTCATGCAGATTAACTGCTTTTAAATATTTAGCAGGTTATGTGTTAGTGTTACCAACAATTGTAATACTTCTCTCCATTTGGTTGTAATTATGCTACTGCTGTGCACAGCTATATCTTTTTATTTTTTTGGATTCCTAAAAAAGACAAGCAAGTCATTCAGAGACACATTCATATATAAACATTGTTGTCTTCTGTGGTATAACCCGGTATGTGGCACACGTACCATATGTTTACTGAGACACCTAATGTATCCCATATTGAGCCAAGTAAACCGTATTTAAGTTGATTCTCGTTTAGGGTAGAGTTATACATATCTTAAGTACATTACACAGATACACTATACAAACGCCCAAATAAACACATTTACTGATTTTCGTGGTGTGTCAGGTTCTGCAGTAATCAGGGTCGCAGTAAGTTGTAAGGTCATGTCAGGATAGCACCCATTCAATTTAAGATGTAGAGCCATTGGGCAAATAATAAACTAATACTTAGAGATTTCCTTAACCAGGGTAGCTCTTTTTCCATTCATACCTGATATTTCAGTTGGTTAATTAGGTGGTTTCTATCAAAGGGGTTATGATCTTTCCATTTTCTGGCTATTATTATTTTTGTTGCCACCATACAGTTCACTACTAGACATTTATTTTCCTTTGTCATAGTTTCTATATCCAAATGTAGAAGAGCAGTACGTGGGTCTAATCATACAATATTCCCTCCCATTGTTCTTATTAATTCTCTTGGCCATCTCCATTTGTGACACCATTGGACAGCTCCACCAGATGTGTATAAAGAAGCCGTCGTGTGTGCACAGCTATATCGATTGCGCTCCACATGGATAAACTTTTATAATTGTTTAATAAATGAATAAAGGTGCATCGGTCACATTGAAACTTTATGTATTTGATCCCATTTGTATAAGGTGGCTAAACTATTCTAATAACAAAGATGTAAAAATCATTTACTGCATTATCAGATAAAGCTGTTCTACATGGACCCCATTAACATGCTTTTGGATAAAAATTTAAATTTTTATTCATTGAATTTACTGAGTTTGTAAGGAATATTTGTTTCTTTTTTTTCCAGGTAGCTAAAGCAGCATTCCAAAGAAATAATGATCCATTGGATGCAGCTATTTATTATCTTGCAATGAAAAAGAAAGCGGTGATATGGGGATTATATAGGTAAGAAATGTGCATTATTGGCAGCTCCATGGATAATGTGATTAACAGCAGGGAGAATGTGACTTTGGCGCTCTCTCCATTAGGTATTGGTTTTTCTTTGTCTGTCCTTTTTGGAACTTGCCCAGTGCATTTTATCAACCTCCAGTTAAACTATTGGAACTATTAAGATATTTAAAATATTTATTAGCTGTTTGAGTATGGTTACTATACTTTATTAATACTATATTTATTGGCACCCCTTTCATATCCACAGTACACAATGGTGCGTTGACCATCAATGTTGCCATCCACACAGTGGACATGAAACAGTACAGTGATACACAGAAGCGTATTTATAATTTAACAGGAGTTGATGGCGAACATTACCCATATTTAATACTGTTTGGAGAATTAAAATGGCCCAAATTCTATGATTTTTTTTAAAAAAAAATACTGGGGAATTTAGCCCTTTAAGAATAGGCTATCAGGCCAAGTTCCATAAACAGAATAGAGCTGGCTTTTCCTGCCAAATTTGGCAATATTGAATAACTGAATCACGAATATCTCCACAATTTGACTATTCGCATGGAATTGGGCCCCAATATACCCCCAAGTTAAAATAATTTTAGACTGTGCTTAAAATTAAATAGAATAACAAAACAATTTACATTAGTGTTCTGGAGAAATTCATTAGTAGTTCAGGAGAAAAAGCATTGGTGTACTTTTGTAATGTTGTTGCACATTCCACCAAAATATTACTATTTTTAAAAGATTTCATTAGCTGCACTTGTAATCACAACCCTGTTAAAAATCCCACATGGTTGTGGAATTTAAACAAAATAAATCTTGCCATTGGAACTTGCCCAATTCCCATCTGTTCAGACCTATCTATAAGGAGCAGCTTGTTTCCAGGCTAGGTCTAGTTATTTTGTAACCTGAATTGTTGGGACACAGACTTCTGTAAGATAAATATATTTTAGCCATAAATAAGACTGTGAGTGGCAGCTTAGAGTGGTTAGTTTTGCTTTTAATGTCATAAACTTTATTTTAGATTTACATTTTACTTAATCATGATTTATTATGCCATTCCAGATATCTGTAACTATACAGTACTATTGCGAATAACCTTACTTTATTATTATCATTTCTATCTACTAGGGTTGCAGAGTACAATTTCTCCTCCAGTTGTTAATCACTGGATAGACATAGCCCATCGTTTAATTCTAAGTGGCGCAGGATGCCATTTTACCTAGAAGTTAAAGTACACTTTAAACTAAAGTGAGAATAAAATGACAAGTAGTTTTTAAGAAGCATGGTATTTTAACCCAAACTAGGTCCCCTCTCGATATTCTACCTGAAAACTAGCCACCTGACAGACTCCAGACAGGCGCACGCAGCATGTAACTGTTTGGCTCAATGGGGGAGCACTTATGCAGATACATGCAGGCTTACTCTTGGGTAATAGAACAGTATTTTGAAGGTTTTTTTATCTGTTATTTTATTGGGTTTTAAAAATAATGGCAAAGGAAGGTTAACCCTTGCCGACAAAGGACGTGCCAGGCACGTCCTGGGAGAAACTCCCTTAACGACAAAGGACGTGCCTGCCACGTCCTGCAGTGAATGAAGCGGTTTTCGCGATCAACGATCGCGAAAACCGCTTTAACAGTGCTGGTCTATTGCCTCGACATCGAGGCAATAGCCAGCACCGAAATCGGAGCGATCGTGGCGAGCCATATTGACGGAGCATGCTGCTCTGTCAATATGGCTAAGGCCTCTGCCGGTCTGAGCTTCGGAAGTGAAAGCAACTTCACTTCCGTAGCTCTGAATATGCAACTTGACTGCCCCTAGTGGTAGTTTAGTAGCATTGCAATGGAAAATATTTAAAATACATATTTAATTAAATAAAAACAGGTTATTTAGCTATATTAGCCTATAGGGTTAAAATTAAATATTTTTTAGCATAAGGGATAGGGTTAAAATTAAATTAAAGTTAAAAAATATTAATGGATATAATAAGGATTAGAGTTGGGGTTAAATTTAGTGTTAGGGTTAAATTTTGGGTTCGGGTTGGGGTCAAAAGATCAATATAGGAAAAAAACAAAAAACACTATTTTTATTTTTAAAATATGGAAACATGCATATTTTTGAACTCGGGAGAACATTTAGAAACTATTTAGACGGGGTCTTTTTTTAATGATTTTATTTGTGTAAATTATATTTTAGGTCAAAGTTAGAAAAAGTGGGTTTTTTAAAATTTTTCATCATATTTTATGATTTTTTTTTGTAGTAAAGTATAAGATATGATGAACATAATGGTATCTAATGAAAGCCCTTCTTATGACGATAAAAACAACATATAATTTGTGTGGGTACTGTATGTGAGAGAAAAAAATTACAGCTAAACACAAACACCCTAGAAATGTCAAAACAGCCATTGTCACCAAGGGAAAGTCAAGGGGTTAAACACTGGTAATTTATTTTGTTTATGTTTGTGCAATGGTACATTGCTTTTGCTGTAAAAGCATAGTGTAAATACAGGATACTTTGCAATTATGAAATTAAAGCATAGAAGATAGATAAGTTACCAGGAAGTGAATAACTAACTAAAACCATATACTTGTTTCAGATATCTACGATAATGGTAAGCATAGAGATTGTTTAAGATCTACGTTTACATTGTACTTGCTTTAGTATACAAACATATTTTAAATATTTTTCTCCCCGTGGACGTTTCAGGTCTCAAAAAGATACAAAGTTGACTCAGTTTTTTGGAAACAATTTTAATGAAGAAAGATGGAGGAAAGCCGCTCTGAAAAATGCATTCTCACTTCTTGGAAAACAGCGCTTTGAGCACTCGGCAGCTTTCTTCCTGTTGGCCGGCTCTTTAAAAGATGCTGTGGAAGTATGAATAACTCTATAACGTCATAAATTATTCTATATTGTAACATGCATGATTCAGTATGATTATCTTTAAAAAAAAAAAAAAAAAAAAGTCCTTAATATATTAATAAACATTGACTTTTCCGAACACTAAAATATATTTATCTGGGAAAAAATTTGTATTGACTGCAAAAGATATATGTTCAATTTAGATATTCAATTTAAAAGTGCCAATCTATTATTTTATATAATGATTTCATTTTCTTTGTGTTTCTGCAGGTTTGTCTTGAGAAATTACACGATCTCCAGCTAGCACTTGTGATAGCGAGACTGTATGAGCCTGAATTTGAAAAATCGACAGCCTATAAATCGATCCTCCAAAAGAGGGTGTTGGGAATGGAGTCAACAGGAAAAGAGCCCACCTTCTCGATGGTACACCCTGATCCCTTTGTCCGCAGCATGGCTTACTGGATTTTGGGAGATTACAGCCGAGCGCTTAACACCTTACTGAAACAACCCGTTAAAGATGAAGGTTTGTATTCATATATTACAAAAAATATGGTTCTTCATTGTGCCTTGAATTAACACATACGCTATATATGCCTCTCATTTCCTTGTTTGTATTTATGATGGAATATCTTTACAAATAGGGTTTTATAGAACCTTGTTAGTTGTAAAAATATATAGATTTGTCTGTGTAATATACGCTGAAAAAGTGATCTCATCTTATATTTGAGGTTGCCTTGTCATCAGACCTCAAAGAAGCAGTTGCTCTCCACCTGGATCTCACCACACAGGATCTATATGCACTCAGCTGGCACACAGACATACTCTCCAGTGGCCTTACACCCCTCTACACCCCATAGCTCATCTCCGGAAGTCGGAGTATCGTGTGTTACGTGACTTCCCTGTGCCCCTACTCTGGCCCAAGCACACAGCTATCCTACACCAGGGATAGGGCAAAGGGGTGGGGGACAATATCAGTGCCCCTCAATAGTCACGACTATTCCATGCAGTTGCAATATGGACCAATGGCAAGATGAGCTAGTGGACGGATAGGGCAATTTGCAAACACCAGAGACCAAAACGAAATAAGCGAAATGCAGACACTAGGCTAGTAGCGAAGACACAAGACCACAGGTAGAGTGGTCAGTTAACAGCCTAGAAGATAATGCAAGCCTGGGGTCAGCGGGTAGGATACACTGTAACAAGTCAGAGGGCAGGCAGATAAAACTGAAGTAAATATCCAGCAAGCATAGGAACACACTCTGAGAGGGGACCAGAACAACTGAGCACTAATAGTTAGCCCTGGGGGAATTTATAGGGCTGTTAGGACCAAAGTGAGATAACCTGTGTCACCCACCTCCCCTGCAGCATTATAATAACCTGATACACGATGTGTGGTACGCCATACCCCCTCTTCCCTGCTTCGCAATAGTGGCCAACAACTCTGCAAGCCGTGACCCACACTGGGACAGTGCAGTGGTAAATTCTTTGTGGATGCAGTATGGATACATGAAAAGTCCTCTGGGTGCAAGGTCAAATCATGGGGTTGCAAAAGTTTCATGCAAAGCAATATTTACTACCCAGACCCTTTTTTTTTTTCTTCTTGTTTTTCTTATTGCTTTTTATTTATTTATTTCCATCTTGTTATGATCCAAAGTTGGGTGGTGGGAGGTCGCCTTGTGTTTGAACAAATATGGTATTTATTTCTCTTACTGACTTATTTCTCATTCTGAATCAAGGCCTCACAATTTTGGTAATTTCACGCTGGATATTTTGTTTTTGTCATAGTGTAGTTTATAGGTCTAGTAATGATCTTCTTTAAATTAAAAAAACTATGTGACAAGTACGTGCAATAAATAGGTACATCAGTGTTGTTCATCTTTGTAATCTGATGGACAACATACATCTCAGTAGCTTAAGGGCCAGAGATCATTAAGTTCATGAGGACATATGATTTTCTTAAAATCTGATGATTGTCCCATGTACAGAGCTTTCCTTTGATACAAATTGTTATTGACATATTCTGTTGGAACATATTCTCTGGGTCTAAACTAAGTATAAACTGGCACGATGCCAGATTACATGTGATAGATTCTCATAATAAACACATTGGTAAGATTTTTGCAAATGTAGAATGTGCTAAGACCTTAGTGACAAGACCTTTGTCTTTCCTTTTTGCAAATTATGGGGCAAAACCCCAAAATTTTGTTTTTTTTACCTATATTGACCTCTTGACCCGAACCCTAAATTTAACCCCAACTCTATCCCTTAATATATTTTAATTTTAACCCTATCCCTTATGCTAACCCTAATTTAATTTTAACCCCAACAGCTATTCTAACCCTGATCCTAGATTTAAGCTAATTAAGTATTTTTTTCTTTCATTGCAATGTTGCTGACTGCCTCTAGGGGCAGTTAAGCAACATATTTAGAGCGACGGATGTGAATTTTTTTATTTTTTTTTTAACTTCTGAAGCTCTGACCACAAGAGGGCACAGCCATATTGTAGCAGCACGCTGCTCCTGCATTATGGTGCCCACGATGGGGAGAAACAAAAATATGCAAATTATAAATAACAAATTTAGACCCACTGTAGCTAATGGTGAAGAATGTCCTGATTCCACAAGCTCATAGTTATTTGAAATAAATTGCTGATATTTTTGTTTGATTGTATTGTAGATGAATCATGGAGCCTGTCATCAAGTTGTGATCCGTCTGTATTTAATTTCTACAATTTTCTGCGGACCCATCCAATGTTATTGAGGCGCCATTTTGGATCCTCTGAAGCATCCTCTACCAAAATATGTGTTACAGGGGAAAATGGTTTGGCAGACAAAATTAATTTAGGAGAACGAAGACTGTTTTTCACAACTGCACAAGCTCATTTAAAATCTGGATGCCCAATGCTAGCTCTTGAAGTACTATCTAAAATGCCTAAAGTGGTCAAGCAATCAAAACCTTTCATACGTACTTCAAGTTTTGCAGACACAAGCAAAGTGTCAAGCCCTGTATCTCTTTTAGCAGAGGAAAAGGATTTAAATTCCATGGTCAATGGCTTGACATCGCCATTCATGTTGGCAGACAATGAGTCAAACTCTGCTCTTTCATTTGACTGGAGCCAACCATCGATGACTATTGAAGATGAGGAACTGGAATTGAAATGGGACAGTGATATGGAAGAAGAATCAGGAGTGTCTGGTCTGTCAATGAAAGAACTTAAACCTTTACAAGGTTCAGAGAGTTTCAAACCAGAAGCTAGTACTAGCTACTCCGATTCTTTGAGCATTGATGAAAATGATATTCTCCATCCCTCAGACGATGTTATAGCTGCACAATTAAAATTTCGAGCATGCCTAAAGATCCTTACAGGTGAACTACGTACTTTATCAACGGGTTATGAAGTCGATGGTGGAAAATTACGATATCAGCTGTACAGTTGGCTTGAGAGGGCAGTGGTTGCTCTTCAGAAGATTTGTGATTATAATGCCAATTTGGATGAGTTGGATTCGAGAGGAGGTGTTGAGTTTCCCTTTGAAGACCTTTCAGATGATTCCTCTGAGCAAATCTCCATTAAGCAGCAAAAAGAACTTTCTCAAAGACGTTTGTGGCTTCTTAAATTTCAGTCCCTGCTACGGATGTTTTTAAGTTTCTGCGTTCTTCATGGCTCTCATGGTGGGGGTCTGGCCTCTGTAAGAATGGAATTAATACTGCTGCTTCAAGAATCTCAGCAGGTATGCCTTTCCACTGTAATTGTCTTGAATTAAAAGCTAGATCCTGCTAATCTCAGAAATTCAAGTAGATATTGATTTCCGTCTCTTAAAGTGCACTAAAATAATAGCCATCTTAAATAAGACGCTACATGACATTAACCCCTTAGTGACCGAGTGCTATGTTGCATTTGATGTACCTTGAAGACCAGAATTCCATTATTTTTGTCGTACGTTTACTGAACTGTGAATTTCTTTCTTTGTGTTCAGTCCACCCACACAAATTATATATCATTTTTTTAAAGGACAGATAGGGCTTTCATTTGATACTATTATTTTCATCAGATGATATCATTTACTATAAAAAAAATTTAAAATATGATGAAAATATGCCAAAAAAAAAAACACTTTTTCTAACTTTGACCTAATTTTTTTTTTTACACAATTACAAATGGTAAAAAAGACCCAGTCTATATATTTCTAATATTTGTCCTGAGTTTATTAATACCAATTTTTCCTTGTTTGTCTGTTTTATTTCAAGTAATAGGGCAATAAACAATATTAGTGTTTTTTTTTGTTTTCTAATCATTTTCTTCTACAGTGATTTTTTTTTACCCCAACCATAAATTTACCCCAACTCTAAATTTACCCTAACCCTAAATCTACCCCTACCCCTTAATCTAACCCTTGTAATCATCCGAACCCCCCTGTAACCCTAATTATGACCCTAGATCTAGGTTTAGTAGATCTAGGGTTAGCTTTTTCCATTTATTTATTTAATATTTTCTTTCAAACTGTAATATACTTAACTGCCTCTAGGGGCAGTCAAGTAGCGGTTTCAGAGCGCGGAAGAGATTTATTTTTTCTCTCTTCCGTCGCTCTGTGCTGGGCACGCTGTTTTGGAGGAGCATGCTCCTCAAATACAGCACCCACCTGCGGTGCCCAGGGGGGGCACAGAATGTGTTGCATGATGCCTCGATCAAGGCATCATTGCTACACTTTATCACACATAGGCAGTGATCAGCTTTCACAGCTTTCACTGCCTATGGGTGTAACGCGCATACGATCACATTTGCGGTGATCGTATGCGCGGGGGGGCAGCCTCTGAAAGTAGCTGCAGGCATGTAGTGTTGCGCTAAGGAGCGCAACACTACATGTAAACGGAGGACGTATATGGTCCTCAAGGACCATGATTTTCAGGACGTGTATATACACGTCCAAATGCTTTAAGGGGTTAAAGTTCTTTTCAGGGAGTAGCAGAATTGCATGTGTACCGTTCTCCAGCAGCCTATTGACATGCTTTTGTCCAAGTATTCAAATACATTTGACATTTTTAAAGACGAAGTGTCTTACAGTAGACTGGTGTATCACTTTAGTTCAGTGTGTTCAGTCAACCTTTCATGCTAGATATTCTATTGACTGTAAGGATTATGTCTGTAACCATGCAGTTGCTGTCTTATGTCTTGTCTTTAAGGCTCAAAATAAAGTTGACCGCTGTTGGGATTCCCATAATGTCATTCCCAGACAGTCACAAATTAAATGTTATTTTGATTTTCGTATAGGATGGTACAGATCTTACAAGTCCACAAACCGAGCAGACCTCTATTCCACTTCTCTTTGCCTGCACAGCTAGTGCCAAAATAGTTGTGGCCTCTCCTCTACTACATCTGAACAATTTAACCCATGATATACTACATGCCATTATTGATCTTGATTCACCTCCTCATCCTGATGCTCATAATAACAAGGTATGTTACTTTACCCTATGTTATGTTATAGACATGCATTTCTTATATAATACAATTCATAAATATAAAATAATGTATTGCTGATATATTCATTAGTATTTTGATTATATATGTAATGTATTAGAAATAATCTGAAAATGTAAGATAAGCTATATGTAATATAATGTTAAAATATATGTAAAAGATTTGGGAAAAAAACCAAAAAGCTTTACCCTATATTTATTCCATTTCAATTCTTTAAACATAATGGAGGAATAAGCCTCTAATCTCCGTTGTTACTTGCAATAACCATTTGTCTATTGTCCCCACAGATCTACATTATGCATACTCTGGCAGCATCACTGTCTGCTTGCATATACCAGTGCCTTTGTGGAGGGCAAACCAACAGGTACAAATCTGATGTAGAGAAATCTTAAACTGTATTAAGCAGTTTGTGTTGGGTTTTTTTCTTTGTTGTTTGATCGCCAACGCTGGTAAACGACATCTCTGTTTCTAATACCTTCTTGGTTGTGCACTGATATTTCTATGTATTGGTTTGGTACATCTAATATGAGCAAGGTCTTAAAAAACATAGTCATGTAACAGTATGTGGATTGTAACGAGGGCCCAGCAATGTAATGGATGATCAGTATTTATGGCCACAGTATCCAGTGACTGGAAATGAAGGGAAAATGGCCACTTTATATAAAATACACTTACCTAAGGATCTACTCAACAAAGAGATAATTGCAGGGAATTGAGAGCAGAATTTCAAACTTTAGGCCAACGGAGCCCAGTTGGAAACTCAAATGCTGCTGAATGGGAAAATGTTTCCAACTCGGCTACTTTGGTCTTATTTTGAAATTCCATCTCAATTCTCTGCAATTCTGTATTTATTGAGTAGACCCTCTAATATCCAGAATCACCATGTCCAGCTGTGACGATAGAACCAGTTTCCTAGGCTCTCCAAATGCATTTCTACAGTATTTTGTATTGTAAAATGTAATTATCAGCTAGCCATCCTCTTTTTTTAAAATGCTTTGTCATATAACATTTCAATTCCTTGACCTCCTTATCTATTGTATGAATGGCTGACATTCCTAACACTGGTTCCACAAATTGGATATCACAGCAGTAGATCATAGATGATGTATATTTCCTTTACAGTGCCCACTTGCAAACCAACCCATTCACGGGCATGGTGTACCAGAGTGTGCTGCTGATCCATCGGCAACCTTTCAGAACAACCAGCTTGGATGAAGCCGTGGTTCCCAACACCTCACCAACCCATTGGCCAGGTAACCATAAAATTGTTAAAGGAAAACACACATATATTCTACATTTGCACAAATGCCTTTTTTGGTTAATGACATAATAGCCAAATACATGCCCAATAGTTGAGGAGATAGATATATTATTAGGTTGTTGCCTGCACTGCAAAAAAGAGAATAGAGTTCTGTCCCAGCAAGAGTTAACCTTTCTACTTGCAGGCCTCTCTATATACATGGAACATTGCGGGCTATTCACTAAGAGGTGAGTTGAACATTTCATTTCACCAATTTAAATATACATTTTGCAGGGACAATCCTGGTGGGGAGTTTTGCCCACAAAGCAAAATCACCAGGTTTTCCAGCGCAATGTACAGCTAAGTTGGTGATACAAAATGTTTTGCTCCAACTATACACTAGTACCGGGCAGCATGGAATATATACGGATCAACATTACACTTCTTTCACTATATCTATATTAGGTGGTATTGCACTTCATTTGTAATACTTTAAAAATAACTCCAAGTAACTCTTGCAGTAACACTTGATTTATACCGTATACTGCATGTCTCTTACTATAGCTTCTGTTGATTTTGTGCAGTGTTATGCATTTCCCATATATTTCCGATTTACCCTTAATTGTATGTACATTTTATTGCTGCATTTACTTCTTCAGCTGGTTTTAGTTCTATGTTTTTGAAGATGTATAAATATTCTGAACATACACAAAGTGACGTTTAGTGAAGGCCAAAGTAACTTTTCTATGTTATGTAACATGGTCTCTTTAAATGTTATAACAGTCTAATGGAATAGCTGCCACTAATTGCCCTCCCTTGCCGCCACCTCCATGTTCACTAATTTTTGTCAACCTGTTTCTAGGTAATAAATCATTCCTAACCTCTCCCCCTCATTGTGCAGGTATAAGTGCTTTGATCCGCTTGTTGAATTCTGCTGGAGAAGAAGCTCAATCTGGGGTCACAGTACTGCTATGTGAGATTCTCAGTGCGGTTTATCTAAGCCTTTTCATTCACGGCCTTGCTACCCACTCTTGTCAAGAGCTGTTTTGCATTGTTGCCCATCCTTTGAATGATAAAATGTGGTCTGCAATTTTTGGAGGTGGAGCAAGAATACCAGGCCGGGGACAGATTCCTGCTAAGCCAATAACAGGTTAGTTGAATTAAAAATGTTATATAAAGTGTGGGTGTGCCCATCATGCAGACAGACAATGACAAAACAAGGACTATATATACATTATAGTCTTCAGTTATTCTCGCAACATACATATGTAATGTTTATTCAGCTTTGTAGCTGATCTAGGTATTTTTCTTATTTAAATTATGTGTAAAAATCTTGCGTGCTAAAGAGATTTTACATTTTCCGCGTTTAGGATTGTCTTGTTTGGAAATTATTAGTTTCTGTTTGTGATTCCTTAGCGGTCCCTTTTAATCAATGGATGTATTGTAATAAAACAACTGTTTTTAAGATCTCTGGCAATTACCGTATTTGCTCTATTATAAGACGACCCTGATTATAAGACGACCCCCCAAACTTTGGATATTCCTTTAGGAAAAATACTAAAAGCCTGAATATAAGACTACCCTATAGGAAAAAAGTTAAACTTGTATATATTCACATGTAAATTGCTTTTTTAATAGTCTGCCGTGTCGGGCAGCATGGAGGATGTCTGCACGTATAGTGCAGACATCCCCCAGCTGCCCGATTCTCCCTGGTGGCTAGTGGGGCAGCAGAGGAAGTCTGCGCGATGAGCGCAGACCTCCCCTGCTGCCGCCCGGCACGGTCGCCGGGACTTCTGTGACGAAAGCGGAAGTACCCGGCTTCTTCACAGAAGCCCCGGCGGTCGTGCCGGGCGGAAGCAGGGGAGTCTGCGCTCGTTGCGCAGACATCCCCTGCTGCTAGAGAGGGGGATCCAGGTCCCCTACAGCTCTGCTGGGGACCTGGATCCATGTCTTATAATCTGACCTCAATTTGAGGTCAGATTATAAGAGACCTCGATTATAAGACGAGGGGGATTTTTCACAGCATTTGCTCTGAAAAAAACCTCGTCTTATAATCGAGCAAATACGGTACAATTAATTCATAGGACGAACGGTTGTTTTTGTTGCCCTGAGCAGATAAATTACTTGGTTATCAATTTGAATTTCTCCCTCTAAAAAAAGTGTTCGTTTTGAACATGGATTGAATGTTCTTTCTGTGTTAGCCTTTGTGACATTCAGTAACAGTGCATTTCTTATGCGTTTACAGTATTTGTATAAGGTACTCCCGGTTTGGTAAATGTATTACGTTCATTATTAGGTACTCCCGGTTTGGTAAATGTATTACGTTCATTATTAGGTACCCCTGGTTTGGTAAATGTATTGCGTTCATTATTAGGTACCCCCGGTTTGGTAAATGTATAAGATTCATTATTAGGTACTCCCGGTTTGGTAAATGTATAACATTCATTATTAGGTACTCTCGGTTTGGTAAATGTATAACATTCATTATTAGGTACTCCCGGTTTGGTAAATGTATTGCGTTCATTATTAGGTACCCCCGGTTTGGTAAATGTATAAGATTCATTATTAGGTACTCCTGGTTTGGTAAATGTATAATGTTCATTATTAGGTACTCCCGGTTTGGTAAATGTATTACGTTCATTATTAGGTATCCCCGGTTTGGTAAATGTGTAAGGTTCATTATTAGGTACTCCCGGTTTGGTAGATGTATAACGTTTATTATTAGGTACTCCTGGTTTGGTAAATGTATTGCGTTCATTATTAGGTACTCCCGGTTTGGTAAATGTATAACATTCATTATTAGGTACTCCCGGTTTGGTAAATGTATAACATTCATTATTAGGTACTCCCGGTTTGGTAAATGTATAACATTCATTATTAGGTACTCCCGGTTTGGTAAATGTATAACATTCATTATTAGGTACTCCCGGTTTGGTAAATGTATAACATTCATTATTAGGTACTCCCGGTTTGGTAAATGTATAACATTCATTATTAGGTACTCCCGGTTTGGTAAATGTATTACGTTCATTATTAGGTACTCCCGGTTTGGTAAATGTATTACGTTCATTATTAGGTACTCCCTGTTTGGTAAATGTATAACGTTCATTATTAGGTACTCCCGATTTGGTAGATGTATACCATTCATTATTAGGTACTCCCGGTTTGGTAGATGTATACCATTCATTATTAGGTACTCCCGGTTTGGTAGATGTATACCATTCATTATTAGGTACTCCCGGTTTGGTAGATGTATACCATTCATTATTAGGTACTCCCAGTTTGGTAAATGTATAACGTTCATTATTAGGTACTCCCGGTTTGGTAGATGAGGTTTGCAAACTTAAAGATCAAATTCAAACTTGTACTAAATAAAAACCCAACAAACCATTTAACTCTACTGGAAACACGGGCAGATCCCTAGTCTGTCTCATATGGTTATCCCTTTTATGTGCAGAGCTTACTGGTTCATTTTCTAGTTTCTAGGTTAAGCTTGGAGCATAGAGCAAAATAACCCCAAATATTAATTGTGTTATTTAGAATTTTATATGAATGAAACATAGTTTATGTAAACTTTTTTTTTTTTTTACGTTTGAGTGGTGGTTAAAGTTGTCAGTGACTGTAGGTTACACAAATGCTCTGTAATATCCTTCTATGGCCCCCATATGCATTGAATGTATTCTCTCTTTTTGTTTTGGCAGGAAAATACTTTTCTATTCCTAGCCCACATCAGGTAGTTATGTTCTCCATGGAATGTGTTGGCTTTTCCAAAGCCCCTACTGCCATCAGTACCTATAGCCCTCCCAGCCCTGCAGGCAAGATGCTAGACTTTAGCTTTAGGCCTTCAAAACAAAACTGAACATACACTCTTCATTTATGCATTACTAAAATATAGGCCAATCTCAAGCGTGATGTTCATTTCTTTTTGTTTTATTGGATTTCTAAATGTTGATCAAAAACTAATCCTAAAGGAATATATTATTCAGCTCTTCATAATATTATCCTAATTCAATTAACATTTTATACCAGTGAACATTAAAAAAAATGTAAACAATTAGAAATCCATTTTCATATTTAGTGTTTGCGTTATACATTTTACTAACGTGTTTTGAGTAGTTTCATGCTTTGAAGAGTTTTTGTACGTTTTGTTAGATAACCTATTACGTTTTTATAAATATTTGTATTTGCATATGCACTTTTGGTTACTTTATGTGCTTGCTTTTGGTGAGTCGTGTGACTAAGCTTTCTCTGCTTAGTATTCCTTTGCTGATTGTTCCAGCAGCGCACGGCTCGATTTTATCTTTGTGTTTTAAGATTTATTATTTACTTATGTGGAAACATATTCTGAAGCAATAATACCATTTTGTGGAACTTATATTAAGAGAAGCTTTTTAACAGGACAGTTGAATATATTATACAGTTGGCTTGAAAATGCTCATATTATGTCCCTTAAAAGCAAGGAACTAGCCGAAAATAAAAAGGATATTCTGTGGTAGAAGAGGGTCAATAATCAAATTATAACTTGGCCATGACTTCATTTCTATAAAAAAAAAAGTGAATTACAGAAAATAGGACTAAATAATATATGGATAAATTATTCAACAAATAATGCATGCTTAAATTAATCAACATGCAGTATTTGAAATATAGTAAATACATGAAAGGAAAGCGTCCTACTGTTCAATAAATGATTGTGTCAAATCGTAGGTAATTCTCTTTATTAATTAAAGGGACACTAAACTTTGTTTTTTCACTTGTGCTTCTAATATAGAAGCACAAGTGAAAAGTTAGTTGTCCCTAGTATGAGGATGAACTGGCGTGTAATTTTGATAGTACATCCCAGTTTATCCTCTGACCGACAGCTACCATGCCTCCATAGGAAGCAGGCAGTCGTCTGGTCGGCTACTGGCTCCCCCCTTTAGCGCAGAGAGAGACCCTCTTTTTTGTATGAGATCAGCAGGGGGGACCTTAACTAGGCCACCCCTGCTGTTCCCATGCACAAACGAGGGTCTCTTGATGTGCTAGCAGAGAGAGCCAGTCGCCGACCAGACAGCTGCCTGCTTCCTATAGAATAAACTGGCATGGCGAGCCCCCACTCTGATTGGCTGTGCGCGTGCTGACGTTTGTCAGCACTCATGCGAGACACAGCAGAAAGTATACCTGCATGTATCTATTAAGATACACGGCGGGTTTACTGCAATCTACTTGCAGATGTATTGTTTAACCCTTGCTTCCTTTAAGGAAGCAAGAGTTAAACAAAGTTTAATTTCCCTTTTAAGGGAGAAAAAGAAATCGCATAGAGAATCCAAAAAATGCATATACAATAAAGTGTGTGTATATGTATGTAAATACACACTCATACTCACACACAGTGCTTTTAGGATCCTGTCATGTGAGCATTTATGATTTGGTAATGTTTTGTGTTGACATTACTAGGTTTTTGTTTGAGCAGTACACTGCTCTGAATGTGCAGTGTCTTCTACCAAGAGTTGTCTTTAGGTGTTATAATAATCTGTTTTATAACATTAAATAATATTTCTGGTAGTTGCTGAGCTTTCCTGAAAGATTGTAATTGAGTATGTTGGAGTGCTGTTGTATGATGTTTTTGCTTGTTAAGGGACATGTACACGTGAATGCGTGACAATAGCTGGAGAGCCAAAATTGGACACCTAATGGTTATGGAGTAACAGGCCTTTCAGTGTGATGTCAAATATGAAATGTACACTGAAATAAGTAGAATTGAACCTGTTTATAAGTCACTTTATATTGTATATTTCATATTGAAAGACCCGTTATTCCATAACTGTAAGGTGTTCAAGTTTGGTTCTCCAGCTGGTTCTGAACTACAAATAACATGATTCTGTTTAATTCTTAATGGCTGTAAGGGACTTAGGATATTTGTAGTTAATAAGCAGCAAGTTTATAAAAAATATTTTAGCAGATATATTTTCAATAGAACTGCTTATGTCCTTCGGTTAATATATGAAGCGGTCTATGATGTCATAATCCTAACTTCCACCTTTATACAAGGTTTATCTGTAGTACAGATTCCAGTATCTTTACGACTGGATGCGAATGAGTTAAAAACAATGCATACAAACAACCTCCATAGTTTGGCAGAACAAAAAAAATCAATGTGCTGTTTTCCAAAATACACTTTGTTTTTATGCCTTCTATGCACTTCCTGTTTAGAAAGTTACTGTGTTTACGGGAGACATATAGACATATAGACTACGAAATGGTTTCAATTAGTTGATTATATCAGCATTTCAATTTTAAGTGTCTTTTAGCTTTGTCAGAACAGATTCAGTGTTTGTTTAGGAGAATAAAACCTCAGAATCTCTTGGACTTTCCTCACAGGTTTCGTTTTTATAATATCATTCTCACAGTACAAATTCTAAATATTGTATTGGCTTGAGAGGTTTAAAATAGAAAATACATGTACGTGTAGGTAGAGATTACACCAATATAAAAGGGGTTGAAATTAGGTAATGTACATTGTTAGGTTTTTTTTTTTTTTTTATACATTTCTGTTTATGTCCACTTTTGGAGAGTACACATGTAACAGTTCATCTAGGAGCACAATTCATTTTTTGTTTTGAGACGTACCCTTTTGATTTTAAATCACTATGTCCACCCTGATCTACAGCCAGAAACCACAATAGTTTTTGGAAGGCAAAAAGCATCAATATGCATGAACAAAATATAATATTACATGGAATGCATATACCGTATTTATCGGCGTATAACACGCACTTTTTCTCCATGAAAATAGGGGGGAAATGATGTGTGCGTGTTATACGCCGATATAATGAAAAAAAAAAAATCTAAAACTTACCTCGTTCCTGCTCTGTCCCCCGGTGCTCTGAAGCTGCGTGGCTGTGAGGGAAGCATTGTGCACTCTCCTCCAGCCGCGCGGTCAACAAATTGTGTGGTTTTTTTTTTTTTTTTTTAAACAAACTTTATTGTTCCGCGCGACTGGAGGGGAGCTCACAACGCTTCCCTCACAGCCACGCAGCTTCAGAGCACCGGGGGACAGAGCAGGAACGAGGTAAGTGCTGGGGTCTGGGCAAGGGGGGGTAGGAGGGTGGCATAACGAGCATACTAAGGGGCAATATCCTAGCATATTACATGGCATATTGGGGGCAATATCCTGGCATATTAAATGGCATATTGGGGGCAATATCCTGGCATATTAAAATGGCATATTGGGGGCAATATCCTGGCATATTGGGGGCAATATCCTGGCATATTAAAATGGCATATTGGGCTTCAAAGTTCTTTATTTGAAATGTAAGTTTTTTTTCCTGAAATTTCCTTCTTAAAATTAAGTGCGTGTTATACGCCGGCGCGTGTTATACGCCGATAAATACGGTAATTAATGTTGCTTTTATATCCAGTTAGCAGCCTCTATATTTATATCCATATAAATGAGTTTTTGTTTTCCTTTTGTGATCTGTAAGTCAAGTTTTCACTTTCATTTTATTTATCTTTTTCTGCATTCAATGGTTTCCCTTTCTTTACCATTACTCTTTAAGTTGTGCATGTGCATGTTTATTTGCACGTTACTAAAATGGAAATGATGTATAGAATGCATTGCATTGCAGCTTAAGTATTTACATCTTAATACAAGGTAAGTTGTTTCCATTTGGTATGTTTTGAGAAATAGGTGTTTATCAAAATCTAAAGGTTGTGAAGAGATTTCCTTTTTGTATTTAAGCTTTGTATTTTTGCAGTGACTTGTGCGTTTGAGTGCATATTTATGGATAATCCATACATTAAAATGTAAAATATGTAATACCATTAACGAATAGCATTTAAATATTCGGGTTTCATATGTCATTATTAATACATGGCTAAATCTGCAATACATTTTAACTGTGCAGTTAGATGCACCATAGCTGCACAAACAACAAACAACTTTTTAGAGTGGAAACTCTACAGTTGTGGTCCTAAATAGATGGACTTTGTTTGCAGCAATCCAGCTATTTGTAGAGTACAGCTACCATGATTCTTCTCTATTCTTAAAGGCTCTGTGGTGGGGGGGGGGGGGGGTTATGAAGTTCATTAGCAGCTCGAGATACACTTCTGGCCTTTGAAGATTAACTGTGCTGAGTTTCATATAAAGTCTTACGTGCCATGGGGTGTTGAGAAGGTTCACTCCAGCTCACATTCTGCTTTAATAGGCTGGGCATACAGGGTTAAACCTTTTATATGTCCTGTAAGTGAAACCTGTCTAATTGTTTTAATTCAAAATATTTTAAAAAAATACTCACTGCTTGTAATAAAGTTTAAATAGTTTTTTTTTATATGTATGATAATATTTGAGAGCACACTATTTTAATCTGGTTAATTATAGGTTGAACAAATTATATTTATAGGGGGGCAATTTGTGAGCACTAGGAAAATCAACAGTATGACTTCACAATAAAATATACATTTTAGGAATTATATATTCTCTAATTTGTTTTATATGCATGAAATTTAAGGAAGGATAATATAAGCAGCATACATATTCCCATTGCTTTAAATTCATTTTCTCCTTTTGATAGCTAGTAACATTTTATTTTTATTTTTGTAGTGTCTCCCCCAGTTGATGAAAGTGAGAAGCCTTCAAGACGGTTTAGACGTTCTACAAAAATGCAGCCAAAAGACAGCCCATCCATGCTTGCTTCGCCTGTGGTAGATCAGGGCTCATCAATATTCCGGGAAAAATTCATCCCTCCAGAGCTTAGTATCTGGGATTATTTCGTATCCAAGGTAACCTAGCGATATCGGAGGTTTTTTCTGCTGAATTTGTCCTCTGTAAATCAAATTAACATCATTTTACGTTTCTTTCAAATATGTAGATTTTTTCAACAATTTTCAATAGTCCTATCTCATTGTATTGTGCTACACACCATTTTTCCAATAGCACGTGCTCACTTTGTCTCTGACTGCCCCACTGTTCAGTCATTCCCACCGTAGTATTATTTTAAGACATTTCAAACTTCAGCCACCACCAGTCAGTCCACAGTCATCAATATTGAGACAAGACTCTAGACAGTCTAAAAATTAAAACTTTTATATGACTTGCTTTATTGCGGTGGTCTGGAAACAAATCTGCAATGTATCCGTGGTATGCCAATATTCTTCCCTACTCCTACATATGAAGACAAGCAAAAGCCATTTTGTCCATTAACATCTAGCAAGGTGGATTTTGATTTAACTCCAGTCGATTTTAAACCACAAGACTTTTGATTTACATCCTGATTCATGATTTTTAAACGTAAAGACTCATTCTTGATGGTAGTTATAATCTTTAATATTTGTGAAAAGAGATTAGAAAACAGCTGTATCCTAACTGATTTAAATTTAATAGGTTAATCACTCGTGTTTGGAGAACTTCTTAAAATGTTTTATTTAACCAAAACAATAACATTATATAGCATTCACTGAAGTGGTAATTTGTGACGGGAATGTGTTCTATGTTTGTACATAGATGAATCCCATTGTTGTTCTGCAAAGGATAACTGTAGCACAAAATTAAGTTATGTTTAATTGAAAGATTGCATCAAGTGCAGGCATTTTATAAAGAAATGCTTTAATGAAAGAATATGAATAAAGTATCTTTGTGTGCCCTCTTTGCTCTGTATAACTCTATGAGGGGGCAGACATGTTTAGAATCTTAGCTCAAGTTGCGTCAGATCTTACTTTATCTGAACCAATGTGAAAGTTCTGACCAAAGATTTTAACCAACATGTCTGCCCCCTGATTGTTCTATATGGAACAAAGAGGGCTCAATAATGTAACCTTATTTAAAGGTTTTCTTTATCAACCATCTACACTTAATGCAATCTTTCAATCACAGAAGTTATGTTTGGCTGAATCTGTCCTCTAAAGTTCTTTTGCTGAACTTTGTTTCTATTATGCCATTTTTACTGTGGAAAAAGCTTGTCTTGGATTAATTGAATTAGTTTACCAAAAATGTAAATTATTGCATGAATATACCGCCTCATGTTACATATTTAAGCTTTGTTTGATGCTGTATAACCTTTGAATTATAACATATATTAAAATCTATCTCAAGATAGTTTTCACTTTTCCTACAAAAGCATTTCATTAAAATAAATTAGATTTAAATTAAAAAAAAAATAGATTTTGAAATCAAAATTATTTTTTTTTTTTTGTGGAAATCATAGATTTTTAAGCCACCCTGAAATCTAGATTCCTCTTGATTGTAAGCTTAGAGCAGGGCTGTCTCATGTATCAGTCTGTTCTAGTTTGTCTAACTTTTGATACAGTCCCCCTCTATGTTCTGTACCTAGCACTAAATAAATTGTTTTCACTAGTTAAATATACATAATGCAGAACAATAGTTTCCATCATGTATTCATCTAGAACAGTACAACAAACTGTAACTACATTTTCCACCGAGACAGCCTCTGGTCTACAGGCACAATAAATTAATGAGAATTTATGCATTAGTAAACCTACTTTAATATCGACTACCCATGCACTTTTTTGTTTTTTATCATAAGAATGTAATTGTCTTTTCTCAGCCGTTTCTTCCCCTTTCGTACAACATCTTGGAATATGATTCAGAGGAGAGTCAAGGAAGTGATGATGAGGAGGAAGATGATGTTTCATTGTCAGATGTGCAGATCCAAGAACACTCCAATGCCAACTCTTATAGGTATAACAACCTTTTAGTATTGTTTTGGATTTGTTTATTTTGTTTTATTGATTTTAGTTATTTGTCTACTTGAAGCACTTTTTGTGATTGTGTAGTACTCTATATATTAATTAGCTTGTCTACTCTTTAACTTATAGTTGGGCTCTGATGCGTCTTGCTATGGTCCAGTTTGTCCTTCAGAATCTCAAGAGTTTTTATCCACTTGCAGGCCATGAACTTTCAGGTAATGGTTATACTGGCTTTTCATAGTATGTCTTAAGCTTACTACATGCTTCATATTCTATCTTGTACATTTCTGCAGAGCTCCCAGTGGCCTCTCCCCTGTGCCATTCCATTTTGAAGACTTTGCAAAGGTGGGAGCAGGTACTGCTAAAACGACTTGAAATATATGGTGGTCCACCCCAAGACTTCATCACGATACCTACCTCGGAAGAGGCGCTGTCTGCAGGCCCTGCTATCTTGCGACATAAGGCATTGCTGGAGCCAACGAATACTCCTTTCAAGTTAGTGGTTATTTTCAAAATATATAACAGAATAACTGTGCAAGTCTGTTAAATAGGGTCTAAACACTAGCTTTTGAAGGGTGCTCCTAGGGAGCACCATTCAGATGTGATGCTCAGTTGATTTTTTGACTTTAGCTTTGAGAATTGATTAATCATTATGTAACGGTATTTTTTGCATTTAACAATCAAATTTCCAGTACATTAGATTGTCAAGGAAGAGACCAAACAATATATTTTTCTTGAGAAGTTAATGGTTTGTAATGGATTCCTGTAATCCTATGTAGATGTATCATCTTGCTAATGCTTCTATAAAACAAATTCTCAAATTCCATATCCAATTTCCACACATTAGATCAAAGCATTCAAGCACATTACCTGTGAAAAGACTTTGGCAGTACCTGGTTAAACAAGAAGGCATCCAGGAAACCTTCATAAGAAATATATTTACAAAGAAAAGTGATCTCAATGAGGTAAGTTTTCTATCATTTAAAGGAGCATTTCCATCTGTCTTATTTACTATGCGTCGTGTATGGGGGTGTATATATATATATATATATATATATATATATATACATACATATATATATAGATAGATAGATATAGATAGTGTGTAAAATGCACTTATTTTTAATTTAAACAAAAAAAATGTTATACTGTAGTTTTAATTTAAAAATAATTTCACTGGGTCCTCACATCCAGCACTTACTCAAGACCTACCTTCTGAACGGGCAGTGCTTTGCTCATTCTGTGGACTCTGGCACACACAAGGCCACTTCCATTTTTCATGGTATCTTGATGGGATTAAGCAGCATTAGAATCTGTCTCCGGGCAGAGACACGGTGAGTCAATCTGTTGATTGCTCACTTTAAAGGGAGAATAAATTGTGAAGCAGAACCCTCGAGGGCGAGGGAAGCTATTTGTACTTTTTTCTTTTTTGAGTCATGCCTGCCATGTAGGGAGGAGTCTGTCTCGCATTATGTGACACCAAGGTAATAGCAAGGAAAAGAGAATTCTCTGTAAGTAGAATCTGTTTTCTTAAAATAAGTTGTGTATAGAAAATGCAATGCATCTCTAATTAGGTTCCCCCTACGCGATTAAGTGAGATATTATAGTAGATGCTAATTGCCGCTTTAATGCGAATATGGATGCTTATAGGCATTAGAAAATGGCAAGTTTTAAGAATTGGAGATATATATATATATATATATATATATATATATATATATATATATATATATAAAAAAAAATTTTTTTAACTGGAAATATGTTTGTATTGTGCAATGTTTGATTCGTTGATTGTATTACTCCTTCATTTGAAACCAAAATTAACTGTATTAAATGACCTATTTTTACATGTGTTTTTGTTTGTTTTTCTCCAGACTGAAGCAGACCAAGCATGTTCTGGGGGCAGAGCAAGAATAATTCATAAAGAGTCAGATATAATAACAGCTTTTTCAGTAAATAAAGTGAGTAGAAGGGCAAGCTCTGTTTTTTTCAGGAATTGTTGTTAAATATGTATTTTTCTAACAATCATGGCTTGGGAACTTTTATGTTAAAGGTTCGGGTTACAGAGACCGTATATTTTAATTGTGACCATAGCCAATAGGTTGTGGAATTTAAAATGTTGAATCTATGAGGCCCTGTGGTGTCTTGGCTATCATGACCATATATACAGGGCTGTGAAAAAGAAAAATGCTTTGATATATATGCATAGGATGTGCTGTACATTAGATAAAATAGTGAGAGGCAGCTTGCAATATATCTTATTTACATGAAATGCAGGTAAATCATATAAATACAGTACTCTACTAAAGAAAATGTACTATACAATTGGTACAGAAAGACCAGATTTTTTATGAATTGCATTAGTTCATATATATATGTGTGTGTATGGGATATTTATTCAGTGCTTCAGGACAAACCTCTATCATATCCATACTCGAAACGTGAATAGTTTCCAACAAGCAATTGCAGTCAGCAGGTTGAACCACATGAACTGACCACAAAGTTGTTTTTTAGTATCTGGCAAACTGGGCTGTCTGTACCATCTTTTTGTTCGTTGGTAAAGCAGCAACATATTTCACAGTGATGTTTAATGCTGTGGTTGATATTGCAAATCTGAATAAAAAGTGTGGCACGCCCTGCACAATCTAATGCTCTTGCTTGCAATATTTTGTTCCTTTCCTTTTTAGAGCAAATATTGTAGTGATGTTCAGACTTCTAGTTATAGCTAGGATTTTTTTTCTTTATAGAAAATAACTTTTCTGCAGTATGACTTTTTTTTCTAGTTCATTACAAATACAATATATTTGCCTTTCTGTCTGTTAATAAGAATTAATGGTTATTTTTTTATTTTTTTTTTAATTTTTTTTTAGGCAAACAGAAATTGCATTGCAATCGCTTCCAGCCATGATATTCAGGAGCTTGATGTGTCTGCAATATTAGCCACTCAAATCAATTCTTGGATTGATGATGATCCTGAAATGGAAAATAAAGGGTATTTTCTCTTTTTTTTCCCCTACCTATTTGCAACTACCTAACTGTAGACATTTTAATGACTGATGTGAAACTAAAGCCCACTCGGACTGTCATTTTATGATTGGGAAATAAGCTAATTTGAATAACTATGGTATTTAAGTCAAGAGTGGTCTCCATACTACTTTGTTAAAAGTTACTACTTCAATTTTATTTTTTAGTACTGATGATTTCCTGGTGGTTCACACACGTGAAGACCTCTCTACAGTGCAGGGTTCAACACCCTATACCCATAGCAACCCGGGTACTCCTATCAATATGCCATGGTTAGGAGGGACACAAACTGGAAGAGGTGCTACTGTTGTAAGTAATATCTTGATGTGCAATTATTCATGTACTGATGACTATAGTATGGTGCCTGCCTGTCGCATAGTAGTTTAGGTTGAAAAAAGACTTGTGTTCATCAAGTTCAATCCTTTTCCTCTCCCATGTTTACTGCTGTTTATCCAAAAGAAGAAAAAATAAAAACAACTATACAGAAGTCTTCTTGCCTGAACTGTAATATCTTTACTTATATGCTGCTTACTACAGCACCTGGTAGTAAAATAAGTCACCTGATTTAACAAAAGACTTGCTAAAAGCAGTCATTTCTTTTTACATATAAATTTATTAAAATTGAATTACTGGAGAGTTGAGTGTCCTATTATCTTGGTCCTATATAGTTCTAGCAAGAAAATATTTAGAACAAAGATAGTCGGGGACTGCAACGCTAACACTAGCCCGTTTAAGTGGTGCACGAACCTTTAATTCTGCTTGAATATTTTGCTGTTTCCAACCCCTGAAATGTACAAATTAAATGGAGTAGTGGTGGAGAGACCAGTGCCTCAGGCTGGATTCATACAACAGCGTTATGATATGCAAAAATAGATGTGGGTACAGAGACCACCAAAGAATTGCCTTAAGTGTTTTGTGCATTTCAGCACTTTAATAATAGGCATGATTGCCTTAAACGTAGGCACAATTGCCTATAATTAAGTGCCCAAAGACACAGCGCGTAAGGAGATTCGTTAGTGGTCTCTGTATCTGTACCCACATTATTTTTGCATATCAAAACACTGGTGAATTAATCCAGCCTGGGGTACTTGTCTCTCCACTGCTATTCCATTTAATTTGTGCCTCATCGTATTTATCCCCAGTTCTTTCAGCAGTGATAGGACTTTATCTGGAATTCTAAACATGACAACTGTAAGAAAATGATAATTTGGATGAAAACCAATCATCCTCCGATGCTGACTGACTGGTCAGAATGGACAGCAAAAAAAGATACTTTAAGAAGCTTTACTGGAACTAAATTGCCTTAGATATAATGTACCTGTATCAAATATACCGGTGAACAATCTATAAACTGAATTTTGCCAAGTTTCTTTTGCACAAATCATGTTTAAAAAATGGTTGTTTGTGTTTCTAACAGTTGATAAAGAAGCCCATCAATAATGTGAGAAGAATGGCCTCTCATCCAACCCTTCCTTACTGTAAGTTAATACTTAAGTTGTGGTTACTTATATCCATTATGAAATATTTTTAGTATCGCTGTGATGAACACATTTTATAGAAATTGTAAACCTGTCCCTATATGTTTATTATAGTTACTTATTTGGTTTCAAGGATACTATGAAGTAGGTATGATAGGCAATAGGCACTAGTAAAGTTCAGATTCAGGTAGGTAAAAAACATCAATCTATGTTTACTGCATGTAGATCCAGAGAGATACTTACCTTAAAGGGACACTACCACTTACATAATATGTAACTAGATAACCTAGACATTTAACAAAAAAAACACATATATAAATCATATGCTCCATTTTGTGAATATTTCCTATGATGCAACATCATCCAAAATCTTCTAGCGAGTCTCACTTTAGAACTGTGGCAAAAGACTGCATGATGTCATAAGATTCTCTCCTGGTCACTTACTGGCTCCTGTGTATCATAGTAGGCAGGACTACGTGGCTGTGTACATCTTTTTATTTAATTTTTTTTTTTTTTACCTGCCTTCCAACATAAAGAAAGGAGATTAACCCCTTCGTGACTCATGGTACTTGCGTCCCGGACGACTCAAGCACCAAAACGCCATGTTTTGTTCCTGGCTACCGATCACACCGTTACGGATTGTGGAGTGCCCACATATAGAACCTAACTTTACAAACCAGTGGCTGTTTACACCTATTGTCTTCTCCTTGATCACCTTGTATGGTTGTCCTCCTATTGTTCCTGTCTTAAGCATCTCACTCCTGCAAAATATCTGCATCTTCAACTATCATACGGACAGGCCCAAGTGTGCGAGCATCCGTGCATGGCACTAAGTTCGGATGTCGCCATCCCCAGTGCTGAGTGTACAAGCAGCAGATGCATCTATGACAACGGCACAGATAAGACATAGATTTTTATGCCTACATAAAAAATATTTTTATATATTCTATGCTAGCACATTGGCTAACACAATGGATAAGCATAGTTCTATTCTTTGTAAGATGACATGACGGGTACACTGTATGTGAGAGCACTCAATTTCTTGCATTAGCCCCCATGACAAAGGTTTGCTATCACTGCGCTAGAACAGTTGGAAAGTCTGCAAAGGATTGTGCATCTTATCACGATTTATCTTTTAATATTGTGAGATTTTGCAGGAATGTGATTGTTAGAGTTTTGTTACACGTGTTTGTATTTATAATTAGATCTAACAGGTGCTCAAGATGGCAGTGTAAGAATGTTCGAGTGGGGCCATTCACAGCAAATAACATGCTTTCGGACTGCAGGAAATTCAAGGGTGACTCGGATAAGGTTCAACCACCAAGGAAATAAGGTATTTAATCACCTGTGTGCTGTAGTTAATGGGAAGAGTTTTGTCAATATCTGACTTCTGCCAGGAGATTAGCCTGTTTATATAATGCAGTCTTGATCTCAAGCAAAGTGACTTAGTTTAGTGTATCTCTTATATATTTAAGCTAGAATAAAATAAAGGTGTTTTGATTACCATGATTATATGATTTCCAGTTGTTGCAGATCGTTCAGACACTGCCCCTTTTTAGTTTCTTCCCTGTTACTCAGCAATGCCAATCTGCCAAACATGGCCTCCTGTGACAAGCATGCAATTTTTTATTGCGCAGTTAAATAGGGTACTTTCACAAGAATTAGGCCAAGTGGAAGAAGCAATAAAGACCAGATATACAGTACATTTACTATACACCTCCTATTTAATTTGAATAGCGTATTTCCTATGTTTCTAGTATTTATATTGCTGGTAAAAATGATGACTGCTGCACAGTTTGGCCAGTGTTGGCATTAACCGTTTATTTTTTTTCTGCACCAATGTTTTGTAGTTTGGAATTGTTGATGCTGATGGGTTTCTCAGTCTGTATCAGACAAACTGGAAATACAGTACAGCAGCAGGATGCCCACCCAAACCCTACCTGGTAAGCCCGCTTACTAAACCGTATTTCTAAGTTTACATGTTTGGTAAGGTTTATAATCTTTCATGTCTTTTTTTCCTAACAGACGTGGCAGTGCCATAACAAGACTGCCAATGATTTTGTTTTTGTTGGTAGTTCTTCTTTAATAGCAACAGCTGGACAATCAACTGATAACAGGTAAAATGCAAAATTACAATACAGGCATATAAATGATGTTTAAAGGGACACTACCTCTTACATAAGATGTAACTACCTGTGCATTTAAAACACATATATAAGACATATGCCACTGTTTATTTTTCTTCTATGCTTGAATTCATGGCATATAAAAATAAAATAAGATGTTTATCTCCAGCATCCATTTGTTCAGAGCCTTTATCAACTTAGTTTTAAGCAATCCACAATCTAAGTGTGTCTAGTGTCTTAACAGATGATGTGTTTTAGATCTGATTATATAACAGGGATTTAATATATGACAGGATCGAGTGATGCCTATTTTGAACCAAAGCAAAATATGCAAAGACTTTAAATGTTGGTTGTTTGTTTCTTTTTTTCTCATAGAAACATCTGTTTATGGGATACCTTGGTATCACCAGCAAATAGTGTGATTCACTGTAAGTAGACCAAATGTAACATTGCTTACTTGACGGTATCTAGAAATGTTAGTTCAGAGTAAACTGTGTAAAAAAAAAAAAAAAAAGAAAAAAAACAATAAGATTTAATAATGATTTTTTGTTCCTAATAAATTGCTGTCTGCTGTATCTCCTTTTTGAAAACCTGGTAGAATGATAATTGACTCTTTATCGCCTACTGCTCGATAAACCACTACCTAAGTAATTTGCTAGTGCAGTAGAATATTAATTAAAAGAATAATACATGGTTTTCCAACAAGAGCAATGCTGTAATAATGTTTAAGTAATGGGGTTTCTGGAAGCCATAAGCATTTTTAAATATTCATGTGCTATTTTTAACATTTTGCAGCTTTCACATGCCATGATAGTGGAGCAACTGTAATCTCTTATGCACCAAAAAACCAACTGTTAATATCAGGAGGCAGAAAAGGCTTCACCTGTCTGTTTGACCTACGTCTGAAGCAACAAAGACATGTGTTTCAGAGCCATGATTCATCTGTAAAAGCGATCGCTGTTGATACAACAGAAGAATACTTTATTACTGGATCTGCAGAGGGCAACATAAAGGTATTTGATCTTTATTTTTGTGGACTTTGTGTACATAGCTATTTAGTTGATTAACAAGTCTCTTCTTTTCAGTCAGTGTTCGCTGTGTCATTTTATTTTTAATCATAGATCTGCAATGTATACTAGTAGATTATTTTACATTTAACATGGAATGTCTCAAGGATTGTTTTTGTGTCGGCAGATAAGAACTACTCGGCCCATTAAGCCTGCTGAATTTTCCGAATACTTTCATTAGTCCCTGGCCTTATCTTAAATATAGGCTAGCTTTATGCCTCTCCCTGTGATTTTTTTTTTCTTCTTTTTTTCCATACCCCAGACTTGGTTTGCGGTCACTCAAGGCTAGAAGTTAAGCGGCACATTATTAAAATATACCTTGCAAACAGCAAGCAACACAGTGTAAGAGCCAGCAAATAAGTTAAACAGTGAAGGCCGTTAACTTAAAAAAAAAAAAAAAAAAAAAGTTGACTGCAGGTTGAATATTAACAGTCCCAGCAACATCTGTGCTTACATCACAAGCTCTCTGATCTGACAGCCAAAAGGCTGTTTAACGCACTGCTACACTCGGCACAATACTCTCCATGCATAATAAGGAGATAATCGAATATCATGCTTGTCTCTGTGATCTAAGAACGAGTATCGAAACCTCCATCTCAGTTTGGGAAATAATCCCCCTGTAGCGCTTCAGCTGCATGCTTTATAGCAAGGTATTAACAACTGAGATCATTGTATAAAGTACTACTAAATATATATTTCCTGCTGAAGAAGCCCCTGCAGTGAAACGCGTCGGGTGTTCAGTTTTTGTTACCTGTAGTCTAGATTTGATACATGATCCATATAATACTTGCTATTCCTCTTTTGAACCACTTTGTGTAACAGGGTTTCACTGCTTGTGGATAGTGGCAGCTCGCATACTATATTTTTCTCCCTTATACCTTGTGTCTCTACTCTTTTTCCATAAGTTAGCGCTAACTTCTACCATATATTATTAGGCCCATCCCTTTTCTTCTTTTAAATGTACTCTCCTCTTCTAGCATGTTGATTCCCTGTGTATAAATGTTTTGATCATATCTCCCGTCTTGTCTTTCTTCCAAGGTGTATATGTAGTTATATTGAAATACTGTTATTATTTTAATATGGCACAGTAACGTTTGTATAATCTCACTTTTATTTAAAACCTTTTTCTCTAGGTCTGGAGCCTGTCCACATTCACTCTTCTGCATACTTTCATTAATGAACACGCTCGCCAATCCCTCTTCCGAAACATTGGAACAGGAGTCATGCAGATTGAGGCTGGCCCAGCCAATCACATCTTCTCTTGTGGAGCTGATGGCACTGTCAAAATGAGAATATTACCAAATCGATTCAGTACACTTAATGACCTACTAAAAAATGATGTCAAATTTGTGCTTTGATTTTTATTTTTATTTTTTGTATTTTTTTTTTTTTTTGCATTGTCAATGCCAGCACACACTGGCCTCACGATGCATTACACTGCACTGGCATTGAAAAAGTAAAAAAATAAAATAAATTAACATAAAAAAAATGTGTGTAGAAAAAGAGTGGCCAACAGATAAAATGTGCAATTTTGATTTACAGATGTGCCACTAAGGTGACAATGTTTTTTTTTTTCCTTCTGTGTTTGTATTTATTTCTGTCCTTGAAGCACTGATGCCTTAAAGATGATTAACATGATCATTCAGCAACTGAATATTTTATTGCCTAAAGTAGGAGAAAATTACTCTTGTAAATTATGATGTATACATATATATATTTAGATTCATGCCTACTTGTACTGCTGCTGAAGTCTTTTTTTTTTTTTTTTTTTTTTTTTTCTTCCCTAGCAAACATTTGTTTTTAAATGTTTAAAAAAATCTCTAAACTCTTTTAAATATTTTTAAAGTATATATAATATATATATATAACCTTTTGAAATTACACTTGATTATCATGCAGTTATATAAAAAAATTAAGATAAATTATATTTATGGGCTGTTAAAGATCCGTGTAGAAAATTAGAACAGCTTTTCTTTTCCCAGGAGAATATTTGCAAGAGTCAAATAACTTTTTAGCACAAAAATGATCTTTAAACTCACTTGCCTACTGCAGTGTGACGGCTTTGCACAAGGGTTACTTCTTTTTTGATATCTGCAAGCTTTATAGAAAAAAAAAATGGAAGAACACATTCAGCTAAACATATGCATTTTTTGCCAAAATTTAAAAGCGGAATCTTTTAAATAAACTTGACCAAAAGACTAAAAGAGCACAAAAGCCTAAACTTTGTACTGCTCAAAACATTTCTTTTTGGCTGTTTTTTAAGACATTAAATATATTTTCTTTACTGGATATAGGTATACTATTGTTACCAATACTAACCAAATAAACAATCTGGGAAATGTAAAATTATATCCGAAGGTACATAATATGAGGAAGAGACAGAAGTTCTGTAAGGTTTCTTATATCTTTCTCCGGCTAACTTTTTTCTTTTTTTTTTTTCTTCAGTTATATATATTTAATCTAGTTAGCAAGATTTTGTATAAATAATGTTCCTTAACTGATGTTTGGGAAGCCAAATACAAATTTACAATTTTAGGAAGGCTTATAAAAGCAGTGCAATAATTTAGCAGTCTGATGCTATAAAATTAACCATAACAATGTGAGAAATGAAGATTTTATAGGCTGTTCAGGGAAATAATAAGCATAGATCTGTCTGATCAGTTACGTAAAACTGGGAACAATTGTATGTTTTAATTTCAGTTTCAAATTGATTCACCGAAATTGTGGTTTGTCATGTATTTACATTGAGTAACCATCTTTTAAATAAACATAGAGACCAATAATTGTGGTATAGAAATGTTCCTTTTTAATATTTGCTGCTGTTTCTCATAACAATACATTCCCTAACTCTCAACTTCACAGGCACAAATAACAAAAAATGTTGTAATGAGATATATTCTATGCATCAAACATATTACGCATCTGTGTACATTTGCAATTAATATACTACCATACATCACTATCATAATAGGGGGCATATTTATGAAAAAACATCTTGATCTTATAACCATTTTAACAGAGGCCTGCACTGTACACTTCATGTCTTATTTACTGAGCAGCCTTTTAAAATATAAATTCTGATATTCTCAGCTACAGTAAAGCATTTGTAGATATACATTGAGCTAGGTTCCAAGACCGAAGCAATAAACTCCATTGAATTTTATTGTAAAATATAACCATCCTAAAACTTGATAATGTCTTTATTCTGCCAACAGTTCACCTAAAAAATAAAGATTTTAGTATATTACTGAATTTAGGGCCTTTGCTTTTTATTTAGTAATAACTATACTGGCATTATCTCTCTAAGAAAAAGCCCACTGTACATTAGACAATATTCCAGGAGAGTTAACCTTACTTTAAATACCATAACTATATAACAATCAGGTTTTTTTATGACTACATAAAGCTAATGCTTTGTTTTATTTGTGTATAGTTGTGAGTGCCTGTTTTTTTTCCCTTTTCAACTTATTTATAACAAACCACACCAAAAATCGAACAAGTTGTGCAGATAAGGGTTATCTGAAACATTGGCTGTTTTACCGGCAGGCATATACGAAGTCTTGAGGCATCAGCGTGGGCAGTATTTTTTCTTTTTAAAGAAAAGGTAGCATCCCCTTCTGACACATAAGACAACAATTTTAATGTTTGCCAAGATATCACATCACATGATCATAAATTGGCTGTAGTTAGTACTTAGTCCCAAAGCACATATAACAAAAGGCCAGTCTTCAGAATGGTAACATTAACATAACTTCTTAATTTTAAATAACCAAAGAATAACACTTAAACCACAATGTTTAATCAAGTTAAAAAAAGGTTGTATATAAAGCCACTACCTGGAAAGATCATGATTTGAACAAAGCAAAAAAATAAACCTATTAAAAAAACGAGTGCCTTATAACCAATAATATGAAGAGGTCTGGATCTACATAAAGCTGAATAGTGAATTTACCCTGGCAGGAAAATCAATGACTTCACTATATCACGATACTGTGTGTCGATAGGTGTTATATCGGGAGTTATTTATGTAGGTAATTTGGGAGGCAAAGTTCTAATTGTGGTGCATTACCCATGGAAACAAATGGAATGATTTGAACTTTGCACCACAACTGACCATGATGCATAACACCAAATGTCAGTCCATACGAATTGCATTAAGTGATGAATAGACTGGGGGATGGATTCTGTGAATGTCCATTTCATTAATATGAACCTACTGAGAAAATGTACTTTTACTTCCCCCCTACATTGAGCCAAATATACATAAAGTTCCCACTACCATGACAAACTCCAGGTAAGGAAGTAGTGTAATATTTAGTTATCAAACATTTGACTTATAGTGCTGATTTCAATATAAATAACTGGTATATGTGGCAGACATCCACTTGAAAAATTGCATCACATTTACAAGCTAGTTGCATTCACTTTTTAGATGCAAGACATTGGACCCATCAGGAAGAGTGGAAGAGTAGCTGGATACAGCTTGCAGAGACTATTAATACTGGCATTTTTTCCACAAAAGAAGACGTGGAGCTGATGGCACAGGGTCAAAGAGCATTTTAAGAAAACACACCAGGAATAATCGAAATGTTACTATATACCAGTGATGGCGAACACTTTTGGGCCTGAGTGCCCAATTTTCTGCACTCACACTCCTCATATACACTCTCATACTTATCTACACTCACACACTCATAAACACACCAATTTGCAGACCGCAAAGTGCCAACACTGCATACATGCACACATATATACTCACACACACAGCCACGTTCACCCCTCACCACTTCTCTGTTCTGTCCAACTTCTGGAGAGGAGCAGTCATCAGTGAGTAAAAGACCAGCGCTGCCGGTCATCTGCTGGTTCTCCCAATAATCAGGCACATGTGCGCTATCTGTAGAAGTGTTCAAGTCGGCAAGCTAACAGTTAATTGCTTTCCGCCTTAGACACTGCGTATGCGTCCGATTATTGGGAGCACTTGCAGGTGACTGGCTGTGTCGGTCTTTTACCCACTGATGACTGCTCCTCTCGGATGGAGCAGAAAAGTGGTGAGAGGTGAACCTGGCCGTTTGCCACAACTGAAGGCTTGGCGTGCCATAGGTTCGCCACTGCTTCTATATACTGTTTTCCGTACCCTCACTATTGCTCACCAGTGTATTTGGAAGGTACATGCACTTAGTGATTTGTTGTATCCTTTAAACTGCAAGAGTACCTAACCTTAACTATTGTTGTGGTACTGGCAAATGGGTAGACAAGACGGAAAAAAAGTGTGCCAAAACCAACGTGCCAGGTTGAGGCCGCACCATAAGAAAGGAAAAAAATATAACGACTATATGGAAAGAACCTTGTTAGCCTTAAAATTTGGAGTAGGTGCAAGTGGATAGGTAAGACAACAATTAATTTGAGATGTGCTAAAACAGATGTACCATGTAGGTCTAGTGGAGGGCAAAAGAAACTGAACTTTTTTTTACTGCACATCAAATTACACAATTACACAAATTACAGAGGAAGAGAAACAAAGGCTTGTTTAATTTCGCCAATGGGTTGCGGTATGTTGACGGAAAAACAAGTTTTATCTGTCTAATTTCTTAATATGGACTAAGAATATTATTGTTAGATGCTGCTGGAGCTGCACCTATGAGTGCCCTGAGTAATGAGTGGATTTAGCCCTAACCTGGTTAATAATATCCTGACATATTTAACAAAGGAGATTGAATATAAAGGTTTGATGGGAAAGGGCAAAAACATTTTTTTTTTTTTTTTTTTTTAATCCATGGCCTTTTCAAAATGGGAAAACCATATTTCGAAACAGCTATTGGGCACCATGGAGAGTTTCTTGTCGGGAAAAAGTGAGCTCTAAATACTAGGACCAAACTGATTTTGGACATAATGCAAATCGGATAATTTTAGGAATGTTGCGGAATTAGTAGTCCGTTCACCTGGTCACGCAAAAAAAAAACAAAGAACCCAAACACGTAGCTGCTAAAATAATTATAAAACATGCCTGGTTGCCACCCTGCATCAACTCTAATTATAAATGACCTAAGGGTAGCTCACCCTCCTCTTAGCTAACAGAGAAATATATATAATATAATATAATATATAAAAAAAGGGGGAAAGCAGCTACTAGGCGACTGAAAGACAGTCCTAAAAGCAGGTCTGTTCAGATGGGCATTCATAAATCTTACAGAGTCCTGGTCAACGCATTAAATGCAAACAGAGAAAAATATAATTTACCACCCTGGGGGTAAACACTGCAGAAAAATACTGCTAATGCACCTCCAGAGTGCTCCCGTGTCTAAATCAGCTGAAGTGCTGTGCGTCCACATCAATTGCTATAGTGGCCACGTGCATAGTAAATACCCTGTAAGCCAAAACAAGCATTAAAAGGAAGTGGATCGATTAGGGCTCTGTGGCAAGCAGAAAAAGCATCAGTATTTGACAGACTATGCAAAGATGATATCTCCACGAAATGTGAACACATATGTTAGCCATTGATAGAAGCATAGCTACATTGAAAAGCAGCTGAATATAAACACAGGCAGTCCTTTAAAGTACAAATGCTGTAAAAAAAAAAAAAAACAGGAGAACCACATATAGATGCTGTTCATGAAGACAGTCTCAGGAGTGTAGGTACTACAGCCAGTCACATCTAGAGGGAAATTTCACCGTGATATTCCTGTTACCAGTGGAAGGATGATGAATGACGTACTCTAATCTGCCACCCGCAACCAGCCAGTTGCGGGGAAGGCAGATAACCTCTGTCGATGAAATATATATATAGTAGTTTAGGTTGAAAAAAGACAAGTTCAATCCTTTTCCTATCCCATGTTTACTGCTGTTGATCCAAAAGAAGGCAAAAAAAACACCTTCAGCTCATTAATAACTATCCAGACCGCTTTTAAAGGCATCTAAGGGATTTGATAGAACCACTTCATCAGGCAGTGAATTCCATATTTTAATTGTCCTTACTGTAAAAAAATCCTTTTCGCTGTTGGACTAAATCTCCTTTCTTTAAGTCTTAGCGGGTGACCTCTTGTCCTTTGTACTGTTCTGTTAATGAACAGGTCTTTAAATATTTATATAACAGTATCATATGCCCTCTAAGCTGCCATTTCTCTAGCATGTACAGATTTAACTTTTTCAGCCTTTCTTCATAACTAAAACTTTCCATTCCCCTGATTAGTTTTGTAGCACTTTCTCCAGTTCCATAATGACTTTTTTGTTTTTTAAGAGAGCTCAGAATTGAACCGCATATTCAAGGTGAGGTCTTATCATGGATTCCTTCCATGAATCAATACCTCTTTTAATGCACTCCAATATATTATTGGCTTTTGCAGGTGCCAGCTGACACTGTGCACTACTGCTAAGTCTATTGTCTACAACTACTCCCAAATCTTTTTCATTAGTAGATTTCCCCAAGGAAACACCATTTAAACTATATGTTGCATTTTTATTATTGTACCCAAAATGCATAATTTTACACTTGTCTACATTGAATCGCATTTACCATTTATCTGCCTAATTATAGATTGTACCTCTCTCCTAAATCAGGCAGGCTGGTCAATAGTTGAATTGTGGCAATGGTAGGCTGTAGAGCAGATGTATAACTCCGAATGATGAATAATTAATAATAATTACAGTCATACTAGGTTAAAATTAATTGGAATTCAGAATACTATGTAAAAACCATTAATTGTTAATTGAACAGAAGAATGTCATGGATTCCTTTTTTAATGCCTTCTAGGAACGGCTTGATAGGATGGGAAGTGATTAGGGAGGGATTGTTGGTAACTGTGCTCGCCAGGGGATAGATGTCCTCTTAAGCCGAATGGATTACCTAGATGCCCACATATATTCGCCTGGCACGCTGCTATACATTTGGTGCCAGATTAGTAGCAACAAATGGAAACGGGGCTGCTATAGTAGCGAAAAATGGGATGCTGAGCAGCGGACCTAGGGCTCAGATGAACAGATGCCCCATCCGAATTTGGTCGCTTAAACTAGTGAGCAATCGGAATACGAGCAATGTTTACTCGCTCCTAATATGGAGTGGGCTATAAACCCTTGGCCAATCACAATCAAACCAGTCATTTAAACCTTACAGAATGTACCCAGTGGACCATGTCAACTGTATTTAAAGTGGCTGCTGGAGCACGATTCTGGGGGAAATAAAACAGTGATATAAGTTCTTTTTGGAAAGGGTGCAGGTTGGGCAACAGAGTTTTTGCAAAGTCCCAGATGGGCAAGGTTCATCACAAATAAGATGCTATATTCTGTAAGCTACCAACTTGACAATACTTTGAGACAACTGGAGGGTGGAGCGACAATAGGCTGCAAAGCCCTACAGAGTACTGAACAAGTAAATCTCAACAGATATGATGGTAGGTAAGAATGAAGTAAAATGGAACCATGCTGCTGTAGCTTATGGATGAGCTTCGAAAAACTTATGAAAAATGTTAACAGAATGCATCAGCTGCTGTATCTGCAAACCAGGCACATAGATAATAGTAAATGTGTGATAATTCGGTTGGGTAAATTTCAACTACAGTGGAAGCTTCTCTGAACCTGGGGATTTCCCAAATCTGGGATGATCATTCCTCAGCAGCAAAATAAGCGGCAGCACAACAAAGGGTAGGAGCTGCATTAGTGAAGATCCTAGGGGAGGTAATAAATGATTGTGAAAACAACATAGATAGTATATTCCAGTTCCTGAGAAACCTAGACCACATTTAAACATTGATTCACCAGATTAAAAATAGAGAATTGATTTGGTTTGAGAATATTGCCTGATTTTGGGGCTTCTTCTATAATTCACGCTTTTTGAGTAGTCAAAATTCTATGCTTTCTATGGTGAGGTTTCTCTGATCCAAAAGGTTCAGATGTTTTGTGCCGCATACAGCTAAACCACATATTTCAGCCTGAATTCTACCATATGTTTTTTTCCGATCAGGCTCCATTGTTGACTATATATAGCTTGTGGTATATTGAGTAGACCCTTAGGTTTTCAAGCTAGTAGAGTAGAGGCCCTGTTAGTGCAGCACTGTGCCGGATGAAACAGGAAATCCCATTCAAATGAATGGTTATGATTTCTATTGGTTACGGCTGCCAGACTAAAAAAAAAATACTTTCACACAGCCAGAGAGAGTGGGTGTTACACAATAGCTGCAAACCAGTTCAAGCTTTCAACTGTATTTTTTTATTTTAAGCAATGTAAAATATGCATTTTAAAGTACTTTAATATGCATTTACATTTTAAGGATGCATATTGAGCACCAGACAAAGTGCAGGGTTGGAGGTGGGGATATGATTTCACACTGGTGACACATTGTAGAGAGAGTAGGTCTGTGAAGCAGCAAGTGCAACCCTCCTGTTCTCAGCTGCTAGAAAAGCACTGTGGAGCATAAAAAGCAAATAGGGTTTGTTTGTAGTGTTTCATTAAGTCATGTAAATTTAAAATGCCTACAGTTAATGCACATTTTTAAGTGGCCTCAGTCTGACAGGGAAAATGTAGCTGATGCTACATTTCACTAAATTGCCCCATGCCCGAACTTCTGGGTTTGAGCACGCCTCCGTGTTGTCGGGAGGACCCTGATCGGGTCTCTGCCATTGTGTTCCTGGCTATTATTCACCTTGCGTCACAAAGTGGTTAAGCAACTTAATTTTTTCCCAACAGTTGTCATTTTTGAATAAGAATATATGGTAAGTGGGTTTACACACTCAAGACCACATTCACAATTCACATTCTAATATCCAACTGACATTTTTATATTAAAAAAAAAATATTACTTCATAAAAAAAATTATAACAAATATCAGACCTTTTTTTTTTTAACCAGATATGTATAAAACCTGGCATGGTGTTGGTCCCTGAGGACTGGTTTGGGAGCCACTATTTTACTTTTATTTTAGACCACTGTAACGGAGTTGTTGAAAGTTGAAATGAATGGATTTTAGAATGTTTTATTTTTGTATTTAAATCAGTGATTCCCTAACCAGCCCTCCAGAACCAACACCACACCGGTGTTCATGTATATCCTTATTTAATCCCATCTGGGTAATCACTAAATCTTAAACTGTTGTGGGGGTGTGAGGACTTGTTTGGGATCCACTGGAATAGTGCTATTAAAAGAATTGAACTGAAAGGAAGGCTTGTGGAAGCAGCTTTGGACCACCTTTCCTAAGATGCTATGTGGGAGGCATAGTCCACAGCTGAGTTCTGTCACTATATCTGAAGTGTTCTACACTTCCTATTAGACTAGGCCATTCATTTCTGGATGAAAATCAGCTCATTCATTCGAAAACGAATGTGAAGCTGAAGGAATGCATTAAAATATCATCATAGCTAAATAAAACCCATATCACATGTGCCATTTAGTAACCCTCAATAATGTAGGGAATGGCACACATTATCATATATCATTCTATAAACGGCCATAACAGTTTTTCCAGGTATTGGTTGGCATCAGATCACTGGTTATTGATCACCATCAACAGCTGTTAGGTTAAATTAACCCTCCCACCATCATGTCATGTTTATCCCAGTACCATTTCAATGTCTGTGGCTAAAAGATTATATTTTTATAATTACTATACTGTTTTTCTCTATCTATATAGATGTGAGGCTTGAACAGGGATGTTAAACTGTGACTGATGTATATCTAGAAATAATGCTTTCTCAGCTAGGACATCATCATGTAATGATATTCCACTGTTTCATAGGCATCAGCATGTGCTCTCATAGCAATAGTGCCTTTATTTTATTGCATGTAATGTTGATTGTCATACTTTGTCTGACTGATATTTCACAATAGACTGCACACTCCACTCATGTTAAAATGAGTATGTTGTTTGGAGCATTTACCCCACTAGAGGTCCTCATGTTACCACTAATTTTTCTCAATAGTTCTTGAAGCAGTAAATACTAAAAAAAAAAAAAAAAGACACCAGTGAAAAGGGCTGGCCTACCTTGTTCAGTTTTATTCTCAGCAATAAAAACTATTTACACTTTTCAGCAGTGGAGTATTTTAGATTTGTGCTGCACTAGGCACAGCTTAACTCGGTCACCCTCTATCCTCCAACCACATTGCACACCCAGGACAAGCCACAGCACCCACATTACAGAAACTGGAAATACAAATGCACCGCAAGATGTGCCCCATCACCCACACTGGAGACCCAGGACATGCTTCATCACCTACATTGCAGACCCAGGACTTACCCCAGCACTTCAGGACATGCCCATCACCCACATTGGATACCCAGGACATGCTCCAACACCCACACTGCATACCCAAGACATGCCCCAGTACCCACATTGCAGACCCAGGACTCACCCCAGCACTTCAGGACATGTCCCTTCAACATATTCCCATACTGCAGACCCAGGGCATGCCCCAGCACCCACACTTCACATCCAAGACATGCCCAGTCACCCACATTGCAGACCTAGGACTTACCCTAGAACCTTCGGACTTGCCCCATCACCCACATACCCACATTACAGAACCAGGATATGCCCCAGCACCCACACTGCACACCCAAGACTTACTCCATCACCCCAGGACATGCCCCGTCACCCATATTGCACACGCAGAACATGACCCTGCACCCGCATCGCAGACCCAGGGCTTAACCCAGCAACGCAGGACATGCCTCAGCAACAACATTGCAGACCCAGGACTTACCCCAGCATCACAGGAAATGCCCCATCATCGCTAGGTACAATGAAATCTGGGCACCCCCTCCCCACCATCCACATTGCACACCAAAGACATGCCCCAGTGCCCATATTACAGAACAAGGTTATACCCCAGAATGTGCCCCAGCACAGCTCTCTGGTGTCTAATGACAGGCAGCATGGTGACTGTGTGCTAGTGATAATTTTGACAGCAAATTTTAATTTAGTCTTTTGACTAAAATTGCATTTTAGTTTAGTTGTATTTTAGTTATCTGACTTGTTTAAGTCGACTAAATCTCCAGCAGTGAGGTAGAGAACAGGTCTGAGAAGGCTGTTACAGAGTGTTACGTTAACTTGCTAGGGAGAAACGCTCATGTGGCAGTGCCAGGTGAGCACACAGGCACAGGAAGACTGTGTCTCAGCCAATCCAGATGCAGTTTTGCAAAAACAATGTGTCAACCATTTTTTATTCTCTACATGCACAGTAAAAACATGAGACTCATCCCAACATACTGCTCACAAGATTTCAGGGTTCATCACTGCGCAACCTTCCGCTGTATGTGCCCAAGGTGCCTCAGTCGCCTCACCCTCACTACTGATCTGCCCGTGATGACACCTGCATTGTGAAACTTGTACTTGACTAATGTTTACAAACAATAAAAGAACGCCTTACACAGCAGCACACATGTCCTAGTTAATTCCCAAGAAATGTGTACACATACACCGGTGTTAACTTTCTACCTTTTCTTCAGCAGGGTCTATACACTAAACTTGCCCATATTTCCGACTCTGCTATCAGTGCCTAATTTTACCAGATCACTTGCCAGTTCACCACAATTTTTAGTAAGTGTCTATCATTGCTTGTACATGTAGAGCAGTGTGCATCATCATTTGAGCCAGGGTAAATGTATTCCTTCTAGCAATCTAATTTGAATATTCTACCATGCCCAGAGATTTTCATGTTATCTGAAATACAAAGAAAGATGAATCATTTTCATGGAAAAAATTGGCAAAGTATATAAACAATCCACAAATTTGTTATTATTTAACCATATTATGGAGACAGTAGTGGGAAGGTAATTCTAGTATAGAAACAGCATAAGAGCTATCTCTCTGTTTAACTCTTTGGGAAACATAGTGTCAAGCTCATGGATCCACCACGCTTCTCTTTGTTTAAGGATCCTCTCCCTATTATCACCCTGTTTTGCTCCACCTGCTCTATGATATGGAATCTTAAGACAGATATCCTATGTTTTGCTTCCTCAAAATGTGAGGGTAGTGGTAAATCCATTTTTTTGTAGTAATTGTAGTAATTTGTAGCAATTGTAGAATTACTACTTCTACTTGGTAGAATATTCCATCTCTGGACGCAGCTGCTCCTGTATGCTTTTTATTTTTGTATTTTTTCTTGCACATACACATTTGTTAAAATTGGATTCTACTGGAACAGCTGCGTTCATTGGATCTTGTCCGAGTGTAATTTAAATAAAATATATATGGTAAAATATGCTATACATTTGCACAATAGAATCTCCTTGTATTAAATTCATTTTTATAAACTAATTTCTTTACCATGCTTAGACTTGACCCAAAGTGGAGGGATTGTTGATTTTATGATCTCACATTGAATTATATTGCACTTTATATTATTTCACTATGGGATGTATTCCCCCTAAAAGTTATCTTAAATATGTTATATATATATATATATGCACAATTGAAAATGTATACATGTTCTTGGACATGATATGTATATATAAATGTCACTTTAAATGCTACAAGCAAATATTTTTCACTCTAATTGTTACACGCCCCATTGACCTTTATGTTTTGTATAAATATGCACTTCATTCACTTGTGTGTCATGCCTTGAGAAATACCTATTCGGTCGAAACGTTGCCATTTGTTTCGGAATAAAATCTTTTTCACTTTGATTGTGTTGAGCTGCCAGCTTTCATTTATACTTGGGAGGACTGGTGGAGCCTCTGGTTCGGGCACTAGACCATCTAACCGTGCTGCTTCTGCCACATCTATTGATTTCACTGTTTGGCAGTCTGATTGGAGAGTCTGGGTTTGGCAGATGCCAGGAGAACATTTTCTGCCTGACTGCATTGTGCCAACTCTAAAGTTTGGTGGAGGAGGTATAATGGTATGGGGCTGTTTTTCAGCAGGTGGTTAGGCTACTTACTTCCAGTGAAGGGAAAACTTTATGCTTCATCATACCAAGACATGTTGGACAATGCTATGCTTCCAACTTTGGGGGAACAGTTTGAGGAAGGCCCTTTTCTATTCCAGCATAACTGTGCCCTAGAGTACAAAGCAAGGTCCATAAAGACATGGTTAGATGAGTTTGGCGTGCAAGATCTTGACTGGCTCACAGAGAGCCCTGACCCCAACCCCATCGAACACCTTTGGGATGAGCTGGAACGAAGATTCTTGTCTTACATCAGTGTCTATCCTCGCAAATGCTCTATTGGATGAATAGGCAAACATTCCCACAGAAACACTCCAAAATCTTGTGGAAAGCCTTCCCAGAAGAGTGGAAGATATTATAGCTACAAAGGGGGAACCAAATACATATCAATGTCTATGTATTTAAAACACAATGTGATAAAAGTCGCTGTTGGTCAGGTGTCCTAATACTTATGTCCATATAGTGTATATGAACACAAAGCACACTGTAGAAAATATGTTCTTGATCTGTTACTTTGTTTCTATGGGTGATGAGAGATCTATGGAGGTTGATTTCTGTTTATCACTTACCAGGGGCACCTCTGTCTGACAGACTGCTTGCCAGTGCCATGTGTATGCATCAGTGTCTAAAGGTGCTCACTAGACATGTGCAAAACTAAAATTTTCGTTTCGTTTTCGTCCATTCGGACGAAAATGTTATTTAGTTCGTCTAAAACGAATTTCGTTCATTAGTGCATTCGTTTCAGACGAAATTCGTTCATTATTTTCGTTTCGTTAATTTTTTTCGTTCGTTTTATAGAATACAATGTAATACTATTGGCTTTCTATAAACCGAACGAGAGCCCCATTCATAAGAAATTCTTATGAATGGGGCTCTCGTTCGGTTCATAGAAAGGCAATAGTATTACTTGTATTCTATAAGCCAAAAGTCTATAAACCGAACGACTTTCGGTTTATAGACTTTCGGCTTATGGAATACATGTAATCCTATTGCTATTCTATAAACCGAACGACTTTCGGTTTATAGAATAGCCATAGGTTTACATGTATTACATAAGCCGAAAGTCTATAAACCGAAAGTCGTTCGGTTTATAGGCTGTCGGCATTTAACTATACAGAGACAGAGTCTCCATTCATAAAATTATGAATGGAGACTTTGTCTCCGTGTAGTAAAATGCCGACAGCCTATAAACCGAACGTTCGGTTTATAGGCTGTCGGCTTATGGAATACATGTATTCCTATTGCTATTCTATAAACCGAAAGTCGTTCGGTTTATAGAATAGCAATAGGAATACATGTATTCCATAAGCCGACAGCCTATAAACCGAACGTTCGGTTTATAGGCTGTGGGCATTTTACTACACGGAGACAAAGTCTCCATTCATAATTTTATGAATGGAGACTCTGTCTCCGTATAGTTAAATGCCGGCTTTTAACTATACGGAGACAAAGTCTCCATTTATAATTTTATGAATGGAGACTCTGTCTCCGTATAGTTAAATGCCGGTGTTCTGACAAATTTCTGGAGCAAATTCTCCTGCGCAATCGCAGGAGAATTTGCTCACTGCGCATGCGCATAAAGTTACAGCTGATAACTCAGCTGTAACTTTGTGACCACCGCGCATGCGCCAGCTGCGCAACCCACCTCCCGCCCCCTCACACCCCCTGCACACCCCTTCTTACCAGATCATCGACCACAGCGATACACAGCGCATGCGCACGCCTATCCAGCCGTTTGGGAATGTGCGCGTCCGTTGTTGTGTTCTTAAGGTGGTAAGTAACATGGGGCGTCGGGACATAAGGGGGCAAGCATCCTGGTGAGGGCTGCCTCATCTTGATGGGATTTGTGATCCTCCTGCTGCATCAATAATGCCGGGCGGCAGCAGGAGAGGTCTCGCTCATCGCGCAGACATCCTCCGCTCCCTCGCTAGCCACCAGGGAGAATCGGGCAGCTGGGGGATGTCTGCACGAATCGTGCAGACAACCTCCATGCTGCCCGACACTTCCGTCTATTATGTATAGTGCATACATCCCCCGGCTGCCCCCACTAGCCACCAGGGAGCAAGAAACAGGTGAGGGGGGGACAGAATAACAAGGGGGGGGGGCAGAGAGAAACAAGGGGAGGGAAGGGGGGAAGAGACAGACACAAGGGGAGCGAGGGGGGAGCCAAAGGGAGGGTGAGAGAGAGACAACACTAAGGGGGGGAGAGCAACAAATCTGGGGGCAAGGGAAAGAGAGAGGCAGCATTGTCACATAAAAGGAAATAAAAACAAGATTTTTTTATATCATAATTTTTTATTTAAAAAGCAATTTACATGTGAATATATACTAGACATGTGCATTCGTTTTCGGACGAATGCATTTTCGTCCGAAAATTGCATTTTCGTCCATTCGCCCGAAAAACGAAGAACGAAAATGCTAAGCTAACTAAAGCCGGATGAACGAATGGTTAATAAAGGAAAATCATTCGTTCATTCGTCCATTCGTAGTACTATTGCATTCTATAAGCCGAAATAGAGTCGGTTTATAGAATACAATAGCATTTAACTATACGGAGACAGAGTCTCCATTCATAAAATTATGAATGGAGACTTTGTCTCCGTATAGTTAAATGCCCACAGCCTATAAACCGAACGTTCGGTTTATAGGCTGTGGGCATTTAACTATACGGAGACAGAGTCTCCATTCATAAAATTATAAATGGAGACTTTGTCTCCGTATAGTTAAAAGCCGGCATTTAACTATACAGAGACAGAGTCTCCATTCATAAAATTATGAATGGAGACTTTGTCTCCGTATAGTTAAATGCCCACAGCCTATAAACCGAACGTTCGGTTTATAGGCTGTGGGCATTTAACTATACGGAGACAGAGTCTCCATTCATAAAATTATAAATGGAGACTTTGTCTCCGTATAGTTAAAAGCCGGCATTTAACTATACAGAGACAGAGTCTCCATTCATAAAATTATGAATGGAGACTTTGTCTCCGTGTAGTAAAATGCCCACAGCCTATAAACCGAACGTTCGGTTTATAGGCTGTCGGCTTATGGAATACATGTATTCCTATTGCTATTCTATAAACCGAACTTTCGGTTTATAGAATAGCCATAGGATTACATGTATTACATAAGCCGAAAGTCTATAAACCGATCGTTCGGTTTATAGGCTGTGGGCATTTTACTACACGGAGACAAAGTCTCCATTCATAATTTTATGAATGGAGACTAATAAGCCGAAAGTCTTTAAAACGAACGACGTTCGGTTTATAGAATGCATGTAATGCTATTGCTGTTCTATAAGCCGAATGTCTTTCGGCTTATAGAACAGCAATAGCATTACATGTATTCTATAAACCGAACGTCGTTTGTTTTAAAGACTTTCGGCTTATAGAATACATGCTGCTATTGGCTTTCTATAAACCGAAAGAGTCCCCATTCATACGAATAGGTCAATTGACCTATTCGTATGAATGGGAACTCAATTTCGGTTTATAGGAAGCTAATAGCATTACATGCATTCCATAAACCGAAAGTCATTCATGTCGGTTTATGGAATGTAGTACAATGCTATTGGTATTGTAAACCGACTCTATTTCGGTTTAGAATGCCAATAGCACGAATGGACGAATGGACGAATGAACGAATGATTTTCGTTTATTAACCATTCGTTCATTCGGATTTTGTTAGTTAAAATTTTCGTTATTCGTTTTTCGGACGAATGGACGAAAATGCTATTTTCGTCCGAAAATGCATTCGTCCGAAAACGAATGCACATGTCTAGTGCTCACCTGCCTGATATAGATCCTGTGCTTCAAATGTATCTACCGCATACCAAGGATGTATGTTAGTGTTGGTGGGAACCTGGGATATAATATGTACAATGATAACAAGGTGGCACAAAATTATGCTAATTATGTGGATTGCACAAAGTGTCCTTGGAATTTTTGGGCAAATGTTGGCAACTATGGTGTGTGACACTGTACTGGATTTGCTCCAAGGACATACCTGAAAATGATATAAATTCTTCCTGGTAAATAAATGAAAATTAGATCGGGTTGTTAATTAACAACCAGTTAATATAATGTAGTAACCAGTTAATATACTGTGTGAAATATGAATGTCAACTGACTATTGGTTGGCAATGTTTCAGAAGAAGGACTTGGCTGGCTGTCATGAACAGTGTATTGATATTTATCATGCATGCCAACCCTGAAGTTACGCTATGCATTATTTGAAATTAAATGAAATGACTGAGCATTAAAAGGACTGAACCAGAACTTTGTACTATGAACGAAAAATAATCTATTGTGTTATCAGAATTCCATGCAAATACATAAGAGAACAATATGGTTTTTATATGCATCGCTGGTGTCTCATGCGTATGACCATCACCTATTAACTAATTTTCAATGAGAGATGTGTAATTTGCATATCAAGCCACAAGGTGATGTCATAAGCTGGAGACAACACAGACACATTTAAAACATAGATATATTTTATTCATTTGCATACTATTTTGCTAACACCATGAAAGATATTTCCTCATATTTTTTATTCTCTACATTCCCAGAATAAGCAATGTTTAGGTTGAGTCCCTTAAAGAAAATCCTTATTTCACTTTGACGTGTAGTAGTGTGCAGAGAATGTTGTCTGCCATATCTAAGGAATCTAAGAATGTTGCTTTTTAAGCATTCTCCATCTTGGCATGATAGCTGTGGTACATTCTTCAATTTAGATCATAAAAATATGATGCAATGTCACTGCAATTAAAATACCTCATGTTAGAAATTATGTTTTAAAACAAATTGTGAATCTGTTAATTACATGTTGTTCCTTTATACTTCTGCTTTCAAAACTATGCAAACTTGAGGGCTCCTCTGACCAGTAGGTAGGAAGTGGATGGATGAAGCCCCTATGATACTTGGTTCCTGATAGGTCCCCAACTACATTGGACCAATTTCACTATCTACAATTAGAAACCCCATATATGCACTATCCCACAAAAACATCACCTCTCAAGAGACACCATGCTTTTTGGAGAAGTTGTCTTTGGGCAAATTTCTTTACTATACTGATTCGTATTTGATGCTACTATTTCAGTTCGGTCTTCTTTTGTAGGTTGGTGGGTGTCACAGAAGCCTCTGTCATTCCTGGATGAGCCTAGGGACCAGACTTCTCCCTACATATTATTGACCTGGTCCTAGAGGGGGCTGAGTGCCCGCCACTTGCCAACAGGCTGTGTATGGATCCTAGTTCTGGAAAGGGCTGAGGGCAAGCCTCCTTTACACAAACTATGGTCCTGGCTTTGAAATGGTTTCTGTTTTTGGTGTTGTGGTTTCAGGGGGTTCATTTGGATTGCTTTCCCCCTGGTTAGGGTGTTGCCACATTACCCCAATTACTAAGGTCTCTAAAGTTGAGCTGGGATACAGATTTGGGGTTCCTGTGTTTTGTTTAGGTAAAAGGTGATCAGCCCAAACCAACCGTCCCCAACCTTTCCCCCAGACTAGGTGTACATGGTTCCATAATACATCCATTCTATACAGCAACGCATAGATAGAAATGTTCTATTACAGAGTTAGTAGATCCAGTGACTTTATTATATTATAAACCTGATAAAGCCCCTTATTGTGAATGTTGATAATGAAATAGGGTCCTCCTACATCTTAAATAGAGTAATACTGCAATAATCCAATTCTATATTAAGTATATAAATTCTGAACACACTGCTTTCTTTTTAGCAGACTGGACTTACCCTGCTTTCTTTTTAGCAGACTGGACTTACCCTGCTTTCTTTTTAGCGGACTGGACTTACCCTGCTTTCTTTTTAGCAGACTGGAGTTACCCTGCTTTCTTTTTAGCAGACTGGAGTTACCCTGCTTTCTTTTTAGGAGACTGGACTTACCCTGCTTTCTTTTTAGCGGACTGGAGTTACCCTGCTTTCTTTTTAGCAGACTGGACTTACCCTGCTCTCACCATTCATTTGAAGTGCAAATATTTCTCTGCACTTGTGAGTGCATTCCCTTAAGGGGGACAAAGTTTCCTCCTGATTTACAAAGATATTATCACACTAACGTCACCTAAAAGGTGTTGAATATTTTATCCACAGTTTGCTTTAAGAGCACTTTATGTTCTTTTATTTGTATATTTTGTATTGTGTGTGGTTTAGGGACACACTGCCTAAGTGCTGCTAAAGCTGAGATTACAGCACTGGGTTCACCTTTGTTTTTTGTGATAATAAAAAAAGATTTCCCCATATAAACATGTGATTTAAGAAAAAAGAGAAATAATGTAGGTAAAGTATATACACAATTTAAAGAAAGCTCCATTATTAAAATGTAAACATATTTCAAGGGTAAAAATTAACATATCACAGAATTTTGGAATAAATCCAATATCTTTTGTTCTACAAAGTAAACCCAATATGGTAATAAGATATCATAAAAATGAAACATATAGGCTGTATATACAGAGTTTACAAATCATGGAGCCAAACTAGTGCTAGACCTTCAATATATAGATCAAAATGGAAGGGAAATCACAAGAAACATGGATAGATGAATATGATTTTTAGAAAGAGACTTTATATACCCAACTGCAGTTCAGAGTAATATATCTTTTTTGATCCACAGAAGTACCAAAAGAACACACACAATGTTCCTGGTCCTGGAGGGGGCTGAGTGCCCGCCACTTGCCCACAGGCTGTGTATGGATCCTAGTTCTGGAAAGGGCTGAGGGCAAGCCTCCTTTCCACAAACTATGATCCTGGCTTTGAAATGGTTTCTGTTTTTGGTGTTGTGGTTTCAGGGGGTTCATTTGGATTGCTTTCCCCTTGGTAAGGGTGTTGCCACATTACCCCAATTACTAAGGTCTCTAAAGTTGAGCTGGGATACAGATTTGGGGTTCCTGTGTTTTGTTTAGGTAAAAGGTGATCAGCCCAAACCAACCGTCCCCAACCTTTCCCCCAGACTAGGTGTACATGGTTCCATAATACATCCATTCTATACAGCAACGCATAGATATAAATGTTCTATTACAGAGTTAGTAGATCCAGTGACTTTATTATATTATAAACCTGATAAAGCCCCTTATTGGGAATGTTGATAATGAAATAGGGTCCTCCTACATCTTAAATAGAGTAATACTGCAATAATCCAATTCTATATTAAGTATATCAATTCTGAACACACTGCTTTCTTTTTAGCAGACTGGACTTACCCTGCTTTCTTTTTAGCGGACTGGACTTACCCTGCTTTCTTTTTAGCGGACTGGACTTACCCTGCTTTCTTTTTAGCAGACTGGAGTTACCCTGCTTTCTTTTTAGCAGACTGGAGTTACCCTGCTTTCTTTTTTAGCAGACTTGAGTTACCCTGCTTTTTTTTTTAGGAGACTGGACTTACCCTGCTTTCTTTTTAGCGGACTGGAGTTACCCTGCTTTCTTTTTAGCAGACTGGACTTACCCTGCTCTCACCATTCATTTGAAGTGCAAATATTTCTCTGCACTTGTGAGTGCATTCCCTTAAGGGGGACAAAGTTTCCTCCTGATTTACAAAGAAATTATCACACTAACATCACCTAAAAGGTGTTGAATATTTTATCCACAGTTTGCTTTAAGAGCACTTTATGTTCTTTTATTTGTATATTTTGTATTGTGTGTGGTTTAGGGACACACTGCCTAAGTGCTGCTAAAGCTGAGATTACAGCGCTGGGTTCACCTTTGTTTTTTGTGATAATAAAAAAAGATTTCCCCATATAAACATGTGATTTAAGAAAAAAGAGAAATAATGTAGGTAAAGTATATACACAATTTAAAGAAAGCTCCATTATTAAAATGTAAACATATTTCAAGGGTAAAAATTAACATATCACAGAATTTTGGAATAAATCCAATATCTTTTGTTCTACAAAGTAAACCCAATATGGTAATAAGATATCATAAAAATGAAACATATAGGCTGTATATACAGAGTTTACAAATCATGGAGCCAAACTAGTGCTAGACCTTCAATATATAGATCAAAATGGAAGGGAAATCACAAGAAACATGGATAGATGAATATGATTTTTAGAAAGAGACTTTATTTACCCAACTGCAGTTCAGAGTAATATATCTTTTTTGATCCACAGAAGTACCAAAAGAACACACACAATGTTTGTGGATTAGTATTAATATTAATTATTGCATGTAAAAATAATTTTAAAAATGTTTTCAAAAATCATGGGGGGGAATGGTGGTAGGAGGACATACATGATTAGATGACTACATATATCTATAACTAAAGGTATTTTAATATAATATGTTGGTCTCCTTTGATAGTCAAGTGACCAGATATATAATTTAAAACATGAATATTCCAATATACAAATGCTATGCATGCGTATTTAAATTGACACTCCCATGGTTTCACTAAGTGAACTCATAAACATGAGACAGGAAGATAACACTTAAAGGTACAGGCCACAATCAGCATTCCACACAGTATGTTACAATCTATAAAATAAACATCAGAAATAGCAGATTGTGAGAATACACATATTGTCAAATAAGTACCCATATACTACCTAATGGATCAAATGCAAATGCTCAACTAGGTGTTTCATATGTTGGTCGGATGAATAAGCGAGCCATCTATTAATGTAAGAATACATGGTTTAAATCCCACTCCAAGTTTATACCCTGAGGGTACTGGGTTTGTAATTTGAAAACTCAATACCTTTCACATGTATTAAGTTTGGTCTGTTTCTAATTATTTTTCACTGCCTTGGAATAATCTTTATAATCTATAATTATTATCTATAATAATTTTTATAATCCTCCACAGCATGCCTGAAAACATTTATTGACTGTGGATGGCATATCATCATTCTGGACATCATTAAAATGTTCATGCATCCTTTCCTTACGTGGACGAATTGTTCTACCAACATATTGGGAGATTTCTTACATGTAACCAAAACGATGACAACATTTTAATTAATAAATTCAGATATCTGATAAGCACCTTTTACCGTTGTAGTAAATTCTTTTGATTGTTTAACATATCGACAGTACAGACACCGGCCTCCACTCTTGTACATTCCAAGATTTCTAAGCCAACTATCTAAATGTCTCAATGGCGTTTTACTTTTGTCTCTAAAATGACTAGGGGAAACAACTGTCCTCAGGTGTTTGGTTCTGCAAGCTACATATTGAATTCCACCAGACAATATTTGGTTGAATGTTGGAATCCATTTTAGAACTGACAGATGTTTCTTTAAAAAAAGTCTAGTAATTTGTGTGTACAGGTTGAGTATCCTTTATCTGTAGATCCAAATGTTTTTTTTTTACATTGCATTATTACAAAATCTCACAAAAATTGGCAAGTCTGAATGGCAGATTGGCAAGTCTGTGGATGGATTGGCAAGTCTGAAACTCAGATTGGCAAGTCTGGGGGTCATATTGGCAAGTCTGGGGCAGATTGGCATGTCCAAAGGATAATCAACATGTATTGCTTGCTGTCAGCTGTACCGAATCTAACCAAATTTGTATGGTTCTTATCATTCCGTTTATATCTTCCACTCCAGGCATCACTGATAGTTCTACATGTTATCTATTTGTGGATATTTGATAGCCTTTCTCCATATCTGCCTTCAGATACTTAATTTCTATTTATCTGGTCTTTAAAGATTTAGTCTGTGTTTCAAAATCTTTATCTCTCGAGCAGTTCCTGAGAAATCTAATATATTCGCTTATGGGGACACCTCTAAAGGTGTGTCTGGGGTGGCAACTTTAAGCATAAAGTAAAGTGTTACCTGCTGTATATGTTCTATAGATATATGTGATCATTAATTTTACGTCTAGGAATCACCTGGTGGTGTAAGCTGGATGTAAATCTTAGGTTCAAATCATAGTTAATCTCCATGTAAAGGTTTGTATCTCCAAAGATATGGCACAGCTCCTATTTCCCCATAAAGTGGATTGCATATGAAGGTGCAAATGAAGGTCCTATCCCAGCACGACGCTTGAATTCGCTGACCCATTTTTTTCAAAAATGTTTGTAAAGGCAGACAGAGAGAAAGCAGATATTTGCTTATGAAATTAAACTAGTTTTTTTAATACTGTTACCTGCTGATCTGCAGATTAAAACATGGAACAGACATCGTTTCCTGGCATTTCATTGCTTTTTTATTTGCTCTATTGTGTGTTATGGAGCACCATTTGTGAGTGCATTTCATTATTTATATTTATATGCGACATATTACACTATTATTATGTTTTTTCTATTTTTAGTTCCTTTTTCATACATTTGTGAGTATATTTTTATTTATACACTCATTGGGTTTTTTTTAAGGTGCATTTTGTGCAGGGTTCATCCTTCATATTCTGTATTAATAGTAGTTTTTGTTTGTACACTACTATTCAATCCTGCTGCATTCTGTTCCTTATTCATTTTGGCCACCTCTTATTTCCTTTTTTTGTTTCTATAAAGCATTCATAGCAGAAATCACTATATAAATTTGAGTATGTATTTTTATTTTCATCACTGTGGTATATATACTCAAATTCATTTGGTGATTTTTGCTGTGAATCTTTTTGTAAACTCGTTTACAGTCATCACATGCAGTGGCGTCATGAGGGGGGTGCGGACCGCACCGGGTGACACCCCCAGCGGGGGTGACACCCGTGCTGCCGGCACCCCCTGCATTCAAAAAAAAAAATCAAAAACTTACCTCCTTGCTGCTGTCTCCCGGTGCAGGTCCATGACTGTGAGGGAAGCATTGTGCGCTACCCTCCAGCAGCGCGGATCAATAAAGTTTGTTGAAACTTTTTTTTTTAAACAAACTTTATTGATCCGCGCGGCTTGAGGGGAGCGCACACCGCTTCCCTCACAGCCACGGACCTGCACCGGGAAACAGCAGCAAGGAGGTAAGTACTGGCCGGGGAAGGGGGAGTAGGGTGGCATTACGAGCATACTGAGGGGCAAAATACTGGCATATATATGGCATATTGGAGCTGCAATATCCTGGCATATTAAATGGCATATTGGGAGCAAAATCCTGCCATATTGAGGGGCAAAATCCTGGCATATTAATTGTCTATATCCTGGAATATTAAATGGCATAGTGGGGGCAAAATCCTGGCATATTGAGAGAAAAATCCTGGCATATTAAATGGCATATTGGGGGGCAAAATCCTGGCATAATAAATGGCATATTGGGAGGCAAAATCCTGGCATATTAAATGGCATATTGGGGGCAAAATCCTGGCATATTAAATGGCATATTGACGGTCAAAATCCTGGCATATTGAGGGGTAAAATCCTGGCATATTGACGATCAAAATCCTGGCATATTGAGAGCTAAATCCTGGCATATTAAATGGCTTATTGGGGGCAAAATCCTGGCATATTAAATGGCATATTGTGGGGCAAAATCCTGGCATATTGAATGGCTAAATCCTGGCATATTAAATTGCATATTGTGGGGCAAAATCCTGGCATATTAAATGGCATATTGGGGGGCAAAATCCTGGCATATTGAATGGCTAAATCCTGGCATATTGAGTGGCAAAATAATCCTGGCATATTGAGGGGTTAAATACTGGCATATTAAAAATCAAAAACTTACCTCCTTGCTGCGGTCTCCCGGTGCAGGTCCATGACTGTGAGGGAAGCATTGTGCGCTACCCTCCAGCCGCGCGGATCAATTAAGTTTGTTGAAACTTTTTTTTTTTAAACAAACTTTATTGATCCGCGCGGCTTGAGGGGAGCGCACACCGCTTCCCTCACAGCCACGGACCTGCACCGGGAGACAGCAGCAAGGAGGTAAGTACTGGCTGGGGAAGGGGGGAGGAGGGTGGCATTACGAGCATACTGAGGGGCAAAATACTGGCATATATATGGCATATTGGAGGGGCAATATCCTGGCATATTAAATGGCATATTGGGAGCAAAATCCTGCCATATTGAGGGGCAAAATCCTGGCATATTAATAGTCTATATCCTGGCATACTAAATGGCATAGTGGGGGCAAAATCCTGGCATATTGAGAGCAAAATCCTGGCATATTAAATGGCATATTGGGGGGCAAAATCCTGGCATATTAAATGGCATATTGGGGGCAAAATCCTGGCATATTAAATGGCATATTGACGGTCAAAATCCTGGCATATTGAGGGGCAAAATCCTGGCATATTGACGATCAAAATCCTGATATATTGAGAGCTAAATCCTGGCATATTAAATGGCTTATTGGGGGCAAAATCCTGGCATATTGAGAGCAAAATCCTGGCATATTAAATGGCATATTGTGGGGCAAAATCCTGGCATATTGAATGGCTAAATCCTGGCATATTAAATTGCATATTGTGGGGCAAAATCCTGGCATATTAAATGGCATATTGGGGGGCAAAATCCTGGCATATTGAATGGCTAAATCCTGGCATATTGAGTGGCTAAATAATCCTGGCATATTGAGTGGCAAAATAATCCTGGCATATTGAGGGGTTAAATACTGGCATATTTTAATTGGCAAAGTGATTCTGTGGCATGGTCTGTGGGGCAAAATAACATGTACTATGTGGAAAGTGACACTGTGGCATGCCAAATCGTGTAGGTGCAATATGAGTGCAAGCCAAGTGCTGTGGGTGCAATATAAGTGCATGGCAAGTCCTGTGGGTACTGTATGGTGCTGTGTTAAGTCCTTCAGGTGCAATGTGGGTGCAGAGGAAGGGAATAAAAAATAGGAATGCAATTTGTCAATAACATTTTTATTAAATAGAATATTAAATCATGCAAATAAGTATAAATGCAACTAGTTATAGAGAGATGTCTGTGTTTATAATTAATGGCTGTCCCATGTGTGGCATAATTAAGGGGCTCTTTTGTGTGGCATAATTATGGGGCGCTTGTGTGTGGCATAATTAAAGGGCGCCTGTGTGTGTGGCATAATTAATTGGGCTCCAAGGTGAGGCATAATTTATGGGGCTTTGGTGTGGCATGATTTATGGGGCTCTTGTGTGTCATAGTTATGGGCTCCTGTGTGTGGCATAGTTAAAGGGCTCCTGCGTGTGACATAATTTGTGGGGCTCCTGTATGTGGCATATTTAATGGGCCATCTGACTGGCATTACTAATGAATCTGTTTGGCATGGTATTGGAGGAAATCCAGGGGGGTGACACCATGAGTTACCGCACCAGGTGACACCAACCCTAGTGACGCCTCTGATCACATGGAAGAGAAAAAAAAATACACAACATAGTGCTTTCCATGATATAACATTGAACACCGACAAAGAGGGATGAGAAGAATTCCACTCACATGAGCAATCTTTTCTCTGGGGATCTTCCACACCTAAGCTTTGGAATTTAAATGGTTAATTGCTACACATTACATGTGGGGAGGAGGTACACATATCATAACAGTTGTTGCTGAAGATAAATATCCAGTGATGTGATGCCAGCATAGAGCTGACATGACATGACTAGTATTGTTCATCATCAACTCGTGGGATGCATTTTGGCACTCTTGGTAGCTTCCTCAGAGGCATAGGGTGGTGTGTGCGCACATCTTGAAATAAATTATAGTTCACATTTATATATATAAAAAGAAATGGTAACGCTTACTTCAATAAGCAGTCTCTGTTCAAAGATAAATTAAATGCCTGTTGTGATTCTCATACTCCTACAAGGGAACACCTCAAAACTCCCACAGAAAAACATGGCCTTTCCATTCTATTATCCTTTAAGCACTCCCAACATTTCTATCATAACTGTACTTACCAGGTTGTGAGGTGGAAAGCAACTGGGACATTATTTTTTTCCTTTAATTAGCACTGAGCAGAGTCTAATTGTGTCCCAGTTTTAATGATAGTAAATCAAACCTCTAAGTCTAAGAGATCATATATTTCTAAAATAATGGAGTGGTGCACTAACTAACCACTGTTATTACAAACTCAGTTTCAGATTTTCTCACAATTATTTAATGTAATATAAAGAAACTATTCACAAAAAGGGCAAAGTCCTATCTATATAGTCACTACTACGGTTCCCAGTGGGACCCATCATATTCCACAATAGCATTCTTCAGTAGGACTTTCGTGTACAGGAATAGTAGCCTTATCAGGCACTGAAAGCAGATGATTTTTTTATAACATGGGTTGCTCTGGTGCCCAGAAAGCTGGAGCAACCTGTAAATGTGGGACTGGCAAAAGCAGCTCATGCTCATGTTTTATTCATAGGCGCACACAGGAATGGGGGTACTATTAGGCCTTATCTCCATGTGTACCTTCTTTATGCATAATCCCGACAGAATGTATATAATTGTAGATGAATCTGCAGTAACTTCCTTCCCATTAAATCGCTCAAGTGGGGTTAAAATCACACTTAACTTGAGAAAATTAATTTATGATATCAGTCGGGGTGACTTTTCTGAAAAAGAATATTATGGAACCAGAGAAAGTGCAGAGGAGGGCTGCAAAACTCTTTAGTTATGAAGAAAGGCTAGAAAAGTTAAACATGTACACACTAGAGAAACTTTGCCTAAAAGAGGATGTGAGAACATTATATAAATATATTTCAGGGTCCATATAAAGATCTCTCCAAAAGACATGTTCATTAATAGAATGGTACAAAGGACAAGAAGATTTTGTCTACTACAGTGGAAGCGATTTTTTATGGTACGGACAGTAAAGTTATGGAATTCACTGCCTGAAGTGGTGGTGCTATCAAATATATTATATGCCTATATTAAGAACTTTACTTTTTTAATGAACCAGAACATAGTGGCATTAATATTTTTTTGTGCTTTTTTGGATCAACAGTGCTAAAGAAGAATAGTAAAAGTTATTCAACCTAAACTACTATGTAACTATGTAATATTAAAGTATTAAATTAGGCTCAACCTTAGGACTTGGACCCCAAATATGCTGCCCTTGTCGGTAGATGGTAATGATAATGCATTTTGTCACTTGGTAATCTATTTTGATAGGATTCAGAATCCCAGAATCAATGGGTACTACATTTCCCATGATCAACAGTGGAGAAAGCAGTAGTAAAGGAGCGCGCACAAAGTCCCCAGAGAGGATGTTGTAGGAGAAGAATCCAGGAAAATCCAAGATGCAGGGTAGCATGTGTCCAGGAAAAATGGACAACCTAGCCACCCTAACTAAGTCCCATGGGGCTAAGCACATTCTCGTGATTCTTCGCTGCATTCTTGATAAGCCAGTGCACCAAGGGCCACCATCAGGGGGTGACAGGCGAAACACCTGCCCTTTAAAAAAAAAAAAAAGAACAAAAAAATGCGAGCCAGCAGAGATGCCGTCTGGGGCGATCAAAAGATCATCCTTCCATGCTGCCTCTCTAGAGCTAATGGTGGAAGTCTTGGATGAACAATGCTGGTATTTGGGGCATGATCCTGGGGAACAGCAGCAAACCTTGGGTGTGCTATGCAGGTGATGAGGCATGTCCTGGTGTGCATTTAAATAATTTGCATGATATACAAAGACATGGATAAAATAACTTTAGGAGGGTAGGGGGGTGACAGGGAGAATTTTTTTTTCAGAATGTGGCCCTGAAATTTCTGATGGCGGCCTTGAGTGCACCCCTTATAATGAAACCACAATTATTGACCCTTACGAGTCAGCATGCTGCGCATCACTATTTAGGAGCCATTACAAGAATGAAGGAACTATTAAATCTGGATATTTTTTTGAACAGCAAAACATGCAGGGCTATAAAAAAGCCATTCATATTCTAGAGTTTGTTGATCCAAGGAGGTCTGATTGGCTTTTGGAGTTAAGAACAAATTTCAATACTCCTATCATGGCACAGGATCAACATGGCACCAGCACTAGCAGACACGAAATCATAGACTCTTCACTACAAGTCTATTATGAGGAGCAGTACCTTGAAGATTCTGGAGATTACTAGAGAACCACTGTATTAGATAACGTGTATTATGTCATGTTTTAATGCATGTTTAAAAGAAAATAAATTCAGTTGGATCAACACTCAGGTATGTCACATTCCTTTTCAGTGATCAGCTATCGCCTGGAGTTATTTACTGACTGCTCCCATACTGACTCAATTCAAACAGAGAGAAAGCAGAATAGGGTTTTCCAATTCCATTGATCAATGATGCAATAATCGCTTACATATTTAAAATGTGTTAAAACACATGAAACTCTTATTTTAATGTGGTGTGTAGTATGCATTCATCTAAATAGCTTGTTTCTATAAATGTATACATATTTTATACTTTGAAAAGGATAGATTGAGTTTATGTGGAGGTATACCTAGTTGTGACTTTTCTACCTTTACCTGACCTAGAGTGAAGCTACTGGCCTTGTCCTGTAACTGATGACATTCGATGACCTTATGGTATTAGTTCCAACCTTGAACAGCTCCAATACACTTACATTCCTGATCTCCATGACACACTTCTGTAGTAAAGATGTGAGCAGGTACCCACGGGATTTGCAGCTGAACTGACACGTGACAGTCATTCAGCTGGGTGCATGCTTGTGCACAGGGGTAATATGTATAACGAGCAAGGGGTAAAGTTTTAAAAGTGAAGCAAACACCATGTAAACCAACGAAATGTTCCTGATGCTTGATCGGCTATTGAAAAGTCGCCACAGCATTGTTCATTAACAAAAAAAAAAAGCTCCTTTACTGTAAGTATGTATTATGCACTGACATGCTACTACATGCTATGTTATGTGCATACGCAGGATGCACAGGGTCCTGCAAGTATCCGCCCTAGACACTTTCAGCTCCACCTCCAACTAAGTTCACACACACACAGAGGCTTGTGTGAGTCCACAGTTCAGTACTTTCTCTATGCGGGGATCAAGGACCGCTGCTATTGATTGCAATCTTCATTTGGAATTACCAGACAGTATCCATCCCGCTTGCAAAGCAGCCAAAGGCCCCGATCCAAGTAAGTAAAGCGGCAAAACCCTGGACGTAGCCCGGGAGTGGATGTGTCTCCTCTTACTGTAACTCATACAGAGCTGTAAGTCATGGGGAATCAGCGCTCTGGTGTTACCTGCTAACCCTCTAACTCATGTGTAATACGAACTTCAAGTTTACAGAGGGCTAACGTTTGGTGCTCCAGGGGTTGTGGAATGCCTCTCCTATGATCCTCGGCCAGCCACTGCTGCATAGCAAGTGAAGGCTTTCTATAATTATTGCTGTCCTTCAGCACCCTGGCCCAGGCTTCCGGACTGATTAATTATATATATATATATATATATATATATTCTTTAATAACAGTAATGCAGTGGGAAGGTGTCAGTTTTCTTAATTAAATCCATATGTGTGGCAGATAAGTATTAAGGTGTAGTGTGAGTTTCACATGTGATAGAAAAGTGTCAATAATCTTTCTTGGCTCTTAGATTGTTTATTGATTGGCAAGATGATGGTGTTCTTGTAAAGGTAACATGTAAAGGGTTAAAGTTTGTAACGCGTCAGATGTTTTCTTTAAGTTGAAGCCAGCGGTGATGCAGCCAGTTTTTAAGTCAAAACAACAACATTTCACCAATTGACTAATAAGTGAAATGTGTGGCCAGGAAAAGCCCCATTAACCCCTTGAATGCCAGGTGGATTTACTTGTGTGGTAAAGCATTCCTATTCAGTGTGCCTGTATAATATATTTAGATGAGTGATGTGCTATATTGGTATGATCAGTGCAGATAGGGTGCCAACTGACCAAGAAAAAATATAAGTATACACAGTTAAACAATGACTGACAGAAAAACAGATTTTATATGCAATCAAATGTAATAAAATAGATCAGAGGGATCAGGGATGTTAGAAATTAAATATTTTGTTAAAACAGTTGTGCAAGTACTTTGACTTGGGTTTATTCTGTCAATGACACCTGAATTAACTGGCACACATGTATTTGGATTTAAATGTATCCAGTGTTCCTTTTACTATAAATGAAACTAAGACTGCATTGTCATGTAGTCTATAAGCCTAACTCTTTGAGGGTCAAGGATTTTATTTTACAGTGTATAATGCCTGTCTCTTCATTGTCTTACAATCCTATTGATTAATGTGATTCCTGTCAGGTTATAATATATTATTAGAATATGTATCAATGGTATGATATTCTGCTTCAGTGTAAGTAAAATGATTTTCAAATTCTAATTTTCTTGTCAAACTGCTTGGTTTTGTATTATCTTGAATGACCATTCTTTTATTTGGTTATTCAATATCAAGCCAACCTGTCCTGCAGACAGGGACTGCTGAAAAATGAAAGTACCTTCTGGCTACTTTAAGATTGAATTACCAAACATCCAGTTGCAGGTTATTAAACACCATACTTACTTGTGTCAAACTCAAAGAGAGCATTTTTTTCCTGAATGGAATGTAGTTCACATTTGGGAATATTTAACCATTTCAGTACAAGATCGGTGTGGCGTTGAGCTAACATTATGGTACTGGCATGCACAGTGTTAATGTTGGTGTGACTTTGACAACAGGAAGTTTTATAGAGAGAGCAAGCTTTACAAATAGGGCAATTCATAGGAGCTTACCATTGATTCATGTAGTAACTTTTTCTTCAGAAAAATTATGTATATTTAACCTGCATAGTTTTTTTTATTTTTCTTCCTTTCACAGAGGTAATGCTCTTAATTTTTAAATAAAACATTATAAAAACGTGAAGCTAGTATTACATCAAGGTGATGGGTCTGTACTATTTATATATTCTTTTCTAGGGAACAATATTTTTTTTTCTTCATTTCTTTATTTTGTTTATTTGAGCAACAAAGGAAAAGAATAACAAATTTAGCTTGAAGCCACACCCTGGTATATACTGAAACCTTTCTGTTTGTAATGATTTAGTGTAGAAATTACTTTTGACCTTTTATATAAGTATGCTAGTCACTTGGAGACTGAAAAAGCCTTGTTCTGTTTTTTTTTTCTTCTTTTTTTCTAATTTTGGATGAGTGCCAGATGTATGGGGCACCTAACCTGAAAACGTCAGTGCCTTTATTTTAAACTATTCTGGAATCTTTCTACTGAGGGAATTTTTCTGTAGTGGCTGTAAATGTACAGTATATGTTTAAGCAGATGGTGTTTAGCTTTCTGTCTTACTGTAGATCTATTTAAAGTAATCTTGAATGTCTGGGGGATTCAGAGAAACATTGAATTATTGGTAAAGTTTCCTATACATTTGCATCACTCTGCTTGGAGAGTGTGAAGGTTTGAGATCTAGATGGTAAGACATGTACATTATTTGTTTATGATATTTCAGTGATGGGGAAATGAGGCAATGTCTTCAGTTATTAAGTAAATGTTAGGCAAGAGAGCAGGACATATAGTTATTGTTCCTCTATCTCTGGTTGCCAAGAAGTATTTCTGCAGTTACAGCTCCCACGATCCTGAGTTTGCAACTTACCATATTTAGTTGTTTTACTATTTAAAATCAGACATTTATAGCAGAGATAATAGGTGTAGAACCCTAACTTTGGTTTATAACAACTGTATTGTTTTTACACTTTCTAGAGGTTTTGGGAATTTTAATGGAATACAATGTTTACCACTTGTTTTCATAGGCTTTGGTTCCATACTTAAATCAAATCTACAGATTTACCACGCTGCTTCAGTAGCCATCAGAAACCTTTCTGGCATACATCCTGACCATGGGCCTTGAGTTATGCTTCCTTTATAATCTGAGTTTGCACAATATTAAGTTTGTATTTATGGATAGCAAGGACATCCATGTTGTATCCAAATAACTGATTATTTATAATAATATTTTAAATCTATGGGGAATACTCTGCTCTTTGGATGGGTTTGTGATTTTGCAAGTAACATGCTGTGATGAATTGACCAAAGGAAAACACTTTGTTTACATTGTATTTGTGTTTCTACTTGTACATTACTTGAATAGTGATCTTAGAATAAAGTTACCTTATACGGTATATTGTGAATCTGAATAGCAACATTTACTTACTACATTTTTCTATTTTTCATCAGTTGATGTTTCTGAATAAAATCACACAATTACATTTTGCTAGATTAGAACAACATTTACTAAACGTCTTCCTTGATCCCCTTGATGAAGTTTCGCCATGGGGCACTAAATCGTTTTTGCTGCCCTGGGCAAAAAGTTACCAGCCCTTCCTTGCCTGAGTACCTTGGCTCCTAAAATCCCTGCTGCTGACTCCTTTCTGTTTTGATTGTTTTACATAGAACTCTGTGGACGTACCATTTCCCAGCTTCTAAATACAGCAAACCCCCCATTATATCTATTTTGCTTGTAATGCGGTGCTCCTAGGGAGCCACAGTAAAGTGGAGGAAGTATTGTGGGATCTTGGGACTATGAGATTGTGATGTTATAGTGGGGTTTAGCAGGATAACTAGGCTAGTTCCTGAAATGGTGTGTTCAGTTCCTAAAATCTACAAATCTATGTCCAGCCCTGCAGTAACTGGTACTTTGTCCTGCTTACTCAACAGAATGTCCCATGAGACTGGATTAATATTGTGCTGTTGGTGCATTAAAGCTGACTAGTTTAGTTATGTGGATGTCAGAAAATCATTACATGGGGTTTTACAGGGAGGTGAGAAACAGCAGATCTGACTTGTTAAAAATAATTGTAGATCATTGGGCATTAAGATGACGAGACCGCACATTAAACGTGCACTGTATAGGTTATCATTTTTTATTATTATTGCATCCCTGAAGTGTAGCCTTCTGGCCACCCTACTATTCATCCATACTTTATGTGATAAATTCTTTAGATCACTATCTTTGTTTTTCTCATTTTCATTTTTACTTTTGGGATGGTGCCTGGAGTTATCGTAGCGACAATCACTTTGTTTGCTTCTCCTGCTTGGTTTTCTCTTGATGCATGATGTGCATGTTTTGGCCACAGAAGGGAAAGCTTGCATAGTGGAAAGTCTAAGTGGAATGATGAGCCTAAGTTGGTACAGTGTATACAGAATGAAGTCTTGTGCATTAACCTACACATATTTTGTAATGTATACAGCATGATAATGAATTCTGACATATACTTTGTGTCACTATAAAAGGAATGGTATGAAATTGTTTCTGGTGTGTTGACATTGTCTTGATAGAATTGGGGTTATGTATAAAGGTGTTGGGAAGGAATGAAAAAAGTGCTTTAGTAAGTATAGTGCTATCTCCTAAATTTGTCAGAAGTTGACATGATACATCGACACATGAAGATAACCTTAATGCAAGGTAACCATTTTTAAAAAAATGTTATCTATTTATGTTTTTTATGTGTTTATTATCTGCATAGATAATCATTTTTGTACTCAAAATTTTTACTGGCACTGTGTGTTTTTATATAATATGTGTACACGGATGATCAGCTAAAAGTAAATACTGAAGTTGTCATCATACTGCCTACAGCCAATCAGCTGGAGTTATTGCAAAAGTTGGCAAAAAAAATGACTCTCTCACTCTTGCATGAGAGACACTTGATTTAAAAGACAGAATGGTGATCTTTGCCCACCATTTATGGGTTTAGCGACTGCAGCAAAATGCATTATGGGGGAGTAAGGGTATGTTCTGTACATGACAACAGGGCCAGCCTTAGGGGTATGCGACCTGTGTAATTGACAGGGCGCAACACTAAGCGGGGGCCAGAGGCGCTGGCTGGGGTGACCTGACATCCCTCCCCAGCCCTTTTTGTGTGGAGTAGGGCAGGCAGCCGATATCTGTGTGTACAGCGAGAGCCAGGTGCTTGAGTGAAACATGGGTGCTATCTGGGGGCAATGACAAGCAAGCCGGTGCTGTGGGTACAATAGAAAGGAATGTGAGGGGCAGTAATGAAGGAAGGGCAAGAGAAATGGAGTGAAGGGGACAGAGGAAGAAAAAAACAAGTGCATTTTTTTCAATTTTATAACCATTTTATTATCAGAAAACTGTGATTGGCAAGGTGGGGGACCATGGGGTGACCTGCATGGGTCACCTGAACACCCAAGACCAGCCATGCATGACAATTTACCTTGGTGAAAAAGAGGTCACGTTTTGAAAGCTTAGTGGTTATTTAAGCTTGTTTAAACTTTATAAACTAAATAAATGTGGATACATTTGGAGATCTTTTTCCAATGTTCAGTTTTGTGTCATCTTTAAAAGCATTTTTGGGAAAGGTGTTTTAGCTCCATTAATCTTGCTGCTCATGGAAGCATTTTGTGATGCTGTGATTTGGAGAGAACCTAAATCACAGAATGTGGCTCTAAAGTAAAAAAAAAGGCTAGTGTTGTGTAGAATTCAGTGAAACATGGATTTGTCAAATAGAATGTACCAGAATCTCAGAGAGGTCTGTCTGTTCCCTTGTTTGTTGCGGTTTAAGTTTATAAATAGTAATATTAAAACTGCCATTCTTTCAAAAACATTTTTGTTATAACAAATATTAAGCTCTGTGAGGAACTGCATTTCTTTTCTCTTCTCTTTCCTTTTGAATCTCTATTTCAGTCATAAAAAACCCATAATGTGAGTCAAACTTATATATTTGCTGTGGGTAGCAATGACTTTATGTTTACATTGTTTGTCACCTTCCCGGAAGCTTATTGTTTTTGGAGAAACCATACTCCTCACTTGGGCGCTCTCTCTTAATGTTTTTTTTCACCCGTTTGAATGAAGGGGATATGTTATGGCAGTCTGTGTTCTGGGCATGTAATAACACAATATTTGCAAACTTACATATTTTTAGTTTTTTTTTGTGCTTTTTTTTTATTTTTCTGGGTATTAAAGTTCATAATGAATACATTATGAATAAACATATCTCCCAGTTTATGGCACTATTTGTAACATATAATGTGGTACTGTTCGTAAACTGAGACATATTAGTTTCAGAGGTGACTGTTCTACCTCATATATAGTATTCCCCACTCTTGTCCTGAGGTCAGAGCGTCTGGGGTCACGTGACCTGATAGTGCTTAGACTTCAGACCATGCGGGTGTTAGAGGCAGCATGGGACAATGTCTGTGCACCTGGGATGTGCACAGCCACCATGCTGCCTGCCAGTAGACACCAGGGAGCTGTGGGTTCTGGCTGGGGTAAGTCCTGGTTCCGCAATGTGGGTGATGGGGTATCTCCCGGTTGTACGATGTGGGTGATGGGTCTTGTTTTGGGTTGCTTGAGTAACTCTAAGGTCTGCCATGTGAGTGCAGATTCTTTGACTTGGATGCTGAGGCACGTCCTGGGTGTGCAATGTGGGTGCTGGCTGAGGTAAGACTTGGGTGTGCAAGATGCTATGGCAGGTTGGGCTGTAAGGGTCCCTACAATTTCTGACCTCCGCATTGAGAAACCTGTCTACCTATTGGTATGGGTGTGAACTGACAAGGGAGCCCTTATATGATGGCCAACTGATAGTAGATACTTAAGGGAAACATATTTGCATAGTTCTAAAGTGAGCTAATGTCAAACATGTCTAGCTTGGAAGAGATGCTCATCTCCTCCGCAGCTATCTGTTTTTCTGTGGAGCTATTGATGCACAATTTCAATTGGCATATCAATGATTGAAAATACTTTGGGGGAATAACTTTTGACTGGTACTCAATAAGATGATTGTTAAAAAGGCAGTGTTTAGTCTGTATATATGTTGGTATGTATATTAATCATGTGCTTAGTGTTTGTAATGAGGAAAGGAGCAAGCAACTTGGTCATGAAAGGTAGCAATCAAACTCTTAGCCAAAAAAATGGCATCATTTTAACTCTATATATTTCCTGTTTTATTTTAGCTTTAAAGATTCAGTTTGATTTAAAATATGCCATCTAGGGGCGGAGCTAGCTGGCAGTGATTTGCAAATGCACGAAGTATGAGCTCCGTGACACACTCCACAATATAGCTTGTTTACTCACCAGCATCCGTTATGGGTTGCCAGAACAGTCAAGTGCAAACTGCCAAGGAAGAGAAGAAGAGTCTGGGAGCCACGCCATTATCGACTGCGGACTTTTTCAGGTTTGTACAAATAACTAAGGCCCCAGTAGGGGGTAGACTTCCTACCTCGCAAAGGACAATTATAACTGTAGAGGCCCTCCAGAAGATTGGAGGAAGGCAGCATTCAGCTTATTGCCCGCGAAAGAGGATTTGACTACAATAATGGACAAATTCAACCTCTGCGCACTGACAAACAAGAGATGCGTCATGATCTGAGACACATGGAAGGTATGGACCTAATTTTGGAAGATGTAATGCCACAGGCACAAGAGGCTCAGGAACTCCAAATTTACACACTACAACAGGTGGAATAGTTGGATAGTAGGAGCTGAAAAAGCAATATTAGGGTCTGCGGTGTTCTGGAAGATATACCTAATGATGAACTGCGCTCTACTAAAAGCTTTTTGACACTATCCTGCAAAAGGAACAAGCAAATTCCACTGAGGTGGACAAAGTGTACCATATGCGCAAGTCAAAGAGGCTGCAAAGATCCTTTCCCTGCGACATATTATGCTGTTTGCATTATCTGGCAGATCGTGACGCCATCTTGCAGGCCTATCGTGCTGTGTCCCTGATCAAGCTAACGGATTAGGAGATAGCGCTTTACACAGATTTATCTCAGAAGACTCTCCGAGCACATAAAGCCCTTAAACCGCTGACCACGGCATTAAGAGCAGCTTTCAGAACTTACCACTCCTGTTTGTCATGAATGGCTAGCTGTTAACTGTTAAATGTTTATCGCCCTAAAGCACGTTTGACATTTGCACCCAGTTTAAAGGGACTACCTTGACTCTTTGTTGCAATTGCTGTCTAATAAGGCTTTATTTACGATTGCTTATGTTTCTATGTCTACCGGACAGTTGCTCGGCTCTGAAGATAAACAATTTTTATGCAATCATTTGTATCTGGGAGATGTGGGTCCTGTGCTGCAAAAGTTTCATTTATTTAATTTGGTCCGGTTGGTCATAACAATCCAGCCATATTAATCCATCGGGCCGCTAGCCTCCGTACACCCACGAGGCATTTTGGCCTGGCAGTGTTGGAGGCAAGCCGAAGTCTTGCCATTTTTTTGGCCACGATTTTCATCTTGTTTTTCATGGCACTATCCATGGCTGGTATAAATGTGACATACACAGCGCCTATTATGTGAAATCAAAGTGAACCCTTTACCAAAAAAAAAAAAACACAAATTAAAATAATTATAAATGTATACAAACCCAGCGATACACTGATTGAGGATATTGACAATGAAATATCTCAGTGGATTGGACAGATGAGTCGCATTGAGAAAATAAGCTGCTAGTCTTTATAAGAAAACAGTGGAGCAAGCCACTGTAAAGGGAAACAGAATGGGAAGGTGAGTAGACAGCGCTTGGCAGTTAAACAGAGTAAGTGTCAATCAATATAAAAAAACAAAGATAGTAAATTAATATAAAATATATAAATTTAATAATATATAAAAACAAATGCAATATATAAATACATATAGAAAAAATATACACAAATGTAACAAAAAAAAAATGACAAATTGTTAAAAACAAGAAACAATGATATGTGCCTTTAAATACAAATCAACAGACACAGATACAAAGGTAACCACATGCAGAGTGTCAAATTACTCACTTGCTGATTGGGTTAGCAAAATACCATGAATAGTACATGGATATAGAAACGTGCTGGTCAGTAAAGAAGGAAGAATTGAGAACCTGGCCAGGTAACTTCACTTTAACAAGAGGGACGCGTTTCGTTCGGGGAACTTCTTCAGCCTCTAAGCAAACAGACCAGCATGCTCCATTACTGGTTTGTACCACCAGGGGTTTATTCCCACTCTCTATACTGCTCCTCCAATTCCTCCTCACTTATTTTCTCTACCATCTTTTCCTTCTTGTTTTTTTTTTCTCCTTTTTACTTTGAACTTATTCTGACTTTCCCTTCCCACTGTTATTATTTTGGATATTTTGATGTTTGACTTTTTCTCCACCTTACACTCTTTTGAACCGCAAATCTCTGTATTACTCAGACTATATTTTGATAACGAAAAACAAATTTCAATAAAAAAGGAATTTACAAAAAAAAATTAAATATACCATCTATTTTTAACATGCAGATCAAAGCCGTAGTGGAAAGTACAGAGTTTAAAGCTTCAGAGGTTTTTATTCTAACTTTTTGGAGAGATATTATCTGTATGTCTGTTTCAAAATGTAACATAGTTCATAAGAAAGACCTAGGATCGAGGGCTTATGTATGACCCAGTGATTATCTGCTATTTGAAAACCAGTGCTGACTTTTTTGTTCCTTAACTTTTGTTATGTCAGCAAAATAATGAAAGAATAAATTGTGTTATCTGATAAAAGCATATGTCCTAATTTTTCTGCAATTTTGTAATTTATTTAATGTATTTGTTTCACCTGCAAACTGTATTTTACCTCCTGAAAAACTTGGCTTATTGTCTGCATGTAATTTCATACAAGTTTTGCACAATTATTGACTGATGTGAGCCCTGCTCACTATTTCTTATATTCCTTCAAAAACTTCAAAAGTAAATACATTAGAAAGAGTAGGGGAAAAAGGATGAGGGAGAGACAATAATGCAGATCCGATTGAGTTTGAAGGATGTCCCCGGTAAGGTTGCCATTTTGGAAAGTGACAGGTCATTTTGTACAGAGCACTGGTGAGACCTCACTTGGAGTATTGTACGCAGTACTGGAGACCGTATCTCCAGAAGGATATTGATACTTTGGAGAGAGTTCAGAGAAGGGCTACTAAACTGGTTCATGGGTTGAAGGATAAAACTTACCAGGAAAGGTTAAAGCATCTTAACATGTATAGCTTGGAGGAAAGACGTAACAGGGGGGATATGATAGAAACATTTAAATACATAAAGGGAATCAACACAGTAAAGGAAGAGAGTATATTTAAAAGAAGAAAAACTACCACAACTAGAGGACATAGTCTTAAATTAGAGGGGCAACGATTTAAAAGTAATATCAGGAAGTATTACTTTACTGAGAGGGTAGTGGATGTATGGAATAGCCTGCCAGCAGAAGTGGTAGAGGTAAACACAGTCAAGGATTTTAAGCATGCGTGGGATAGACACAAGACTATCCTAGCTATAAGACCGGGAACGGAGGACTAATAAAAGTACTCAAAAAAAAAAAAAAAAAAAAAAAATTGGGCAGACTAGATGGACCGAATGGTTCTTATCTGCCGACACATTCTATGTTTCTATGTTTCATTTGTCTATCATTCATTTTTTGTAAATCGTTGACAAACCTTTTGCTATTGACTTAACTGTAGCTTACCAAAAATAATTTAATCAAAATGTCCCTCATTTAATCAGCTGTGGTCTTACACCTCAGCTTTCTTAAACTGTATGGTGCTGTCATTTATGTTATTAACGCACTATGTTATGATTTATTAATTCTCTCATTCTAGTTATAAGAGAGCTTTTTTTGTTAACAGTATTAGTTGAAGTCCATATATATTGACCTCTAGTATGCACTTTAATTGTGCCACTAATGGTCTTTGTTTAATGAGACAGCAGGTGATAATAATAATAATAATAACTAGCTGAGAGCACTTTAGCGCACATGATGAGTTAGCAGCAAAGAAGGAATCAGCAGCAAAGAAGGAATCAGCAGCTGAAAAATAGATGATGTTGATATGCAACATTTTTGTTCATTGTTTGGTGAAATTGGACATTGAAAAGTCCTTTCAATGTTTACTTTTATTACTGTTTTAAAGGATAATGAAACTCTTCCCCTCTCCAATTATGCTCTACTATGGAGGTAGACCTTCGCTGTGTGCAGACTCTGAGTGGGGACGAGACCCTTCTGTGATGGCTGTGAGCATGCTGAAATGGTTGGCATTGGCCCAGCCCCCAGAGCGGCTCTGCCTCAGCTCCGAGACAGGTCTAAAGATACACATCAGGATTACTTCGGAGAAGGGGATATGAGATTTCAGTTTCTTGGTAATTTCTTGCATGGAATAGCCTTCACTCAGAACAAGAATAGACTGTCGAGTTTCAGAAGAGAATTTCAAACCCACACATGCTCCAGATCTGAGGTCCAGATATTCAGCTAGACTAAAGTAAGCACATTTTAACAGTTTGCAGATATGTTAACATAATTGCAAAAGGGTTTTCTAATGATCAATTAGCCTTTCAAAATGATAAACTTGGATTACCTAACACAACAAGGCACTGGAACACAGAACTGGTTGCTGGTAATGGGCCTCCCACTGTATACCTATACAGGTTGAGGATCCCTTACCCAATGATCTGAAATCTGAATTTTTTTTTTGATTAGGGTCAATTCAGACAAGGGATAGTCACCTTCCTGGATCCCCTTTGTGCATCTCCTTTGGTTCATCCTCATGGATGCCGTATGTTGGCAGCAAGCACTCATGGGAAATGTAGTTTCCACATCGGTGAGACGAGGGGGCTGTTGCACCCAGTCCAGATCATTTAGGCAGCACCGTGGAGCAGGTAATTTTTGGCAACACTACATATAGAAATGTTCTACATTACCTTTATCCAGTATGAGCGTAGTCACCTTTTCTATACATCTTAACATTTTTGGGTTAATTATTTTGGATATTCCCCTCCGTGGAGGCATGCTGGCTACTTTAGTCAATTAAACCTTTTATTATATTGTCTTCTTTTTTCTTCTTCTATTGTAGTGAAGTCCAACTTCTGTTTCCCAGTACAGTGCATACACAAATTACTTATGGCTGTCCCGGCCTCAATTATTGACTGCAAGTCCTGTGTTCATATTACTTTGTTGAATCTGTGTGTAGACTCCTATGTATGTCTCCTGGTGCTCTGATCATTTTTGCATTGGAACAGGTCGCTCTGAGTGAGTGCTTACACAGTTAATAGATATTACTGGTGAGTGCTGTAAAGGGCCTTATGAAAGCAGGATATTTTGTATTAGTTTGGGGAATCCTCCTGTGAATGTGACCTACAGCTAGTATCAGATCTTCAAATCCAATGTGAACCAATGAGAATCCAGCAGACGGGAAGCTGTTTTTTTGTTTGATCGTAAACATTTGTTTGATATTTATGGTACCTTTATACATAGAGTTTTTTTGTTTGTTTGCTGTGTAAATTTCTAAATAGTCCTTTAATACTATCCCTAGCCTAGGCATAGGTGCATTCAGTTTGTTACATTGAGGTGGAAAGTTGCAAATAAGAGGTAAGGATCAGGTCCATCATTTTAATGGTTACACAACAAATTACATTTATTTATATAGCACCAACAAGTTAAACATTGGTTGGTACAGGGCATAAAAGGGAATTACAGACTACACTAGACAGACAGAGACAGACTGATGATATATGAGGTAGAGAGCCCTGCTTCCTTGCAGTTCTCAAGAAGGCTTAGTGGCATCATAGTTTGAAAAGTCGCAAGATGAGGGATAGACATTTTAGGAACCTTCATGACTAATGAATTGATAGCTAATTTATGTAGTCTGTACTAATGAACCCTATGTTGTTTACAGTCTGTAGTGTTGTGTATACCACAAGAAATAAAGGTGATGTAAAATCACAGATTATTATTGTAGTCATCATTGTAGTCATTATTTGAACTACACAAACTGAGTTATTACCAAATGAATGTAACGCTTCATTTGGGAAAACAGAGACTCTGAGAATCTAGGGAATAAAATGTTCTTGTACTTTCCTATTCTGTCAGTATTCTGGACAGAAGAAAGAGGACGGCATCCCTTCATGTAATTTTAACCACGCATTATTGTGAATGTGATTGCTGTGGAGTTCTGCGATACTTATAGAGAAGAAATGAAGTTGGTGTTGGATTTAAAAGAGAACATCTTGTGAGGGATGTTCTCTCTTCAGTATGTGTGATACTTAAAATACCACTGGAGATTTGATTGTTCACTGAGAATAAGCTAATTTTAGCAAATGTGTTAATATTTTTTTAATAAACCTAGACATCTCACTAATATGAAAGAACTTGCATGAGTTAATTTTTTTGTATAGTGAAAGAGGAGGTATTAACAAAACGTCGAGGTATCATTGTATACATATGTTTCAGTTCAATGTCTCTTCTATGTCTCCTTCAGCTAAAAAAAAATGCTTCTTTGCAAATATTTAAAAATGTTGAAAGCATATTCAGTATTAAATTATAAAAAAAAAAAAACTTTATTTTCAAAGTATGGGACTTTATAGTCCATTTTCAGTAAATGTTTATTAATGTATTCAAAATAAATTACAGTAATTTACCCCCCCCCCCCCAAGTACATTATTCACTAATTTGTTCAAAAGGTGACTTACCCTCAACTTACATGTGCAGTAGTGTGTGTGATAAAGTGCTAGAAATATGAAAATTTGTCATTGAGCCAAACAATGTAAAACTGTGCCTTTGGCTCATGCGTTCAGCAGTTTTGTTTTAACTTTTCTTTGGCCTTCCTCTGCACAATTACCCATTCAGTCATCAAGTCAGTGACTGCTCCAGGAAGTATGAACTGAGCTTTGTGCTTGTAGTCGGCATGGCTGATACTGTTCTTTGTTTGGTGGATGGAAGTCTGTGGTCATTCTGCCAATGTGAAAGGCGGGAACAAATGAATTTGCAGGAATTTAATATACGTCTGTATATGATTTGTGTGAAAATGGATGTTTTAAAAATGTTTTAATATTCTGATATCATTGGATATTCTCACAAACCAAATGGCTCCGGTCGCATTTTATTTATTGAGAAAGTGTTTTACCAGGAAGAATACATTGAGATTTCTATCATCTTCAACGCTGTCCTGGGGACCCAGTGCAGAATGGAGTTACACATTAAACAGTAGATTAAAAATGCATACATACATACATACATACATTTAAACAAGTTGGAAGGAGAACATACAGGGTAATTCATTATTAATACAAAACAGGAACAACATTTACCATTCGGCCCATCTAGTCTGCCCAATTTTTTTTGAATACTTTTATTAGTCCCCCGTTCCCGGTCGAGTTTGTAAACTAATAACAGGTACAATCTGTTTTGAGGATTTGGGAGACACTCATTTTCAGGGATTTTAGACTAGAGGATTATTTGGCAGAAACAGGAAGGCTATTCCACGAATGAGGAGCTCATATGTGGAATATCTAGTCTGCTATTCTGTAAGGCAGAATGACAGCAATGACCCAGGCAAAGGTGTGTAAGAGAGGGTGAGCATGACTGAGATAGGTTTGCCAGCTTTTCTACAAAAGCTGGGCTGGTGCCCCCATAGACTTAACATTGGCACCCAGCCAATCTTTTGTCATCCTGCCGGTATAATACTGGATAATAGATGGGAAAGTACCACCACTCACCGGTCATAAAGGAACAATGTTTTGCTGAACACGTATAACTTTTATCAGCTCCCCTGCAGAACATAGAATGCTAGTGTGTCCACTAGAAGGAACAAATTAATCAAAAAAGAATTCCATAGGAACTATTAACAGATTTCTCTCAAAGCTAAAAATGATACATTCTGCAGGGCAGCATGTAAAATGTATGTCTCCATCCAAAAATTTACAGGCATACAGCTGTATGTTTTACATGCAAATACATTAAATGTGTAGTTTCTTGCAATCTTCCAAATCAAGTCTCCTTGCAGTGCATTAGAATATAGGTTACACATAACAACATCAGTAATTTTGGATTCCAGCAAGATGTTTTCACCGCATTGCTAACCCTAATTATACAATTCATGAAATTCAAGACATTTACTGATGTCGTTATGTGTAACCGATATTCTTATGTACTGCAAGGAGACTTAATGTACTTAATCTGACCAGGGAATGTGGCTGCGATGTGGTCCTGTATAATGATGAATTCATGAATACACGCAATTCATGAGATGTGCTTGTCCATACTCATTTTTTCAAGAGCGATGTACAATTCAAGAAATGGGGACTGTGCACCTTCATCATGTGTGCATAACGTATTCATGGAATTAAAAGTTGTAATGTAATTACAACTGTAAGAAAAATGTAAGATCTGCTCAATTCCATAGCAAGTAGGGTTGCCACCTTTTCTTCAAAAAAATAACGGCCTTTGTACTGTCTCCATAGACTTAACATGGGCCTAATCCCAATTTTTTACCGGCCTGCCGGTAAAATACCGGCCAGGTGGCAACCCTAATAGCAAGAAATCAGAAAGTGTAATAATGAAGGATGGCTGCTTAGTGCACAAATAAGAAAATAGTGGAATATTTTCCGGCTTGGCTTTAATGCTTACATGCTATATTATTATTTCATAGAATACAGTTCTAAGACGATCATTTGTATATTTTGCCTTCTCTGCATGTTACTGCTGCTTGATCTCTTGTATTTTTTTTTTTTTATTTAAAAAAAAAAAAAAAAGATCTCTTGTATTTTGAGCAGTGTGTAGGTATTGGCAAATTAAAGATAGAGATTGAAGAAAATGTAAAGCTGGATCCTGATTGGCTGTTTGGTGTTCTGAGACAGTCACTATGCAGTTAGAATTAGAACCCTGGCCAAATGACCAAAAATGTAAATAAATAAATAAAAAAAGTGCTGGTGAGAACTTAAATACTAAAAACAAAACACATACAAAATAGAAACATTTATATAGACCTCTAAATATGTCTTTTCAGAACCTGGATTTAAATGTAAGCATTACAGTTCGTTAACACAGATGAAAATATATGCTTATGATTAACTTTTTTCTCTGTGTAATAGTTAAAAACCAAAGTATGTTCTAATGAGCACCAGCAACCCTTTTGAAATCACAAGGGAGAGTATAAAATAGCATTCCCCAGTACTGAAGTATTAGGGCTATATTTTTGCTCATATATGTTTAAAAGCTTGTCGCAGCAGATGCCATAACTTTTATTTTTCTGGGACTCTGAGTATTGTGTCCATTGTTTGAGCTGTGACCACCAATTATATATTCTGAAGAAATGACTAGCAGTAAATTATAAGTGCTTGCAGTGTGTAAAACTAGAACTGCAAAAAATAAAATAAAAATCATGACTACATCCTTTGGTACAGTGTGCGCTCATGACTTACAATGAAGAATATCATAAACCTGAAATGGAAATATTTAATAATTAGATTTTTGTTTCTCTTAACCCCTTTTGCACATAAGGATGTTCTATACCATCCTAAAACATGCAGCTCAGACACCCTTAAGGCAGCATAGAACTTCCTTTACCCTACAGCTCATTGTGACCCTGCTGCAGTGGATTGTAGCAGGAGTCCCCCTGTCAAATGAAGCCACATTGTGTGATAGCACATACACATTGTGTATTACCTGTGTCATTGGGTAATGACCATAAGTAGCATTATGAAAAGTCTGGCAGGTCAGTTTTTTGTAAACAAGTAACTTATATACTTATGTTTTACTGGCAATAAGTTCACTAGTGTTTTCCTGACCCTCTTCAGCTACTTTTTCCTCTTTAACTCCAATACTTTTAAATTCATGGGGCATAATTACCCTGCAAACACTTTGAGCTTAAGAGAGCAACATGAACTGGGATTCTCAGCCTTGTGACATTATACCCCCTTGTAATTCTCATCAAAGCCTCCCCTTGGTGTTCGGAGCCTTGTTGGGTTTTAGTGATCAGTGACTTAGGCATTAGATAAATATCCTTTGACTAAGGGTTAAGGGTTTCTGTTCTCTCCTCTCTCCTGGCTTAGGCTTGTAAAGAAACAGTGGGCTGTCACTGCAACAATGAGGAATACACTGTGCCTGGAAAACATTGTTTTATATCATTATATTTGTGTAGCTTTTAGATGGCAGGTTACTGATATGTATTTGCAGGGTGTAGAAGCTTAGTGGCCAGTTATTATAACATTGGGCTGTTTTTTGTTGGTGCTTAGAGCTTATTGTTCTCTCTGTCCTGGCCCATAATGTGGATCTCCCATAGCAGATACATTACACTGTGCCTGCAAGTAACTCTTCAAGCTAGTGTTTGCTTTTTTTGCAGGCTTTGGAAATTAACATGAAGTTTCCATTCATGTCAAGTTACAGTCTTGCATTAGTGGGGACTCCCCCAAGATTGTCCCTATCTCTATAAGTTTACCAGCAGGTCTGTCGAAAAGGTTTCCATGAACTCAATATGGAGGAGGTTTTGCAAATGTTCAGCACTGAATTGTAAAATAAACTGCATTAAAGACATGTCTACCTCTCTGTACACATGCACAGTGCCATGTGTTTCTTCATCTGTCACCTGGTTAATTTATTGTGTGAAACAATGCACAGATCTCTGAAAGCAGTGAGGAAAGTCCAGTTTTAATATCCCAAACAATCATGACAAAATGGTTTATTACAGTGGGGTTATGATTGGAGGAGAACCATTTGATCTAATGCAATCACTGCACATAGTTCTTGCTTGGTGATACTTTCTTACTTCCTCATTAATTGAGAAATGTAATAAACAAAAAATAAAATATGCCAATTTTTATATAAATATTATTTATATACTTTCTCAATACTTGTCTATCATACTCAACTTCTCAGCTTGTTAAAAAATCTTTATTTGCGTCTCTTTTGACCTTTTTGATCCTCTCCAGCCTTTAAGACCCCCATAGAGATGTCTAGGGACTTGTAACACACATCCTGATTCATGTCTATGGAGCTGCCTGTGGCACGTGAACTGAACATGTAACCTGCTTCTGATACAATGGTTCTTTACAGAGGGAAAGTGTTGAGCATGTACAGCAAAGAACTGTTTGTTGTGATGTGTGGCGCCATTGGCAAGAAATTGTAACGTTTCAGACCTTCCAGAATTTCAAATGTCCAAAGAGGGACACTTATTTTTTGGGTGTGGCTATGGATGGGGCTTTATTGGACCATTATCAGTGATTTTATGGCCAATTACAATCTTTATGAAATTTGAGAAGTCATTTAGAACAAGAATGATGTATTTTATTTACACAAATTAATATAAATAAAGCATTTACTGCAGTTTAAACCCACTTTACTGTGTACTTTATTGCTCTGAAACCCAAAATTCTGAGCTCACAAAAAAGGGAAAAGGGAGATTTGTGTGCAAAAATAGGGACAGGGCCAATTTGACGGAATAATGAAGTGTAATATAGTGAAAACAGAATAGGAAAATATACTCCAACAAAATAGAGATGGACAAAAAGGGGTTAATAAAGTACAAGGGGCTTGTGAGTAAGAAAGAAAAAGAGAGAAAAAAAAATCAAATCTACCCGCCCAGCTGGATGTCCTCCGAGATCGGGCAGTGTTTAAGCAATCTGTCATACAGAAGTGAACAGAAATCTGGAGACTAGCGGAAACCAACCCAAAATGGACACATTATCAATGCCTGTAACAGGGCCAACTCACTCTCCTTACCTCTTTCTTAGTAGCCAAGAAATTAGTTTTGTTACCAACATATGGATACTTTGTTTCTTTTACACATTAATATGCATGCAAACAAAAATCTCAATTGCTAATTGCAAAATTGACCATGTTGAGAGTGCCAGTGAACTTCAGCTTTCCCAGGCCCTTTTAATATTGTCAATCTGTAAAGCATCATGGGAGTTGTAGTTCAACAATTGAAGGGCATGTTACACAGCCCTGAAATAAAACATCCAACAAATGTGTTTATTTTTAATAGCCACCTTTAATTTTGGCTTTGCAGTAAAATCAAACTAAATCAAATGGGTTTATTGAGCAGCTGGCATAATGGCATTAAAAACTGACACATGCCAAAGTTGGTATGCACAGATATTAAGACTGCAGCGCTAGTGGCTGTTTTAAATGCAATTCTAATTCACACATCTTTGCTAATTAGTATTTTGAATGGGATTTTAACAGCCTCTGCACTTTCCTGTACCTGTAATGACCATATTGCTATATTCAGTCCTCTAAGATGGGAGTGATTTTATAATGTTGAAGCTGCAGTTTTTAGAGGTGTGTTTATAACTTACATTGTTGGAGTACTTCTCTCTTCCAGAACAGACAGGGAGGGTTAAACAGGGGTGTGTGCAGATTATATGAGGTGTTTGGAATGTGGGTAATGGATCTGCTCCTTGCAGCAAGACCCTCCGTACAGAATTGTTAAAAGGAGGCAGTGTGCAGATTGTGGCAGTGGGTTTGCTTGTGGAGTGGTCTCAGCTGAAGTGTGTTTCAAGTTGAATTGCTCCAGTGTTTTGGACAGGCTGCAGTTGTACTTATTAGACAGCACACAGAAAGACCAATATATCATTTTAAACATGAATGGAAAATCTAATTTTGAGTGTCTGTGTTTATCATTGCGGTTCTGAAGTGGACTCCAAGTTGTTCATTAAGGGTAAATTTTCTTCGCACTTCGCATGTTTACATTTGCCAGCTAGTTAATTGGGTGTCATTTTTTACACCTGCCTCTAACTTGAAACTGGAACTGCTTCCTTATCAACAGTGTCTTAGTAATGAATATACAGTATTTTATGTCAAGATATTGTGCATATTATAGTAATACCCTGTGGGGACACTCTTCATCAGATCTCTACATATCCCCAGGATTTGAAGATTGCGAGATAATGTTTACCTTGAGGTTAGGATATAATTTGTCAATCTGACACATTTATGCAGGTATTAGCAGAGTGACCCCATGTGATTATCTCTTGTTGGTTCCACTTCCACCTGGCTGGATTCAGAGCAGTGTACTATCACACAATTTGTCTTGTATCAGAAAGTGTTACTAGTTCACTTGGGAATTCAAAATAGTGGTACACAAGTCCAATTTATGATTTATAAAAAAAAAAATCTGGTCTTTAAAGCAAAATTGCATGCAGAAAAGTTATGTTTAATAGAAAGATTGCATCAAATGTAGACTAAAATAGAAATGATTTAGTGAAATAACAAAAATAAAGTACCTTATTGAGCCCTCTTTGTTTGAATCGTTCTTTCACTGGGCATGCATATTGGTTAGAAGCTTGGTCAGAGGAATGAAGATTCTGAGCAACATGTCTGCCCTGTGATAGAGCTACACACACAAAAAAGCATTGTCTGTAGCGGTGTATATGTATCTGTATTGCAAGGACATATATCCAGAAGGAAATATTACTGGGCCAAAAATACTGTGGGTCATTTGATATAGGGTATCTATTTATTGTCCAAGTCACTGGGCATGTCTGAGGATCAATAATTGAGGAACTAAGAGAAAATGTCAGGAAGAAGCTGATGCAGGTGTAGTTTAGTGCCCATTAGTTTATACTTTGATCAGGATCAGATAGTGGGTTGAAAGACCTCTAAACTTTTTCTGCTAGTGTCCAAATGTTTTTTGCCATTATATGTTGGTCTTCTAAGTACTAAAGGGTTAGGAAGCTGAAAAACGTCCCATAGGGGGGCTAGGGCCTGTTGCCCAAAGTTAAATAGCATATTTTTGTAGATTGTTGTGCAGAAGGTGCGTTTAATCTCATAATGTTACATTATTTAACACTTATCTGTTTGTCTGGAAACTCCACCGATGAGTAGTATGTAGTGTCACCCTCTGCTGAAGAGCACAATGTGACTGCATAGTCCTTGCATTATGCAAACGTTTTATCTATTGTTTAATAGAACAGCGGGATAAACTCTTCCAAGGTTTACTTGAAGAGCTTTAAAAGCTGCGCAAAATAGAAGAAACACCTTCTATAGCATTTTCACTGAACAACCTCTGTGTACAAGGCCAGATGATTGCAGAGTAGTAATATGCAAATGGCTCAGAGATACCTATAAATACACTGTTTCCAGAACACTATAAATGTATTAGAATGACTCCGGAACCTTATAATCTATAAAGAGTCTAATACTCTGGCTGAGATGTTCATTTTACTTGCATTTTCCTTCCTGTGACCTTTTTTTACTGGGACTAAGCCAAAAGGACACCATTATCTGTCTTTTCTCTCTTTTGATTTATTTTTTAAATATCTTAAGAGCTACGTATAAAATCTCTTTCAAAGAATACTAAGAAACATTCACAATTATTGGCCATATTATTAATCTGTTCTCTGTAAAACATGACTATAGTTTATGGAAGAAGACAAAAAAAAGCTAATCGCAGAGGAGCAGGCATTAGTGGTTATGCTGTGTGGTTTGTTGCTAATTCTTAGAAGCTGAGTGAGAAAGTACAAGCACCTTTATCTGGTGCAGTGGCTGTTCTGGAGAGTTGGCAGATGTGTAGCAAATAGTATAGTTGGCCTGTCTTTGAACTGAGCACCTTATAGAGGTTTGACCTGTATATAATGGATAAGTTTACCTGTTCCATGTAGACTACATGGAACAGGTAAACTTATCCATTATATACATAGAAAAATGAAATCTGTTCTTAATACTTTCTAGTTTTAAACACAGTGAAGGTAAACAAACTGAAAACAAAAGACACAAATGTTACACATTATCTACAGGAAACTTTACAAGCGCACAGTGCAGAACACACAGGGGAAAAATAGATTAATAAAAAAAGTGTATTTTCTGCTGTACACAATGAAATACATTTATTGCATAAACCATATACGGCCTCCAGACATGTCATTACTTGTAGGTTCTGTTTAAAGCTGAGATCAGTACACCAAAAAAGACACAAATACCAATACTCTGAAATATTAAACAGGACTATATTAAAAAATGCTATGAGCAATGCACAGGATACATTTTTTTTCTTATTATGTTGGTGTGTACGACTATAACTATAAAACAAATTAGATTGTTGTCTGAAGCAAAACTGATTAAGATGTATACCTACTCGATGTTTCTTTCTATATCTGGATTTTTGTGTTTTCTGTGATTATATCATATCTATTGCCCAAGCTGTATTTCTCAAACTAGGCTTTTGGACCTTTTAAACAGTAGTAAGACTTTCTAGCACTGGTGTTAAACATTAAATTCCCAACTTATTTTGGTCAATTGCCTCCTCTACTTTGCATCTAATTAGTGATGCACCATAAGAGATGTTCTAGTCTAACATCATTTTCCATCCTTAGAGCTGCATGTCAAGGGTCAACTAAGTACTGCCTATTAGGGAAAACAAGGAGAGCAGGATTTAAACATTGCCTTGGGCACCAAATACCATTGAACTAACTCTGCTAGGAACCAGCGCTGACTATCTGAAGAGACTGCCTGAACATTCTATGTAAGTATACAGTTTGTGGTAACTGAGAATTGCTGTTCTGTTTATGACTTGCAAAACTGTTATTGGCAATGCATGTTACTCAAACCTACTGATTCCAGGAACATCTAAGGATGGTTTAATAATAGTGGTTGAGAATAGGGAATCATCATTTACTCAACATTTATCTGTGTTTACATTCCAGTGTTAAAAAAAGTTTGTTTTTCACTACACCTCATAATGCACCGGTCTGATCCTATTACTACATCATATGGTAGCAGATATTGCCAATGTAACACATCATATGTATCATCACAAACTGTATACAATGCTGCCAAATCTCCTTGGAAGTTTGCTTCATTGCTGCGTTTCATTAGCTTTTAAAATGCAGAGATGTCTGGTTCTGTTAATGTCTTAACGACCTCCCTCAACCACAGTTTCCTTCCTCAGGGTAGGAGGCATTCAGAGTGTTAGTGAGCTGCAGACTCTCCACCCTGTGCTAAAATATCAGAAAATGTCCGAAAAACAGCACACCATGGTTTAAGAATAAGTATGGTTTTACCACTCAATAGAAAATGTGTGAGTTGTGTGGTAATGTAAACTGCATCTTAGTCTTGAAATGTGCTATAACTGTATTTAGTTTATAATGGGTTAATGGAAGGCCTAACATGCATCTAAATCCCAATTCTACAGCATGAGGCATCTATGAGACTTTGGTTTTGCCAAGTTGGGCATAGGGAATGAACAGCAGCATTTTCAAACTGAATTACATCAAAAATTGTCATCTAGAAAATAAAATGCTTCTGCCTATTTGAAAGCTAATCTAATCTGAGGTATTTCACTGTGTGCGTTTGGCTCACTGTTCCAGTGAAGAGCCGCACCATAATGCAGAACTCATTATTATTATTATTGTTAGGCGGGTAATTGTTGTTTTTGGATATATTTCTGATCCCAGAATCAATATCGTGTTTGGAAACTCCTCTTATGAAACAACAGGGGGATTGTGAAACCTATATATAAAACTTTAGCAGTAAATATATTTAGTGTGTGTAATACACATACACATTTTCCTTTATATATGTGTGTGTGTGTGTGTGATATATATATATATATATATATAAGTCAGGGCTCGACAAACCCCAAGCGCCAGGTCGCCATTGCGACCAGGAATTTAGACCTGGGTGCTGTCAGCCTCATGGTCCCCTTGCCGCTGCCATCACATTTTTAAAAAAACTTTTGGAGCGCGATGGGGTAAAGTCTGTGTGGATGCTCCGCCCCCTCGTGCAACGTGTGTCGGAGTGCCGGGTGTCGTCACGTGACATCCTGGCACTCAGCAGGCCGACCAACGAAGATCAGCTGCAGCACGAATGTCCCCCTCCCCTGCAGTGAGGTAAAGCAGCAGGGAGGGGGGACACATCAAGAAGAAACCAAAAAAAGACTGTGTGAGGTGGGTGTGTGTTTGTATATTTGTGTGTATGTAAAGTAGGTGTGTGTAAGGTGTTTGTATATTTGTGTGTATGTAAAGTAGGTGTGTGTAAGGTGTTTGTATATATGTGTATATGTAAAGTAGGTGTGTGTGAGGTGTTTGTATATATGGGTATATGTAAAGTAGGTGTGTGTGAGGTGTTTGGATATATGTAAAGTAGGTGTGTGTGAGGTGTTTGTATATATGTGTATATGTAAAGTAGGTGTGTGTGAGGTGTTTGTATATATGGGTATATGTAAAGTAGGTGTGTGGGAGGTGTTTGGATATATGTGTATATGTAAAGTAGGTGTGTGTGAGGTGTTTGTATATATGTGTATATGTAAAGTAGGTGTGTGTGAGCTGTTTGTATATATGGGTATATGTAAAGTAGGTGTGTGTGTGAGGTGTTTGTATATATGTGTATATGTAAAGTAGGTGTGTGTGAGGTGTTTGTATATATGGGTATATGTAAAGTAGGTGTGTGTGAGGTGTTTGTATATATGTGTATATGTAAAGTAGGTGTGTGTGAGGTGTTTGTATATATGTGTATATGTAAAGTAGGTGTGTGTGAGGTGTTTGTATATATGGGTATATGTAAAGTAGGTGTGTGTGAGGTGTTTGGATATATGTAAAGTAGGTGTGTGTGAGGTGTTTGTATATATGTGTATATGTAAAGTAGGTGTGTGTGAGGTGTTTGGATATATGTGTATATGTAAAGTAGGTGTGTGTGAGGTGTTTGTATATATGTGTATATGTAAAGTAGGTGTGTGTGAGCTGTTTGTATATATGGGTATATGTAAAGTAGGTGTGTGTGTGAGGTGTTTGTATATATGTGTATATGTAAAGTAGGTGTGTGTGAGGTGTTTGTATATATGGGTATATGTAAAGTAGGTGTGTGTGAGGTGTTTGTATATATGTGTATATGTAAAGTAGGTGTGTGTGAGGTGTTTGTATATATGTGTATATGTAAAGTAGGTGTGTGTGAGGTGTTTGTATATATGTGTATAAGTAAAGTAGGTGTGTTTGTATATATGTGAAGTAGGCTTGTGTGTTTATGAATTGCGTTTATGTTTGCGTGATTGTCTGGCTCCTAAAAAAAAAATTCTGGCTCCTAAAATCAAATTTGTCAAGCCCTGGGCTACGTTATGCAGCCAATGTGGATGTGGACATTTGTGGATAATTTTATTCAAGAGAATGAAATTTACTGTTTCTCTAGTGATGTCATCAATGTGTTTCACGGTCAAGGGATCCTACTGTGTAAAAGAGCAAGTCTATTACAGTGCACACAATATATTCTATTACAGGAGCACAGGAAGTGGCAAAATAAAACAAAACTTTAAATGTTGAGTCAGAGGCGTCACTAGGGTTGGTGTCACCCGGTGCTGTAACTCAGGGTATCACCCCCCCAGATTTCCTCCAATACCATGCCAAACAGATTCCTTAGTAATGCCAATCAGACGGCCCATTAAATATGCCACGTACGAGAGCCCCACAAAATATGCCACATACAGGAGCCCCACAAATATGCCACAGAGGAGCACAAAACCCCCCCACAATAGCAAATTGGGGGAAGTGTTGGCTAAAGCAGATTTACAGTAAACCATCAATTATAAGCTTAGACTGCTACCTCCATTTAGGAAGCACAGCATACAGAAAGGGGGGAGACAAAATGTATTTTAAATATTTGCTAGTGTATTGCAGTAGTCTAAGGACATCAAGTCTTTGTTAAAGTGCTGCATTGAAAACAAAGCTATGCTGTAATAAGGCAACCAAGTGTTTTACACATTAAATTACAGCGTGCAGTTTGTTATAAATACATTGAGTATATGGCATATAGTCTAAGGCTCCTTCCTGTTTGTGACCTCCGCACCCTGCTTTGACATGCTATCACACCTTTGCCATGAGTAGGTGCTCCAGGGTATAATGCTGAATCCAGCTGTCAAACTGGATTTTTTTGCATGCACAAAACATCTTATTTACGATTTACTTGTATTTTGTTTTAAAAGGTCCACTCCAAATTCTGCATCTGGTGGACCATTCTGCATAAAGCATAAATATTTTTTTGGGTCATCATGCCGCTCCATAGACAAGCATTTCATCTCCTAATGCACATGCCTGGGATACTGATGTTGCGCACATGCACTTTAGACCAGGGCTCGACAAACCCCGGGCGCCAGGTCGCCATGGCGACCAGGAAATCAGACCTGGCGCCCAGGTAACGTGAGCCCCGCGTGGTGCCCTCGGTAATGGGATCGTTTTTTTCCCTTTTCTTTTTTGCAGCGGTGCACGAGGGAGCAGAGTGAGTGCACCGGCTGCACAGACTTCCTACTCCGCCCCCTCGCGCACCGCGTTATCACCTGGGAGCATAGCAGGGAAGCTGCTCTGTGCCACCGGGCTGCAACGGAAACATCCCCCCTTCCCTGCATTGAGGTGTAATGGCATTGATAGGTGAACTTTTTTTTTTCTTATTAAAACCCCCCCCAAAAAACCTACTGTCTTGTGTATGTCTGTCTGGATGTGTTTGTGTGTACATTTGTGTGTGACTGGATGTGTTTGTGTGTGTGTACATTTGTGTGTGACTGGATGTGTGTGTGTGTGTGTGTGTGTGTGTGTGTGTGACTGGATGTGTGTGTGTGTGTGTGACTGGATGTGTGTGTGTGTGTGACTGGATGTGTTTGTGTGTGTGTACATTTGTGTGTGACTGGATGTGTTTGTGTGTGTGTGTGTGTGACTGGATGTGTTTGTGTGTGTGTGTGACTGGATGTGTTTGTGTGTGTGTGTGTGACTGGATGTGTTTGTGTGTGTGTGTGTGTGTGACTGGATGTGTTTGTATGTGTGTGTGACTGGATGTGTTGGTGTGTGTATATATGTGTCTGACTGGATGTCTTTGTGTGTATATATGTGTCTGACTGGATGTCTTTGTGTGTATGCATGTGACTGACTGGATGTGTTTGTGTGTATATATGTGTCTGACTGGATGTGTTTGTGTGTATATATCTGTCTGACTGGATGTCTTTGTGTGTGTATGTATGTGTCTGACGGGATGTGTTGGTGTGTGTGTGTTTGTATGTATTTGTAGAAAAACAAGGTGTAACAGGTTTTGCACTCAGAAGTGGAGGATGCAAGGAGAGGACTTTCACCCTAGTGAAATAAAGGATCCTGTATGTATATGGGACAGACTATGTGCATTGAGGTGTAATGGCAGGGAGGGGGGACATTGATAGGTGAACTTTTTTTTTTCTTCTTAAAAACCCCCCCCCAAAAACCTACTGTCTTGTGTATGTCTGTCTGGATGTGTTTGTGTGTGACTGGATGTGTTTGTGTGCCTGGATGTGTTTGCAGGGCCGGCGCTACCGTAAGGCAGCACAGACGGCTGCCTTAGGGCGCCCCAATGGGGGGGCGGGAAAATCGCCCGCTCCCCCAGGCCCGTTTACTTGCCTCCATGCTGCTGTTCATGTCCGTGGCTGAGAGGGAAGCGATGTGCGCTCCCCTCAGGCCGTGCGCATTCAATAAAGTGTGTTGAAACTTTTTTTTTCAACACACTTTATTGAATGTGCACGGCCTGAGGGGAGTGCACAGCGCTTCCCTCTCAGCCACGGACATGAACAGCAGCATGGAGGTAAGTACTGGGGTCTGGGGAAGGGGGGAGGAGGGAGGTATAACGAGCATCTGACTGGCACAATATTCCTGGGCTCTGACTGGCACAATATTCCTGGGCATCTGACTGGCATAATATTCCTGGGCATCTGACTGGCATAATATTCCTGGGCATCTGACTGGCATAATATTCCTGGGCATCTGAATGGCATAATATTCCTGGGCTCTGACTGGCACAATATTCCTGGGCATCTGACTGGCATAATATTCCTGGGCATCTGACTGGCATAATATTCCTGGGCATCTGACTGGCATAATATTCCTGGGCATTTGACTGGCATAATATTCCTGGGCATCTGAATGGCATAATATTCCTGGGCTCTGACTGGCATAATATTACTGGGCTCTGACTGGCATAATATTACTGGGCTCTGAATGGCATAATATTCCTGGGCATCTGAATGGCATAATATTACTGGGCATCTGAATGGCATAATTTTCCTGGGCATTTGACTGGCATAATATTCTTGGGCTCTGACTGGCATAATATTCCTGGGCATATGAATGGCTTAATATTCCTGGGCATCTGACTGGCATAATATTCCTGGGCATCTGACTGGCATAATATTCCTGGGCATATGAATGGCATAATATTCCTGGGCATCTGACTGGCACACTATTCCTGGGCATCTGAATGGCATAATATTCCTGGTCATCTGACTGGCATAATATTCCTGGGCATCTGAATGGCATAATATTCCTGGGCTCTGACTGGCATAATATCACTGGGCTCTGACTGGCATAATGTTCCTGGGCATCTGACTGGCATAATATTCCTGGGCTCTGACTGGCATAATATTACTGGGCTCTGACTGGCATAATATTACTGGGCTCTGACTGGCATAATGTTCCTGGGCATCTGACTGGCATAATATTCCTGGGCATCTGAATGGCATAATATTCCTGGGCTCTGACTGGCATAATATTACTGGGCTCTGACTGGCATAATATTCCCATTGAAATACTGGTAAGTTTGTTGATTTAACTTTACTTCATTTTAAATATTGTATTTGTTCCCGTTTTGTTTCTTCACTGCAAAATAAGATATATGCAGTGTGCATAGGAATTTGTTCATAGTTTTTGTTTTTACTATAGTCCGGCCCTCCAACGGTCAGAGCGACCGGCCCCCTGTGGCAAAATAGTGTGTCTCAGGTTATGTGTGAATTGGTGTAACTGTGTGTGTGTAAGTGGTAAGGGTGTCTCTGTGTGTGACTGCAAGGGTGTCTTTGTGTTTAAGGGTTTCAATGTGTGACACATTTAGAGCATGCGAGTTGAATATTTAGATGTATTTATTTTCTACACTATACATTATTCATATATATATATATATATAATGTAAGGAGGCTTAATGGTGTGGGAGGCGTGGCGGATCAGAGCAGGGGGGCCACCAAAATGCACCTTCGCCTGTGTAGACGAAAATCCTTGCACCGGCCCTGTGTGTTTGTGTGTATATATGTGTCTGCCTGGATGTGTTTGTGTGTATATATCGGTCTGACTGGATGTGTTTGTGTGTATGTATGTGTCTGACTAGATGTGTTTGTGTTTATGTATGTCACTGACTGGATGTGTTGGTGTGTGTGTTTGTATGTATTTGTAGAAAAACGAGGTGTAACAGGTTTCGCACTCAGAAGTGGAGGGTGCAAGGAGAGGACTTTCACCCTAGTGAAATAAAGGATCCTGTATGTATATGGGACAGACTATGTGTCTGTGTGTGACTGCTTGTGTTTGTGTCTATGTGCCATTGTATGGCTCCTAAATTTTTTAGCTGGCTCCTAAAACTCAGATAAATTTGTCAAGCCCTGCTTTAGACATACTGATTCATCTCTATGGTAGACCTCTGTTTGGTTTCCATGAGGAGGCATCAGGCAACACAAAAAGAAACCCTTCAGTGCACATACAATCGCTCGTAGGAGCGACAGTGTGTGCCATACCAGAAAGGAAGCTGCCTCTCCATTATGGCGTCCTCCCTGTTGTGGCAAGAGCATCGGAAGCAGTGTTCTGTTGCAGTTGCTAGACTGCACTTAGTGGCAATTGTCAATTTTACAAAAATAAAATTGGTAGGGTTAAGATCTAGAGTTTAGAGTAAGTAGATGATTTTTGGGGTAGAGTTCAAAAGGTCACTGTAGGGGGGGGAATTGTGCTTTAGGTTATTGCCCTATAACTTGCAAAAAAAATAACAGAAAAACATGTAATCATAGTATATTTCTAAACTGTGGACAAATATTAGAAACTATTTAAACAGGGTCTTTTTATCGTTTTTGATTGTGTAAAATCAATATTCTGTCATATTTTAAGATTTGTTTTATAATACATTTTAACATCTGATGAAAATGATGGTATCTTAACAAAGCCCTTCTTAAGGCGATAAAAACAGTATATAGCAGGGCTCGACAAACCCTGGGCGCCAGGTCTCCATGGCGACCTGGAAATAAGGCCTGGCGCCCGGGTGCCAATACCCTCATGTTCCCCTTGCCGCTGCCATTCGTTTGTTTTGGGGGGTTTTTCAGCGCAAGGGGGAAAGTCTGTGCAGATTGCACAGACGGCAAGCTCTGCCCCCTCGCGCAACGTGTGTGTGAGTGCTGGGTGTCGTCACTTGACAACCCAGCACTCATCCCAAAGAGCAATGAAGATCGGCTGCAGCATGAATGTTCCCCCTCCCCTGCAATGAGTTAAGCAGCAGGGAGGGGGAACATTCGTCCTGCAGCCGATCTTCATTGCTCTTTCGGCTGAGTGCTGGGTTGTCAAGTGACGACACCCAGCTATCACACAAGTTAAGAAAGGGGGGGGAAAACTGTGTATGTGTGAGGTGTATATCTGTATGGGAAGTGTGTGTGTGTGTGTGGGGGGTTTATATGTGAAGTGGGGGGGGGGGGATGTATATGTGAAGTGGGGTGTGTGTGTGTGTGTTTATGAATTGCGTGTATATTTGCGTGATTGTCTGGCTCCTAAAAAAAATTGCTGGCTCCTAGAATCAAATTACATTTGTCAAGCCCTGGTATATAGTATGTGTGGGTACAGTAAACAAAACACAACAGAAGTGTAAAAAAAAAAAACCCTGCATCATGAAGGGGTTAAGGTCAATATTGGAACAATTAAAAAAAAAAATAATGAATATATAGTTGTAATAAAAGTATTTGCTTTTTAATATACATAATTTTATTTATGAAGGGAACTATTGGAGTGGTGTTTTAAATTGCATAAATGTATATATTGTCCTATGCATTTTTATTTATTTATAATGATTGCACTAAAGCTGCTTTACTCATGCAGGTGCAGACCGCAATGAACTTCTGTGCAAAATTTGCATAAACCAGATTGGTTCTGAAAAAAATTATCTTAACATCACAACTTTCCTATGTCTTATTTCCTGTTTCTCCTCGAAATGCACTGATTTGTTTATGCAATCTGTATTACTGAATTGTAACATTATATACACGATGAGACACACCAAGCTCATGAAAGACTGCCTGTTCTCCAACATATCAAACATTTTGTTTACAGAATATTGTAGGGGTTTCTACTTCAAAATACAGGTTGAGTAGCCCTTATCTGTAATGCTTGGGACCAAAAGTATTTTGGATAACTGATCATCATCATACCACTAAGGTATATTTAAGTCTCTCAGCACTCATGAAATACAGTAGTATCAAGAGTAAATAAATCATCTCAGACTTAACAATGCATCTCCAGTGCAGTAACTCATAGTGTCAACCCCTGGATTTCCTCCAATACCATGCCAAACAGAAACCTTAGTAATGCCAGTCAGATGGCGTATTAAATATGCCATGAAGAGCCCCACAATTTGCCCCCTAGACTTGGTTTTTAGATCATTAACAATCCTTCTACAGCTAAAGGATACTCAACCTGTAATACTACTTTTTATATAGATGTCGGTATGTGGGTTTGGGTAGGATCTATTTTATTACTAGAAAAAAAAGTTTAATTATCCATTAATTCCTTGCAAGTGTAGCATAGTTTTAAAAAGCTCAGACAAGTATTTACTTTCCATGCAATCTTTATACTACATGTACCATGGGAAAAACATTAAAGAAGATACACATAGTAGATTAATATGGTAAGGATTTAATTTGAGACAAATGTCTTACCTGCAGATGATATCTCAAGTTCTGTACTGTACTAAACTGTACCACATGGTAATATCTAGTGGATACACAAGTTTGATTATTGCTTCTATAAAATGCTGAGATACTTTATTGGCACATTCTGACTTATTTCCTGCCACTTAATTATGTTAATTTTCTATTTAACACAGTTCTGCCCTCCGGAGACAAACCCACATTGGAAGCAGGAGGGGACCAGGAAGTGAGTATGCATACTTTCCACAAAGTTTCAAGTTTCTACTGTATAGGTATATAGATATATGTGACTTTAAAGGGACAGTCCAGGTACTAAAGCCTCTTTGCTGTAGAGTATACTGCCTGTGTAACACACAGGCTTTGTTTCAATGCAATTTGACGCAGGGATTCTGTAAAATTAACTTTTTTTTTTTTTTTTTTTGCTCAAGTCTTCCCACACTGATCATTTTCACATGGACTGGAAAATCACACTGAGCTTGATTTTATATATATATTTTTTTTTAAAGTGGGTTGAATAATCAGAAATGCATGTTGGGTCACATAAATTTTACATATACAATAATTCATAGTTGCCAACTGTCCTGTTTCTGCAGAGTATTTGCAGCTTGTCCTGAGTGCACCCTTATCTGTAAAAAAAAAAAAAAAAAAAAAAAAAAAAAATGCTACCTCAAAAATGCTACCTCACGTGGCTTCTGCATTAGTCAGAGGTTCGGGGGTCATGTGACCTCTTAGCACTCAGACTTGAGGGGTAGAGGCATGGAGACTTGCATCACTAATCTCAGTTGGTAATTAACATGACCAACGTTAGTAAATTAATTCACCTATATATATGTGTGTGTGTGTGTGTGTGTGTATATATGTGGATATATATATATATATATCTAACATTATTTATAGTACACATATAGTGGCGTGATGGCGAACGTTTTCTGGGCCCAAGTGCCCAATTTTTGGCTGACATCAATTTGCAGAGCTCAAAGTGAAAACACCGGTTACACACCCATATATACTCACTCTCACGCGTACTCGTACTCACTCTCACGCGTACTCGTACTCACTCTCACGCGTACTCGTACTCACTCTCACGCGTACTCGTACTCACTCTCACGCGTACTCGTACTCACTCTCACGCGTACTCGTACTCACTCTCACGCGTACTCGTACTCACTCTCACGCGTACTCGTACTCACTCTCACGCGTACTCGTACTCACTCTCACGCGTACTCGTACTCACTCTCACGCGTACTCGTACTCACTCTCACGCGTACTCGTACTCACTCTCACGCGTACTCGTACTCACTCTCACGCGTACTCGTACTCACTCTCACGCGTACTCGTACTCACTCTCACGCGTACTCGTTCTCACGCGTACTCGTACTCACTCTCACGCGTACTCGTTCTCACGCGTACTCGTACTCACTCTCACGCGTACTCGTTCTCACGCGTACTCGTACTCACTCTCACGCGTACTCGTACTCACTCTCACGCGTACTCGTACTCACTCTCACGCGTACTCACTCTCACGCGTACTCGTTCTCACGCGTACTCGTTCTCACGCGTACTCGTTCTCACGCGTACTCGTTCTCACGCGTACTCGTACTCACTCTCACGCGTACTCATGCGCACACACAGCCAGGTTCACACATCACCACTTGTCTGCTCCATCCAGAGCAGTCATTAGTGGATAAAAGAAGGGCGCCGACGGTCATCTGTCCCTTCTTTCGATAAACTGCGCATGCACGCTATGTGGAGAAGCTTTCAAGTCAGAAAGCAAACAGTTAATTGTGTGTGTGTGAGATGATCAAATACCTTTTTATTTATTAACTGTTTATTGCTGGTTATTTTTTCCTTTGTAATTTCCCTTTTTGCTATTTCATTTTTCCCCCCATCATCTATTTTTGTTCACTTTGCGCTAGCTTTCCTGTTTGAAATACATATGCTATCCATTTTCTCTATCTGTATATTCCAAGTAGTGGTGTGTCAGACCACATGTATAAATGCTGTCTAAACTTTAGAAACCAACCTGCTGCCAAGTTCATGTTCAAAAACCCAGAGTGTTGTTATCAGGTATAGGCAGGAACCTCACATTTTTACTACTGTGCTTTGTTGTTAACACGGTTCTGTTTTGCTTCTGTGTAGTACAAATTGTAAAAAAAAAAAGAGGAATTTAGAGCTGGGTTTTGGCAGGCTCTAACTCTCAGGATAGCCCGCATGTTTTGATAAGATTTCCAAGTCAGTTTTGACTGTTTAAAAGCTATGTTCTTTATTAAACAAAATAGCAGATTTTCCGTGCATTTTAAGAGTTCCTATTGACCGAATACTGCTGTGATGTCATGATACATTATGCAAAAGAACATATTCTTTAACAGAACTCATGATGGTGGGAATATTTTTGTAGAGGCTTTTATGCCTTTGGGGTATTAAATGAAAGCCATGAAGTACTTCCAGATGTTTCCTAGTAGTTTTTCAGTCATTTTGATCTGTCTTGTTACACAACTTTACAGCTTTAAATAAATACAAATTTCCTATTTTCTTAATTAGTATAAACATGAGCAAACCGCACCATGTGTAACTGGAGCACCTGTATGCACACATATAATTAAAGTATGTTTGTTTATTAGCTTTACACTGTCTCAGGTTAGCGTGTGAGACTCTAGTTCTTAGTGTGCCCCTTTTTATTTATGATTATTTCTCCTTTCCTCCATAAAGTAAACTATGTGACCATCAATAAATACTGAGTAAATATAGCTAGCAGGATGTGTGGCATCACTGGCGTAAACATTTTTTTTTACAAGTACTAGTATAAGAATAAATTGGCATGTACTTTTTTTAAGTCGAAACTGCATATACCTTACACTTACTGTAATAGTTTCATTTTGCAAGCGCTATTCCCTGACCAGCAGCCATGATGCTTCCACTAGCAAAGGGAGACCTTCGTTTTTGAATGTCACTAACAGAGTAGCTAGATACTCTTCTGTTGGTGGCATTCAGAAAGGAAGGTCACTCTGTGCACTAGCAGAGAGAGCGACTGTGAGCCCCGATCAGAGCCCCAGTGCTGATTGGCAAGTGAGTGTAAGGCTGGCCCAAGATACTGTGCTGCCAGGGTCCAAGAATGAAATGCTGTTCCAACCTCCCCTGGAACACATACACACAGTCACATGTACACCCAGTCAAATATACACACACACACAGTTATTTATTTATTTATTGTGGTCAGAGCTTCTCTTTAAATATATGTGCACTGCCTTTCTGAGAAGTTTTACTGACTGACTGACTGACTAGAATTAATAATGGATAAAGCTTGTTGATCTCTACTGCTCCCTCTGCAAGATGACAACTGTTGGACTAATCCGGATGTTAATAGCTAATATTACATTTTTAGTTTAAACTATCTTTATGTTTTGTGGCTGTGTTTGAGTTAATATTCTATTTTGGAGTTTAGCTCTGCGAAAGCTTGTCCTATGTGTAACCAGTGTATAAAGCACAATATATATATATATATATATATTTTTTTTTTTTATTATTATTATTTTTTTTATTTCTAAGAGTGGTTCTTATGAAAAATCAATATGGCAACCTTAGTTGTGCTGTTTTTTTTTGTTGTTGTGTCCTTCTATAACCTTTGCTTGATTGTGTTAACTTAAGTAGAATATCATTCGGACAAAACCTTACACTATTTTTCAATCTGGAGTGGTTGGTTTTGACTTGTAACAAGACATTTTTGCTTTTTGCAAGCATATGTGTTGTACAAATACTAGGTTCTTGAAAACAATATTTTGAGTTAAACTTTCAGAGAGAGAGCTCAATGTTTCCAAAGCAAAGCACTTCTCATCCCTCCTCTTTGATCTGGCCTGATTTTAAATCCCAAACCAGCAATAATACAATTCATTGTAACCGAGCAACCTTTTGCTATAAGTTCTCATAAAAATCTTTAATACTTATTATTAATCTGTTTTAGATTGATGATCTCACTCCAGTGGAAATCAAGCTGTAATTTGCTGTTTTGGAGAGTGTTATGCCCTCCACCCTTAGAATTATGCAATTGGGAGAATTGGGAAATACATTTTAGAGGGTGTTTACAGATTACCAACGGCCAACTGCTAGTAATTATCTTTTTGCACTTCTGTTGAAGTGGTCTTCACTTACCATTACACTCAGCCAGCCAGCTAAATAAACTATCGAGAATGATCATAACTGTACTCTGTATTATCTGGAGTGTCTAATCATTAAACTATTTCTGTTCTAGAGATAGCTGACCTTTAGCACACCAGCTATTGTAGAATACAGTGCTTAAGATGGTTGGCTAAGAAATATGGGATTTGTATTCTACAAATGTTTTAGTGCCAAAGATTAGCTATCAGTACAGCTGTTGTTCAGTACATTTGCCATGTATATCGTACAGAATGTAATACTGAAATAATGAAGGGAAACAAAGTTTTAAAGGGACAGTCTAGTCCCCAAACACACTTTGGTGCAAGTTGAAGATTACTGCTTTTATAGTGCACAGGCTTTTTTTCCCCAGTGCGATTTGATGCAGGCATTCTGCATAAATCACATTTTTAATATTTGACTCAAGCCTTCCCCAGTAATTCAGCACTGATTATATAGACACTGAGGATATAAAGTTTTGTTTTACTTAGTCACTTCCTGTGCCCTTCGAATTGAATACATTATGGGGACTCTGAATGACCTTGCTCTTGTACACAGTAGGATCTCTTAACAGTGCAACACACATAGTCTCATGACATCACTAGAGAGACAAGAAATCCATCCCAAAATAGTGCCTTCAAATGGCAGACAGTTTGGGTACCTGGATGTGGAACTACCCAGGTAGCCAGGATGTGCCTCCGAATATGTTGTCATTTCAGAAATCATAGACAATTCCACGCTATCTCCCGACACCAAAATCAGCCGAATTGCACTAAAACAAAGTGGTAGTATCTGTCCTCCCCATAGACTTCGGCTTATTTCAGGAGGACCTCGACTATTAGTAATATAGCGGAAATGCTCCCATATAAGTCAGTGGGCGGACTTTCGATACAGCTAAAGTAGGTTCCTCCCAAAATGGCCAGAAGTGTAATAACATAAAAATAAATAACATGATACATCAAGTACATAAAAATAAGGTAGAAGAACATAAGATCATTTGTTATTAAAACTTAAAAATGCTGATATTTAATGTAAATATACTTTTATAGTTTATAACATTAATATATTATCATTGTGTACAAATATTTTTGTGTTTAAAATGTTTACTTTCATTCTTCACCTTTCTATTCAATTCTCCAGCTAAAATCTGGAGAAATGAAATGGGTGAATTTTGTGTATTTTTCCTAAATTCACAGCATGTCTGGGGAGGAAAGATTTTGGTTAGCTGAAATTGTATACTTTTTATAGTGAAATTGTCCCAATTCAAAATTCTTTTGATGCTTCCATTTCTGAATGGCTGGAACAGCTGATTAGGACCTGAACTCACGGATATTGAGTAGCCGCATTTCGGAGACTTATTAAATTCGGCCAGTGCCTTTTCGGGCCAGATCAATGTGTGTTGAGTGAACCCTAAAGTTTCTAAACAACAAGTCTGTCCTATGATAGAACTATACAAACAAAGAGGTCTCAAACAGGTACTTTGTTTGTATTCTTTCATTAAATCATTTCTGTTTAAAATATCTACACTTATCTTTCCATTAAACATGACTTCATTTTTTGCAGACTGTTGGACAATTTAAAGGCACAAATTTTTATGTTTGCATCAAGTGGAGACATTTTAAAATTCAAATGTTTTAAAGAGTAAATACAAATAAAGTACTTACTGAACCCTCTTTGCTTATATAGCACTGTCAGTGGGCAGCCATGCTGTTTAGACTCTTCTCTCGTCATCTGATTCAATATTCAACATTTTTCAGTCCTCTGATAATTATTCAAGCAAATAGAACCCAATAAGGTACGTTATATTCATTCATTAACCCCTTCACGACAATTGCCAGGCACGTCAATCACAAATGAGCATTTAGTGACAATTGATGTGCTTGGCATGTCATGCTGTTAAACGAGCATAGGTAACGATCAAAAGTCACCTTTTTTGCTCAGCAGGTGTTGCTGCAGTCTAGCAATGGCCAAGCTCCATGTAAAGAGGCAGCATGCCAATTCAATACGGTGCTGCCCTGTTCAGGGAAAGAGGCTGTCCGCAACATTGCAAGTAATTTTAAAATGTTTTTAAAACTAAGATCTAGGGTTAGGGTTCCAATTATGGTGTAAACTCAATACAAATATAAGAATCTATTTAGCAGGGTTTTTTTTATTTGCATTTGTAGCTGTTTAAAAGTGTTTTCATGTAAAAGACAGTGTTTTTTTTTTTTTTTTTTTTTTTTTTAAAGTCATATTTTTAGTTGAGTTTTTATAGTAAATTATATGATATGATGAAAACAATGGTATCTAAAGGAATTTCTTTTATGGCGATTTATTTATATATATATATATCCTTTCAATAAAACATAACTCTTATACTGACACTTTGCTTGATACAAAAAGTTATAAATCTAATTTAAATATTAATGCAGTTTACCTTGAAAACATACTTTGTGCAGACTTTTGTCCAGAGATGGAGCAACATTTCTTAGGAGCCAGATCGGAGGTCTCTTGGGCAGTGCATGCTATTGGATGTAATGTTATGATATATGTTATGGAGTCTCCAGTTTATGACATCACCTGTGGCCTAATATGCAAATTAAGAGCTTTTCAATGGGACATGTTTAATTTGCAAATTAGGCCACAAGTGATGTCATAAGCAGGAGACACCACAGACATATATTAAAATACTTTTTTTCCCCTCATAATTTAGGCATTTGCATGTAACTTTGTTAAAACAACTTAAAGATATTTTTCAAATTTTTTTTTATCTTCTACATGGACAGTAAAAATCATATTGTTGATGCAGTCCCTTTAACCCCTTCGTGACAATGGACGTGTTGGCCACGTCCAGCCGGGAACTCCGTTCCTGACAATGGACACGCCGGACATGTCCTGCAGTGAAACGAGCGGTTTTCACGATCAACGATTGCGAAAAACTGATCTGATGGTGCTGCTCTATTGCCTCGATGTCGAGGCAATAACCAGCACCGAAATTCCTGTTCTGGGGTACCCACGATTGTTCCACGGAGCGATCGTGGGCGCCATATTGCCAGAGCAACATGCACCAGCAGTATGGCTGTGTCCTCTTGTGGTCAGAGCTTCGGAAGTGAAAAAAAAAATCTCTTCCGACGCTCTGAATATGTTGCTTGACTGCCCCTAATTATCTTAAATCTAGGGTTAGGGTTAGAATAGCAGCTAGGGTTAAAATTAGGGTTAGCATAAGGGATAGGGTTACAATTAAATTAAAATTCAAATATATAAAGGGTTAGAGATGGGGTTAAATTTAGGGTTCGGTTTGTGGTCAAAAGGTCAATAATAGGAAAAAACTAAAAAAAACACTATTTTTGGTTTTTGCCCCATAACTCGCAAAAAAATTCAGAAAAACATGGAAGCATATTTCTGAACTTGGGACAACATTTAGAAACTATTTAGACGGGGTCTTTTTTAATGATTTGTATTTGTGTAAATGATATTTTAGGTCAAATTTAGAAAAAGTGTTTTTTTTTCCCCATCATATTTTTGATATATATATATATATTTTTTTGTAAATTATAAGATATTATCAACATAATGGTATATAATGAAAGCCCTTCTTATGACGATAAAAACAACAAATAATTTGTGTGGGTACAGTATATGAGAAAGAAGAAAATTACAGCTAAACACAAACACCTCAGAAATGTAAAAACAGCCCTTGTCACCAAGGAAAAGTCAAGGTCAAAATGTCTTGTCACTAAGGGGTTAATGTAATATGCTCCTCCAAATCAAGGAAGAAACTTTTTTTTTTTTTGCTTTGAGTGGACCTTTTTATGAGGCACTCTAATGGAAAATATCAAAGTACAGTTTGTCTTCTGCTATCGTAATGTTTAGAAAAATTAAGTCACACGAATTAGAACCGTTTATACGTACAAGTGTCTTTTACATTAATATCAACTGCGGGATTAGTTCCATTACCAGGATAATTTTTTTAGGGTGCCATTGCTAGAGGCAGGAATTACCGTATTTGCTCAAATATAAGACGACCCTGATTAGAAGACAAAATGCATTTCTTGTTTTTATTTCCAATGCAGCCTCTCTCCCCCTAAACGTTGTCTCTCTCTCCGCCTCCAAACGCTGTCACTCTCCCTCCCCCCAGCTTTGTGTGTCTCTCTCTTCCCCCAAGCGCTGTCTCTCTTCCCCTCCCCCCAACCTTTACTCTCTCTCCCCCAAACATTTTTCTATCTCGACCTCTCCCTCCAAACATTTCTCTCCCCCCCTTCCCTCCAAACATTTCTCTCCCCCCCTTCCCTCCAAACATCTCTCCCCCCCCCCTGCCTCCAAACATTTCTCTCTCCCCCTCCCCTTGTCTCTCTCCCCCTCCCCTTGTCTCTCTCCCCCTCCCCTTGTCTCTCTCCCCCTCCCCTTGTCTCTCTCTCCCTCCCCTTGTCTCTCTCTCCCTCCCCTTGTCTCTCTCTCCCTCCCCTTGTCTCTCTCCCCCTCCCCTTGTCTCTCTCCCCCTCCCCTTGTCTCTCTCTCCCTCCCCTTGTCTCTCTCCCCCTCCCCTTGTCTCTCTCTCCCTCCCCTTGTCTCTCTCTCCCTCCCCCCTCCCCTTATCTCATTCTCCCTGGTGGCTTGCGGGGCAGACGGAGGAAGGAGCCGGCTTCATCATAAAAGTCCCGGTGGACGCGCCGTGCAGCAGGGGAGGATGTCTGCGCGCAATGTTTTGAGGTCAGATTATAAGACGACCTCGCATATAATTTTTTTCTGAAAAAAACCTTGTCTTATAATCGAGCAAATACGGTATATCCATAGACTTTTCCCCTGACTGGGCCTCGTTTACATCCCTTTCTTACCTGATAAAATAGTTGCTTTTGTATGACACACCTATAAACTACAAATCATCACCTGATTTATTACTGACCCGCTTTACAAGTCTTTAATGACCTTGGTGGCTTTTGAGCTCTTTTTTTTTTTTTTAAAGAAACTTGTTACATGTGTGCTTCTTTTTATTGTGACAACACTGCCAGCAGCTTGTAAAAACAAAGTGACTTAATACAATTAGTGCTGCAAGCAAATTCCTACTGCAGAATAACAAAAGAAAAAACAGCCTGTTCTGAAGTGCTTGCACTTTGTGTGTGACATTGCTGTATCAGCAACAGTGGTGTTGCTAGGGGTTGGCTACTGGGGTTATAGGCCGGAATCCCCCCTCCATAGCCTCAAATGGAGACTCTGGGGCTAAAGTATACTGGACCGCATGCAAGTTACTTATCACGGCCGTTCAGCCTCCTCCACTTGACTTCCGGGTTAAAGCTCCAGGTGTCACGTGACATCCCGGAGCTCAGAAGCGCCAACGGATGTCAAGACCCTGTTGGTGTCTCGAAAAAGTAAAGAAGCAAGGAGGGGGGCACAATGAAAAAATGTGTGTGTATATGTGTGACAGAGTGTATGTATGTGTGTCAGAGACAGTGAGTGTGTGTGACAGAGAGAGAGAGATTGTGTGTGTGTGTGTGTGTGTGTGTGTGTGTGTGAGAGAGAGCCCATCTGGGCTCTAGCCCCAGATCATTTGGAGACCTAGCAACACCCCTGGTCAGCAATATGACAAAAAGGGAAAGGGAGTCAAGAGGCAAAATACCCCCCCCCCCCCCCCCAAATACTTTTTCATTCCTCCCAATTGTCTACCTTTGTTGGCTTGGAGAAGAGGTTCCCTGGCAGGAAATGTTATTTATCCACTGGTAAGGGAAGAATATGACTGTGGTGGTAGTGGCTAAACTTTTGCATCCCAGCTGTTGAATACTACAGTGTCTTTGATACTCAGCCAGTAGGATCCTCAGCATCATGGGATCTATAGTTGACAATAGCTTGGTTGGCTATGATCAGGGCCAGCATCAGATATTGTGGGGCCCCTTACAGACCAAATGGTCTGGGCCCCCGCATCCCCCACTCCATTTCTTATTTCATTATTGCCAGTGGTGTATCTTAATTTTGTGCTGCTCTAGGCAGACAAAATCCGGGCACCCCCCTACCCAAGCTGCACACCCACGTTACACACCTAAGACATGCCCCATCACCTCCATTTCATGACCCCACATCACACATAACATTCAGACTCACATCAAGCTCATACTCCCATCACACACACACTCCTACTCCCATCATACTCAGTCACACACTCCTACTCCCATCACACACAGTCTCCCATCACACACACTCTGACTCCCATCACACTCAGTCACACACACTGTCTCCCATCACACACACTCTGACTCCCATCACACTCAGTCACACACACTGTCTCCCATCACACAAACTCTGACTCCCATCACACTCAGTCACACACACTGTCTCACATGGTCCCTCCATGCTGCCTGTTCGGCTCCCAGGCGATTGTGCCGACAGGTCACGTGACCGGGCGCGCGTATGACGTCAGCGCGCCCGTCACGTGACTGTCGGCACTTCCGTGTCACACTGCACGGGGAGCCGAACAGGCAGCACAGAGGTTTCTCTGTGCTGCCTGTTCGGCTCCCCATGCAGCCTGGCAGGCAGAGCGATGGTGAGGGGGGATCTTCCGATCCCCTCTCACCTCCGTCTCTGCCTGCAAGCGCGGTCTTTTTTTTTTATTTTTTTTTTAAAGGGCCGGATTTTTTTTAATTTAATTTTATTTTTTTCAGTGCTGGGGGGCGCCTAGGATGCCTCACGGTAAATACAGCACTGATTATTGCCCCAGCACCCACCTTGCACACGACTTACAGAAGCCAGCACTTACAAAACAACAAAAAGGTTAGTGTATTGTGTACAATTCCCAAGCTCTTTAGCCAGCAATATGGGTAGCTGAAATCAACAATAGTTAGTGTTTGTAGTGTAGCCCCTCACAATCTCAATCATTAGTTAACTACAATCATCTGAAGTCAACAAATGACAGTGTAGTGTTGTGCAGTTTTAGTTAGTGTAGCCTCTTACCACCCCTCTGTTTGTCCAGGTTACAACATACAGCTGTATGCTCACAATTTGTCTTTTCTTTTGTTTCTTCAATCATTCAGTTTGTATTACTTTCTGTCAATTGTATAGTTCACTCCCATTCACCCAATTGCCAGTGGGTGGAGCTCTAACCCTGCTTTCCAAGGGTACACCTGTATTTGTGATTGCATTGACACAGATCTATCATAATATACTGAAAATATAGTCAGATTAAATAAAGATGGTTCTGTTTGTATTACAAACATAAAGAAGTAGTGTTTATGTAACAACAATGAAGAAACAAAAAAAAAGTCTGAAAGGTATAGTGCAGGTCACGTAGATAAAAAGGGAAAACAACTCTCCCAACTTGAGAACCTTACAGCAATATTTATTTTATTATTTGAAAGACTTTTATAAGCTAACCACAAAAAGATTATGCGTTAATGCTAATGAGTATTAATTAGTAGTATAACATATTTTATTGTATACAAATTTCTAAGGGATTAGGTAAGTTGTTGGTTTTTAACTCCAATAAAGTCTTCATTAATGTCAAAAATAATCTAGATTATTGTCATAGCTTAGTTTTAGTAATCTTTAGTAATTATAATATTTTATGTGTAAAGATGTAGGGTGATTGTCCAATGTCCATTATTGGATTGCCAATTAGCACTGATTGGGGTCTGTGTTGTACACTGCCGTAAGCATTATGCTTAAAGGGGCACTCCCACCAAAAAATGAAAAGGTTTTATTTTTTTATTTTGCATTGTTGATTTAGACAGTGCCAAATGACCACTCACGTCAGCCTGAGCAACAACCTGCTCAGGGATATCGGCACCAGGGAGCCCGGGAGATGGGTAGATGATGACAGGTCACCTCCTATATGACGGCTCCAGGGATGTGTAAACACATGAGGAGAGAAGGCAGGGGGATCAATAAACACTGTTTAATACAAAGCTTTAAAAATACATAAAAATCTTACATTTAAAAACGGAAGAATCTTCACAATCAGTAAAAACAATGAAGCTCTTGAAAAAAGTGTCCAGTGCCTTTTAAGTCCCGTGTCTCCTGCAGCAAAACGCGTTTCACCTCAACAAGGCTTTTTTCGACACTTGAAAAACCCTCGTTAAGAGGTGAAACACAATGCACAACACTGTAAGATTTACACTTACCAAAAAGGGTAAATATATAGTGTGTATTTGTGTTGGTTGTACCGCACCGGTCACGGTTTTTTTTTTTTCTGTATTTTTTTTGCCTGGCTAGAAGTGAGACACTAGCCGTGTCTAGGTGCTGCACACTCCGCCACGTATAGGCGCAGTAATTTATATTTTTTTCTGATGTTGATTTCAGATATGTCTTTTTGTTTTATTTATGTGACTGTAATTAATAAAATATGCAACTAAACAAGTGTGACTGGGTGCCACCATTTTGTAAAAGTGTTTACAGCACAAATTTATCACTTTGGGCCTTGGGACACAGAATGCAGTCTTTAAGTCAGAATTTTGATCATAGACTTGCACTGAATGGGAGGGTAATGTAAGGGGCAGAGTTATGATCCTGTTTTATCAGGTTAATCTCCTCTCTTTGTGTTGGAAGACAGGTAAACATAAAGTTGTACACAGCCACCTAGTCCTGCTCACTATGATACACAGGAGCCAGTAAGAGAGCAGGAGTGTATCTTATGACAGCATAGTCAGTAAAGTGAGACTTTCTGGAAGATTTTTGATGATGTTGCATCATGGGAAATATTCACAAAATGGAGCCAGGCGATAAACACCTGATTTTTATGATTCCTTTTATATGCATTTAATTCAATAATATAAAAAATAGTGGCATATGATTTATATATGTGTTTGTTTTAAATTACCAGGTTATATAGTTACATCTTATGTAAGTTTGGTGTCCCTTTAAAGAGACTGTCTACTGCTCTAAATGCATCTTCCAAATATCTATGCATATTAATGTGATGGAATTGTGAAATTACAGCAGTTTGAAAGAAGAAAGCACTGCTCTCACTAGCTGAGTAAAAGTAAAATCCATTTTTTTTTTTTGCTGCAGGAACCAATGAGAATAATTTCATGCAAATGAATGGAATATTGTGTGTCTCTAGTGATGTCATGAGACATTGTGTTGCACTGTTAAGAGATCCTACTGTGTAAAGAGCAATGTCACTCAGAGACCACATAATTTATTTAATTGGAAGAGCACAGAAGGGACTAAATGAAACAAAACTATATATCCTCAAAGTGAGCACCAGCTACATTTTACTAAAAAACCTGAAGGACAAATGTTATGTTTTTATGTTATTATACATCTGGATCTCCCTCCGAGGTTTACAAGAAAAAAAAAAAAGTTTAAAAAAAAATAAACAAACCTGCAGGACGGCATTGACCATCCTGACGGTAACAGCTCATCGTGGCTGTGCTGTGGATCCCATTGCAGGGACTTGCAGTGGGATTCCCAGTGTCACATGAGGCTGCTTTAATAACAAAATGTATCTGATGCTCAAATTGAGCGTCCGCAACTTTTTCGACAACTCTGCAATGTCACAAGTGGGATCTTGGTAGGAACTCGCAGGTTCTGTAGAGTCTCTGCTTGTATGTTCCTGAAGTGATCAGGACTAGGAGCACAAAGACACTGGTTTGGTGCTTTGGTTGTTAAGGTCCAAAGCACCTTCCAACTCGATGGGGTTAAATGTGTTGTTTTTCAGTACATTAGTGGTAAGGAGTTATTTGTGTACAATCTCTCAATTACTTCCTGACCATCAAGCTGCAGATGTAGCAGAAAGTAAAGTGTAATATAAAATCCCCTGTCAGTGCTAGCTTTATATCTTCAGTACATCTCCTCAAGACTTAAAAAAACAGATATTACTTCACTTAAAACAAAAGTAAGGAATTAAGTAATCTGGATCGTGTGTGTGATGTACAAGCAAATGCAAAGATTAAGTTGGGTTTTAAATGTGTGTATCACAATCTAAGTGTTATATCACTTTGTGGCACCAAATGTACAATGCACAGAATGTTATGTATCTGACCACAAGGTAATGTCATAAAGAGAGCACAGACTGATTAAAGAAACTATCTTAACAGATGTGCTTGTTTGTAATTCTATTTGAAAAGTGTGTGGAACATTATCACAATAGTCTGGATGGGAGGAGGAACTTCAGTAGTTAAAATCCCACTTACTGCACCAGTGAATAGGTTCTCCAGCCAAGCACAGTCTACTGTATTTGAATGTTGTTCTGCAATCTAAATATCCTAAGCGTTGGTAATAATGGCAATCTTAATTACATGAATTTATAATTTTATTAATCCCTTCTCTTTATTCTCTCCCTGTCTTTCCTCCTCTCCATTCATCGCCATGATTTACCATACATTTCCACATTTATCCCATTACACCCCCACTGTTCACTACCCTATCCTGTTTTTTGGTGTCTGACACACTGATACCCCAAGGCAGCTACTTGCCTGACATAAAGACCATTCCAACTGTAAAAATGATTCCCTGGTGTACATTATTTATTTATTTATACTTGAGTTTAGTAGGAAAGTTAGATGAAATAATCTGGAGTTCCTTAGAATACATTTGAAGTTCTCATTAACCACAGAGTTGTGAATAAAAATCCATTGCCATGGCTCTTCCTGGTTTTATTGGAGTCAGTGATACTCCTGTTTAATTATTCAGAAGTATTTCTTTATTTAATTGCTTGGTTGGAAGGTTGGTATCTCCAAGGTTTAACGTTTGGAGATGAAATCCTGATTTGGATTCACACTTAAGCTGTTCCTGAGTTCGGTATCTGTATCGATCTGTCGACCTGTCCAACTAATCTTTATTATGTATCTGATAAACAATATAGATCTTATTAATAAATCGAATCTGTCTTAACAGTAGAAAAGGCTTGTTATGGTGCATGTAATATGCAAAGCATCCTACATTAGGCTATGAAACTGAACACCCACAATAACTACCAGGTTTGCTTTTTTTTTCTGTGTTTATAAAATAACAATGATTGTTTGCTGTTGGAGGTATATGTTGGATTATATTCTAGTATTGGCAAGTATTGTCACTTGGGTGCTGAAACGAAGTAGATAATTCAGGGACTTTAAGCCACTGCTACTTCTAGTAGCATTGAAACAAAAGTATTTATAAAGAGGATTTCTAAACACATTTTTTCTTTATTAGCCTCACGAAATCATCACTCAATGCAATGCTGAAATCAAGTGAGTAAACTTTTATTTTTATTTTTTAATGCATTATGGACTTAGGTGGGTCCTGTTATGTAAAGTTAATGACTGGACTGCTAGTTTGAACTCAGCAACCCACAAATATTAAAGTAATGTAAAAAGATTTTAGCATTCAAGAACAGAATGTGTGTTTTGAGATTTTTTTTTTTTGAGAATTAATGTTTGTTTATTTAAAGAAAGTTAGAACAGGGGTTTTCACCTAGCATATGCATTTCTCATAATGTAAAATGGTAATTTAAAAGAAATATATATATTCATGGATCTCGTCTCATTTTGGTTAGGTTTCTTCATAATATTTTTACATTTGTTCCATTTTAAGTGATGATAATTTAATGTGTGTGTGTGTATATATATATATATATATATATATATATATATATATATATATATATATATATATATATATTGTGTGTATATATATATATATATATGTGTGTGTGTGCGTGTATGTATACATATAAAATAATATTGTTTCTCCTGCTGAGCTTTGCATTTTATTTGATTAAACCTATGTCAATTTATACCACCTAGATTTGAAGTTCTTTGGTAATACTTTATTTTCATTTTTAAAATAGCTTGTGGTTTGTTTGGTAGAATAACAAAAAGGTCACAATTTTTTTTTATTTACCATGTATCAAGTTGCAATTTAAATCTCAGGATCAGACCCCTCAAAACATGTGGAAATGTCTACATGGTACTCTGTTGGGTATTCCATGGTAATACACCTTGGCTACTTGGCAGCACTTCTTGGCTTCTAATCTATTGTCCAAGCATGGTTTGCTAATAAAAACATGTCACCTCGTTTAATATACCTAGATACGTTTCACCATTCTTATGCTTTGTTCTTGTTACATTGAGACTACTCATTAAGATAATGCTGGAATTGTGTTGATCAACACCAAGATAAAATATGCAATAAATACATTTACAGAAGCATAAAATATCTGATTCAATAAATCATTCAGAAGAACATAAATGTTTTCTGAGGAGATCTCCATATACATAAAGCATGTGTTATTCTCCTAAATAGGTGGCACTGAAATTTTCTAGATAATATATTTCTAAACCCACAGCTTTTTTTAAGTCGGTTAAAGCAAAATCAGGAGGTTGTTGTTTTTTTTTAAACTGTTTCATTTACAGAGAAAAATGTATACATAAATTATTTTAGCTATATATTTAAAGATGCGGGAATTGGCCTTATTCCCCATAGTTCCATAGTTCATCTCCTGTACATCACCCCATATACAACCCAGTCTAGTCTTGTACTTTCAAAGCTGGAGTGTATTCTGGGGTTTCTCTCATAACTTTCCTCAAAATGTCAGGCTTCAAAGATATAGTCACCATTCATAAACAATACTTGGAACATGGAAATTTGATACATCATCCCTTTAGTTGAACAAGTATTGTGGCCTTTTAGTCTATACAGTGCCTTATAGATAGTGTTTTCTGAGGCAGTTTTGATTTTTCACCTCCAACCAGATCTGATATTGCCGGGACCTGCATTAATGGATCCTCACCTCTACATTATTTAGGTTTGGGGCTGTAATTGCCTTAAGTGTAATATTCCAACTTTGCCTTTCAAATCATCCTCTTCTGTTGGTAAATGCCAAAAGTTCCTGAGCGCCTTTCTAAGGTCCCACAATTGTTGATTATACTGAGTTATATACCTAATAAGGAAATTCAATGTATTGCCACCATTATGGCTGCAGGGTAAATAGCATTTGCTGTTTTTAATATGACACTTAGAATAGTCCCTCTGTTCATATATACTTTATTATTTGACCTTTTTAAAATCGGTCCCAGTGGAGCACTTTCTCCTTATCAGGTTTCTTCTAGCTATATGAGTATGTAAGCTCACCTGAGTATCTGCTGATCAGAATGATTACGAGCGCCTCTGCATTCTACATCTCCAGGTGTGGTAAGAAGCTCTCCTACAGGAGTTTACCATCTCCTTGACAATGAGCGAGGTCACGCGTCACGTGCCGTGTGACTTCATGGCCGCAAGAATTTAAAAATGAATCACAAAGCTCATTATAGCGCTGAGTGATTCTCGTTTATCCTGCCTTAGCAATTGTTCCTGCTTACTGTTTACCGTTGACAAATTGAGTTGCCTTTGTTTCTTCTCCTTGCCTGTGCCCCTGATTTTCCTTTGACTTCGCTTGTGCTGGTTCCCCTGACCTCTGGACCGGCTGACTTCGATTCTGTTCTTGCTTCCTGTATCTCTGGCTTGTCCCTGGATTTCTCTACTGGTTACAGTTCCTTAGGTATTCCTGTATGGTATCATCCTATATTTCTATTGCATATTTATAGCTGTGCTGAATACTGCAAACCTTACATGCATAAGAACTGTGCAGTATACTGTGAATCTCGCATGCATAGAAACTGTTCTTATATACTGTGAAACCTTCTTGCTTGACCACTTTGCTGTTTACGCTGAACTCTACATACATCATAATTGTGCTGAATACTGTGAGCTCTGCACCAGCAAGACCTGTATTGTATTGCTTAGATTACAAGCCCCCAGCATATGGCTGTGCATTGGATTACAAAGAGTCCTCATCCAGTATAAGTTTGCACTTTCACTGTCTATCATTCTCCAAGCAAGATTATTGGTTTACTGGGTGCATCCTCATTCTACTAGACCCAGGTGTGTACCAATATTTGTTCCTGTTGGCCAAATACTGTCCAGATTACACTGTACCCTGCATTTTGGTTTCCGATCCTGCAAACCCTCACAGCAGAACAGGCAGCCCATACGGTGTGAATAGATCAAAGGGTAAGGACAAGAAAGAGTGCTCAATGCTTCAGTACCCGACACACGACACAACAGAGGGAGGGAGGTCAGTGTAGGAGAGGTATATCTGAGTTTTCCTAGAGAGGAGGTTTACAGGGAAAACTGCAGAGGGCAAAAGGATCCTTGCAGAACACCAGCAGAAAGCGGAACAGGCAATGCAATTGCACCAGCACAACTCAATCCAAGAGAGAGACCATCAAGGCTAATCTGTTAAGAAGGAAGCTGTGGTCAGCAGTCTCATAGGCAGAGAGATTCAGGGGGATCAGTACCTTGAAGTAGCCTTTAGATTTGGAAGAGAATAAGTCATTTAACATTTTTGTCAGGGTTTCTCTGCTGGTTCAAATATAAACCCTTTTCTTCAGTGAGTTAACCAGCTGTTATTAACAGGCTGTTACCATGGTTACTCACCTGGCTGCTATTAGCCAGCCCCTTTGCTGCTCAGAGCAGGTGTTTAAGCAGCTAGTTTCAGTAGCTCATTTGCCCTTGTTGCGTTGCTTTTGCATTGTTTCTGGCTTCCAAGTGCTTTTCCTGGTTTCCTGTGATTTGTGTTCCTGATCGGCTGACTTCTCTTCTGGTTCTTGATTCTTTGCTTTGTTCCTGACTCTGCTGATCTCTGTTCTCCTGACACTGGCCCGTCTGACTACCTGCTTTGGCGCCTGACCCTGGCTTGCTTCCTGGTTATTGCTTTTGGTCTATTTTTACCTTTTTTGCTTATTATTATAAAGTATTTTTGCATTTTACCTTCTGTTTCTGTCTGGTTCCTGGTCCATAACATTACATTTGAGAAGTCGTCTAATAATCAGGGTCGTTTCCACCTTGTTGTGCAGATGAAAGGTCATATTTTTTGTACATTTTTCTTTCTTAAAATAACATTTCTTTTTTTATACTTTTAAGGCCTAGCAAACTGAAATCTGTCATTGAGTGGATATTTACTAAAAAGTTTGAGGCTCATTTTATATACTAGTAGATTTTTAGCCTTTCATGTTTCATTAAAGAGCCTCTAAATCATTGTATCTCTTTATTTCAATTAGAAAAATACAGTGACTAATATGGCATGTACTTTTTAAAAGATATGTTCCATTTTATCCTCTGACCAGCAGTTTCAGTATGAAGCATGCAGGCTGTCCAGTCATTGAGACTGACGGTCATTGCTGCTCACATCAGTCTGAGGCCTGGAGGGTCTGGCAATCTCCCTCTGCTTGCGCAGTCAGAGACCCTTAATATTTTTTAAAATAAAAGTAATAGAGAGGACCACAGCTATAAAATCAAAGGGGACCTTATATTTAAACGTGGGGGTCACTTTCTGCATTAGCAGAAGTTGGGCCAGCTCTACCTTGCTATGCAGATGAAAAGTTATTTGTGTACCTGGTTTTTTTTCTTTTTCTTAATCCCTTAATGACAAGCGGAGGTTTCAAGCCGTCATAAACACTGGCACCACTCAGATGGTGTTGCTGTAATGCCTTAACGTCGAGGCATTAAGTAACAGAAATCCGTCTCTCTGCTGATGTTGCTAGACTGCCTTTAGAGGTAGTCTGCAAATCTACAGCTAAAAAAAAAAATGTGTGCGCTAATCTTATAGTTACTGGGTTACAGTTATGGTTAAAGTTAATTTAGGGTTAGTTAGTGTTTTATTTTCACCATATCAGTGCGGTATTTAGTGTGTGGAGTGCCTAGTCTGCCTGGCGGGACAACTAAAAATGCTGCCCCTTAAAAAAACCTTACCATCATAGGCGCTGACTGGGGAGACCAGAAGATCTCACCTCACCAGCCCCATGCCAGTGAGCAGGCAGCATGGTGTCTAGTGCGCTGTCCAGGGGGTCATGTGCTGCCTGCCACTAGACACCAGGGAGCTGTGGGTGCTTGCTGGGGTAAGTCCTGCAATTTGGGTGAAGGTGCAGGTCCTGGGGTGCTGGAGTAAGTCCTGGATGAGCAATGTGGGTGATCGTTCATGTCCTGGGTGTATAATGTGGATGATGGGGCACGTGCTTGGGTATTTCCTGGTTCTGCAATGTAGGTAGGGGAGCATCCAAATTTAGTCTGCAGAGTTGGTGATGGGCCATTTCCTGTGTGTGCAGTGTGGGTGATGGGGCATGTCCTAGGGTGCTGAGGTAAGTCCTATGTGTGCGGTGTGGGTGATGACGTTTGTCCAGGGGAGCTGGGAAATATCCTGGGTGTGCAGTGTGGGTGATGGGGCATGTCCTGGGTGTGCAGTGTGGGTGATTGTGCATGTCCTGGTGCTGCAATGATTTTGAACAAAACCAACATACACCAATGGGGTTAATATTGCATTTTAATAGTTTTCAATGCCTGGCATATTGAAATCTGTAATAGTATTTTGTAGTTCTTCAAGAGCAGCAGCATGTGTGATGTCATCAGTCCGTGAGGGGGGAGGGTATGCCAGAAAGGCACGGAAGGCTAAAATGAAAAGTTGGGAAGAAGTTATCCAATTATTTTCTTGAAAAAAAAAAGAAAAATAATTGCAGTTGCTGCTCCTTTAGTTATTTTTAGAAACTCAAAACAGTTGATTTTGATACGTGGTAGGTTGTGCATAGTGTTTTCCAATTCAATAATTGTTTCAACAATGTTACATTTCCTGCTGCCTTTCCAGTTTTCCTGGGCCCAACCCTAATTATTCTGCGACACACCTCTAACTCTGGTAGTTGTTATAATTGAGCTGTGCTAACATCAGTCCTGGCTTTGGACTTGTTAACCTGAGGCCATGTAGCTACAACAATCTCTTTAAAGACATTTTGGAAAATGCAGCATTTCCCTGTGGAATTCCTCCTGTAATCCTGTCATGTCACAGCAAGTTATACTCCTCCTCTATAGGAAAAAAAAAAACCTAAAAGCCAGAGGAATACAGCGTGTGTCTGCATTGTAACTCTGTACTCCTGAATAAATGCTTGTGTCTGAAAATACTGTTTCTTTCCAGACAGTGGCTCAGAATGGGATGGGCTTCTGTCCATATTGCTGCAGCCTGATTGGTTAAACTTGCAGAACTTTCCCCCTCTCATCCAAACTCCTTTTTTTTTTTTTTTCTGAGAAGTTGACTTGCTGCTGCTTCTCTGAGTGTACGTCAGCTGTAATCTGGTCTCCAGTGACTTACACTGACACCATGAGCTTAGAGGGAGATGAATCAAAAGACGGTAGGATTTTTTTATTTCTTTGCAAAAGGCCTACATTTATTATACTTGAAACTTTTTAAGTTTCCCCTTTGCAGCTCAAGACAAAAACACAAAGTCAGATCTCATTTTAGTTCTCTTGTCTAGTGAGCAGAAAACAATTTGGCACATTCATCTGAAGACTGTTATTTATATTTCCGGAATCTTTAAATGCTGGGGATCTGACATCCATTACTTACATGTGTTTCTCTGTGGAAATGCAGCAGTGATTGACTGTCAGACATTCACAGTAGACAGTTGAAAAGTTGTAGGTTTGTTTCACAGAAAGAGGAAGATTTGAAGTTAAGCAATGAATGTATTTTGTGCATCATTCCTCCTGCTGCTCCTGCACTACTGACTTCCTCTGTAACGTAAAGCTTCTAGTGGAGTCCAGCAAAATGCATGAAATGGTTGCGAGTTATATTTGAATATTACTGTGTAAAAAGGCTTCGTTTACTGCTTGTGGTGAGGAGAGCTGGAAGCCATCCAAAAAAAGCATAATTATTCACTAGAATTAGGGTCATTTCTTTAAGCCCCATCCAGCAACTGTTTTGTATACAAAAGGCAATTGTGGGGTGAAAATTAAACAGGAAACAAAGTGAGATGTCTTAAATGTATGTAGGAAAATAAATGATTTGGACTACAGGATTTGATTCAAACATATATTTATTTTTTTTCTCCCTTTCAAAAAATCTACTTTTGAGTGGTGTGCTATATAATTGTAAGCACTGTCAAATGGAATTCCATTTGTTAGTAAATGGCTCTTTTATGCAGTTTATTACATCAGTCCCCTCTGTCTCTAGTGGAAATGGGTAGAATAAGTCTTTGTCAAATTTCTCATTTTCGGAAATGAAATCAAATAAAACGCATAGCACAAGCTGGGTACATTCAGCACACGCGTTCAAGGACTCATATGATTCCTGTTTAAATCAAGGGTGAAGTTTCTTTCAGATTTGACAATTGGTGAAGTATTAGGCAGAGGGTAAGTAGCACGAGAGCATTTCCTGTTGTGAATATTTTGACACATTCTTATAGCAACCATCACATTCCAGCCTCTATTTACAGTACCGCACTTGGCATATCTGTAACACGCCTTGCATTGCACTCAGGAAACCTTATAATACCAGAAATGCCAGGTGCCTGCCTATCCCTCACATAGATTAGTCATCATGGCTGATATGTGCAACACACTGATTCCTGTTAAATCTCGGTCCAATATAAATTGCTTATTTGTTACTATGTTGTTGTCCTTGTTTTGCCTTTGCCATCTCTTTACATCTTCTTTAGCTTCTGTTTTACAAAATTAACATTATGTGAGGTTTGTTATGAATGAGCTTACAGTAGTTCACTTATAATTGATGGGTTTATGAAATGTGGCAAACATGAGTAAATCCTGGTGCGATATAATTCTGCACTTTTTTAGAGGAATGTACTCCTAACAGGTATTGGGGGGGATATGGATTTAAAATTGGTTTTAATCTCAATGCTTCATTTGTTTATAGGGTTGCCACCTTTTCTTCAAAACAATACCGCCCATGCCTCCACAGCTTTAACATTGGCTGAAAACCATTTTTTTTTCCAACCTATGTGTAAAATACTAGCTGGTCGGCAACCCATTTACCTGTTTGACCTTGATAATAGTATGGTTGCTTTTAAAATGAAGGCAACAGCAGCCAATTATCACTGCATACAAGTGCACATATGAGGACTAACAGATATATATATATATATATATATCTTATTACTATTTTTAAAGCTGATCATTCCAGAAATATATTGACTTTCCTTTCAGTGTTGTGACAGTCATAATCTACTCCAAAGAACACCCTACTCAAACATTCTTTACTGGGGATATGAATTGTTCATATTACTTGTGAACCTGAAATTTAGAATCAAATCTCCCTTTGATATTTTGAAGGTTCTTGTGCCTGTGCAAGGAGTACAGGCATTGTGAAGCTGGAGATCCAGATTATTTATTAGTGCATTGTAGGGATTGTGCATGAAAAACAAGGGTTGAGTGAAGACAGTGACCCTGTGTGGCAGGATGTTCCAGTGACCTACCAGACAAAGCACAAGCTGAGATGATACTGATATTAAATCTAACTGAATTAAACTGATACACATGCTGAATTAAAGCTAACCTTTGTTAATAATAAGACATTTTATTCTACATTTTCACAGGGCCCTAGCTCTCCAATGGGCTCGCCTTGTATGCTGCATAACCTTGTGTAAAAATAAATGAATGAAGTGTAAATTAGTTTTGGTCAGCCCATTTGTTTAAATATCATGTTAAAGTAGCATTTAACACATTTATCTGTGATTTTGACAACATTGCTTCTATGCATAGGGTATGGGACTATATGATATTATTGGACAAGCAGGTTCAGTCAAATAGTTTTTAATTGGAAGTTTTAAATCCTAATTATCCCTGATCATTGATGATGGTGGGATAGTCGATAATTGAGGAAAGAATAAGGCGTATGTGGGGTAGCAAAGCATTTAATTCCACCTACCAGAATTAAATACATAGAATGTGTCTACTCTGGAGGAGTTGTCACGAGGACTATGGTTTATAATAGCTTCCCAACAACTTGCTGTTCAGTTTTAGCTAATGACTGTTAAATTCTATTTTTTTAACATTGAACTCAACTGACTTTATCTACAAGGTTCAAGTGTGAGGTCAATTGAATTTGAGACTGTGTGGGGAGAAAAAGAGAGAACTTAATGCTGAGATTTTGCTGACTGATGGGCACTTATCATGTCTGACCAGAGTCCGTCCTACCCCAGTGAAACAAGCCCAATACCACTTTGTACATCACCATGGTAACCTACCATGTTACTACTTTGTTGTAAAACAAATGTGGCTTTGATTAAGCTGCAGTAAGCACACTCCAACACTGATGTTTGTGAATACTACTTCTAATTCATCACTGAGGTATGCACAGTGTTTGTAGGTGCTGCACTTTTAATATTTTCATTGGCCACTGTGTGAAAGTGAGTACAGTACATCCCGTATCTGAAATCAAATGTAAAGGTATTTTACTGTATGTGGTGTATGGCGACATTTGTTTTCTGGGAGACGCGTGGGCTGAATTGCACATACGATCTAGTTATAGGTCAAAGGATATTTCCACTATATTTATTTTATTAACATGCCAGAGGTTTACAGGTTTGATTACAAACTAGATTATTGCAGAAATGGCTGGTTTATCCAGTTTTGTAGTTTTAGTCTTTATAGGGGATAATGTGACTACTGATTCAGAGATTGAATACTGTAAAACCAGGCAAACAGGTCTTGCCAGCACTGACCTTGTGACTTTATAGTATACCGTGGTTTACAAACGCAGGTTTTCCTAGGCATCATACCAATGTGTGATACATTATGATTCCTGCTTATAACATAAAGTATCATTGTGTCCAAACAACAACTGCACATACGATGTAATGTTTTGAATACTTTTTTATGATTTGGGAACACTTTTTCTCTAATTTTGATGTACAGAGATACATTTTACAAACTGGTGTGTTTTATATATGCTACAGTCTTTTCTGTAGTCATCTCACTTTTCAGGCATTTATTTTTAGCTTGACCTTGGCTTGGCTAGTCTGGAATAATGCAAGAAACATAGGTCATTTTATAGTGTACCAAGTTTCTTTAGTGCAAAGGCTTTGGTAGAGCCTTTTATGACATATATTAATTATGTGTAATATTCAGACAAGTGTGAGGCAGATGATATATATGGAGGAAGGGGTGTTTGAGTGAAAACAGAACTATTCATTGCACGATGGTTATAAATGCATGCAGATAATAGAAATGCTGCCAACAACCCTTTAATACTAGCACTATAAAATATACATTGTATGGTGTCCATATACACTTGATTCACCATAACAAATATCAGTAGCATAGTATATGAACCAATGATGTATAGTTCCAGTCCTTCTATCCAGACCTTTCGACTGTAATTTGTTTCTGGAATAGTACTAATTTGGAGCCAATGTTCTTCTTCCATGTGTCCAAGTTCTCTGGTTGTACTTTACACACATGTTCAGGATGTGATCTCACAAAATGCCACTAAGCTGGAAACACACAGCATACTGAGGAGCTGAGCTCCCTGAGATGGCAGCCTGGAAGATTTTTTTTATATAGGCTTCCAAAGAAAGAGTAATATCTGAATTTTGCTGACAAGGAGCAAGACCAGTCTTTTGCACTACCACCTCTTAATTATGTTCCTTTTACATTAAATGTATTATTTTTTGGAACACAATAAAACAGAGTACATAGATAGGAAAACCATTTGTGCAGTTATCACACGATGGCATGTAAAAGTAGAAGATGGAAGGAAAGACAAAATGGAACGGATAACAATAGTACTAGCCCAAGTATAATTAAAAATGTGTCCTTTTCTCTTGCTGCTTCCAATAGGCAGGGTTCTGTCTTTGTGAAGGTCCATAGAATATCATTAAATTGACCTTCACAAAGTTCAGTAAATGTCCACCATGAGCAATGTTCATGCCTATTGCTAATGAGCAATGTATTGTGGTACCCTAGATTATTTATAGACAGACTTCCCATCTCCAAAACATATCCCGAGTGTCACATTCTTTAATACTAATATTACCGGTACTCTTCATCTATTCACTTGTTTGTATTTTGGCTTTCAAATATATCCCTAAAATAAGGAGTATATTGTATCAGGGCTTTTATGTTTTGCATGACAGGGTTCCTTTAAATAAGTTATTTATTATTTTATTTGCGCTTTTTCTTTTCTTTTTTTTAAATTATAAATGTGGCTAATACTCTTATACTACTTTTTTATCCAAACCAAAACTTAGTAGGAAGACCGTTAAGACTCTTTCAGCAAGTACATTTCCTTTATTGAGAAGGCATACGTTTCCTGAAAAAGAGACACTTCCCCTTTAAATTATGGAACTGAGAAATATTTTCTGCATTTTGCAACGAAAGATGTTTTCCCCAAGCATTTACCTAAATATTTTTTTGTCTGTTAATATGGTGCTCTCCCTCATGTATGTATACATGCATGCATATAGCTTAAAATAATTAAAGGGACCGTTTCACCTGAATATTGTTTTTATTGTGCATGTAAAGCTTAAAAAAGGGAAAATGATCTATAAATTGTATTAACAAAATTGCAATAAAATGCCTAAATTAGGAGAAAAATTGTTTTAACACCTTTGGGACAATGGACGACACGTCCATTGTCCCAAAGGTGTTAAAACACAGGCACGTCCATCTGGGAACTCCGTTGCGGACAATGGACGTGCCTGATGCGTCCTCCGGTGAAACAAGTGGATCAACAATCGCGAAAACCGCTCTGACGGTGCTGCTCTATTGCCTCGATGTCAAGCATGCCCCTGCAATATGGTTGTGCCCTCTTGTGGTCAGAGCTTCGGAAGTGAAAACAATTCACGTCAGATGCTCTGAATATGTTGCTTGACTGCCTCTAGAGACAGTCAGCAACATTGCAATGAAGAAAAAAATAGACTTAATTAGCTAAAATCTAGGGTTAGGGTTAGAATGGCAGCTAGTTTTAGCATAAGGGATAGGGTTACAATTAAATGAAAATGTATTAAGGGTTAGAGTTGGAGTTAAATTTAGGGTTCGGGTGGGTCAAAATAGGAAAAAAAAATTTTTGCCCCGTAACTCACAAAAAACTGCAGAAAAACATAGAAAGAAGCATATTTCTGAACTTGGGACAACATTTAGAAACTATTTAGAAGGGGTCTTTTTAAAGGATTGTATTTGTGTAAATTATATTTTATGTCAAAGTTAGAAAAAGTGTTTTTTTTTTAAATATTTTTTCATCATATTTTATGATTTTTTTTGTAGTAAATTATATGATTAACATAATGGTATCTAGTGAAAGTGAAATCCCTTCTTATGACGATAAAAAAAACATATGATTTGTGTGGGTACAGTATGTGAGAGAGAAGAAAGTTACAGCTAAACACAAGCACCCCAGAAATGTAATAACAGTCCTTGTCACCAAGGGTAAGTCAAGGTCAAAATGCCTTGTCACTAAGAGGTTAAATGTGTCTGTGTGCTAAATGAGTCTCCTGCTTATGAAATCTCCTGTGGCTAGGTATGTTAATTACACATTTCCCATTGAAAAGCAATTCATTTTCATATCGTGGCACAGGTGATGTCATAAGCAGGAGCCTCCACAGAAACATTTAAAACACATTTCTCTCCTAATGTAGGTATTTATTTTTTGCTAATATAATGTATAGATCATTTTCAATAATTTGTCATGCTCTACATGCACATTAAAAACAATGTTCAAGTGATACAGTCCCTATAATTGTGTGTGTTCTGTTTATGAACACACTGGAGCACATTTTATATTTTTGCTGCCTTTTATCACATTCTGAAGCAACAAATAAAATGAAGTGGTTTTTGGATATTTTAACTTGTAAATCTATATTTATACCTTTTACAAAAATGTTTTGTTTTTTTATATACAAGAATGTGTATTCTGTCTAGAATGTATATGCATCATAACAAGGCCCTTTCTATGTATGGTTTTGGCAAATAATTAAACAAGTAACGATCAAGGCAGCAACACTATTTCCATTTGTTTTGCATCTGGAACTTATTTTCTGCAACTTATGTATTCACTGTTTTGTTTTTTATTGAGCGATGGTTGGTCTTTTATTTCTTTTCCAACATCACAGACAATATACCTTAACGCAGCAGTGTGTTGGATGACATGCTAAGGGTGGCAGTCGACTGGATAAGCGCAGTAGGTGTCCTTGTGATTTATTAAAATGTCCATTGGATCACTTATAAAGGCTCATGGCACATCATTGTGAGAAGTTTTCCAAATTAGTAACCGTGCAAGCTGTAGAACTGACTTGTAAAACTTCTAATCAGAACAATATTAATTGCACTGCCAAAGCTGTCCTTTTCACTTACATAAAAAATACTGCCAAATTACAAAATCTCTAGGTTTACATTAGTTATTGTCATAAATGCACACACATTATATCTGTCTACAAAATTGTTTTTGTACCATGTAATGCTTTAAAAAATACCTTCACCATGGATTGATTATTTTAAATCAGTTCAGTTTATTAAATTTGAATAGAACATTTCTAGCATACCTGACCTTAATGTGATTTTTCTTTTTTCCCCCTTTTTAATTTCCTTGGGCTTAGTGGGCATTCTATATCATCCAGCAGCTCTAGCTTGGATAATGGAATGCTGGAATCTAATTTGCTTTTAAAACACAGGCCTAAAATCCCAGCTGGTATAAAAATCTCCAAATTGGGTATTTTGCCATTTGTATTATCTCTGTTTGATGACTGGACTCTTATGGGTAGTTGACCGTAATAATTTGCTAGGAATATTGTTTTTAAATATCTAAATATGATTTATTGCACGTGGCATGTTATTTATATTCACAATCACAAATGTGCGAAACTGCAAGATCAAAGCTGCCAGTCTAGTGTTTGCAAAATATAGTCTCTAAATCTATATAAACTATCTATACAAGCACAAGTCCTTGTACACATGTACTTTTTCAGTAACCACACATATTTTAACAGTTGATTGTATCTGTACTACTTTCACGTGCCCAATAAACTAAAATTCTCAGGGTCATACAACACATGGAAATGTGCAGGGGATAACAAGATTTTATGTGCAATACGATTTAGGATCTTGTCTTGCTTTGTGATGCAAAATGTGCATGCTTACAATTGTAAGTTTTTATCTTTTTATTCTGCACTGATACTATTGATTATTAATCTAGAATCTACTTTAATATGCAGAAAATGCATGCATAAACAAAGGCATGATATCAGTGTGATCGGAAAAAATTAAACTATGGTGAAAAACATATTTTTATCAGGTTTTTTCCTGTCGCCCAAAAACTGCAAATAAAGTATTAACGTTTTTTCAGTTGCTCTAGCAGTAATTTCTGTTGGATGTCACCGTGAAATTATTTAACGAATAATAACGAACAGGAGGACTATAATTTGTTTGAAGGTAAAATTAAGTGCTTTTTTATACAAACCCCTTGACGACAAAGGACGTACCAGGCACTTCACTGCAAATAATGCAGTTGCCAACAAAGGACATGCCTGGCACATTCCTACGTTTAGATTTCGGTTTTGCCACTGGCATACTGCGATCTGTCTGTAACTGACATGGCTCAGTCACAGTGTCCAAATGTGTTTAGCTGTTAAAGTCAGTGCCTGGGGCAGGGAGAGACTACTTACAATATGCAGTGGAGAGTTGTATTCAAAACATAGGCAACGTTTCAACCCTGGTGGGTTTTTTTCAAGCTTTCAGATTTCTTTATTTACTTACAATATGGGCAGGCTGTCCCTGTACCAACTCAAAAACTGGACTGTCCTGCCTAAAATGGGACAGTTGGAAGGTATGCAAATGTACAATTTATTGAAAATAAGCTAGATGGAACTGCCTCTTTAATAGCGTAGTTAGAAACATTCTCAAAGTTTACTATCATTCCAGCCCCCTGATCTTTCCAGTTCACTTATCAGTTCACTCAAAGAAAATACATTTATAAAAGTCAGCACTGACCACGTGAGCTTTAATTGCTTACTTTAAATACCTGGACATTGCAATACATTTTATATATCTGGCCAGCCAGCTTTGGGACACTACCAGGAATGCAACTTCTCAGCAAAGAACCTGTCACTGGCCAGTGCTAAAGTTAAATGTAGGAGTTTATTAATAAGTTCCCTTGTCAATTCCCTCTAAATCCCTCTCTCATGTATACAGCCCTAGGTTTGTCACCAGTTTTGTTAAGTAGATTTTAACTTGTGCATTCAAGTGGCAGGGACACATTCAGATATTCTTTAATTGAGAAGAATACTTCTATTTAATTAAAAAGGTTATATGGAGCATCATTCTGATTCCAATTTATTTTGTCAGAGACTTCCAGGCTGCAGTATCATGGAGCTGCTGCTGCTTCATTGCAGTGCTGTTTGGTGCATGACGGATGCCACTCTGAATACAACTCCAGCAGGGATGGCGATACTCCTCATCTCCCACGCAGATTGTAATGCGTTCATGCCAATGACTGAAAGAGAAGTAACCCAAAGAAGTAACCCCTTCCCAACATTGGACATACCAGGTACATCAACAAAAAAGTCACTTGGTGACAATGAACGTACCTGGTACATCCTGCACTCAAATCCACATAGGAAGCAATCAACGGTCGCTGCCTATGCTTTGCCAGTGCTGCTTTGATGCCGCGATGTTGAGGCATTATGCACCACCTAAATTTGCTTTCCTCTCAGAGCACTGCAACCACCCCCATGTAGTGATAGCAGGCTCCATATTGGAGAGGAGCATCTCCTCCTATATGGCGCTTGCCTGTAACCAGCAAGAGTGACAGAAATTTAGAAACTATTTAATGAGGTTTTTTTTTTTTTGGTTTTTTTTTTTTTACTATTTGTAATTGTGTAAAGGATTTTTCAGGTCAATGTATATTTTTATGATTTTTAAAAAAATGTTTTTTATAGTAAGTTGAAATAAGGAAAATAATGGTAACTAAAATATGTGTGGTACATTAAACGACAGGCAAATTATAGCTAAACACAAACATTGCAGACATGTTAAAACAGCCATTGTCATGAAGGGTACAAACATTTCACAAGAACCTTTTAAGAAGAGGATAAAATGGTACACAATTGGTGCATCATTCAAATGTTAATGAGGCAGAAGTGGACAAACTAAAAGAAAAAGAATGGGGATTTAGTAACTTCAGCTAACATAGTATGTAATTCTATTATGCTGTGTACCAACTAAATAGATGTGCTATATAATAGTTAATGTTATATATTTAAAGATACAAAAGGCAAACATTACTTTTGATTAGCTTTAATTGAGTAAAAGGTGAGTGGGTGATACTGTCCACACATCTTTTCCAGGAATGCAGTTTATTTTAGCTTGTTAGTATGCCTATTTGGTCTCTAGCATAATAGCACTGAGGGGATGCATTGTGGAATATTAAATAGCATCAAAACACTAAACATTATGAAAATGAACATGGAAAAAAGCACTTGTCCTTAACCAGGACACTGCTGGTATTTCAGTAGTTCCTTAAAGTGACAGATCAGATTGCGTCCATGCTGGTGATTCAATATGCATATATTTATTTCTAGATGACAAGTGTGTGTATGGAGAAGCCTGCCTTTGTTTCTTATTAAAATTCTGGTCACAAGACCATGAACAGAAGTGTTGAGGGGCTTGTATTTTGTGACAAATGGAAGGTTGAAGCAGCCGAAGAACAGCTGCTGACAACAAACGGCTACAAATCAGTCGATTTCTAGCTGCTATTAAATCCTTAGGTCATGCTTTCTGCATTGAACTTTCTGCTGGATGACTTGTATTGGTGATACGTCTCCAGTGATGTATTACCTTTCCTGCCATAAACACTCGCACAATAATCACCTACAGGGATCACTAGGTGACCATGAACATTCCATATTAACGAATAGTAGTATACAGCTTAATAAAGACCTCACTGTCGTTTTTCGTTAGTATTTTTATCCACATAGACACGTTTTTAATAATAAATTATATTTTCTGTTGCATAATAATCCTCATAGTGCGCCTGTAAATGATAGGGGCCCCCCACAGATCTATTAAGAATTCGTCTAATCTGCATGCATAACTTATAGCTTCTCATTTAGAGAGCCACCCAAAAATGTTTTTCCTGCAATAAAATTATAATATACTTGTATGTATACATTTATACATGAAATACCAAACTGATGCACTCAATATCCACAACTGTGGGGTGCTTGACCATTGGTGAAAAAAACAAACTGCAGCATTTCCTGTTTTTAGCAGAGATCATAAACACTATTAAACGGGTTAATAAAGTGTATTAATAACTAATACATAATCATTATAACTAAGGTGTGTGTAAATATACAGTGTGTGTGTGTGTATGTATGTATGTGTGTGTGTATATATATATATATATACTGTATATGTGTGTGTGTGTGTATAAACAGATGCATGCACATGTGTATGCATGTTACTTAAATTAATAAATATATATTACAAATCTGCCTGTTACACTGACTCATGGCCATTTGTCTGCACCTGGCATAGAAAGTGTTGGGTACATATATTGTCAGCACTTATATTCGGGGGAGACTGTGTCAATGACTCACTGGCTTTGCTGTAGAAAAGAAAACACTTCTATTAATTAATTGACTGTACAGAGTGGTTGTTGTGTGATCTATACTTTTATTTAGCTTTAATCACCATAAACTAGTAATAAATAAACTAGTTGGATGAAAAAAAAGATTTTTACATTGTGCTCAATAACTTTTATATAACTTTCGTTCTTAGCCTTTGTTATATATTAATTTCCTTAAAAGGCCTTTTCCAATGCTCTATCCTTTAGTAGTTTAATTGAAATTTAGTTGAGATCCCTTATTGTTTGTGTTAAATGTTCTATAGTATGGCTAATACTGTGCTTTTCAGCTATTTAGTGCTGGTAGTAAAACATTTTATGAACACTTTATTTCTGCAGGGACTTTTATGTCTAATACTCGGACATGTTTTGAAGCTATGTATTTTATTATATCAGATATCTCACATCAAGTGGGTGGGTAATGAAATCTTTTCCTGCTAATGCCTGCCAAGAACCAAATGGCATATTGGCCTTAGAACTCAATTACATTGCAATGGGATGTGATATTTGCCATTACAAATAATAAGGAGGGTGTATGAAGGCCAAGGTCATTCTTTCTTTAATTTGTATTCAATAGTGTTTGCAGGGGCCTGGTCTGCAAAATCATAGTCTGGGTTTACTTTGCACTTACATGTAGTTGAGGGGTAAATTGCACTCCAGACTGAATTTTTTGTTTAACAAATGTCCCTCCCTCTTTATATTTGTTATTTACCTATACTGTGACTGTAGACTGGGGCTTCACTAGGGTTGGTGTCACCCCCCTGGATTTCCTCCAATACAATGCCAAACAGATTCCTTAGTAATGCCAGTTAGATGGCCTATTAACTATGCCACACACAGGAGCCCCATAAATTATGCCACACCAGAGCCCCACTATTTATGCCTCACCTCTGCCCAATTAATTATGCCACACAAACAGGTGCCCCATAATTATGCCACACAAGAGTCCCTTAATCACGCCACACAAAAGAGTCCCTTAATTATGCCACACATGGGGCCCAATAAATATGCCACACACAAGCGCCCCATAATTATGCACACATGGGACCGCCATTAATTATGCAACACACAGGAGCCCCACGAGGTGACAATTGTACAATTATAGATACCAGGAATATTGTGCCACTCAGAGCCCAGTAATATTGTGCCAGTCAGATACCAGTAAAATTGTGCCATTCAGAGCCCAAAAATATTGTGCCAGTCAGAGCCCAGTAATATTGTGCCATTCAGATACCAGGAATATTGTGTCATTCAGATACCATTAATAGTGTGCCAGTCAGATACCAGTAATATTGTGCCACTCAGAGCTCAGGAATATTGTGCCAGTCAGAGCCCAGTAATAGTGTGCCAGTCAGAGCCCAGTAATGTGCCAGTCAGAGCCCAGGAATATTGTGCCAGTAATATTGTGCCAGTCAGAGCCCAGTAATATTGTGCCAGTCAGATACCAGGAATATTGTGCAATTAAAGTGCTCGTTTTCAACCACCCCCCTTCCCCGTCACTTACCGAGTAGCTTCTGCTCCGTGTCCCCGGACGGTTGCCTCTTCCGTGCAGTCTTCCCTCCTGCACAGAGGAGGGAAACACAGTCACAGTAATATTGTGCCAGTCAGAGCCCAGTAATAGTGTGCCAGTCAGAGCCCAGTAATAGTGTGCCTGTCAGAGCCCAGTAATATTGTGCCAGTCAGATACCAGTAATATTGTGCCAGTCAGATACCAGGAATATTGTGCAATTAAAGTGCTTGTTTTCAACCACTCTCCTCTCCCCCTTCCCCATCACTTACCGAGTAGCTGCTGCTCCGTGTACCCGGACGGACGCCTCCTCCGTGCACTCTTCTCTCCTGCACAGAGGAGGAAAACACAGTCACCGGATGTGACGTTACGTGATTTTTTCCCCCTTTTTTCCAGCGGCCGCATCCAGCTGATGCGGCTGCCAGAAAAAGAAAATAAGTTAAGCAGCGCGGTGTGGGGGGTGCCGGCAGCTGGAGGTGTCACCCGGTGCGGTCCGCACCCCCCCCGGGACGCCACTGACTGTAGACACAATGCAAGTGGTCAGTTTAGTGTGCTCATTATAGTATTACTTTAATATATTGTAGTACTTTATCTTTTCTTCTTATAAACATCTAAACCTTTCTCAGATTCATTACTACTTCAGCTGGAAACCTATTTAATAGCTCAAGCTGGACACGACTTTCAACTTCAAATATTTCGGCTATAGCTAAAAGATATTTTGTACACCGGTTTACTTTCATACTAACCTATTTATATTGGCAAAGGACTTTCTATTGACGCTTTTTTTAATACCCTAATGTCTTTTTTTTTTTAAGCATATTCGTAAAAATCTGAAACAAAGTATTTTCGAAATTGCCAAATGATGGAATTTCTGGAAATATTATCTTCATTCACATAATGAATTTTAATTCCTCTAATACGGAAAACATTTTTCTAATATTTCCAAGTAAATACATTCTAATGGCTTGGTGAGCCTATAAATCAAACCTTGACCTTTTTATGCTTTTGATCTGTTGATTAATGGTTAGCTTAAATAGTCTGAAGCAAAACCATGGATATGTGATGTATGCTGTCTTGCTAGGGTATTGCTTTACTCTGCAAGTGACGAGCTTTGTAACTTACAGAAATACTGCTCATCTTTCTTACTTTCAACTCTTAAAATTGACCTGTCACCCAAAAAAGAACTTTACATTAATCTATATACGGTAGTATAAGAAATTGCCTGTTTGCTCCCCTGTTTGCTGCCCGTTTGATTTTTGTGTGGTTTAGCATTTAAGATTTTTTTCTTACCTTTGAAGACTTGCTTGCTACAGTCCTTTGTGTCTTTTCTATATTACTGTACCTATTTTCATGTGCCTTACCATTTCTTGTTTTATATGTGCCGAATGAACATATAAAACAAGATACGAGGTCCTTATAAAGAGCGTAAGACGGAGGATATAGTTTATTAAATATTCCTGAAAATGGGCTGCACTGTTAAAGTATTACTACAATAAACATTGAAAATGGTTTTAGGTCACCTCCCTATTTAGATGTATCCATTAATAGAAAGTCGATTATACTTTGTAAATATGGTTGCCACCCAGCCGGTATTTTACCGGCATAGCCCATAATCAAAACTGTAGAGCCAGTGCCGGTATAACGAAGATGCCAGCAATGCAAATACTGGTATTTTATTTGCAGCAGGCAGAATTAGCCCAGCAGTATATATCATCAGTGCAGCTCCGAGGCTGGTGCACTGCACCCATGTGGCAGTTACACAGACCTCTCTTCTGCTCCCACCTATCACAGCACCAGATCTCTTCAAATCCCGGTGCTCTGGCTTCAAGGCTTCAGGCTTCTCCTCTATTTTATCCACCAGTCAGAGTGTTGGTTCACAAGACGCCCTGGGCTCTCTGTATAATAGAGGGACTGAGACATGGAAGAGGGCTGGGAAAAGCGGTCCGAGACGCAGGAAAAGCAGCTGAGAAAGATTCGGGAACATTAGACCAGTCTACTGGACCATTAGGGATGTTTTTTTCCCCTTGCTAGTTTAGGGATGTTTTTTCCCCTTCCCCCTAGTAAGGCAGGGCAGAGAGAAGTGCTGATGCTGTGGGGCGGGTATCTGGTAGACTACATTCCTATGGTGCTCTGTTAGCATCATAGGGACATTGGGCTGGCTGAGCCTCAGAAAAATTGCAAATAAAACTAACTTTCACCACTTTGCTGTATGCTACACTTGCCATGATACTCAGCCAGCATCAAGTTAGCAATTTGGCTGAGACTCATGAGAATTCTAGTTAACTGTACACGGACAGGTTGTACTTGTTATAGTTACAATAATTCCCAGCCAGCCAAAAGTCTTCCATCATGCTGCTCCACAGAAAAAAAAACTCACAGTAATGTGCCAAGGGTTGCTTCCTTTTATACAAAATAATACTGACCATGGTATTTCCATAGACTTAACTTTGACCTTGAGCCATTTTTTCTACCAGCCTACCTGTGAAAGTTGGAGGCAGTTGCATGGCCTGTATTAATTTTATTTTTTTGAAGAAACGGTGGCAACACTTTTTGTAATTTAGATTGTAAGCTTACAAACAAGGCTCTCCCTTTTTTAATGTATGCCTGTCTCTGTCCCTTAAATTCTGCAACATGTGCTGTGTACATTGTTGCCACTATAATACATAAATGTAATTGTAGAGAAATCAGTGTATACGTTTTTTGTAATTAAGTGTCAAATGAGTGCAGAGAAAATATCTTGACAAAAAGTTTTAAAATGTATTGTGCATGACTGCATTAAAGAGGAACTAAACCTTTCTCAGCAAAGGATCTTTGTTGAGAAAAGGAGCCTAGTTTTATTTCTTTGAGGCTTTCTGGATGGCATTTTACTGAGATATATCTATGCGAGCTGACTGCAGTTCAGTTCAGCATCTGACAATCCAAACACAACTCCAGCTGGTTTGGAGATACTTATCAAGGCCAAGGTCATTCATTCTTTAAATTGCTTGTCTCCTCCCCTGGTTGTACTAGCCCTGTATTTAGCGCCTAGGGCGGCACTTGCCTTGTATGTCTTTAAGGCAACCTCGCTTGCCAGCAGACATGGCTGCGCGGGGAGCCGAACAGGCAGCACAGAGAAACCTCCGGGTCTTCCTGTTCAGCTCCCCGTGCAGTGTGACAGGGAAGTGCTTGACAAGTCACGTGACCGGCACTCTGACGTTAGACATGCACTGGGTCTCGTGACCTCTCTGCACACACCGCGGGGGAGCCGAACAGGACATCATGCTGTCTGCCACCAGGGACAAGAGTAAGTCCTTGGGTTATGGGTGCATGTGTTGGGGGAGATGGCGACATGTGATGGGGGCATGTAATGGGTAGGGTTGCCACCTTTTTTTTCAGAAAAATACAGGCCATACTACTGTCTCCATAGACTTAACAATGGCCTCAAGCCAATTTTTTTTTTTACTGGCCTGCCTGGTGGCAACCCTAGTAATGGGGTGATGGAGCATGTGTTGGGACATGTTATGGGGGCATGTATTGTGTATATAATGGGATGATGGGGCCATGTAATGTGTATGTGATGGGGGCATATAATGGAGGTGATGGGGCATTTAATGTGTGTGCATGTGGTTGGTGGAGCAAGTCCTGGGTGTGCAACGTGGGTTATGGGTCATGTCGTGGATGTGCAACATGGGTAGGGGTGGTGCTCAAATTGTGTCTGCCTAGGGTAGCACAAAACCAAGATACATCATTTGGTTGTACGCAGTACGATTGATGCAACAATAACTAAGCGAGCTGGTCCGTTGCTCATAGTGTTGCTCCATCAAATTGTAGGTCCTTAGTTCTGCAAAGACTAGTGGGTAAAAGCATTTGAATAGCGTAAAATTCAAAAGGCAGCTTTATATAAACAAAGTGCTTGTTTAACAGCAAGTAAATAAACCTCATAAATAGCCTGACACCCCTGTAAAGCAATGGCTTCCAAAAAGAGGTAAAAGGAATTCAGAATGGACAGCTTGGTTATAATAAGAACCAATAAGCAGCACATTTGAATTTAAACATGTGAAATACAGATTTCCCATATGGAAATCAAACTTCCTTTGTCAGGCTGTGCACCATCTGCCAACACTCCCATTGTTGGGGCCAGATCCCCATAAGACAAATCCATTATCATTATTTTAAATGCAGGACACAGATCGATTAAAACACTTTTTTGTATCCGCTCACGTCGGCTAATGTAGCCAAGCCATTCATTTCTATTAAAACTCCTTCTGGCTCGCAGCTGTCTAGTTCGTGCTGTGTAGACATTGCATATGACACTGGCAGCACTGAACTAGAGCAGAAGCAATTACTTTGTTACCAGGCATATTGTGCTAAAGTGGGCAAGTGGGAAATTTGCACCTGTATTGCACCATTTTTCACACTGTCAAATGCTGTTCATTATTCTACTCTCTTGTCAGTGCAGCTGGTAAGTAGCTTAGTCAGCAATGCAATATCCTGTAATGTTCTCTTTCAAAGAAGTGAAACTGTACTAGTGTAGCGTGGTCTATTTTTAAAACAGCTGCTTACCCTGCACTGATAGGAAATTTGGGAGGGGTGTCTTGCTAAATCAGTAGGAATCCTGAGCTTCCAACTTTTGTGATTAATATCAACAGTGATTAATATCAAGCTCTCCCTGCAGTGACGTCCACGGGATGTGTAGGTGTGAAGTTTCACAAACTGAACCCTTTGAATGTTGGTTTTGTAAAGTTTGTGTGGTAATAAAGAGTTTAATTTGGTACTGATTTTACTTTTTAGTTCTTTAGATGTGTCATTACTGTAAAGTAAGGACTGTCAATACAGTGTGGTAACTTACCTTCAATAGAAGTGATACTGCTTTTATTTAACTTCTCATCTGTTCAAGGCTATTGTACCATCTTTTATATCAGAATCTGGATGTTATTGGAAACTTTGGTACCCAGTGCTAACTTTAAAATCTTGTGTCCTGCATGCACCTCTGTTGCTTAAAGGGCACTAAAACCTTTTTCTTTTCTCTTCTGAGATACTTTCATTTTTACATGCCATGAACAAAGGGATACTTAAAACGAGGGTCTCTCTCTGTACTGGCAGACCTCTCTCAGATGCAAGTGACAGCCTCTGTTTTGATTGGCTGTCCGTACCCACGGTGTGTTTTGTATCATGGGTGATATGTTTTTTCACTTGTAGCTGCTAACCACACCTGAACTTGACAATATATACTTTCCTGTGGAAAGATGGAAGCAAATGACAGTCTGGTGTCAATCTAAAGATAATAATATTAAATCAGTCAAAAAGATGAAGGTTGCAGTTTCTGTCAGTATGCCCTTGACATACAGAAAAAAGCTACAACTAAGGCAAAAGGGCTACAAAACATATCTCAGGTGAAATCTAATTCTGCTATAAATGTGCTTGCAAACTGAAATAAGAAAGTGGATAATCCAGGCCCACTAGATCCTCTTGATTCCTAACATTTCTGAAATATTTTAGTGATGATATAAAAACAAAGAACTGACATTTTTCTAACTATAACATCCTGATTCTTAACTCTGAATGTGTCAACTAAGGTTCTTGGTAGGGTTGCCACAATTTCTTCAAAAAAATACCAGCCTTGGTACTGTCTCCATAGACTTAACATTGGGATCTAACCATTTTTTTACCGGCCTGCCGGTAAAATACCGGCCAGGTGGCAACCCTAGTTATTGGTTATTATAAGTGGACTCTCCAAGCTAGGGAAGGGATATTTAACCCCTTTGTGACCGTTAACGTGCCAGCACATCCTGTTAATGGCAATGCTCCTGCCGAGCACATCCTGCAGATGAGTTGCCTGCATACTGCGACCGAGACACTCCAGCCTTGTCTGACAGTCAATCACAGCGATCTGCTATGTTTAGCTGTCAAAGACCAAGTGCCTGACTTTAACAGCTTTAGTTTGTCTTTGCCCACAGCAATTGTAGGGCAGAGACAGACTAATTACAGTATGGGCAGTTTGCCCATGTCCCCCTAGCGCACCAAGATTTTGTTAAAATCTAAGTGGGAAAAACATATTTTTAAAAGCAATGTTGGGGTTTGAGTTTGGGGTTAGGGCTTCAATGTCACTATAGGGAAAAAAGTGGTTAGCAAAATGCAATGCTCTGCTTTTTGCCTTGTTACATGCAAAAAAGTAAAAAAAAAAAACTGAGTATTTCTACACTTAAGACAAATATTAAAATCTATTTAGCAGGTTTTTTTCATTAGCTTTTTGTAGATGTGTAAAAGATTTTTAAAGTAAAAGTTTTACATTTTCCATCATTTATATTTTTCTTTATAGTAAATTATGATATAATCAAAACAATGGTATCCAAAGAAAGCCCTACTTATCCTTCATATATATATAATTTGTGTGAGTACAGTAAACTAGGGAGGAAAATTACAGATAAAAACAAACACTGCAGAAATGTTGTCACGAAGGCTAGAAAACATTTATTTATAAAGTATTTTACCAGGAAAGATACATTGAGATTTCTCTTGTTTTCAAGTATACCAAAATAGGCTGGTCATGAAGGAGTTAAAATGTTGATATTGGTCATCATTGTAGATAATATCTCACAACCTCGCCCTATTCACAAGACTCAGCCGAGCACAATTTAATCAAACTAGTATCGGCTAGTGCACTACAAATATTACATTAACATGTTGTAAAGTTTCTAATAATGTGTATTTAAGTAATGGTGTAGGTTAGAAAGAATAATATTATGATTAAGAGACAAACGTTGACTTATGCATTAGAACATGTTAAAGATACTGAATGAGTGGTCATAGAAAAATAGGAAACAAGTATTTTTACTAAACTCAGCTATTTTATAAAGACTCGTAACAGGCAAAATGCAGTGTGGGTGGACAGGTGTGCTGCATTTTTTGAGGTAAAAGACAGCATGGATGATATAATTGTGATTATATTTGGCAGAATGAGGCTAAGCACTTAATAGGATATACTGGTTCTTCATACAATGTCAAAATAACTCAAGAAGCATTAAAAAAAATTATACTTTTGCATTCTGCTAAGCAAACAAACACTAACAGACAACAGAAAGCAAAGTATTTACTTTTTTGTTTATGTTTTTTATTATAACTTTACGATCAGTGGTCTGCTTAGTATTTCTTTTTTAATAGCACAATCAAGTAGCTCTCTTTAAAGGAACTGTATCACCTAAACATTGTTTTTACTGTGCATGTAGGGAATAAAAAATTAAAGTTAAAGTTCCACAAGCAGAAACCCATTACAAACCTGGTGCACAAGTTGCACTATGTGGATTGGTGTGTAACAGACACATTAGAGGCTGACATATTTGCGGAGAACTGTTTGAATCTATGGACTTCTTTCCTCTGACAACACATATTGTAAAGTTATTGAATTAGTTATCAAATCTTGCATATTGTTTAGTAAAATAGTAGATACTTAAAATTGTTTTCTTTTTTTGGTAGTGTTTTATATTTTATGCACTATTCTAATCAATATCATTTTCTTTTAGTGGCAACCGATGTTTTCAGCTCCAAAAATCTGGCTGTACAGGCCCAGAAGAAGATACTCGGCAAGATGGTTTCTTCAAAATTTATAGCGACATCCTTGATTGATGACACAAGTGGCGAAGTATTAGATGAACTTTATCAAGTGACAAAAGAATATACCCAAAGCAAGAAAGATGCTGAAAAAATCATCAAGAACCTCATCAAAATAGTGATAAAATTAGCCGTTCTATATAGAAATAACCAGTTTAACCAGGAAGAAATTGCAATGATGGAAAAATTCAAGAGAAAAGTCCATCAGCTCGCCATGACGGTCGTCAGCTTTCATCAAGTGGAATTTACCTTTGACCGTAATGTGCTGTCCAAGTTGTTGAATGAGTGTCGGGAGCTACTTCATCAGGTCATTCAGCGTCACCTCACCACCAAGTCTCATGGACGTGTCAATAATGTGTTTGACCATTTTTCAAATTGTGAGTTTTTGGCTGCTTTGTATAATCCATTTGGACCTTATAAACTCCATCTCCAGAGACTCTGTGATGGTGTCAACAAAATGCTGGATGATGACAATATTTAAGCACTTGAATAATATACAGAGGTCTTGGTATTACTTGCTGAAAGAGATAGCAATTGGGAGCTATGAAGGATTATGGGACCATTCAGAAAATGGTATTTTATTTGCTAAAGAGTAAAGCTGGAACCAGTTTGCTTCCTTTTTCTCTGAAGCTATTTTCTGACTCTCACCATAGAGGTGTTTTACTTTGCAGGTATGTTCCCGATCCATGCTGAAAAAAACCAAATGCCTTATCAATGAAAAAAAAAAAAAAAAAAACACATTTTAAGCCAAAATGCACAGAAATCACAAATCTTCCAATGAGAGTCTGCATCTGGAATAAAAATATTTATAGCCTTTCGTAAGGTTACTTGACGCAAAAAACTTTAGCACATTTTTTTTTTTCTTTAATGGATGTCCAATGCGTATTCTTATACTTTTTTTTTTTTCTTGCATTTATATGATCTTTATATGTAAATGAATAAAAGGCAGCTTTCTTGTGCTTTTTTCTAAAAGCTTTTGTTTTCTATGAGTTTGAAAGTATTTTAATAATGCAGAGATTTGAGTATCTAAAAACCGTGTGACCAAATATGCATAAATATATATAAAGCTGGACCTATGACATTGCACCTTGCCTTGAATATTCATTTGTTGCTTAAAGATGGATGCTGGCCGGAATATGAAATGCAATGAATATGGAATCGCCAACAGTTGACCAATAAATTGCTACAAGAGTGTAACATATGAAATGTTTCTGTTTGAAAAGCCTGTGGTTTCAATTAGGATTTTAGAAAATACATATCACAAACAAATATGTCTTCTCAAAAACCAGTCTTGTGCATTGCAAAACCAAAAAAAAATCACATTAGACACCTGGTTTATTTAGACCATTAACAATATGGTACAAACTATTATTGAACTATTTTGGTTTTCTTCTAAGCACATCTCTTATTCTTTTGTTGGCATCACTATGTGAAAATGTAAACAGAAGCTCTGATCCTGTTACACAAAGTTCTTCATTCAGTAGAGATCATAATACTATTGTGATTGTAATCCCTGGTTTTATCGAATATTTTAGCATTCCTGTGTTGTCATTGACCCCCTTTGGATAAGTGCCTTATAAGGAACATCACAGGATTTCATCCCTTAAGGGTGGGTGGCGTTATTGATACATACTCTTCTCTGCAGCTGATTCCACATGTTTCTGCACACACTGGAGTGCTTGGTTGGTTTCACTTTTCTTCTAGGTATATTCTCTATAGTGGTGTTGTATTGTGTTATGTTTGAGGATATCTAGATGGTGTGTGTGGTGGGGTATGATTAAGAGCAAATAATAGCATTGCCATGATCTCATTTTTTTTTTCAAATTCCTATGAAAAAAGATTTGTGTACAGCTGTACACATGTAGAATTTTCATTCACCAGCAATAGGGTGGATTGTATGATCTAAAATAGAAAAACTATACTAAGTGTAGCATGCAAAGAGGATGATTACTATAGCACAAATTAGTCAGATATGGTCCTTTAGAACAGGGGTCCCCAGGCCACGGCCCAGCACTGATCCACGGCCTCTGTTCAGCCAGGCCGTGTGCTGTCAGGGAAACGTTCTGTGCTCCCCTCTAGCCAGTTACTTTAAGTAGCGTGGTCGAGCACAAGCACCTCTCCCTCAGCGCAGCCCAGGACCCTCCTACTCTGGTGTCTGCCGCAGTGTATGAATGACATCATATCCCTGCTCCCTGTGTGCAACACAGCACGGCTGGTGCATTGTGACTGTTTGTGTATGTACCAAATCCAAACATGTTAGGAATGCACTCATGGGACTTCTTTTCAATATCAAAGCAGTGTAAATTGTCTGTGTATGTATGTATGGTTGAAACCCCCCACCCCCGACCATGACATCCCCGGTGCCAAAAAGGTTGGGGACCACTGCTTAAGAACACCACATAAATGTATTATATAATTGGAACATGGGCATCTAAGGGAAAGAGGGCATACTAAAACACAAACTTTGTGTAAAAAATAAAGCATCTACTGGACCTGGTAATTGTGCAGATATATTGATCAAATATACAGATAAAAGTACATTTGACAAATCAGAATCCAGCATGCTACAGTTATTCTGGTTTTTTTTCTGTGCTTCTCAGTAAAGTAGGTGTTTAACCCACTGTAACAACAACCATAGTGGAACATTATCATCCTTTTAAAAAAGATCAGAAGGTAATACCAGCACACCATATCATTTTCTTTTAGTGGCAACTGATGTTTTCAGCTCCAAAAATGTGGCTATACAGGCCCATAAGATGATGTTTGGCAAGACGTTTCTCCTAAATTCATAGCGATTTCCTTGATTGATGACACGACTGGCAAAGTATTAGATGGACTTTATCAAATGACAAAGAAATACACCCATCGCAAGAAAAATGCTGAAACAATCATCAAGAGCCTCATCAAAATAATGAACTGACGATACCGATTGCCACTAAAATAAAATGGGATGGTGTGCTGGAATCGTCTCATCGTTTTGTTTTAAAAGTGTTGATGTAGCTTCACTATGGTTTTTTGCAACAATGTGTTAAACAGCTACTTCACTGAGAAGCACATAAAGCAGAATAGCTAAAGAAAACTACTGGAAACAGCTTACCAATTATAAATTGGCGGATAACTTCTGACTTCTCTTTTTAAATCCAATGTACTACATAACTGTGAAGACATGTGAGAGTGTGATCAATAAACAAAGAGTTGCAGGGTATTGTAAAGACTAGAGATGGGATTTTCAAATTTAAGGTCAAAGTAGCTGAGTTGGAAAAAGAGAGAACCGAGAAAGGGAGGAGGAGGGGGAGAGAGAGAACCGAGATATGGAGGTTGGAGGGAGAAAACATAGATAGAGGTGAGAGAGAACAGAGATATGGGGGAGGAGAGGGGAGAGAGAACAGAGATATGGGGGAGGAGAGGGGAGGGAGAACAGAGATATGGGGGAGGAGAGGGGAGGGAGAACAGAGATATGGGGGAGGAGAGGGAGAACAGAGATATGGGGGAGGAGAGGGAGAACAGAGATATGGGGGAGGAGAGGGGAGAGAGAACAGAGATGAGGGGGAGGAGGGGGAGAGAGAACAGAGATATGGGGGAGGGGGAGGAGGGAGAGGGAGAACAGAGATATGGGGGAGGAGAGGGAGAACAGAGATATGGGGGAGGAGAGGGGAGAGAGAACAGAGATATGGGGGAGGGGGAGGAGGGGGAGAGAGAACAGAGATATGGGGGAGGGGGAGAGAGAACAGAGATATGGGGGAGGAGGGGGAGAGAGAACAGAGATATGGGGGAGGAGGGGGAGAGAGAACAGAGATATGGGGGAGGAGGGGGAGAGAGAACAGAGATAGGGGTAGGAGAGGGAGAGAGAACAGAGATATGGAGGGGGAGAAAACAGAAGGACGAGAGAACAAAGATATGGGGGAGGAGAGGGGAGAGAGAACAGAGATATGGGGGAGGAGGGGGAGAGAGAACAGAGATATGGGGGAGGAGAGGGGAGAGAGAACAGAGATATGGGGGGGAGAGGGGAGAGAGAACAGAGATATGGGGGAGGAGAAGGGAGAGAGAACAGAGATATGGGGGAGGAGAGGGGAGAGAGAACAGAGATATGGGGGAGGAGAGGGGAGAGAGAACAGATATGGGGAGGAGGAGAGAGAACAGATATAGGGGAGGAGGGTGGGAGAAAACATGGGAGGGGGAGAGAGAACAGAGATATGGGGTAGGAGGGGGAGACAACAGATATGGGGGAGGAGGGTGGGAGAGAGAACAGAGATGGGGAGGATGGGGAGAGAGAACGGAGATGTGGAGGAGGGGAGAGAAAGAATAGCAGTGAGGGAGGAGGGAAAGAGATATGGGGGAGGAGGCTACATGGAAAGGGAGAGAGACAGACATGGCAAGGAAGAGGAAAGAGACAGACAGGCATGTCAAGGGAGAGGAGACAGACCGACATGAGGGTATGGAGGAGGGGGGCACCACGTGGGTGGCCCGCACAGGGCGCATGAACAAGTAGGCTGACCCTGAGCACTAGGTACAGAGACTAGAGAGGAACTACACACACACAGTTCGGTTCCCGCTCCTAAGTAAGTATCTCATGCATTAGAGGTAACATAGTTTTCACTGCCGGGAACATCTTTTTATTTAATCCTCTGTAAAGTTAATCTAGTCACCCTATTTTACAGTAGAGATGATTACTGTAGAGTTTGATATTTTGCTATATACATATATATACAACGATCAACCATACCATTATGATCACTGGCAGGTGCCACGCCAGGGGACTCAATGTGATGCTTCTGGCAATGTTCTGCTGGAAAACCTTGGGTCCTGCCATTCATGTGGATGTTACAACCTACCTAAGCATTGTTGTAGCTCATGTATACCCTTTCATGGGAACTGTATTCTCTGATGGCATTGGCCTCTTTAAGCAGGATAAAGTGCCCTGCCACAAAGCAAAAATGGTTTAGGAATTTTTTCAGGAATACCACGGTGTTGACTTGGCCTCTGATTTCCTCAATCTCAATCCAATCGAGCATGTGTGGGATGTGCTGGACAAACAAGTTCATTCCATGGTGGCACCATTGGGCAACTTACAGGACGTAAAGAATCTGCTGTAACGTCTTGGTGTCAGATACCTTAAGACTTCTAGTGGAGTCCAAGCCTCAATGGACAGGGCTGTTTTAGCATAAAAAGGGGACCTACACAATATTAGGCAGGTGTTCATAATGTTATGGCTGATCTTTGTATATGTGTGTGCGTATTTGTATGTATTTATATATATATATATATATATATATATATATATATATATATATATATATATATATATATAAATATATATGTGTGTTTGCAATTCTGGTTGCACAATGCATATTTCATTCTGTTCTGCACACATTCAAAGTTTAGTTAGGTGGTAGGTTTCGTTTAAGGTAGAAAAGAGGAAATATTCTATGGAGAAACAGAAAAGAGATCTAAACTGAGAAGCTAAAATGGAAGGACTCTTAAATACATGTAAAACAGCTGAAGATGCATGGCATAGAACTAGACCCTTTGTATTTTGTGAGACTATCTGGGCAAAGCTCACACTTACACATTGTACTACGTCTCTCTAGATTAATATATGTACAACTCTCAATGAAATATAACAAGTAACCTTTCAAAACAGACCTTTTAAAAAGGGGAATTAAAAGTGGATGTGGTCAAATATTTTTAGTGTAACAAACACAACATGCTTTTTATATTCTTGTGTTAAATGAAGTTGTAAAATGTCTGCTGTACAGTAAGTTTTAGGGGCATTTTAATGAACAAACTGAATGCGTTTTGGACATGCGTGGCATTATTCACATAGAAACATTTAAGACTATGTCCTCTAGTTGTGGTAGTTTTTCTTCTTTTAAATATACTCTCTTCCTTTACTGTGTTGATTCCCTTTATGTATTTAAATGTTTCTATCATATCCCCCCTGTTACGTCTTTCCTCCAAGCTATACATGTTATTTTTTACAAACGCACATAGAGGGTTTAGTCACTCAACATGGGATTGATGAAGAATTGACAAGTTAGAGTTGAAACTAAGGCCAACTTTCACCACCCTGATGGAAAGCAATAAACTAACTAAAGAGATAAATGGTGTCCTGTTGTAAAACTTAAATTTTAATATATACATAAGTTAAAATAAAAAGAGTAAACACAAAATGCATCCAAAGAAAAATATGTATGTATAGAGTAAAACCAATGTATAGTTACCACAAAATAAAGGGATGCAATTAAACGTAATTCGATTTTAATGTGTGGTAGCTAAACAACTATAAAACAATTAAAAATGATTGGCTGCAAGCTGCTCTGCGACCAATCAGTAGTTTGACTGTAATCTCAGCTCTCTCTCCAGATTTAGGTGTCTGGCCTATAGTTGCCACTGGGTGCCAGGCTGTCAAAGCCTTTTACAGTCAGGCTCTTTAAGTCAGTTGGATAATATACTTTAGTACAGCATTAGTGAATCCTATTATTGCCTTAAATATACGGAGGATCTCAAAAATAGCTAAGATAGTATGTAGAGATTTCCACTAGGGGGTAACCCTGATATTGGACAAAGGTTTGAAAAATGTATGTGGAATCGTATCCAGGTAAGACATAACTTTTATTAGTAATCAGATAAAATAATACATATAAAACGAACAAGACAAGTGAGAAAACCGTGAATAAAGTGATTAAAACCAATCTTGCAAGCCCATAATTTGTAAAGTTTGTAAGATTGAAACAAATATGCTAGAAATAATAGTCCAAAATCTAACATGGGGTGCAAGGTCAGTACATTTTTACCCCCCGGAAAAGTAAAATTTTTCTTATATCTGTTTATATAGGCAGTTAATAATACTATAAAAAGAGACCAGTGACTGAAAGGGGTTCTGTGGTCCTTAATTGTTACCTGTGCAATCTTGAATTATATAATAGATTGTGTAGGGGTACTTATTAGAACTCCACATGCATTATAATGACAAAATGAAAATCTTACAGACTAAAAAATAGAACTCCTAAGCAGCTATAAAGAAATAGGTAGTATAGAAGGGGTTAATTCTAACCACTATAGCCCATAATAGATACCAAGGTACAGTCTGATAAGGTAAATATATACAAGTTAATGCATGTGGTGTAAGATATAAGCACACAGTTAGAAAGGCAATTGTTAGCAACAGGGTTCAAAATGCAGCCAGGTCTGCTCATTGGATATTGGTCAATTTAAACTATGCAAAAGAATATTTACAGAGAGAGGCTGGCACCACATTAGCCAGTAACACAAAGCCAAATTCAGAGAAAAATGTTGCACATGTAACTGAGGAGGACCAGAGGACCCTGCCCGCCGCGCGTTTCGCCACCTCCATGGCTTCGTCGGGGGTCTCTGACGGGCAATTACCCCCTTTTTGATTAAGATCCTAAAAAAAATTTGGATAACGGATCATTTTGGATATTGGATTTCTGGATAAGGGATACTCAACCTGTACAATAAAAAAATGTAAGAGATCTATAAAATAGCTACAATGTCAAGTAAACAGACTTCTACTAGGGGATAACCCTAAAGCTATGCAAAAAGATTATATGAATGTGTGTGAAGTCTTGATAGATTAAGACATAACTTTTGTTAGTAATAGATCAAATGACACATATATAACAAACAAAATAAGTGAAAAAAACGCAAGGTAACTGAAATTGTGATTTAAATACGCCCATAAATAATCGGGTGTAAATTGTTATACTTTAGATAATTATATAAAGCGTAATATGGGGTGCAAGGACAGTAATCCGGTTATGATAAATCCTGATGACAGAAAGTAGTCCTATCAGGACATATAAGTATCATTAGGAACCGATTACTGAAAGGCTTCAATTGTCTTCCCATCGTTTTGTATCCATGTGCATTCACATATATTATTATAAGTCAGATTAACTTGCCTTAAACGGTAGCATGGTTTTTTTTCCTGCTATAGTGATTATTTCATGGGCATTGCCTATTTATTATGATTCCTTTACAAATACTATGTTAAACCATATAATATGTGAATGCACATGTTGCAGGCAAAGAGCTTCCATCCACCAGGCTCAATAAAGTCACTGACCTTTTTCCAGTTTCATAGGGTGGTGAGGAGCAACTCAATGCAAAACTATTAGGACGAACAACTGCACACGATGATGGAGCGGTTCAGACAAAGAGGATAGTGCAAGAGGCATCTCAAAGTAGCACCAACCAAAGGCACCAACTTTTAACCTAAAGAGAAGGTTGACTGCCTGGTGTTTCCACTTACATAATATACAGGAACTATATCCTTGGTGGATATAGTTATCAAAAAATGGAAATTGGTCCAGAATGACCACTTACTATCGGCCATATTCACGGAGAAACCAACTGATGCGCTACAAGAGCGATAAAAATTTGAGTCATATGTTGGTGAAGGATGAACTGGTGGAGGCTTATTCAGCTAAAAGCTATAAGACAACAGGAGGAGCAGTCCGGTGTTTGGGCTGTGTTACATTTGAGCACATGACCCCAGGGACGAGATTCTCTCATCCACATAAACAAAAAAGATATGCTAAAAAAGTACTACAGATAATGTCATGCAGATTGGCATATATATCGGAGAGACTTATCTTAACCTGAGAGAAAGGATTAGGGACCACAGGTCAGCTATTCACACAGCTTAAAGAGATGGCACCACTGACAAGCTGGTGGCAAAACATTTGGCATTCCCTATCATTGTTGAGATTCATGCCCATAGACCATATCCCATTTCCAGTTAGAGGTGGTAACAGATCCCAAGGACTTTTGAGGAGAGTCTCATTCTGGATACGGTGGCACTGAAGGGACTTAATGAGAACCTACCTATGACTTGTTTCCTGGAAGCATGCAAGAAATAACATGGACATTTAGATGAAGACATTTTTCATGTTTGGATTTTATTTATTTTTATTTTCAGAAGATAGTTAAAGTTTTTCCTTTATTATCATCTTTTTGGTATTTAATGTTTTGTGTTCTACACAAATATATACTATATACTATGTTATGTCTAAAACTATGTTATTTATATAGTTTTGTAAAACACTGGATGACTTGTCAGCAACCAGTTTGATTGCTAAGTATAGAGGCTATCTATGCTGTTAATGCATTAACCGGTTTTATTTTTTCAGCTATACCGCTGTATAACTTTTGGTTATTTCACACTGTTTGATGGGTGTGTGAAATCTTTATTATTTCTAGTTATTATTTTTTTAGTTACAGGGTATAGGTGAAGTTTTTTATAGCAGTCCTTGCAAGTGACCCCAAGGGTACCGAGAGTACCGAGCATTTTTGTATTCTTTTTTATTCTATCAAAACCAACGAAACAAGTGTGTGTGTGTATAATACATATGCAAAATCCAAAGATCAGCGCACTCACATCAAAACAGGTAGGAGAAAAACTCTTAAAGCTATAGGTTTCATTAAAGCTACTTAAAAACACCTGTCTAAGATAACAAAATTGGAGATTTGGTCACATATATCTCGATATTATGCTAAGCCCACCACTACGTCAAAGTACTCCAATATTGGTGGGTCCTAACACTAAATACTATTGCTTATGGGGCTTAATCTCTTCATGTGTATTGCTTACCAGGGACCAAAAAGGCCGTCCTATTGTACAATACAGAGACACTGCCCCAATTTATAGATCTGGACCCCACTTATGGAGCACCTGTGATGGGAATCTTTAATGAAATCTATAGCTTTAAGAGTTTTTCTTCTACCTGTTCTGATGTGAGTGCAATGAGCTCCATATAAGCAAAAAAAAACATTAGTCAGTGCTAGGAGACATGTTTACTGGAATACTTTGGCATAGTGATGAACTATACGCCAAATGTGGTCATATAATGTGACTAAACTCCAATGTTGTTATTTTAAGTGTATTTAAGTAGCCTTAATAAAAATCAGAGTTGGGAGAGTTTGTAGTCTGCTTTATCTGGTCCCTTTGGACTTTATATATACATACACACAACTTAACCCTGATATAGCTTTAAAGCAGAAGTGGAAGGCCGATTGGGTGGCCAAATGGTTCCATGGAAACCTCACTTTATGAGCAACAGCTTTATAACCCATGACATTACTAATAAAGGTTTATCTAAAAATCCCTATTCCAAAGTGATCCGTTATCCCCCCAAAAATTGGATTTCACCACAAGTTGCAAATTCCACACATACCTGTCAGAATGCAAGTGCACAACAGTTTATTCAGTGTCCAGCCCCCTCAAGCTGTGATATAGCTTTTCCATGCATGCTCAGATTCCCCCCCACACAAGCACGCCCACTGATATGGGCAATGGCACATGTGCAGGCCTGACACACCAACAGCAGGTTCCCAACAATGTCTCACATCACAGCTACCTACAGTAAAAGTGAGTTATTTGCTCTATACAATATTTAAATTGATACTACTTTATTTCATGAGGGCTGAGAGGCTTTAATATATATGGAAACAGAAACGCAACCAATATATATATATATATATATATATATATATATATATATATATATATATATATATATAAACTGAGTATTTGTTTCATGTGGATGTAATCTATAAATTGGATGTAAAAACAGATCTATATTAAAGGATCCCAAGCAAAGGGATGGTGACCACCCGTGTGCCATCCCATAACTGCCCCCTCAACCTAATCACTACAGTGAAAACCCCTCAAAAATGGCATAGCAGTTACTAGTTTGTACGAACTAGTCTCGGCACATGGGTGGGAGGGTTCAAGCAGTAGGAAGAGATTCCTCTGAATTTACATAATGCATTAAGGTTAAAAAAAAAAAGCAGGCTAAACACTATTAGATGCATTAGGTTCCATTGGCAGTAGCTTATGTTAATATTTCTAAATATCTTTTAATCAGTTTTTAAGAATTTACCACAGTTCCACTTGCCTACCTCTACACTCTGTAAGATCTAACAGATTTAAAACATGAACGTGTTTTGAATTTCTCACGGCAGTGGCTAAGTTAATTCCAATGACGGCTTGTGAATTCATGTATATGTTTTATACACCAATGTGGAGTAACTGCCTTCATCAACATTATAAAATCCAGGCAATTCTCTCTGCTACATGGTTTTGCATAAAAACCATAAACAGACAGAAAATGGGAAATCTGTTTTGTGTAGTACTGCTGCTGAAATCATAATATACCTAGTGCTGGCTCTGGCTGTACAGATATGCTGGAAAGTCAGACCAAGGGGAAAGTCGACACACAGGGACTATTCTAAGGTCTAATGATTTTTTCAGCATGGCCTATTTTGATCTGCTAGGTACCATTTCACAAATGTCAGATTACCACCTTCTCTTTCAATGATTTATGTATGGACACAAAGGTTCCTGCTGCCATAGAGAATGCATTCACTGTGCTCATGCATGCTTTCAGATTATTTTTATTTGAAACACTGTAAAGGTCACAGAGCCTGCTGGGCAAAGATGTCAAAAATAATATACCCCTATAAGAAGTTGTATAGAATGCCCATGGCAGAGCATGGAAAGCTTCTTGCAATGGAAATTCGGTTATACATTTGATGTTCCCTAGTTCCCTCTTGTGGTACTGCAGAATAAATTGAAATATGTTTTTTGAAATTGAGATTAAGTTTGCTAGGCATTGCTTACCTATACCACTATTAAATATAGACACATCCCAGAATTTATAGTTGAGAATAGCTGTGGTTAATTTAATTAACACAATTATTTAAAAAAATAAAGATGTAAATTAAAAAATAAATTTAATTAGCACAATTAAATACAATCCCAATATAACACATTAACATATAACATATTAAAATGTATCATGACTTGCTATATACATTAAATCCAGACTACCTGTCAGCCGCATTAGCCTTCTCAATACCTTAACACATTTGCTGTATACCTCCCTTTTTAAATGGGTGGGGACGTATAGCCCCAAAAATAGAACCACAAAAAATACCTAAAATATTAGAGAAAATGGGGCCTAGCCAGATACTACATCCTCACGTTTCATTACCCTGACCCCATATCATAACACTTTAACCATCCTTTCATCTATACCCAAGTTCAGCCATCAACCCCCTGTGCTTCTTTTATCCTTGCTCAAATGATCAGGGAATGTCCAACAATTCATGTGATTTTCGTCTTAACACCTGACGCATAATAGAGAATAAACATACATATTAATGTCCCTAGTTACAATAACTCTGGCCTAACATAAATCCCAAACTGATTTGACTCCCATCTTCCCAGCCTCTTCACCACAGACACCTCCAACCCTATGCTGACCGCCTCAGCTGCAGCCCCTACTGTAAATGAATGTGTGATGTGTCCTACCTTACTCACCCCATATCCTCTCTAATCACCAGTGTAACACTCTGACACAGGAATGCCTGATTCATGAACCAAAAAATAATTCCTCAAAAGGTCTAATCTTCAAAAATGTCTCCACTTTTCTAACCAGGCATAACTTACAACCATCCACCTTCCCCTGTCCGTTTTTGTCTTCCTATACCTAGTTCTGACCCACCCTTCCACCAACCATACATCTTCCTTTAATAGATTATTAATTTCTCTTGCTAGAAGACACCAGCTTACTGATCCTAAAGCTCCAAAGACGGTCAGTACAAAGGCTGTCTTAAACAACTTACTCTCATAAGCCCCTTCACAGACTTCCCCTAAAACCACACAGCTCAAATGATATGGGGCGCCTACTAATTGCTCACACTCCCCTTTAACATAACTTTTCACCACCGGCTGCACCAAACTATTCCTGACTACCACTTCCTTCCCTCAAGACCTTAAAAAGAAACCTACCCCAGGTAGCTGTCATTTGGACAAACTCTTAGAAAACTTACCCTTATATATCCGTATTACATATGCCAACACGCTTTCCAATTCAGCCTCAAATGGATCCAGCTCCTCCTCCATAAACAATCACCAAACTCTCTGAGCCAGCACATAACCATACCATGTGGATCTGAATCAGACCACATATTTCGGAGCTGCAATGTCCCATATGCTCCTTGGCCGTCCAAGTCCTCTTTCGGTGTGAGCTCTCTGAAATAAACAAACTGGAGACATGAAAATGCCAATTTATTCTTTTTTTTTTTTGTAAATCAAAATTTTTTATTTTCATAAAAACAATATCAACATAATAAAAAATGACAAAATGAAAGTAAACCATTCTCGTGTGTGTGTGTGTGTGTGTGTGGGGGGGGGGGGGGGGGTTCCTGGGGTAACAAAAACTAAAAAGAGAGATGTTAATATAATGACATATTGGGTAAGGTTCAGTTTGGTACAGGTCTTGTTTTTGACTTATTATCCGTCTAAGATATTCTCACCATAATAATATTGACATAATAAAAATAATCACTTCTCATGTGGGGGGGAGGGGGGGGAAACGGGGGGGGGGGGGGAATCTTAGGGTTACAACAACTAAAATGAGAAATATTAAGGTAATGATATGGGGGTTAAGGCTTAGATTGGTACAGGTCTTATTTTGGATTTACTTTCCTTCTGCGTATCTTATCCATATATTCGGTCCATACATTTCATGGAATTGTTACTATGTACCGTTTAGGTAACTCATTACTTCTTTACATTTGTCATAACCAAGACTCTCTAAACCATACCTGTAGACCATTATGTATCTACTGATCACAATATTCCTTTTGTTAACAGTAGCTCTGTCCAGTTAAACCAGACCAGGGTGTGTTTTGAACTATGGTCCGCTACTGAGGCCATTAGTTCTTCCATGCTTCTTATTTCCTCAACTCTAGCTACCCATTCGGTTATTGGTGGGGCCCGCTCTGATTTCCAATATTTTGGAATCAGCGTTTTGGCTGCTATAAGCATATGCCTACTCACTGATTTTTTAAAACTTGTCACTGACATGTCATTTTGGTAAAATAGCATTGCTTCAATTGTAAATGGATATTGGGAATTGTCAATCTCGAGTATAATTTTATGGATTCATTTCCAATATGCTTGTATTATTGGACAAGCCCACCAGATATGTACATCAGTACCAATCTCCTCATGACATCTCCAACACATAGGGTCACTTTCCGCATATATATTATGCAGTTTAGCTGGGGTCAGGTACCATTTAGTCAAAAATTTGAAATTTATTTCCTGATACTTAGATGCTTTAGTGCTTTTGTGCGTCAGCAACAAAATTCGATCCCATTGTGTCTGTGTAAATGTACATGGCAACGTGTCCTCCCATTTACCCATGTATGAGGGAAATTGAGCGTTTTCGGGATTAATCAGTTGTAAATAAATGAGTGAGATCCCATGTTTCAGTGGGGTCTGCGATGTGCTAAATTGTGCTGTTGAGGCATACTTTTCAAGTAATGTTTAATTTGAGTGTGGTTAAAATTGTCCAGTATTGTCGGGGAACTGTCCATGAGAGTTGTCAAGGGAATAAAATCTACTGTGTCTATTATTTTAAATGTGTGCAACATAGTATGTGGTTCAATACTTTTCATTCCAGGTGTATGTGTGCCTGGGACAAAATCTGGGTTGCCCCTCAGAGGTGTCATAGGTGAAGGGTACGTCGTAAGTCTCTGCATTTTAGCTAACATATGCACCATTCGAATAGTGGGTCTGACGGTCGGGTGTGTTTTGATTCTTTTCTTAGCCTGTGATGGGGATATCCACGGTAAATGCCTGTATAGTGACCGATACGGCAACATTTTCCAATGCTATCCAATGTTTGTCTGCTCTATTCTGCATCCATTCCACTACCCTGGTTAGGTGTACTGCCTGGTAGTATTTATACATGTCTGGAAGTGCCAGACCCCCTCTGTGTTTGGGTAGCGTCAGAGTCCCATAACGAATCCTGGGCTTCTTCCCTTTGCAAACATATTGCGAAATAATAGTACGTAATTCAGAGAAGAATACCTGGGGAATGTCTATGGGCAATGCCTGAAACAGATACAGAAAGCGGGGAAGAAGATTCATTTTGATTACGCTGACTCTCCCCATCCAAGAAATGTGGTTATAATCCCAGGTCTTTAAGTCTCTTGTCATTGTGTTCAGTAATGGCGAGAGGTTTAATGTAAACAATTGATCCAAGTTGGGAGAGAGCCAAATGCCCAAATATATCATTTTATCATTGCATATTCTGAATAGATATTTGTCCCTTATCCTATTTATATATTCCTGTCTGTTACATATCAGCAGTATCTCTGACTTATTCATATTGATACTAAGGTTGGACAACTCACCGTATATGTGAAATTCTTCTATGATATTTGGGAGTGTTGTGAGTGGTTTCGTAATTATAAATAAAAGATCGTCTGCATATGCAGACAGCTTGTACTCAGCCTGGTGAATACTAAATCCTTTTATATTGTCATTTTCTCTGATGGCTTGGAGGAAGGGCTCTAAGGTGATAGCGAACAAAAGTGGGGATAGTGGGCATCCCTGGCGGGTGCCGTTGCCTATGTTAAAAAAGGTTCCCAGTGTGCCATTCACCCTTACCTTCGCACTCGGGGACCCATATAGCGATTTAATCCATGTTAGTATATTTTGTCCAAAGCCGTAATGCTGGAGAGTCGTTAACATGAAATCCCAATTTACTCTGTCAAATGCCTTTTCAGCGTCAGTGGACAGAAAAAGTAGTGATTCCTTCCTCCTCTCAGCTAGATGGATAATATTTAACAGTTTCGTGGTATTATCCTTTGATTCCCTACCTGGAATAAATCCAGATTGGTCCGGGTGGATTATTTGTGGCAATATCTTTTGTATGCGAAGGGATAATATTTTTGTAAATATTTTCATATCGGAGTTTAATAGGGAGATGGGCCTATAATTCTGGCAATATAACTGGTCCTTCCCTGGTTTTGGTATCACATGTATATACGCTAATGATGTTTGGGTGTGGATCTGTTCTCCCTGTAGGATAGAGTTAAATGCATCTACAAATTGAGGTCCTAGTATGTCTAATTGTTTTTTGTAATATCTCATTGGTAGGCCGTCCGGTCCCGGTGCTTTCCCTGTGTTAAGTGATTTGATTGCCGATTTAAATTCGTCTATGTCTATTGGTCCCTCCAGATTTTTCATTTGCTCTTCCGTGACCGTTGTCTTAGCGTATTTTGTTAGGTATCTATTAATGTCTTCTAATTTCTGTGTCTTCTGTGTAGGTGTGATTGTGTTCTGTAGGTTATACAGAGATTTGTAGTGAGATGTAAATACATCTAGGATATCTGTCGGGAAATATTTATTTGTGTTGGTCGAATTGTCCTTAATTTTATTTACATAAGTCGTCATTTGTTTATTGTGAAGTGTCCGTGCGAGTAATCTACCTGCCTTGTTCCCGTGTTCATAAAACAGGACTTTGCTCTTCTGCGCTTGTCTATGGAGTCCAATATTTATGAGTTTGGACAATTGATGGCGTTTTGCCATCAATTGTTGATAAATAATGGGATCCAAATCTTGTTTGTGTATTCTTTCTGCCTCTGCTATTTCCTGTACTAACTTCACTATTTGCTCAGTTCGTTCTTTTTTTTTGCCACTGCTTTAGAAATAAAATAGCCCCGTATTACACATTTGTGGGCTTCCCACACGGTCAGTAATGGCGTATCAGGGACCCGATTGTCTTGAAAATAATTATTTATGTGCATAGTTGTTTCTTCCATAATCTCAGAATCTGCCAGAAATGAGTCATTCAGTCTCCAGGATGCTTGTGTGGGTTTATATAAAGGAGATTTGATCGTCATAATAATTGGCGCATGGTCAGACCATGTCGTGATCCCTAACTCTGTCTTTATCACGATTTGCAGCATATGGTGTTGCACGAAAAAATTGTCCAATCTGGTGTATACTCTGTGTGGATTTGAGTAGTGGGAGTAGTCTCGATCTGTGGGGTGCATGGCTCTCCAACAGTCAACCAGTCTTTTATCGTGTAGGGAAAGGGCCGCGTTTCTAATAACATGCGGAGGGATACTGGATGTGTTTGTGGAGTTATCTACTGTTGGATCTAGTGGGATATTAAGGTCGACTCCTAATATCAAAGTACCTTCCTGAAATCTGGACAGGTCTCTCAATATTCTCCGCAGAGCTTTATGTTGTTGTTTGTTAGGGAGGTATATACATGCGAACATGTTAGCTATATGCGTCTTTACAAATTTATATCTTCCTTCTGTATCGTATAAACATTCTGGGTTGGTCAAAGGGATATGTTTTGAGAATAATATGGCTGTGCCTTTTGTTTTGGAACCCGATGTATTCCCACAAAATGAATGTGTATAAAAATTATTTTTGAAGGTTGGTGCATGATCTTTTTTAAAATGTGTTTCCTGTACATATACAATTGAAGCCTTTAAAGCTCTCCATTCCCTTAATGCCCTAGATCTTTTCTCTGGAACATTCAGACCTTGTGCATTGATAGTAATTAGTTTTAAATGCGTTGGAGCTGTATTAGACATGTTGTTGTTTACTAAAAAACCGTATCAATCTGGAAACCTTTTTCGTGAAAAACTAGAAAATAAATTAAAACAAACCTAAGGTGGACAGGTAGGGGGAGGGGTCAGAAATATGGTGTTAGTAGGTACCCCTTACGATACTTGTCTATCAACCGGTTATGACAAAAATATAAATTATAAAATAAGATCAAAAATAAAAAAAATAAAAAAATTAAGGGAGAGGGGGAAAACCGTGTGATGTTCCCAGAAGAGCTAATAAGGAATAGACCGTGCCCTGTGTGGGAAGTAGTGACAATCAGATTCACTGATATCACCACTACCCCACTGTCTCGGAGCACCTATTCGGTGGGGGTGTTGTGGGTGTCCTATAACCTGACAACAGCCCAGATCCGGAGCTGTCGATCAATGTAACAACTTTGTAACTACTCGGTATAATTACACATCCAAAATTAACAATTAAATACCTAAAACATTGAAGAACTCGTCTCATCAATTTTGAAAACAAATTGTGAACCTCATCTCTACTTCACCCTGTTGTATTGAGCATTATCAATGGAGTTATGAGTATACCTTATTGTTGCCCCTTGTCATTTATCTTTATTGGGTATCTCACTGCCTTCTGTCTGTGCTCTTTTCTGTGTAATGCGGCAAGTGACTATCAATCCACTCTCCTATTATTGAGTGTGGAGGTGCTATACCCTTCCGGGATTCAACTGTTATTCCTGCTCATTTTGCTTAGTGCCCCCCTACCCAGCAGTATGTGCCACGTGTATCTTTATCATCGGGGAACTGGTCCTATGCACATACATTTATATGATCTTTGCCTTTACCTTGGGTTGGGCTGGGGAACCTCTATAACACTAATACTAAGTTATTTACTCATACTTATGCAGATACTTAATTCAAACAGGTAACCTGGAGCTGTCCACTGCCACTTTGCCACGTCTTTCGGATAGCGGTCTCCCTGGGTGTCGGTTTGTAACCGGGCACATCATTACAACTGTCTCAGTTCATATGTTCTGGTTGTGAAGGTGTGTATAAACAGGAAAACCAAAATCTTCTCCCACACCATCGGGCAGTGGAACTCCTGGTAATCTCGCCCCTCGGGTAAATATTCAAAAGTACTGTACCGCTGTTTTCAGTTATGGCATCTTGACTCTGCTGTGCATTCTCCTTTTGCTGCGAGGTTCTTTCACTGTCGGGGTGAACCGTAATGGTATCTGGAGTCCCGTCATCCCGTTATTCTTCTGGGTCCCGGGCGTGCGGTAGTCTTCTGGGTAGCGGCACGGCAGTTAGTCGTCGGGTCTGGCGCTGTCTCCTCTGCGGTTGAGGCCTCTGCTGATTGGAAATTTTATTGTAGAATTGTACTGTGTTCCAGTCTGGTAAAGGGATCTGCGGTATGCCTAATTCTTCTAGTAGTTCCATCGCGTCCGTTCGGGTGCGTATTGCATGTGTACCCATCTCCGTTCGCACTATCAAAGCGAAAGGGAAGGCCCAACGGTATTGTTGGTTATTTTCCTGCAGCGCCCTGGTTAATGGTCGGAGCGCCCTCCTTTTGCTCAGCGTAATGCGGGACAGGTCCTCGAATATCATGATTGTTTGATTCTCAAACGTCCATTCCCTAGCCGTTCTGGTCTTGCGCATTAGGGCATCCTTCAATGTAAAATCTTGGATACAGCATATTACATCTCGAGGTGGGCCTGACAATGGGCCTCGAGACCTCAAGGCTCTGTGTGCCCGATCCAATTGTACCGGTGTTGCTATCTCCCTGTTCAGGATTGTAATAAATTAGTGGTTTGAGGTCCCGTTCATCCTCTCTTTCAGATATGCCTCTAAATCGGACATTATGTCTTCTGCCTCGGTTGTCCAAATCCTCCATAGCAGTTAACATATCCCCAACTGCTAGGGCTGCTTCCGAGGACTCTGATTGTGTGGTAGCCAGTGTGGTTTGTACCTGTGCCACTTCAGTTGACAGCGACGAGACCTTAGTATCCAGTTTCGTCACTTGTTGTGTGAGGCCTAGTAGTTCTGCTTTTATTGCCATGCGGACTTCATCGCGTACAGCGTCTTTGACTTACGATCAGGCGGGAGAAGTCTTCTTTTGTGGGTCCGGTTTGAAATATCGCCGGGCTTGGGCTCATCGGTCTTGATTCTTTGTCAGATGTTTCTGGGGAAGATGGAAGAGTTTCCGCTGAAGAGGATGCCGATTCCGACTTGTCATGGTCAGCGCTCGGGCCTGGTTGGGTGGTAAGGATTTTGGCGTTTGGAAATATTCCAATAGTGTTGCGGGTGGGGAGCCTGTGGGTTGTATCCCTGCATCCTGCCCCTTCATAGTTCTCCTATTCTTTCCCATTTTTCAGGGTAATCTGTATATAGGGTGGTAGAAAATGCTGCTTTTGCTATTTCTGAGACGGAGCTCTGGCTCTATGCTGCCATCTTAGTCAACGGTCAGGCCACGCCCCCGCCAATTTATTCTTAACCCCAGGAACACTGCCTTAACAGATATTAATATTATAACAGAGGCACACGGACACCAACCTCCTCTATAACACCAAAAATGGCATTGATTTTGTATATAACCTGTAACCACTTCCACCATCACTTTATTGTTGCTGTGGAAAACAATTCTCTTGTTAGTCAGTGCACCCCATACTTCAAATGCAACCGTCATTTGGAAAAATTTCAGTAGTATCCTATTTTTTGGTGCAACCTGCTTTCACCCATTCATCATACAGATACAACTCTTCATTGCACTGAGACACAAGGTTTTCCCATTATAATACCTCCTTACTATAGGAAGTCTGGGTTCCAACTTGTTGTCATATGATTGTGGTCTTAGGTTATGTTTATTGAGATAAGGTTACTCCTTATCGCTTCCTATGATTATATTTGCATTACCATTACTCATGAGGTATTCTGCTAGATTTTGTTAGATTTATATACCACACATTATACATTGGATTTGTTGTTTTTTATGCAAGCACGACCACAATATTTTATACTGTTGTCATCGTTATTCAATATCATGGTTGTATTATATTATTATTATATGAACATAGAATTATACATTTTATACATTTTGTTTTATGTGTGCAAGCTAAAGTTTTAACACTGTGCTGCACTTTTGACATCATTTATTAATTGCACTGACCTTTATATTGACTGTTTTTTTGTGTGTATTTATCTAGTTGGTTCACTTGTAGGACACACTTATGAATAAGTGTTGTTGAACGCGAAACATCTAAAGAGTCCCTTTCCATCTTGTGTGTTGTATCATAAGATGTCGGTCTTCCAATAAACATTTCACCAGATCACATCCAGTTGAGGTGTGCACATTTTTGTTTGGATTTCCCATTATAACCATCCAAGAGATTCTCCCAAACCTGAATATCCTCCTTTAGGTGTCTCGGTACCCTAACATGTATGTAATTAGAAGATTTACCATTGTAGCAAATTGAAAATACCCCATCAGTGATTGTAACTGTTTCACTATCACTTTCATGATCCTCTCAACAACCGTTCATTCTCTCCACAATGCATCAATATCTATTGTAATTATAGAGTGCAAAAATGTAAAAGTAATATCAGGAAGTATTACTTTACTGAGAGGGTAGTGGATGTATGGAACAGCCTTCCAGCGGAAGTGGGCGAGGTAAACACAATAAAGGAGTTTAAGCATGGGATAGGCGCAAGACTATCCTAGATATAAGATATAACTAATAAAAGTATTTAGAATAAAATTGGACAGACGAGATGGGTCGAATGGTTCTTATCTGCCGACACATTCTATGTTTCTATGTAATGCCTAAAAACTTCAACAGCTTAGTTGGGTTTACCATTTTATCTTTATTCAGGGGTACACCAAATAAATCAATCTCATGAAATGTTTGAAATAATTCTTGATCTCCTATGAACAGAAAGATGCTCAAATAATGAACTACTGACTCTACCCCCCACCTCTTTCTTCAGCACCCACTCTAGGAATGTAGCGAGATAAAGAAAACCCATCAGTAAACACTCACCAAAATGAAATCCCAGGGATGAGAAGGCACTTGGATGTATTGGCAGCAACCTGAATGCCACTTCAGACATCCACTTGAGCAATTTCCTGCATTCCTGGAATCCTAACCCATCCAAATGTGTCCTTAAATGATGCATAGCTTACTGAACATTGTCCTTTATCAAGTTTACTGTTTAATGTCCCTCCTGCGGGGTAAGACAGATGGTGAATTAATCTAACAGACCCTGGTTCTTTTTTTGGCACCTGGCCCAGCGGAGATACCCTGAAACGTTTAAACAGTGGCTAAAAAAAATGGGCCTGCAACTCTACCTAAAATATCTTCTTTAACTATTTCACTATAAATTAGTTAAGGGAACATATTAACAGAACTTAAATTCTTTATCTTTGCCAACCAACTCTTTTGTACCAGATAAGTGAAAACCCAGTGGAGACATTTCACATGCTAATGCCTCTTTCATACATACCTCACTTACATTACTGCTCCTCGACCTTGCTCAGCCCATTATGTCACATTAAAGACTCACCACATTCAGTGACTCCTTGCTGCACATTCAACTTTCTGGAATCCACAAACTGCAGTTCATACTGCCTCTCTCTCATGCATACACGGTCTTTCTCTCTCACACACACACACTGTCTCTATCCAGAGGCGTCACTAGGGTTGGTGTCACCTGGTGCGGTAACTCATGGTCCCATCCCCCTGGATTTCCTCCAATACCATGCCAAACAGATTCCTTAGTAATGCCAGTCAGTTGGCCCATTAAATATGCCACATAGAGGAGCCCCACAAATTATGTCACACGCAGGAGCCCTTTAACTATGCCACACACAGGATCCCATAACTATGCTACATACAGGAGCCCCATAACTATGACACACAAGAGCCCCATAAATTATGCCACACCAGAGCCCCATTATTTATGCCTCACCTTGGAGCCCAATTAATTATGCCACACACACAGGCGCCTCATAATTATGTCACACAAAAGAGCCCCTTAATTATGCCACACATGGGGCCCAATAAATATGCCACACATGGGACCGCCATTAATCATGCGACACACAGGAGCCCCACAAGGTGACTTTTGTACAACTCGAAAACAATACATATCTGTAAACACAGACCTCTCTCTATAACTAGTTGCATTTATACTTATTTGAATTATTTAATATTATATTCAATAAAAATGTTATTGAAAAATTGCATTCCTATTTTTTATTCCCTTCCTCTGCACCCACATTGCACCTAAAGGACTTAACACAGCACCATACACTACCCACAAAACTTGCCATGCACCTATATTGCACCCACAACACTTGGCTTGCACTCATATTGCACCTACACGATTTGGCATGCCACAGTGTCACTTTGCCCCACCGAACTAGCCAGTGTCACTTTCTTCATAGTACATGTTTTGCCCCACAGACCATGCCACAGCATCACTTTGCCAATTAAAATATGCCCGTATTTAACCCCTCAATATGCCAGGATTTAGCCACTCAATATGCCAGGATTATTTTGCCACTCAATATGCCAGGATTTAGCCATTCAATATGCCAGTATTTTGCCACTCAATATGCCAGGATTTAGCCACTCAATATGCCAGGATTATTATGCCACTCAATATGCCAGTATTTAACCCCTCAGTATGCCAGGATTATTTTACCACTCAATATGCCAGGATTATTTTGCCACTCAATATGCCATGATTTAGCCACGCAATATGCCAGGATTTAGCCACTCAATATTCCAGGATTTAGCCACTCAATATGCCAGGATTATTATGCCACTCAATTTGCCAGTATTTAACCCCTCAGTATGTCAGGATTATTTTGCCACTCAATATGCCAGGATTTAGCCATTCAATATGCCAGGATTATTATGCCACTCAATATGCCAGTATTTAACCCCTCAGTATGCCAGGATTATTATGCCATTCAATATGCCAGGATTATTATTCCACTCAGTATGCCAGGATTTTGCTTGTTTTATACCACCCTCCTCCCCCTTCCCCAGTAGTACTTACCTTATTTGCTGCTCTGTCTCTGCTCTGTGTCCCCGGCCGTCTCCTCCGTGCAGTCTTCCCTCCTGCACGGAGGAGGGAAACACAGACACCGGATGTGACGTTACGTCAGGGCCAGTGCAAGGATTTTCATCTACACAGGCGAAGGTGCATTTGGTGCTCCCCTCCTCTGACCCGCCACGCCTCCCACACCACCAACCCTCCATACATTTCATATATATAAAAGTATGATGTATAGTGTGGAAAATAAATACATCTAAATATTCAACTCGCATGCTCTAAATTTGTCACACATTGACACCCTAACACACATTTAAATGCAAAGACCCTTGCAGTCACACACACACACCCTTACACAGACACAGTGACACACACACACACACCCTTACACAATGACACACTTACACACACCCTTGCCACTTACACACACAGTGACACACATAACCTGAGACACACTATTTTGCCCCTCAATATGCCATTTAATATGCCAGGATTTTGCCACTCAATATGCCAGGATTTTGCCCCCCAATATGCCATTTAATATGTGAGTATTTTGCCCTCCAATATGCCATTTAGTATGTCAGGATTTTGCCCCTCCAATATGCCATTTAATATGCCAGGATTTTGCCCCCCAATATGCCATTTAATATGCCATGATTTTGCCCCTCAATATGCCATTCTTTAGCCATTTAATGTGCCAGGGTTTTGCCACTCAACATGCAAGGATTTTGCCCCTCAATATTCCATTTAATATGCCAGGAGTTTGCCCCTCAATATGCCAGGAGTTTGCCCCCCAATATGCCATTTAATATGTCAGTATTTTGCTCTCAATATGCCAGGATTTTGCCCCCCAATATGCCATTTAATATGCCAGGATTTTGCCCCCCAATATGCCATTTAATATGCCAGGATTTTGCTCTCAATATGCCATTTAATATGCCAGGATTTTGCCCCTCAATATGCAAGGATTCTGCCCCTCAATATGCCATTTAATATGCCAGGATTTTGCCCCTCAATATGCCATTTAATATGCCAGGAGCGCACAATGCTTCCCTCACAGCCGCGGCCCTGCAGAGCACCGGGAGACAGAGCAGGAAGGAGGTAAGTTTTTGATTTTCCCTCCCCCCCTCCCCCCCACCCCGCTCTACGGTAGCGCCAGCTGCAGAGAGAGAGAACAGAACAGATATGGGGAGGAGGGGCAGAGAGAACAGATATGGGGGAGGAGGGGAGAGAGAACAGATATGGGGAGGAGGGGCAAAGAAAACAGATATGAGGAGGAGGGGGGAGAGAGAGAACAGATGTGTGGAGGAGGAGAAGAGAACAGATATGGGGAGAAGGGAGAGATAGAACAGAAATGGTGAGGAGGGGGAGAGAGAACAGATATGGGGAGGAGGGGGAGAGAGAGAACAGAACAGATATGGGGAGGAGGGGCAGAGAGAACAGATATGGGGGAGGAGGGGAGAGAGAACAGATATGGGGAGGAGGGGCAAAGAAAACAGATATGAGGAGGAGGCGGGAGAGAGAGAACAGATGTGTGGAGGAGGGGACGAGAACATATTTGGGGAGAAGGGAGAGATAGAACAGAAATGGTGAGGAGGGGGGAGGAGGGGGATAGAGAACAGATATGGGGAGGAGGGGGAGAGAGAACAGATATGGGGGAGGAGGGGAGAGAGAACAGATATGGGGAGGAGGGGTAGAGAGAACAGATATGAGGAGGAGACGGGAGAGAGAGAACAGATGTGGGGAGGAGGGGAAGAGAACAGATATGGGGAGAAGGGAGAGATAGAACAGAAATGGGAAGGAGGGGGAGAGAGAACAGAAATGGGAAGGAGGGGGAGAGAGAACAGAAATGGGGAGGAGGGGGAAAGAGAAAAGATATGGGGAGGAGGGGGAGAGAGAACAGATGTGGGGAGGAGGGGATGTTCGTATGCCATAGTGCAAGTGGCACAGCATTATGGGATGCTAATGACAGCACATGCATCCTAGTCTACACTCATGTGTGTAGTTTTATTCAAATTGGTTAGCACAAAGTATAGGCTTGTTTTTTTTTTATCTTCTATACAGTGAAACCTGAATTAAATAATCCAAAGCATTAACAAGCAGTTTGCCTGTTTCTTATTTATTGTTACAGATAGAACAAAATAACAAATTACCGATTGGTAAGTATGTTTACAGATAATAGTTTAATTAGATACCAATTCAAATTAAAACTGTAGATTAGAAGACTAAATGCCACTTCCCAGGGCATACTTCAAACAGATCCCAGGGGCTAACACATATGGCTCCTAGCCCCTTCCCCAATAATATTAACAGGATTGAAAGACTGACAAATGGCTCTCAGCTCCCCAACAATGAATGGGCTAGGGATTTGGCTTGTTAAAAAATATACCGCCACTCAAGTAATATTCCGGGGGCTTTCCCAAGGTACCCAGAATTTTTAATAGCAACCCCCGCCTCAATGAATAATCCCCCATCTGTGGACCCACAGGGCCCCAGACTACACAAATAATACATAATATAAAAAATAATAATAATATAAAAAAAAATTAACCGTACCTACCCCCACCTTGCCCAGGCAGGGGATGACAGTTCTTAATAATGGACCCACACCTGGTAAAAATACACCCTTTGAGTGCCATGAACACAAAGGCTGCTCGTTAATAAAATATTTCCTAAATTAAATATGTCCTCTGATGATCATTGACACCCTAGGTCCTCCTCTTCAACCTCCCCCCCCCAAAAAATGAATCCACCTATTATCATAAAAAAATCTGTGCCAGCAAAAACAATGGGACTGGTGTGGGCGCAAATTCAAAGAGAAAAGGCGAGTGATGGTACCACAGATCTGAAAAAACGCAAAAGCAATTGTAATGATATAAATAAAATCTAAAACATGTACACACTGAAATTAATAAAGTGATCAATAAAAACATACGTATACAGATTGAGCAATAACAAAACAACAAGAGGGCTGGGATTTCAGAAGTCTGTGCGGGACATCCTCTGTCTCAGCCTCTCCACTGGAAACGCACATTTTTTCTTTTATTTAAACTTTGTTTTGCCAGTGCAGATTTTTTTAAAATGATATGTGGATTCACTTCTTTTGTTGGCCCATTTCTCTGGGTTCAAGATGAGGAGCGAGGAGCGATTGTTGGGGAGGGAAGGAAAAAAAGAAAGGGATAAAGGAGAAAGAGGGGTAAGGAAAAGGAATAGGGGAGAAAAGGAAGCAAAGGGAAAAGAAAAAGGAGGGGGAAGGCGATAAGAGGAAAAGCATACAAAAGCGCCTGACATTCTAATACTCCAATCAGACGTTGCTGGCTTGGCCTTCTGCTTGGTTTTTCTATTTTTCTTGTTAGACTCTTATTGAAGTTAACTTCTAAGAATAATAAGCTCTTGGATCATAGTGTGATTGGTTTTTGTTTTTATGTGTACACATATAAATTAATCAGGGACATCTTGGTACTCAGGACGAATAATTTACAAGAAATCCTTGGAATATTGCTTTTATAAGTATAATTATAGCTGTCCAGGAGACTAGGAAGTTTCCCAGTATTAAGTTATTTTGTATGCATTGTTGTGTAAATGTTTTGTAACTGTGTCGTTTTATATAAACTATGAAAAAAAAAGAAAAAAAAAAAAAGATGAGGAGCGAGGCCATAATACATTTTATTTATAGGGCACCCTTTGGGTGTCAGGGGGTGGGCAATGATTTTCACTGTCCACTCGCATGGCACTCAAAGTATGTTTATTTTTTCAGGTGTGGGGGTAGGTTTGATTTTAAAGTGAAAGAATATTATCGAATTTTTGTGAATAGACCACCATGTGTTACAGAATCAGATTCACAAGAATGAAAGTCAAATGCATTGGAAGATATAATCAGGGTTGTCTTATATTCAAGAAAATACGGTAATATCGACACGCCTGTATGAAATGATTGTCACCCAAAAAAGCCACAGTGCTCCAAAATAGGAAATAATTTTGTTGCAGGACATATTTAAAAGTCACAAAATTGCACTAGTTAATGGATCATTTTGCGCTCTACAATTCTCTGCCAATTCTACTCTGGTGTTATCTGTTTTTCACAAAATATAGCTAAGTGAGAATAAAATGTCACATACTGACAATACAATTTTACAATCTGAGAATAAAAAGTTTGTCGTTTTGCCCATTTTGTTTTCTTTTACATACCATGAAGGCACAAGAAAACATTTTTGTGATTAGATGTAGACACAGCACTATTATGCATAACCCAGTGGTGTATCTTGGTTTTGTGCTGCCCTAGGCAGACTATATTCTGGCACCCCCCCCCCCCCTCCACCCATGTTACACACCACTAACATGCCCCATCACACACATACTTAATGCAACATCACTCCCATTACATGCCCCATCCCCCACATTGCGCACACACATTACATGCCCCCATCAGTTACCCTGGGCAGTGCTGTTCCCTGGTGTCTAGTGGCAGGTAGCATGGTGTCCTACCATGTTGCCTGTTCAGCTTCCTGTGCGGTGAGTGCAGACAGGTCACGTGTCCCATCGCATGTGTAACCTCATGTATGAGGTTAGAGCACCAAGTCATGTGACCTTTTGGCACTCACCGGTCATACCGCATGGGGAGCTGAAAGGGCAGCATGGAGGATTGTCTGTGCGCCTGGGCTTGCTTGCAGGCAATGGTGAGGGGAGATCTTCCGAACTCCCCAGCCATCGTCTGGCAAGAGAGTTTTTTTTTGGGGTGGTGGCTAAATACAGTGCTGGCATGCCCCATGTTGGCTTTATTTAGCCACAGCCCCTTTCTCAGCAGAAAAAAAGGTGTCCTGTCACTTTAACTACCACAACTAGAGGACATAGT